>JBBBDQ010000910.1:1567500-2175000 GCA_037127315.1 Ascarosepion bandense | reverse complement strand
ATCTATCTATCTATCTATATCAATCTCTTCATATCTATGTAATCTATCTATCTATCTATCTATCTATCTATCTATCAGTCTTTTCATACTTAACATATTGCTCAAATATTGACCTGAATAATAAAATCTATCTATCTATCTATCTATCTATCTATCTATCTATCTATCTATCTATCTATCTATCTATCACTATCAGTCTTTTCTATAACTTAACAAATATTGCCTCAAATATTGACCTGAATAATAAAATCTATCTATCTATCTATCTATCTATCTATCTATCTATCTATCTCAAATGTCTTTTTGTTTCAGCCATCAGCTTCTTTTTTCGTCTTCTTTCTGGTGCCCGTATTCATTTCACCTTTTCAAGAAAACCGTGCATGTCGCCAACTTTCTTATCAGTTATAAAATTACACTCTTTAGTTTCTTTGAAGCTTAATAAAACGGAACAAATCGTTTAGGTGTAAAAACTGCAACGTGAACACCTGGTGTCGCCTCGTCATCATCATCATCATCACACGGAGAGAAAGTGAAAGAAGAAGAAGAAGAACAAGAAAAAGAAGTAGAAGAAGAAATTAGACAGGTAAAAACTGAACTAAACGAATGAAAAAATAAGGGAAAAATACATAAAGAAAGGAAAGGATGAAAGAACGAATGAAAAAAAGAAAGAGGCGAATTTGAAGGGAAGTGATTTAGCAGTCTACGGAAATGAGGAAGGCGGGCGTGTGAGTGGAGATGGGTGATGGTGGATGGGAGAATCAGAGGACCGTAGTGATAAACAGCATCTGCCTTGTCATGCATACAGACCTGTGCTGCTTTTCCAACGGACTTGTTAAAAGATAATTAATGGTTTAGCGCTTAGTTATGCTTTGCAACGTCTAACTTCCCGCGTGCGTCTCGACTTCGCGTCCATTTACGTGAATTGCTTGGGAAAATGGATAAATTCGTGAACATACGAACGCTGTTACATACACGCACTTATTTTAGTCACTCATTTAAGTGCCATACGTGATACACGCTTGGGCGAACATATCTTTTTTTAAAAAATATGACTGACCGGACAGAAGATTTTTCCAGTGGTCAGTCAGTTAAGTGCCATACGTGATACACGCTTGAGCGATCATGTCTCGAAAGAGACATGACTGACTGGGCAGAAGATTATCCCGCAGTAGGTTGCCATTGCTTTCTGCGGTAGACTGGTTGCCGACCAAGGCTATAGAACCCAATCTGTCCTGTTATTTAACCCATAACTGGAAGCAAGAGACGGATTAATACTTTTCCTAAGGGTATTTGCGCGTAAGTGAATGCAACTGGAATTCGAACTCGGTTCTCCGATTATTGTTCTAATATCCACTTCATTACAACGCACATCCATATTTACCACTAAATTGAGTGCATTAACAAAGAAAGGCATTTCATTCTGAAATAGTAGGCGACTACATAAATAGAGAGGAAAAAGACGGATTAATACTTTTTCAAGGGGTATTTGCGCGTAAGTGAATGCAACGAATTCAACTGGAATTCGAACTCGGCTCTTCGATTTCTCGTTCCGAGCCGATATCCACTGAACCACAACAAACATAGTACACGAGAAAAATAGATAAAGAAACAAATAAAGTTTATTTTATTTTATTTTAAATGGATCAAATAATCTCGTCAATATTTACATACTGATTATTATTGTCTTCTTTGTTTTGATTATTACAGTATTTTGACCGTTATACCCTCCGACTTTTATCAGCTTTTTGTCGGTTCGGGTAAACTTCATGGAATATCTAAACGAAACCTCTGTTTAATATATCAGGTTGACTGTTCTTGTTCGATAGCTTTATCCGTGCACCCACGGGTTTAGCACAAGGTCGATTTTAATGTGAAATTTCGGCAGCCGTGTACAAACTGCTCAAGCCATCACTGTACTTTCCGTTTTGGGGAAACCTCTGGTCTTGGCAAGTCGTACTGTAACTATCGTCTAAAAGTGAAAGTCTATCGCAAATCGCGTCATTCCAATGAAAGCGATGGTTTTTTGGTTTCTGCTCGAGTTTTGCGGTTTTTCGAGGCTTAAGAAAAAATGTAAAGATTAAAAGGACATTTCATTTGGTTCGAAAAGTTAATCCTCTTTATTTTGTCTATTTTTCTTTTGCTAATTCATCGGCGGCCACAATCTGAACAATCTAAGATACGCAGATGATACATTGCTGATAGCAGAGACGGAAATGAATCTACAAGACCTCTTACAACTAGTTAAAGAAAGTGAAAAGAAAGGACTAAACATAAACTACAAGAAAACTGAATGCCTGGTCATCAGTAAAAAGAGGAGCCCAAAATGCCAACAAGTTGGGGATAATGAAATCAAGCAGGCACAGAAATTTAAATACCTGGGAAGCGTTTTAACAGAGGACAGAAATTGCAACACTGAGATCTAACGGTGCATTGGCATAGTCACGGATGCATTCTAAAGGCTGAGTTGGATATTGAAAGACAGGAAGATTTCATTGGAAACAAAGAACAGAGCACTGGACTGTTATTTGATATCTGTTCTCCTTTATGACAGAAAATACTGGACAATCTCCTCAAGAATGAAGAAGAGAGTCGAAGTAACAGAAACGTGGTTTTACAGAAGGATACTGAGAATACTATGAATCGAACGTGAGCAACGACATGGTTTTAGAGAGGATGTAAATGAAAATCAAACTTATACTTAGCATCAGGAAGAGACAGCTGAACTTTCTGGGATACCTAATGAGGAAGGTGGGCTTGGAGAATCTAATCTTCACAGGACAGATTGAGGGAAAGAGAGACAGGGGAAGGCAGCGAGAGTCATACTTGATGTACTTGAGCAAGTGAATGGCGGAACGGGGTTTCGGAGAGATATCAAGGGGAGAAATGTTAAGAACGACAATGGATCGGGGTAGGTGGAAGGCCATGATGGCATACGTCCTGAAAGAAGAAGAAGAAGAAGAAGAAGAAGAAGAAGAAGAAGGTGGTCTTTCTATGTTAGATACATCTAAATCCTTGAATTAGCCACATTAAAACAGTTTCAGTGAAGAAAAGAAATCAGTCAGATGAAATACTGATTTGCTGCACAAGTATGTCTTTTAGATCTATTTACATTTTCATAAATATAAATGTATAGAAACTAACGTGGACACAAATTGAGGGATCAGTATATATAGTGGTTGTAAAATAGAATTGATCACCCACTTTGTATCCACATAATTTCTTGTCTGTTTGTCAAATTCTAACTACGTATGGATCCACCTGTTCTCTCCTCCCCAGTCATAAGTTAATTAATAAAACTTTTGTTTTCACAAAACCGTTACTATGTCCAAAAATATATTCGAGCTTTAAATAACCTGCAAAGGAGTTGGTAAGCCTTTAAAAAACAAATCAATCAATCGATGAAATACTGATTAGCTACACAGGCATGTCTTTTAGATTTATTTGCATTCTCTGGAATATAAATGTATCGAAAATTTGTATCCCATTAAGTGAGCGATGAGTTTATATATTGATTTTAATTGATTTTAATATAGAAATTATCCCCCATTTCATATCCACATTAGAGACTTGTTTGTTTATCAAATTCTGATTAGTTATGAATCCACCTTATCTCTCCTCATCTATGGGTTAATTAATAAGTCTTGTATCGCTAAATCATTATTATCTTAAAAAAAGAAAGACTGAAAAATTCTTAGAACCTTAAAATATTTTCTAGCTTTAAATAACCTGAAAAGCGTTTATAGGCCATCTTTTTTTATCTTCGTATATTTTTCCTTTACGAAAGTCTTATTACAATATATAATTTGTGGGTACTTCGTATCCAGCACTTTCTACGCCGTTAAGAAGCGTATATGCATTCTAATGCTGGAATTATCTAAATTGAAATTGTTTCAGGGAAGAAAAAAAAAACATCTCGGAAATCTAGAAAAAAACATGACATGAAACAAAATAAACATGAAAATAACTTTCGAATTTATTCATTTTGTTGTTTATAAGTAAAGTAATTTGATAAAATTCAAAAAATAATCAGCAATATTATTGGTTTTGACCTGGTGGCTCGGTTTCAGTCATTTTGCCAACATCATAAAGGTTTCCTCCTTGTCTCTTTTCTATAAATGCCATAAAGGTTTCCTCATTGTCCTTTTTTTATAAATACCATAAAGGTTTCCTCATTGTCCTTTTTCTATAAATACCATAAAGGTTTTCTCATTGTCCTTTTTCTATAAATACCATAAAGGTCTCCTCATTGTCCTTTTCTATAAATACTATAAAGGTTTCCTCATTGTCCTTTTTCTATAAATACCATAAATGTTTTCTCATTGTCCTTTTTCTATAAATACCATAAATGTTTTCTCATTGTCCTTTTTCTATAAATACCATAAATGTTTTCTCATTGTCCTTTTTCTATAAATACCATAAATGTTTTCTCATTGTCCTTTTTCTATAAATACCATAAATGTTTTCTCATTGTCCTTTTTCTATAAATACCATAAATGTTTCCTCATTGTCCTTTTTCTATAAATAACATAAAGGTTTCCTCATTGTCCTTTTTCTATAAATACCATAAAGGTTTCCTCATTGTCCTTTTTCTATAAATACCATAAAGGTTTCATCATTGTCCTTTTTCTATAAATAACATAAAGGTTTCATCATTGTCCTTTTTCTATAAATACCATAAAGGTTTTCTCGTTATCCTTTTTCTTTTAAATACCATAAAGGTTTTCTCGTTATCCTTTTTCTTTTAAATACCATAAAGGTTTCCCCATTGTTCTTTTCTATAAATACTTTCATTATAATTGTTCAGATGACCTCTTCGTTATGGTACCTAGAATTTAAACGCAGTTCTAGACTGGCATCGAGATTTCAACAATTTACAGTTGAGCTGGTTAGATGTCGCCGTAAGTTCTATGCTAAGAGTTTCTTTCTCCCACTTCTATTTTCCGTCTCCGTGCTTTTACAGTCAACTTTACTCTGTTAAGATTTAAATGCAATGTCAGTCGCTATCTTAACTCTTTTCTCTTCTATTTTTTTTATTTTTCTGTTATCAATTTTTCCACGCCTGCAACTCCATGTGTCTTAGTGCCTTTACTGCCTTTCATAGGATGAGGCCGACTAAAAGAAAATATATTGTTATGCTGACTTATTTTGTCATAAATGTATTCTTATGATTATAGAAATATCACGAGAAAAAAACAGGCTCTTAAAAGCATATTTTAATAGCAAGGTTACCGTCTTGCATAACTCGTTTACAATATCTAAAAATAATACATTAAGTTTATTAAATTTATTTATATCAACTTTACATGACAAGGTTCATTAGCTTTGTAAAATATCACGTTTGCACCTATTTTATGTCTGTTTAACGACAAACTAAACAAACATTAAACATAGTTTTTTGTTTAAATACCTTTTACAAAAATACAAATCAATATAGTTGTTGTTAAGACTAACATGCTGTTTTGACTAACATATAAAATAAACGGTAACTTTATATAACCAATAACAGCATTTTTAAATAAATTTCGCAGTGTTAAAACAGAATCGAGAAAAAACATTTGGCCCGGGCCCGAAAACATAAGCATAAAACAGTATAGGTACCTTCAATCATTTTAGATACCAAAATTTTAAATTGAATTTTTAAAAATAAAATTTTCTTCAAAACTTTTATTTTAGTTTTAATTGAAAGTTAAATGTTTAAATTTAATACTTCCAGTAAGCAAAATACTCTCGTGTATTACATACAGTAATTATATTGATTAGAATCTAATTTTTACAATTTAAAATTTTTATATCAGTTTTTCAGCCATTTTGAGCGATCAAACAAAAGTTAAGTCTCGGTTTTAAAAATCTTGCAAAAATAAAATATACATTTAAGACACGTAATTTTTAAAAAATATTTGAAAATTCAAAGTTAACTTAATCTGATTTTCACAAGTATTAATTGTTTATATCATGAAATTCAGAATAAAACTATTTCTTATCACAGAACCTTGATCTCTGACCTTTTCCGTAAATGATTGATGTGTGATGACGGATAGATTCGGGATAAGCTAAGTGTATAGCGACCAGAATTGACATAATTGTATAATTATTTTTCCTGTAAGGGGAAGAAACCGTGAAACACATAACCTTTTAATGTACACATAGAAATTACCATGTAAAAAGTAACTTCAAATACGCAAAAAAATATTTAAAAAATACGATGGCTCGACGATTTGCATTAAACTTTTCAATTTTCGAAGAGTATATATACTCTTCACATAATAACATAATAACTTAAAGCCTACAAGCCTTTGATGTATTTTTAAAAATATTTATAATACAAAAAAATGAAAACAATTATTTTAAAATTTTATTATTAACCGAAAATTGTTTTTCTTCGGACTATAATGTCCTTAATATATATTATTTACTGTATTAAAGCAATTAAAAGCTTATACAATTAAATAATGTTATAATTTTATTGCATTTTTTATAGTACTATTCGGAGCAGTTTTTCAGAAAATGGGCAAAATGTTTAAAAAATAATAAATGATTTACATTTCCCAGTGAGTCCTGCGTTTAACTAATAAAACCAATTTTCCCTACAAAATGTAATTTCTTGAACTTTCATGAATTTACATGGGGGTGGGGATAACAGATATAAAAGAAAATATTTTACCACGATTTTCTAAAAATACTAATTTAAAAAATAATTTAATTCATTTGCAAATAAGTCTTGAAATTTTCTTTGAAATCCGACGATTATTTGATTTTTTCAAGAATTTCCAATTTAATGTTTTTCACCGGAAAAAATTAACGTAATATCACAACATTCATTGTAAACTCATGTAACGATTTGGTTATAGTTGACGAAAATCGAAACTAGATTTTTTACCAAAATGTCTTACGTGTTGGAAAGGATTAATTTTTTTTTTAAATAATTTAAAAAAATGTTTTGATCTTCCCTCTCAATAGTAACGTAAACATTTTGATGGAAAACTTCATTTTTATTAAGTTTGGGACCTTTTCCTTTATACTGTGCTGTTTTTCAAATAATCATCCGCCTTCTTCAACCAACACTTGTGAAATAAACATCAAAATTACTGAGGCAAAACAGATTTCACTGTTTCATTCCATTGTCTTTTGAAAACTTCTAGGTACCTCCACTAAATTGCGAAAAATCTGCATAGTTATTTTTTAACTGAATTTTAAAATGAAAGTTTTCTTTTAACAATTGAAAGCTAAATTATTAAATTTTCTATTTCCAGTAAGCAAAATACTCTCTGGTTTATTTCAAACAGAAATTATATTGATTGGAATATAAAAGCTTGAGATTTTTTTTCATTTTTGAATTTTGTCGCCATTTTTAAGCGATCGACACATTTGTAAACAAAATTTACTTCTCGGTTTTAAAAATCTTGCAAAAATAAAATGTACATATGTGACACATTATTTTTAGAAAATTAGCAAATATTATGTTAAATTAACCTGATTTACACAAGTATTACTTATTTATAGCGTAAAATTTAGAATAAAACTATTTCTTAATCACAGATTTCAACTTTTTGACCTGTCCGCGCTGTAAATCAAGAACTTGTTGACAGGTTCTTGATTAGAGATAAAGTGTATGGCGTTTATAAGTAACAAAATTGTACAAATTTTTTTGGGTAAGGGAGGAAACTCTGATCTTTTGATTTGCACATAGAAATTACCCTACAAAAAAAAAACTTCAAATGCACAAAAAAAAAAATTAATTATTTTAAAAATATGGAGGCAGAAAGATTTTTATTAAACTTTTCAATTTTCGATAGGAAATATAATATCATCAATTCTTAATTAAAAATTCTAACCGCAACAGTTCTTTGAAGATTTTTAAAATATTTTTGAAATTTTATAGAATATTATAATTAAAAAAAATGAAAACGATTTTTCTAAAATTTCATTAGTATTCGGAAAAAAATTATTCTTCAGACTATAATGTCCTTAATTTTTATTATTTATTCAATCAATTAAAGGCTTATCAGAGTTTTATTGCATTTTTTATTTTACTCTTCAGAGCAGATTTTCGGATACAGAGGCAAAATTTAAAAGAAAAAGATGATTCCTGCGTTAACTAATAAAATTATAGACTGCAACACTTTAAAATTTATTCAAATTTCATAGATTTAACTGAAGTGTGTGGTAACAGAGATAAAAAAAAATTTACCAAGATTTTTAAAATATAATATTTTCAAAAATAATTTCATTCATTTGTGAATGAGTACTGAAAGTGTAATTAAAATTCGACAATTATTTGATTTTTGCGAGAATTTCCAATTTAATGTGTTTGTCACCGGAAATAAGTGGGTGATGTAATCATTACGTTTTCCATTGTAAACAGTCGTAACGTTTTGGTTACCCGCTTACTCAAATCAAAACAAGATTTTCTCCTAAAATTTTGAACATGTTAGAAGGGATTAAAAAATTAAAAAAAAAATAATTAAAAATTATTTTGATCTTTCCTCTTAATAATAATAAATGCATTTTGATTGAAAAGGTTCATTTTTATTAAGTTTGGGACTTTTTTTTTATTCATGCTATGCTGTTTTTTTTTTGTTTTTTTTTTTAGCGCTTTAGTGGAGGGTATCTACTTAATACCCTTAATTTGTGTGCCTGTGGGCAGAGGCTGTCTATTTCACAATTTCCTTTCAAATTCTACGACGTCTTTACTCCTTTTTCAGGCGTTCACACCTCGATGCGAACGTTGTTTCCCGAGACTTGTGTTGGTTCATTTCAAAACAAGAACTTACAACAGCATCGACAATCAAATAAAGTTCTTCTTCTTCATGTGCCGTGTCCCTTCAGGACATAAATGATCATGAACTTCCACTTGGCACTGTCACTTTTCTCTGTCAATATTTTTTCTCTTGATATCTCTTCCAAACCCCGCTCTGCCATCCATTTGCTCAGACCTATCAAGTATATATCACGCTGCTTTCTTCTGTCTCTCTTTCCTTCTATTCGTCTTGTGAGTATTAAATTTTTCAGGCCCTCCTTCATCATTACGTGTCCTAAGAACCTCATCTGTCTCTTCCTGAAGTTAAGTATGAGTTTTCCTCTCGTTTGAATCCTTTCCAACACCTCATCTTTGCATACGTGCTCAGTCCATGGTATCCTCAGCATCCTTCTCTGAAACCATATTTATGTTGACTTAAGCCTCTCCTTTATCCTTAAAAAAGTACCTCCGCTCATTTTTGAAAATTTTTAAATTGATTTTTAAAATAAAACTGTTTTCTTTAAATTTTTATTTTACTTTTAATTGAAAGCTAAATTATTAAATTTACTATTTCAGTAAGCAAAATTCTCTGGTATTTTTCAAACAGAAATTATATTAATTAGAATTTAAATTTTGTTCAATTTTTTTAAACTTACAATTTTTCGGCCATTTTTGAGCGATCGACACATTTGTAAACAAATTTAATTCTCGGTTTTCAAAATCTTGCAAAAATAATACATACATGTGTGACGCATCACTTTTGAAAAATTAGCAAATTTAATGTTAAATTAGTCTGATTCACACAAGTATTATTCAGAGCATAAAATTTAGAAAAAAAGAGTTGAGCTTTCTAACCTTTCCACCGTTTTTAAAATGTGTTTACAGATCGACAGACGCAAGATAAGATAAGTGTATGACGATCAAAAATGACATAATTGTACATTTTTTCCTGTAAGGGGAAGAAACTCTGAAACATATGACCTTTTAATGTACACATAGAAATTACCATGCAAAAAAAAAAAATTCAAATACACAAAAAAATAAAAAAATATTTTAAAAAAATACGAAGGCACGACAATTTGTATTAAACGTTTCAATTTTCGATTCATAAATATAGTCTTCACTTAATAAGTAAATAAACTAACAACAACAAATGTTTGAAGTATTTTTTTTTAAAATTTAAACTTTATAAATTATCATAATAAAAAAATGAAGACAATTCTTTTAAAATTTCATTATTAATCGAAATTTTTTTTCTTCTGACTATAATGTTTTTAATATATATTATTTATTAAAGCAATAAAAAGCTTATAAAATTAAATAATGTCATAGACTTATTGCATTTTTTATTTTACTATTGGGAGTAGATTTTCTAAAATAAAGACAAAATGTTTCAAATATATAATAGATGATTTACAGTCCGAAATGAGTCCTGCGTTTAACTAACAAAACCAATTTTACCAACAAAATTTAATTTCTTAAAATTTCATGAATTTACGTGACGTGGGGGTAACAGCTGTAAAAATATACTTTTACCAAGATTTCTTAAAAATAATAATTTCAAAAATAATTTTATTCATGTTTGGATAAGAATTTCCAGATTAATGTGTTTGTCACCGGAAAAAAAAAACTGAGTTATGTAATATTACGTTTTCTTTATAAACTCTCGCAACGATTTGGTTACCGGTTAACTAAAGTCAAAACAAGATCTTTTTACAAAAAATTTGAACGTATTAGAAAGTGTTAAAACCTTAAAAAATAATAAAAAAATAGTCTGACCTTTTCTTTTAATAGTAACATAAATATTTTGATGAAAAAACTTCGTTTTTATTAAGTTCGGGGCCCTTTTTATCCATATTATTTTGTTTATTCAGCAATTTAGTGGAGTTACCTACGCTAAAGTTATTCCAAATGTAAAAAGCACTCATTTTTTAAACTGACTGCAGCAGCGAACTAACACAAACAGAAACAGAAACTAAAATAGTTCGTTTTCTCAGTGGAACGACGAAATTTGAAATGAGCCTCCAGTTCTGAACTAGAGTTACCCTATGACTTGACTTTTAATAAAGCACACTTTGCCTCAGGCGTTAGGTAATGACCCCAACGTACTTTCGAAAGAGAGGTAATACTTGGAAGAATTACCTCTTGAGCTTCGAGCTAATATTAATTTTGAGCCCTCTCTGATATCTAGTATAATTCGTTATTAAATTTCTGGTGCGGTGGAGTAATGAGGGAGGCATTGTGAAGTAATGGGTAGCGGCTCGAACTGAGAGATCGGAGAGCCGAGTTCGAATTCCGTTCGAATCCGTTACATTCACGTGCTAATACCCTTGGAAAATCTATCTCTTCACCCCACAGCTATGGGTAAATAGCAGAACAGATTGGGCTCTATAGAAATTAGTGGCAACCAGTCTCGGAGAAAAAATAACTCTAAATCCAAAATCAGTATGGAGATGATTGGACTTTGCAGGACAAACAGCGCTCGTACGATTCTAATAAGTCACGGGATAAAAAAAAAATCTGTATATTTGCCTGATTTTGACGTCTCCTAAATGTAACTCTCATCTTGGGCTGTCCTTTTTGCTAACGACCATGTATTTTGTTTTCTTGATAGTTTACTACACTGTCTCAATTTTCTTTTTTTTTTTTTTTTTTTTGTGTGTGTGTGTGTGTGTGTGTGTGTGTGTGTGTGTGTGTGTGTGTGTGTGTGTGTGTGTCAACAAAACGGTGATAGCTGCGTATATTATGTCCGCCAATCATAAATATTGTCAGGAATTCGCTCTCTTACGATTACCGAATAGTAATTAAAAACAAAATTAATCATGTTGACAATGTAAGACAGTAAAGCCACTAAGACACAAGGCTTACTGGAGGAGTAATAAGAACGACAGTAGATAGCGGTTGACATTACTTTAAATTTTTGCACATTAAAGTTGACTGGAAAACAATAAATCGAAGATAATCCTGCCTTTTATTGTGATAGGCCCGCCTTTAATTAACAAATAATTAGAAAACAGAAACATTGTGAAGGAGAGAGAACAAAAGAAGAGTAATCAGAAGGACAGTAGATAGCAATTGACATTGCATTTGAATTTTTAAACATAAATGTTATTGTGCTAGAACCGCCTTTAATTAAAAATTATATTCTACCTATTACAATACTTTTCCTTCAATGTGTTGTCTCCCTTCGTAGTGTGAGCGATTATGGCTCTCCGATCTTTGTAACCCTCGGCAACGTTTCTCCCGTTTCCAAATCTCACAAGCCACATTGTGCCATTCATTTAATTAAGCTCGTCAGGTAGGTTGTCGACTACATATGGTCAGGTGCCCCTGCCGTTCTCCTCAGTGTTCTTGACAAGCTCCAAAGGAGAGTCTGTAATGTGATAGGTACTGATCTGGCGACTCGACTGCAGCCACTTTCCCATCGTCGAAATGTGGCCTCCCTCTGTCTCTTCTATAAATACTTTCATGGCTTTTGCTCGGATAAGCTTAAGTCACTGATGCCTCCTCAACAGGTGTTTACCCGTGCAACCAGACTGGCAACAGGGTCCCACCCATTCACAGTCAGGTTAGCCAAATGCAGACGACAATTCTACTCCTGCAGCTTCCTCTCTCGCACTTCCCGCCTGTGGAACTCACTCCCGTATTCTTGCTTTCCTGACGGCTACAACCTCCAGAAATTTAAATGCAAAGTTAATACTCATCTACTAAACACTGGCCTCTAGCTCTCTCCCCTCCCCTGTATAACCTTCCCTTTCTCTCCACCTATGTATCTGTCATTGCACCTGCTTTCTCAGCTTTCTATTGTTCCTTTCTAACTAGCTTGTACTCCTCACTCTTTTCTAATTAATCTTTATACATTTATGTAACCCCCTGCACATCAGTGGCGTTTCCGCCTTGCTCGGGGTGAAATGATTAAAAAAAAAACAAAAAAAAAACATTTCTCTGTCCCATTTTTTTAGTCAAAAGGCCTTGTGACCATCAAATTCTCTAAGCTCCTTTCTCATTGTAGATCCAAGAAAATGGCAGCCCTCTTTTCTGTTTACATTTTTCTTTAAGACTTATCCGTTGCTTACGCTCGGCATCCTTCTGTAGAACTACATTTCTGTTTCCTCCAAACAACGATTTGAATAATAAAAAAGTTTGACGAAATTGAATAAACAGGGGTTTAGTGCTATTAATTATTGCGACAAAAATTTAATTCAAAGAAAAACCATTTTATTATTTTAACGTGTTCAACTCAAGAAAGGCACTAAAACCACTAATGTACATAGCGGTTACTGGGTACGGAATAATTAGAAAACAGAAACATCAATAAGGAGCAAGAACAAAAGAAGAGTAATCAGGACCACAGTTGACAATGATTGATATTTCATCTAAATTTAGAAATATTAATTTTAGCTGGAAAGCATGGAGCCGTAAGGTAGTTCCATAGGCACAAATTGCGAGAAAAAAAAACTATTATCATAGAACTTGCGGTTGCATCTAGTCAACTCGACTGTACATCGATGAAACCTCGTCGCCAATCAAGTACTAGGTACTAGGTACCATCGCGAAGAGATTATTCGTAGAAAAGATGCAGGGAGACAAATGTATGGCGGTAGGAAATGACTGATATCGATGCGCCATATTATGACCAATAAAATTGCTGTTTCTTTTTTCGATTTTATGAAGGATTTCTCGATATATAACAGGGGCAGCAACCTTCTAGCATGGACGCATGGTAGACCTATAGATCTGTAAGAAAATTGTCTAACACGTCACAGTGAACCAACTTATAGATATGCAAGATAGATTCTGGAGAGAAAAATTGTCTAGCACGTCACAGTGAACCAACTTCTTAGTCGCTGACCTAGCAAAGAATTCAATATAATCTTTCCATGTCATGTCAGACAAGAACGTTAATCCGAGAAGGCGTAATGAGTCAGTTTCCAGAAGGTTAGCATCAACCATGCTGATAGAAGCTGGAAAGAGATCCTCCAGATGATTAATATAGAGAAATTTGGTTTTGTAGGCGTTACCATTAACTAACCATCCTTTACCTCAGTTAACAATAGACTGTAAATCATTTTTTTAATTTTTTCAGATCAGCTGATAATTTGACCTTGCCGAACTGATCAGCTTTACTATCGAGACAGGAGTGAATGGCTGTATCATCAGCATAGATACCATGTTGAGAAATGATGTCATCAGGAAGGAAGGCCATGAATGCAAATAAAAAAGGAGAGCCAAGGATAGAGCCTTGGAGAAACCTGCATTAGTAAGAAAGGATCTGGAAGAGTGGCCGTTTAGGATAACTTTCATTTCGCCATTTAACAAGCAAGAATGGATCAGTTCAAAAATTTATCTGGATGACACTGTAACTTTTCAATTTTGAAGAAAACCTGTATGTCGAACTCTGTCGAAGGCTTTCGAGATATTCAAAGCTACAGCCTGGTTTCCCTGCTCTTATCTACTCTTTCTATAATTATCGTCAGTACATCAGCAGTTGACCTGGAGAAACGAAAGCCGTATTACTTGTCGGAAAAGAAGCCCGGCGATATGAGTTGCTTAATAGATTCAGTATTGATTAGGGCCTCTAGTCCGATACTTGGAATCGGTTCACGATAGACGGTTCACTAGAACGATAAGGATTTTCAACAGGTAGGAAAGCAAAAGGTGTTTATTATACAATTTAAAGAGGACAGGAGCCAGTTCAAGAGCACTCTTCTTAAGGACTATTTTTGTAGGGATTCAGATTAGATTGGTTCGTTTGTTTGGTTCGTTTTGTTTTATACCTCAATGGGCTATTTAATGCCGATGAGATTTTTACTATAAATTCGTATGAATAGAATATTGCCTGGGAAATTCCTTGTAAGAAATCAGTTTGTAGATCTATTTTCATTGATATATTTTTGTAAAGAGTTTTTTTTTTTCGAGAGTCAGATGTATTACTGGTACATATAATTTTTCTTCAAAAATACATTGATGTTAATATTTCTTTTTTCTTCAAAAATATATTGCTGATAATATTTTTTCTTCGTAAATATTGCTGGTAATATTTTCTTCTCTGAAAAAGTATTATTGGAATTTTCGTGATAAAAGTCTATTTTTACACTTTCATAGTGTTTTGATCACAGTTTGGGAGTTAAATAATTGTCCATAGCTGGGACCCTAACAACTGCCAACACCGCGGGTTAGGGTGGATCTGGGAACAACAGCAATTAAGAGGTGGTTCCAAAAATTTCCCAGGCAAAGGCTTTGCTGCCGGATGTAGTTTATCGTCAAACCCCGGATCTGCATGTAGTTTTATCGGCTTACCTAGGATGCCTCCTTGATGGGGAGTGGGTTACTTCTATGCAGAAATGCAGTCAGTGTATTCTGAAGACTCAGCCGTTAGGGCGGTCAGATTAGAGGCGATAGAAGAGATTAAATGCATATCGTTCAACAGAATCAATTCTAAATAGAGAGTTAGACAAGGGTACTCCTGATGTCAAGAGTAAAGATTAAGGAGAATTTACGGACGAAACATTCACCTTTATCAGCAGAAGATATTAACGTCTCAAATTGATTAATTGTAGGACGAACAGAAAACTTACTCTCATTTGATGCATTGGAGGACGAACAGAAAACTTACTGTCATTTGATGCATTGGAAGACGAACAGAAAACTTACTCTCATCGCACTGTTACAGAGCCGGCAGTAATCACGAGAGCCAAAGTGATGCAATATCGAGCCTCATTTTCTCGGCAAACAGATACTTAGGTCCTTCGAGGATACATTTACATTTATTATGTGCAGCCGTGAATAGCTGTCAGTTGTGATGCGAGCTCTCATGCCGATATAGCCGGAAAAGGTTAAATAAGTCCAGTGAGATGACGCATACTTGTCTTATGGCTGTTTCTACTTTGATGTTCTTGCGTAATTTATTTTTTGGAAATTTTAATGTAGTCAGTCAGTTAAATGTCATACGTGATACACGCTTTGGGCGACCATGCCTCGAAAGAGACATGACTGACTGGGCAGAAGATTATACCGCAGCAGGTTGCCATTGCTTTCTGCGGTAGACTGGTTGCCAGACAAGGCTGTAGAACCCAGTCTGTCCTATTATTTAACCCATAATAACTGGAGGGAAGAGACGGATTAATACCACTCCCAAGAGTTTTTGCGCGTAAGTGAATGCAACGAAATTCAACTGGAATTCAACTGGAATTCGATCTCGGCTCCCTGATTTGTCGTTCCGAGTCGATATTTTCAAAGTCAGTTCCTGCGGATGTGCTTTGTGGTGTACTGGATATCAGCTCTGAACGAGAAAATCGGTGAGCCGAGTTTGAATTCGAATTGAATTCCTTGTATTCACTTCCGCGCAATTAGCCTTGGGAAAAGGTATTACTCCGACACTTCTTCCTCCAGCTATGGGTTATATGGCAGGACAGATTGGTTTCTATAACCTTGGTTGGCAACCAGTCTACCGTAGATAGTTATGGCAACGTACTGCGGAAAAATCTTCTGTCCAATCTGGTATGTCTATTCGATATATGATCGCCCAATCGTGTATCATATATGGCACTTAACTGACTGTTTCAGTCAGCTCTTGCAAGGGAAGTAACTGCGAATAATTTCAAATCCGGTTAGCTTAGATATGTAACACAGACCAATACATTGTTTTTAGAGTTTAAAAAAACGTTACCGATTAAAAGTACGTATACTTACAAAAATACATTATTAAACAGGAATTATTACTTCCTTAATAATATATCAGTTATTGTAGTGCACTTCGAATATAAATCACACGTTTCGTGGAACTTAGTGTTAGAACTTTGGGCCAATCCTACAAGAAAAAGCGATTTGATTGTCTGGATCAAGAGAAAAATGAAAAGGAAATAATAATAATAATGATAAGTGTCTACTTAAACAAGATCGCGTCTAAAAGCAAGATGGCTGAAAGCAAAAGTGGTTGATTCCGGTTCTGCGAGTTCTAAATTATGAATATCTTGGAAGTGTTTTAACAGGACGGATTGTGTGACGCTGAAATCCGAAACCTCGTTTGAGTTTGAGTTTGAGTTTTGTTTGACGGCATATCTATACCTCTGTGGGTTATTTAATACCAAGAAAGTGGGGTTTTAAGGTATTTTTTTTTAATGTTCAGTTATAGGGAGAAGATTGATTTAGTCAGATTTTAATGAAAATTGTTTTTATTCTTTTTTATTTTAGAAAACTAAAAATGTCTTCTAGTTTTGTGTTCAAAATGTTTTACTGAGAATAATTTTTTCTTTCAAAAATGTGTTATTGTAATAATTTTTTCTTCGAAAATGTACTTTTTTCTATAAAAGTCTATTTTTATGTACATATTTTTATTAAAATGTATTTTTTTAATTTCATAGTGTTTTGACCCCAGTTTGAGGGTTAACTATTTGCCCATAGCTGGGATCCTATCAGGTGCTACCACTCCGGGTCAGAGTGGACCTGGGAACAACAGCAATTAAGTGGTGGTTCCATGCTCCTCACAACCTCCCAATCAGAGGTCTTGCTGCCGGATGCAGTTTACTGTCATGCCCAGGGCCAAAATGCGCATTTGGATATCCAAAGATGCGTTCCAAAAGCTAAGCAGGGTATTAATAAACCAAAATCGTTCGAAACAAAGAAAATAGTATTAAAGTGTTACGTAATATCAGTTCTCCTATATGACAGTGAATACTGGATAATCTCCTTAAAGACTAAGAACATACCTGAAGCAACGGAAACGTAGTTCTACAGAAGGATGCTGAGGATACCATGGACCGAATATATGAGCAATGATGACGTTTCAGAAGAAATGGATGCAAAAGTGAAACTTATACTTAAAATCAGATTGAGACACTTTAAATTTCTTAAGCACAAAATGAAGAAAGAGGTCTGGAAAATCTGATACTCACAGGACAGATTGAAAACAAGGACAGCGGAAAACAATGCATAACTTATTTAATGGGTTTGGGTAAATGGATAGCGAAACAAAGTTTAAGAGAAATAACAGAAGGATAAAATTTATTAATAGCTACAAAGGACAGGAGATTGCGGAGAGCCATGATCACCTACATCATGAGAAGACACGGGACATACAGAAGTCAGTTAAGTGCAATGCATGATACACGCTTTAGGTGATCATGTCTCAAAAGAGACATGACTAACTGAGCAAAAGATTATACCGCAATAGGTTGTCATTGCTTTCTGCGGTAGACTGGTTGTCAGACAAGGCTATATAACCAAATCTGTTCTATTATTTATAAGTGGAGGGAAGAGACGGATTAATATCACTTTCAAGAGTATTTGCGCGTAAGTGAATGCAACGAAATTCAACTGGAATTCGAACTCGGCTCCCCGATTTGTCGTTCCGAGTCAATATTTTCAAAGTCAGTTCCTGCGGATGTGCTTTGTGGTGCAGTGGATATCGGCTCTGAACGAGAAATCGGTGAGCTGAGTTCGAATTACTATTGAATTCCTTGTATTCACTTACGCGCAAATACCCTTCGGAAAGGGATTAATCCGACACTTCTCCCTCCAACTATGGGTTATATGGTAGGACAGATTGGTTTCTATAACCTTGGTTGGCAACCAGTCTACCGTAGATAGTAATGGCAAGGTACTACGGACAAATCTTCTGTCCAATCAGGTATATCTATTCGAGACATGATCGCCCATATCATATATAGCACTTAACTGACTGTATTAAGAAACGGATTAATACCTTTACCAAGGTTATATGTGCGCAAGTTCATGCAAAGAATTTAACTGGAATTCGAACACGGCTCACCGATTTATCGTTCCGAGTCGATATCCACTGCACCACAACGTACATCCTCAGAAAAAGAAGGAGCCTAAAAACCTTTTCAATCTTAAATGTCACCTTCTTGCGTTGCACAAACAAAAATATACTTATCTATATAGACAGTGATTCTGTGCGATACGCGTCTAAGTGAGTGGGATGTCCTTCAGGACATGGATTTTCCAAACGTTTTTTGGAATTTTTTTTTTTCGGAAATTTTTCTTTCTTTCCCTTTACATTTTTTTTTTTTTCGTTTTTATTTTCATTTTTCTTATAATTTATTTGTTCCATTATAATTCTATACATAAATGTTTAATAAATAAAATGACAAGGAGAAAACCTTTTATGCTAATGTGTTTCATGTCTTGGGGAACTTTATTAAGGTAAATGGAGAATTGTTATGAAGAAAAAACCGTATTTATATACACAGAACAAAGTATCGTTGAGAAAATAATTATTCGTTCAAATTTGAATTCAAGAATATTCTAAAATATTTGAAAATCTCTCGACGTTAAGAAAAGGAAAATATAGAAGATTCTAAGAGATGTGACTTTTTTCATGTAGAGTAATGCTGTTGCCTTTGTTATTATTATTAACCAAATCCCGTCTCTTAATAATAATTTCAAAATAATTCAACAGAATATGTTATTTTATTTAATTTATGGTATTTGTCTATATTTCCGAGATGAGCTAGTATTTACACTATTTACATTATTCGGACAATTGTCCTTAAGGACACATGGCCCAATAGATATAGACGTTGGTCACGTTCCTGTGACTTGACCCAAAGAGTTGTGAGTTCAATACCAGGCTACAGCAATGGTGAACAAGTAACTTACAGTATTAGAGGGAGATAACTCATGACTACCAAAAGAGGCTCTACGCAAGGAATGAAGATCATATATCCCAGTGATTGTAATCAAGAGTTTGGTTCGAAATTCCTGGCACCTGAAGAAGGCCGGAGCGTACTGCTTTTTAGATCGGGGGGGGGGGGGGTCAAATAGTTTTAAGGCTAAGCCCCAGAGAACCATCCCCAGGCAGTACTTCTTCTTTGGGAAGGGGCTTGATTTATTGCCCGGCGAATGGGGCGAACCCAAGAGGGAAGTGCCGGGGGAAATTTGGCAATTTTTCATGGTATTGCCGTCATGCACATTTAAAATTGTCCTTGTGTTACATTCGGTAGCGAGGTGGGCACACTGAAAAATACGACTTACCACCGACTCTAACATATTGTTGTGGAGTTGTACCAAAAATAAGACACGAAACAAGAAGGTAGGTTCAAAACAGTATATTAGTAAAACAAGAAACAAGATATTCAAAGGAAATGTTAGTAATAAGTAATATAGAAATAAGTAACTAGATATAAGTAAGTCCGAAGGTATTATTACGCTGCTTATTGCCTGATTAGTAACTGTCGTCAACTACTGTTAACTGCTGTTAACTGCTCTCGTTAACTGCCTTTGTTAACTGTTCTGGTTAACTGCTCGTACTAGCTGCTTTTTAACTGCAGTATTCAGTCGCTTTCCCACTAAGGCAAAATATGGCACTAGGCCTTTTTAATGTGGGTTCCCCGGGCCATAAAGATTTCTGTCTAATATTCCCCAGTCGAAAATCCACCCTTCAGAGCCTCTACTAGATTAACACTCTCCGCCCGAAGGCCGAGAGTTCGATAGTGCCCAAGGCAATTAACTTTTTAACTTTTCTCGAGAAGTCACGCAGGTAATCATATATAACAAGAGGAAAGGTCCATTCCTCGTAGGAGGGCGCCATAACACATATTGCTCCAAGAAATCCTGTAGGCACTGTGTTGGCCATACCTTGGTCAATAGCATTGACTCTCTGGCTAAACCGTGTGAGGGTAATCAGAAGGGTTTCTCGGTGAAGGGTTACACCTCTGACAATCCATCTGTGCCGAGTGGCCATCAGTCAGTCACCAGCCTGGTGTTGTGTCTTGGAGGTCAAAAGCTTCACCAGTAAGCGGAGGAACTTCTAAGAAGAGAGATGTAGTAACCTCAACGACCTCGTTGTATAAAAAACTATTGTATAAAAAACATTTGCCGCTGTTACTATAACACTGTCACCTCTCTGCCTTCGGGTAGAGGGCGCTCTCTGCTTCCGAGCAGAGAGCACTAACCCAGTCGTGGTTCCGCCGAAGGGTAGAACCACGACTGGGTAAAAATAGACAGACATTTTTTGGCCTGGCTATATGGCCGGGAATACCCACTATAAAATGACCATGTGTCACATCCAGCCTACGTGGGAAGGCTAGTAAATACAGTTGTATAAAAAACTAGCAATTCGTTGCACTATTTTGCCTTAAATATCACAATGAACCACGGTAACAGGAGAAATAGTGGGTTGGTAACCACAGCGGCACAAAATGCGCTAATTGAATACATGAGTGAATGAACCTGGACGCAGATTTAGTGTGGAGGACTCGCAAATCATTGCATTTTCTATACATTTTTGCCTTACCTTTTAATTAAATAGCATTCTTTAAATGAAAATTATGGCCACATTCATTAAAATAAACAACTAATAAAATAAGTGTGCTGTTTTGTAAACGATTACTTTGTTGTTTTTATATTTTTTATTTAAATTCTTAAACGTCTCACTTAGGTATTTATTGGTGTTTATGGTGACGTATTTCTTATATAACGCAAAGAGGAAGACTGATCAAAATTCTGAAAATAAAAAAATAATAAAAAATAATATAAATAATCTTACTAAAACAAGTCACATAATACGATCTACCAACTCAGTCAGGACTACAAATGAGAATAATTTATCTAAACCAGCGTTTCTCAACATTATTACCCATGCGTAAACCTTAAAATAAATTCAGTCAATTAAGTGCCATACGTGACATACGCGATCATGTCTCGAAAGAGACGTGACTGACTGGGCAGAAGATTATCCCGCAGGAGGTTGCCATTGCTTTCTGGTTGCCAGCCAGGCCCATAGAACCCAATCTATTCTGTTATTTGACCCATAACTGGGGAGAAGTGACGGATTAATACCTTTCCCAAGGGTATTTGCACGTAAGTGAATGTAAGGAATTCAACTGGAATTCGAACTCGGCTCCCCGATTTCTCGTTCCGAGTCGTTATCCACTGCACCACAAGACACAAATAAATTACATGTCTCTCTCTCTCTCTCTCTCTCTCTCTCTCTCTCTCTCTCTCTCTCTCTCAAAAAAAAAAAAAAAAAAACCTGCGAAAAAACAATTGGATATTTTTCTCATTTTATTTTCATCGTAGTTCACGTGTTAGATATCAAAGTATTTCTTATGCTTCTTTGGAGCGAATGAGTGGAGGTCTTTAATTTAAGTGAAACTGTATACACTGGTGCCGTAATACATTAAATGTATTCCCAATGATTGTAATATTTTTAAATAACATAATAGGTTAGATGGGATTATATGTATATATTACAATATTACAATAACCAAAAATATATTGTGCGTGTTTAGTAATAAAGGAAATACTTGTTCTCGTGGAACTCTTAGGGACTTTTTTGGAACCTTAGGGTTTCAGGGAACCCTGGTTGAAAAACGCCGCTCTAAATATAACTTAAGAACCAAATACACTTTGTCATAGTAATCGATTGCTAAAAGAACTCGTTAACCATAACGAAGAACCTTGCTTAGTCTGATAAAAGATCACGAGAAAGGAACACCTAGTGGGCTTTGAACACACTATGTCGTCTACTAGAAGAACTCGTTGACTTCACAGCGAAAAACCTAGTTACACGTATGGGACATCCAGAAATGATTGAGCTCACTGTTTAATAGTAATTGCCTAGCAGAAGAATTAACATTACTCTATATCGAGGTGCTTTGTGTACTTTGCCAGAAAGATATAATTATGAAGCAGCACTTGAGGATCGAACTTATTACACAGTAATAATTGTACACGAGACTTGCTTATTAACCTTTACCCCAAGTCGAGGCACGCCCTTTATGACACTTTGAGTAGATGACGAAATATAAGTGTCATCTCAGACATTATTGGTTGTGACATAATTTTTTTTGTTTTTCAAGAAGCGATAAAACACTTCCGGGTGATATGGATTTTTAGAATTAAGAAACAATTACCAGCTGTGTATGATTCATTCGTTGACATCGTCATAATAAGAAGGAGGAGGTTGTAAAAGGAGTAAAATGGGAAAAAACTGTAGTAACGAACTGCCCCAGGTGCAGAAAAAAAAACGAACCAATATGGCGCATAGTAATTCGGGTTATCACTGCGTTGACCCAGCTGTGCGTGTTTACGCCTGCGAACGGCTCACTCTAAGCTGCGCATGCACAGTTGGGTAGTAGCGTATCAATCCCGCTCAATATCTAAAATGAGGTGACGCACATCGGAGCGGCCACAGAAACGATGGTCAAAACTTTGTTTCTATTTCCCTGCTGTCAGTCAACTTGGCTTCTCATATAGTCTACTGTATTTTTTCTCATCGAATTACAAAAAATAATAATAATCATTTCACCCGCACCAAGCAAGATAGAATTGTTGCTGGTGCGTAGGAGGTTACAGTGAGAGAAAAAACAGGAAGGCGGGATGCCGAAGAAAGGATGAGTGGTGGATGGGATTTTAGAAAGATAGAAAATAGCAATTAACGTTGCATTTAAACATTTTGGGATTGTAGCAAGGGAGTGGCAAAAAGGAGTAGTTGGAGAAAACTGATAGAGTAAAAGAAACGGTTACATTTAACTATTTTGACGCTAAAAGGGTGGGACCTAGATGCCAATCTAGCAGAACGAGCAAATTCATGTGGTTGGGGTACCAGACCGTGAAACATAAAATGCATTTGGCGAAAAAAAAAAAAAAAGAAACTCAAAGTGGAGGATTATTGGTAAAAAAGGTTATGATGAATGGGGTATGATAGAAATGTAACTGAATATTATAAGAATAAGAAGAATTTTTTAAAATTTCCAGAGGACTTTCGGATATTGATACGTTCATTTTCAAGGTTTGATGCATATTTACACAACTGTTTTTCGCCTTTTTCCGGCGACCTCATCTAAACGGTCAAAATATAATATTTTTTGGTATTTTTTAACTTTTTTAATACGTATTTCAATATACAAAAGCAAATGCAGGAATCATAATCTTGGAAGTTGCTTCTACAAGGCGGTGGTTTGTTGGAATAAGTTACTCAAGTAGAACTTACATCTCATCAATAGAATACGTATGGAATGAGGGTGGTTCGCTAGAATGTGCGTGGTATGGTGACGTTTAGAACTGGTGGAACTAAGGTATGTAGTTCGTCTGAAATCTTTCCTTAAATAGTTTAAGATTGAATCGTTCAGGTAAGCATCCTCTTGGTATCCGGCTCAACAAAGCATCAGTTTGTGGGAAGAAGCTGCTCGAATTGGATACGAAGGGAATAAGGTGGTATGGCGGGTTTTAGCCATGAATGTTAGTGGAACTAAAGTATGTAGTTCGTCTGAAAACTTTTCTTTAAGAGGATACGGGTAAGCATTCTATTGGGATTCGGTTCCACAAAGCAAGGGTTTCACGGGAAGAAGTTTCTTGAGTAGAACTTAGATCTCACCATTGAAGTACGGAGGGGATGAGGGTGGTTCACTGCAATGTGAGTGGCTAGGCGGGTCTTAACCATGAAGGTTAGATCTGGTGGAACTAAGGTATGTAGTTCATATGAGCAAGATCTTCTTAAAAACTTGAAAATTGCGTACTTTGTCAAAAATAATTTACTAACTCAATTCCGACCAAAAGAACGTTCATATTCTTGAAGGGTATTATTATATATTCAAAAACAACAATACCACCACCACCACCACCAATAATAATAATTATAATAATAATAATGATAATAATGAGAAGAAGAAGAAAATGTGGCACTTAAAAAACTTAAATAGTTCCTGTTATTATTGAATCTTTGTCTCATAAAAGAAGCTCAAGATAAAATCAACCAAATCCTTAATGCACCATCTGCCAAGGAAATGTAGAAATTAATTCTAACAAACACAGCACGTATTCTGCAAAGAGCTTTGTCCATTTAAGATTTCCTTGTTCTTGTTAATAGATGTATTACGTGTTAAGTGTAACAAAAGGAAAAAAAAAACAAAACAAAAAACGATTGACCAAAACTCAGAGATAAAATCACAGACAAATATTTAATTTACAAAACACACCAATTAAAATATTTACAAATACACAATTTTTGTTGCATTCTAAACAAGAAACATAGCGTTTAATACTGGCAAGTGTTACGAGGAAAGAAGGGGAAGGTAAGGTGTCAAATATCTTTACCCAGTTTAAGTTGGCGAGGAAGTTAATTGCTATATTTTTTGTATTATAAAGAATAATTTTAAGTATGGTCACTAAAGAGTCAAAAATATGAATTTACCCATACAGTTCCATGAGATTCTCTTTCAGGTTTTAGTTGGTCAGTAACTTCTTAGAGATTCTTTCGGCTGGATATAAATCCTTGAATCATAACCGGAATTGATAACATCAGCAAAACCCTGGTAACAACTGACTGTTCTCTGCTCAAAATTTATTTTTATAGGGGCTAACACCTAATTTGCATATTTCTAGAACCTTTCGAATTCTCTTGATTTTACTGGAACATTCTCAATCATTGTAGTACCTTCCAAACGTTCTATTTCTAATTTTTTTTTATTTTTACGACTGCTTCCTGAATTAACTTTTTTTGTAATAACATGTAGGACTCAACAGAATACCTTACTACAACTTTTTAAACATTTTTATTATTATTATTGTATATAAATGCATCCTCGTAACAGATGTCCCTTGTTTAATTAAATGGAAACAACAAAAACGCAACATTCTTCGTTTGCTTTAGGCTGTTGGTCATAAAAGTATGTGATTATAAAGTAAATGCTGACAAAAAATATTTTTTAAATACAAATAACGAGATTTAAACTACAATTATGAGATACTAGCGGAACCCGTGGAATTTCTACGGAAGGATAATTATGATTTTCTGGAAAAATTTTACTTTGTCATCCTACAAATGATAGTAACGTCTTCAAACATAAAAACATTGGATAATAAAATAACGATAACACAGAGTGTAATTTTATTAAAATATCTATAAAAGTAATGTCCATAGAAGCTACTTTACTGTAATCTTATATTGTATTAAGCGGCGTATGCACAAACCATAACCAAAATACTGTACGCTATTTTGTGATAGAGTTTGAAAGAGAAAATGTTTTTTATTACTGTAAAATCATGGCTCCTGTGTCCATTGTAAACAGAAATGACCAACTGAGTAATGGCCATGAGTATAGAGGCCATACATTTCGTTATTAGGTCGCGGGATATAACAACAAACCTACCTATTTTTACTATATTGTACAGTACACACACATATACACACACAATTACTGCTAAAACCATCAGTTTAAGCTGCTACTGCTACGGTAATGCTATAGGCTCTCTCCTCTTATTCTTTCACTCTTTACCCTTCTGGTTGGCAAAGTTTGGAGAAAAGACTGAGGAGAGTAGCGTTTATAGATTATAAAAAGATAGAGGGGAAGGAAAAGCTCGTGTAGAGAGTGTGTTATCATTCTTCAGTGGCGTAACGGACGGAGGAACAAAGTAACTAAGTAACTAAGTAACTAAGGAAGGAACAAGCAGAATTATTATTTGATTCTAAAAAAAAACTAGATCGTTTTACCTAATGTATCCTCGGTTGACAACCAGCCTAGAAGGAAAACGTTGAATTCAAACCAGCCTGGAGAGGGTTTCGCTTCGTCAGGGTTAATATTTTGCTTCGTCAGGGTATCATAGCAAAGACATGTCAATGCTGCCTCTTATGACCCTAATGTGTTTACGAGACTCGTGATCTTTACCCTGCTGTGTAATGGTAACTTTGGGGCCTGGCAGATTCTAAATTATACGTAAACACTCTGTAAAATCAGATGCCTATCACTGCTGAATTAAATAGTTTGACCATCCCAGCTTATTTAACTAAACCAAAGAAAGTATGAAACTTATTAAAACCAGTGGCTACCCGCTAAGCCTATAGTTTATGCACGCAGAAATGATATAAATAGCAGACTAACCTTCATGGACACATTCCAAATTATGCTAAGATGTCGCTGGATACTTTTAAACTAAGCTTCTAGTATCGCTTCGTAAAGTAATTTCCTGTGGAATTTCACATTTCACGAACGAAATTAACGTTTCTGACAACATTAATTAATTAACTAATTAATTATGCATTAATTCTAATGATGATGATGGGCAAAGGCGGTGATGATGACAATAATTGAACAACGAAAATAATTAAAATAAAAGACTAAAAAAAAAAATTGAGGAAAAAAGAGAAAATAAAATTGGAAAAAATTAGCCAACATACGACAAGAACTATTCACAGAAAACAAAATAATTCCGGGAAGCGGCATTGTCGGTATCGGGACAGGAAAAAAAAAAAAAAAAAAAAAGGGAAAAGAAAAGAAGAATGAATTTGTAGCGGCCGACGAACTGTTATTTAAATCAGATGAATCTAATGAGAAACGAAAACTGATACAATAAAATAAATTAAAAATAAAAATAAAGAAGAAATATGCCAGACGAAATTACGGCTTTTCAAGGCCATTGCTAATGGGCCACGAATAATGTTAATACCAAAACAAACTGGTTTATCATGAGTTAAAAATTAAAATGATTGCAGTACAAGGAATATAGATTTAAGAAAGGAAAGTTATTATATAACATAATTTGATTATACGGCTAATAAGAAGAAAGAAAACAACTATTTTAAGGAATGTTAATTTTAGATTAATTATTCTGAAGTTTGAGTTGAAATCTAAATTATGGCAGCATTTGTTTATAAATTCTATTCGTAAGTTTGCTTAGAATATCTTAATTTTTTCAACTAATCATAGATTGCATATATCGTAAAGATTATTGGTGATGGGGGCAGAACCTATTATTCCCCAATGACTCTCCTTTTTCATTTCCCAAAATCTTAGGGAAAGGGAAGTTTAAAATTTTAGATTTGGGTTGGAAAAGGGGCGTTTATGGGAGTAGTAACGTTGTTTAAATTCTCCTGCTGAAATTCTAATGTAAACTTAATATTCATATTTTCATTTTTGGAGGAAATGTTGGTTTGGTAGATCACTTGCATAAACTTACATTTACCTTCCACGGGGAAAATACATTGATGGGTCTGCAATTGCATGACGGTATTATACCAGTTTTAATATTAGTTCTATCTAAATTCTCTAAAATCTGTTTATTTTAGGAATTAATGATATTATCTACAATATGAGTGCAAGAACAACTAATTTTATAGTATTTCTAATAAAGATTCTGCATAGGGGTTATTGGTACCAAAATGTTTACTTACCAATTTCAGAAAATATTTGCCAATGTTAATGTCAGATAGTCTAGAGAATGGTGGGGATTAAACCATATAACTTTTGTTTTATACATTGACACCTTGTTTTAGATGACTGAGATTTAACAACAGGTTTTAAATATAAAAATTTGTTCTTAAAGCCGCTTTCCTGGAGGGCTTTATTATATAGCATTTTATTTTCAGGATGGAAGACAACCGATTAATTCTGGTATTAACAGTGTTGAATATTTGTTAAAATTGTATTAGGGTGGTTGGAATTAACGTTAATATAGCTGGGGGTATCTTTAAATTAATGTTTGTAGGAATTGTCATTTAGATTAAGAGTGATCTCCAAATAATTGACAATTTTTAGGTTAGAGGAAACTTCAATTTTATACCATAGTAATTTAAAGGCCCTACTAATATTCTTGTGAATCAAATTAGTCAAGGGCCCATTGCTATTAGGGATGAACATAAGACCGTCATCACGGTATAAGCCAATTTGTTTGAGATCTATAATTCTACTTAAGGTATCAAAGATATAAGTACCAACTAGATCACCAACTTGGACTGAATTATATGCTCCCATACGAACATCGAATTTGTCATAGAACCCTTGGTTTAAGTGGAATGGTCAAAGGTTGGAATCGACTTCCTAGCTGCAAGAATAAGCTTAATTTCTCTATCGATGATATCTACATGTTTTGTTTTTTTTTTGCGAAGTTAATACATCAATCTAGGAGGTTTTAGAAAGAGAAAATAAAATATGCAATGTCAAATTTAAGAAAAGTAGTTTTAGTATTTTTTATGTTGAAAATCTATTCACTAACGTTCCTGTTAGAGAAACCACTGACATTATTATAAAAATATGTATAATAATAATTCTCTGCCACCACTGAAAATTAAACCTAAAATAAAAATAAATAATAAACTACTTTTAACATGTACCACCGAAGTCCCATTCTATGATCACAGAAATAATATATCCGTGCAACGGGACGGTGTTTCACTGGGATCAGTTCTGGGTCCAACCTTCAGCAACTTCTACATGACCAATCTAGAAAATAATATATTTAGTACCGCTACAAAACCTTCCATCTACTTACGATATGTAGATGATATTTTTATATTAGTTGAAAATATAGAAGAAATAATAAATCTCCAAAAAACTTTCAAAACAACTCTGTCCTCAAGTTTACATATGAAATTAACCAAGATAACAAAATCCCTTTCCTTGACATTTTAACAGACACAAACAATAACACATTTACTACCTCCCCATATAAAAACCCAACCAGCAAAAACTCTTGCACTCTCAACTATAAGAGTGAATGACCTAACTACTACAAAGTAGCACTTATACACAACTTTATTAACCAAGCATAAATCAACTCCTCCACAAAAAGATATTTTATTCTGAACTAAAAAATATTAAGCAGACACTCATTAAAAATGACTTCCCAAACCAAATTGTAGATGAAGAAATAAGACGATATTTCAAAAACCACAATACACATCAAATAAAATGTGGTAATTTTAAAAAAGACCCTAAACATATCAGACTATTTTATTGCAACCAAATGCACGATAACTACAAACAGGATGAGAAAATAATTAAAAATCTCATTCGTACTAATATATCTCCTGTTGATCGTAATAACAAATTAAAATTAATATAATATTATAAAAGGTACAATTCTACTGATTTGATTGTCCGTAATAACTCCTTCCTACCAACTGATGTGTTATGTAAAACCAGCATTATATATCAATTCAAATGTCCCTTGGGAGAATGTATCTCCGACAAAAAAATAAATATATATGTTGGATTTACAACAACCACATTAATTGGACGTCTTACGTTACATTTGTTCAACCATTCATCCATTTGTAGACATCTACAACAACCTTCCTGTCTGTCTTTCACAATATAAAAAATAATGATCGATTATACAACTATTCTACACAAAGAAAACAACAAAAGCAAACTACAGATTCTCGAGGCAATATTCATTAAAACACTTAAGCCGTCAATTAATAAAATCAGCTATGAAAACTGTAGTTCTAAAATGTTTGTAACAAGAACAGTTTTTTCATACTTTAACATGTACATGACTATGACATTACAACATATAAAAAAAATCCATTTTGGATAATTTTCACGTTCTAATGAACGCTAGCAATTTTGTCAACCGTTATATTTGAAGCAAGAAAAAAATGTACAGTAATTTTTAGCAACACAGTTTCCCGGTTACATTTGTTACCATAACTCACACCCCTGACGATGACCTTGGAAAAAAGTTGAAAGTACTTGGGTACCTTAAGAAATGAATGAAAATAACATCTGTAAACGTTACAGCTCATTTCTGACCTCTTTTGAATGTAATACACGAAAGATTATACTTGAGTATGAACGGAGTTTATTAAAAATAAGCAAGCATAGTGTTTGCAATTTATTCAATGTGACTTGTTTAAAAGAAACTTTGCTGCCTAAATACACAAATATATATGTATATACTTGAGCAGCAACTTTTCTTTAAAAACTTTTCTTTGAATACGGCCGAAAAGAAAGATTTTATTAATTTTTTATTTAGTTTTTCAAGCATTCTAATGTTTTTTGTTTTGCTGAAGTTAACGAATGTAAAAATGTTCCCTAATTATCATTCCAAGCGCTTTCCGCTTCTCTGACAATTTTCAATGGTGTTATGTCTCCGCTTTTATTTGGTCCTCATGTTTTGATTGTAGTAATTTATCTTGCGTTGTTTTTTTTTTTTTAGAAAGAAGCGTTAATTCCAAACTCCCATTCTACACATTAATTTTATTAACGCTCTGTCTCTATCTTGATTTCAAGCACTTTATGACAAAAACCCGCTCGCCGAAAATGTCTTTCTACCAGTAAACTAATGAAAAGAAAAAACAGTAATTTTGTCACTAAGCATCAGTAATGAATTTGAACACTCTCGGCTACTGGCGTGTGTTTACATTGTATATAACACGCTAAAGTCCGCCTTCCTCTACTCATACGTCAGAGGTAGAATCGCCGACTGGCGTCAATTCGGTCGGATTTCAATCCTGGTTAAAAGCAATCGGATGCCTAAACGTACTGGAGAGCTGTGATACAGCAAAACAGATCTGTCTGCAGATGACTATACACACACACACACACACACACACACACACACACACACACACACACACACACATATATATATATATATATATATATAAACTATCTAGTAATCTTAAGAATTCAAGAAAATGTTTTAATATAATATTTTATTCGATTTTAAGTACATGACGCACGAAGACGCTTGTTAAGAAAAAGTTAGAAAATTATCTTATTGAATTAAGGCCTGAAAGTTTCTTTAATATCTGACAATTATCTGATTTTTCCAAGGATAAAAAAGAAAAAAAAATCACTCAAATTTACGATGTCTTCAACGAGAACATATTTCGCAAACGGTAAAACGACGAGTTTTTCGTTTTTCCCAAAAATTAGGACTGCGGGCCGAAGATAGATTCTTCCTATATCTAGGGAAAGGGAAATGGCGCCATAGGCATGTAAACTGCACCACGTGGAAATTGGCTCCGGGGAAGAGATTTAACCTTTCCCCGTTTGAGACTAAATCTCTTCCCCGTGCTAAGGAAACTACTGCTTGGTTCGACTCCTTGCCTGTGCTAAGAAAACTACTGCTGGGTTTGACACATGGAATGTGACTGGCTGTTACGTACGGAATGAAGTCTCTAATCGACCCACACGTGACTTCATTTCAACCAAAGAAAGATATTGTGAAGTACCGATGAAAATTATGTAATCACGTTTATTTACAAAGATTGTTTGGTTCGTTTTTTATTGCTTATCACCCCTTTGCATGTTATTTAGAGATGGAATATATTTTTAGAGTGTAAGAATTAAAAAAATAATAATAATTGTTTAGTGATACAAGTTTTATCAATTAACCCATTGCTGGGAGGAGAAGAGGTAAATTTATGCCTTTCTTAACGTTATTTGCACGAATATAACGAACCCAACTGGGATTGGAACTCGGATGTCCGATTAAGAATTCTAAACTATTTTCAGTTAAACTGTCCGCACCTCTAAGATTACAGCACTCGTGTCCGTATTCAAGACGATCCTTCAATTTGGAAGAAACTGATTGGTTTGAACCGGAGTGGGATGGTCTCCGGTCGGCCTACTTGCCAAAGCTACTCATGAATGAACATTTGTCTGACTTTCAGTCGATATATGATGGCAACCAGTCAGATTTCAGGAGCACAGCTGCCCTACGACGACACTCGGTTATGTAAATGATGATAATAAAGAGGATGATAACCACATCACGAGTAGAATTTATTAAACAAATAAAATTCATTAGTACACATTTTTTACTCACGTTTCTTTAATTCTAATCTTCCGCGCCTTTCATCGCCGCTTCCAGATCATCATTTTATAATTGTTAATAAGCAATATGGTTTGAAAGAAAATGTTTTCAGACGAGATACAAACTTGCATTCGAAATGAGTAGTCTTTATTTCCAGGCGAAGTTGCGATAAAAAACAAACACCTGAATTAAAGATAAAAAGAAAAATAAAATAATTAAAATCTGACTGTGTTTCTCCTTTTAAATACTTTAAATATTTTACCCCAAATACGAAATTTCCTTTAAGAATTCTATAAACAGGTACAGAGAAACATTTGCCACACGGGTGAGCAATTTTCTTTATTAATCGTTTCACCCCAAGCAAAGCAGTACCGCCACTGATGCGCAGGGAGCTATATAAGTGAATAAAAGACAGGATAAGAGTGAAGAAAAAGAACCAGTTACAGTGAGGGGTGTCAGGGAAAGGGCAAGAGAAGGATGGGAACACAGGTGTGAAGACAGTTGCGAAGGTAGAGAAGCAAAGAAAAGGAACAAGATACACGGGGTGATGTAGAAAGGCCGACGAAAGGACTGATGTCAAGTGGATAAGAGATGGAAATTACGTTGTATTTAAGTTCCTGGAGGTTGTAACCGTCAGGAAAGCAAGTATACGGGAAGTGCGAAAAAAGAAGCTACTGGAGAAGATTTATCGGCTGCATTTGGTAGGTTTAACTGTAAAGGGGTGAGACCTTGTTGCCAGTCTGGTTGCTCGAGTAAATTCTTGTGGAGAGGCCACCAGTGATCTATGTTCATCGGAGCAGAAGCCATGAAAATATTTGTAGAAGAAACAGAGGGAAGCCACATCCCGCCGGTGAGAAAGTGGCTGGAGTCAAGCTGCCAGGTCAGGACCGTTCACATTACAGATTCTCCTTTGGAGCCTGTCGAGAACACTGAGATGAACAGCAGGGGCGCCTGACCAGATGAGTCAAGGGTAGATTTTGCAACGACTGCAATCGAAGCCTGAATATAAAAAATTAACTTGTCATATCACATCCCACTGACTTTACCTCTACTTCAGGGCTTCGTTTAGCCACACAAAATTCTTCGACTACATGACCTTTTCTATTTGTTTATACTTCTGAGATAAGGTAGTATTTAGATTATATACATTGTTCGGATGCTGTTCTCATCTTTATTGCCATGTTTACGATGTTTTAAGCTTCTGCAGGAGCTAGGTTGAGTTTCAGGGAGATAAATACATGGATTTGGAAGTGGCATCGCACATGGAACGAGAATCAGTGATTGAGAACGAGAACCAGTGATCGAAATAAAGGGTTGGGTTCAAGATGCGAAGTGTAAATGCAAATTATATACTTATACTTATAAATACTTATATATATATAAGTATTTATAAGTATAAGTATTTATGTATTTATATAAATATACAAACATAGATTTGTACCCACAGAAAGAACTAATTACTTTAAATAGAATAGACGTCATACTACTTGACCCAACCCGAGGAACCTTTCGGCCAACATTCTTCAAGGGCTTACGTTGGCTTTATTATAAACGGTTAATACAGGACAAAGGAAAACAGAGGATTACTTACAACAATGGGGGAAAAGATGGAGTTCGTTTAAAAATAAACTTTAATCAATAAATTCATTAAAAATGGGGTGGAGACACACAACTGCATAAGAGTGATAAAAAGGAAAAATTGTTACACTCACAAACCCTCCAGTAATTGTAAAGAGCGAATGAATCGCTCCTTCTGCCTGCACAGGCTCGGCTGCTGGAGTTTTAGGTAAACAGCCTCCAAAACGCGCAGATGATGGGCTGATCGAGCACTGTGCAGAACAGTAAACTAAATTGTCCTCATACAGAGAGGCACAAGCCTGACAGTCTAGCAGGTGTTGGCCAATAGCTGAATCCAGAACAGCCTGGGTTGTTCTTATAAATCTAAGAGGGCTACCCGAACGTATATTTGCGGGGACGTATTGTGCAACCCGCGTCTCCAACCTCAGATTGGTTCGTCCTATATAAGACTCTTATATATATATATAAATATATCAGAGTTTTATGAGTATATATATATATATATATATATATATATATAAGTATTTATAAGTACAAGTATATATTTATATATATAAGTATTAAGTATAAGTATTTATATATATATATATATATATATATATATATAAGTAGTTATAAGTATAACTATTTATCTATATATAATTATATACGTAATACATGTAATAAATAGATAAGACAAAAAATAATGGTACACAGAAAATGTTTTAATAAAATTGTTTACGTGCAAATACACATCATTCAGCGCAAGAAATTCAATGAGACAAATGTAATTCCTAGCACCTGAAGAAGGCCGGAGCGTAAAACGACTGAAACCTTGTAAATATGGTAATAAAGATGAGAACAACACTGAATAATGTAAATAATGACCTTTCCTGTATTCGCTTTTCCAGTTCCACCACTAAAAGACACATATTTTTTGTCTCAGAACAGGACCGATTTTTCTTACGTATAGGGTAAATTCGGATATCGGATTTCTGCATTCTTTCATTATTTGAAACCATGGTGAAAATCTCCAAAAGAAACGAAGATGAAGATGGTGAAGTTGTCCAAGAATAGGAACTAGCGAGCAATCGCTAAGGAACTTAGAATGTCAAGGGGCAACATTGTAGAGATTCTCTCAGACTCAAAGCACGGGAAGTGTTTTGAATCGATCGAACTATCGTCGCCTTCAAAAGCAACAGCATAGGATAATACGGTGATTGATGAAGACAGCAAAACGCACAGCGAAAAACAAAAAATGCTAAAATGATGAATGAATGAGACTGAATTCGAATTGGTGTCAGTAGATAACATTATTGTGCAAGTCCATGAGTATCTATCCTTCTGTTTGGAAGTGAATGTTGGACGATCTCATCAAGGAAGAAGGAGAGCAGAAATGGGGTTTTAAAGAAGGATGCGGAGAGTACCAAGGACTGAGCACGCGAGCAAACATGAGGTGTTGGAGAGGATGCAAACGAGAAGAAAACTCATACTTAACATCACGAAGAGACAAATGAGGGTCCTGGGACACGTAATGAGGAAGGAGGGCCTGGATAATTTAATACTCACAGGACGGACAGAAGGAAAGGGAGATAGGGGAAATCGGCGCGAGCCATACCTGATATGTCGGAGCAAATGTATGGCGGAGTGAGGTTATCAAAAGGAAAAATACTGAAATCGACAAGAGACAGGGCCAAGTGGAAGCCCATGATATCCTACGCCCTGAAGGGACACGGAGCATGAAAAAGAAGAAGAAGTCAGTACATAACATTTAGGATATCCTTCAAGAACATCATCCGGGTCACCCTTCTCCCCAGTCTTTAAATCACACTGTATATGACTTCACTTTCTGCATAAAACGTTTATCCTATCACTGAAGTGGCTCTAATCCCTGAATTTGATTTTTTTAAATTTTATAGTCGTGTTGTCATGTCCTGCTATGGCAACAGAAAACAACTATGAGTGAAACTAACTATAAGGTTACATCAATTGAGTGGCGTTGAAAAAGAATACAGAGGAAAGAGAAATAATATTAATGCACAGTGCTCAAGGTTAAAAATCTGTTTGAAAAATACCGAGTCATTTTAAAACAGTCTTTTTGCAATTTCGTTGCCTATTTTATAGAAATGACCTGATGCAAATCACTTGCTAAAGTGTTTAAAAGATGTATTAGCATTAAAACGATCAATTTGAACATACGATTCAAGGAAAAAGAATAAAAACTACTGTGGAATTTCTGAAGGTTCTCACTAGTTTATACAATTAGTAGACAAACGATGATTTGAAAAAGATTTCATTCTGTTTGTTGAAGTTAGCGCCTTTTTCTAGCTGTCTGACACTATTCAGCTAAGTTCTTTGTAGAAACATTTCAGCCATTTCTGACTTGGTTAATAGAAAATAGCCGAAATCTTTTGCGTGCTCATTTTTGGAAGTCTTCCCTCATCTTCTATGCTCTTTAAGAACCCTTGATGAAACAATATGATAATTTGGCGTGAAAATGACTCCAATGTGGTCAAAGTTTTACCTGAAATCATTCAAAATGGCAATGATTAGAAATTTATTATAGTTTATTATTGCCTGTGACTTATGCACGGTACTCAATTTACATCTGACTTAATAGTGAGTCTGATAGATTCGATGAAATCAAATTGACAGCTGATCTGGAAAATGGCTTTCAATCTGTTGTTAACTGGGGCAAGTAGTGGCTTGTTAATTTTAAAGCCTCTAAAACACAACTACTCTGTATTCAGTCAGTTAGTTAAGTACCATAAGGGATTCACGTTTGAGTAATCATGTCTCGAAGGAGACATGTTTGACTGGACAGAAGATTTTCCAATAGTAGGTTACCATTACTTTCTGCAGTAGACTGGTTGCCAACCATAGCTACAGAACCCAAACTGTCCTGCTATTAAAGCCATAGCTGGGGAGAGAAGAGATGGATTATATTATTATACTAATAAGTAGTAATTAGTGGGTGATTAGTTCATTACTTTATAAGAATAGAAAACTTAACCCCCACTTTATACCTAGTAGAAGCTTTAATTATGTTTCCAACTATTATATTCAGTCATTCAGTCATTTAAGATACATGCTTGGGCGATCATGTCTTGAAAGGGACATGACTGACTGAGCAGCAGATTTTCCCTTAGTAGGTTGGCATTACTTTCTGCGATAGACTGGTTGCCAACCAAGGCTATAGAAGCCAATCTGTTCAGCTATTTAACCCATAGCTGGGGAAGAAATGACGGATTAATACCTTTCCTAAAGGTAATTGCGCATAAGTGAATGAAACGAATTCAAATGGAATTCGAACTCGGCTCTCAGATTTCTCGTTCCGAGCTTATATACCACAACGCTCATCCATAGTGCCCTCTATTAATCATTAATATTAATTAATTAATCATCTAACACTTTTTTCTTTGCTTCCAATGAGATCTTCCTATCTTTCAGTACTCTTTACAATGGTAGAATAGGCATAATATATCCGTGCTGTGTCCTCCCTCTGTCTTTTCTATAAAATTTTTCTGACGAACTTTTTTCTATTTGTGCGTTGTGGTGCAGTGGATATCGGTTCGGAACGAGAAATCGGGGAGCCGAGTTCAAATTCCAGTTGAATTCATTGCATTCACTTACGCACAAATACCCTTGGGAAAGGTATTAATCCGTCTCTTCCTTCCAGTTATGGGTTAAATAACAGGACAGATTGAGTTCTATAGCCTTGGCTGGAAATCATTCTACCGCAGAAAGCAATGGCAACTTACTGCGGGATAATGTTCTGCCCAGTCAGTCATGTCTCTTTCGAGACATGATCGCCCAAGCGTGTTTCACTTAACTGACTGACTATCCACGTGAATGCAATCGTGTTATTAGGTTGACATCTAGGTTCCACCCGTTTACTGTTGAAATAGATAAATGTAACCCTGACTTCTACTTTAATGGTTTCTTTTCTCGCACTTCCCTGTTGAACTTCCTTTCGCTTACATGCTTTGCTGGTAACATAAATCGCCATCTTCCGTCACCTTTAACCGCGTTTGTCCTTTCTGCCATTCTCCCTTGAGCCAGTTTTCTTTTTCACTTTTCCACCATGTAACCCCCATGTATTAGTGACACTCCTGCCTTGCTTGAGGTCAGTCATACGTGATACACGCTGACTGAGCAGAATATTTTCCCTCAGTAGGTTTCCAATAGTAGGTTACCATTACTTTCTGCGGTCGACTGGTTGCCGACCAAGGCTATAGAACCCAATCTGTCTTGTTATTTTACCCATAACTGGAGGAAATACACAGATTAATACCTTTTCTGTGGGTATTCGCGCGTAAGTGGATGCAACGAATTCAACTGGAATTCGAACTCGGCTCCCTGATTTTCGATATTCACTGCACCACAACGCACATCCTGAGGTGAAATGCTTGGGTGAAATGATTAAAATATGTATAATGCAAATGCACTACTGATGGCGTTAGTATAAGAACCCGTTGAAAATAAGAAAGAAAGGGATTGTCAGTGGTCAGGAATTTAGTTAAGCGTTACTGACACAATAAGGTTATTACGTGCATAATTTAATAAAATCTTCACTTTTTGCAAAATAATTTCTCTTGACATTTTAGAATTTTCGAAAGGCAGTATGTCATTTACAGTTTAATTTCAGACGGGGCTTCTAAATTTTCAAATCTCAAACATTTAGCGTTGAACTTTAAACAAATTGCATTTTAATAAGGTAGCTGTTACATATATAATCAAATATTCGTGGGAAATTGATATAATCAATATTCGTGGGAAATAAAAAAAAAGGAATGTAATTTTAAGTTTTGTGAAACTTGTATAATTGAATAATAAATAATTTTCAAGTGTTTTGTATTTAGAATTACAAAAAGAAAAAAAAATATATATATTTTTTTTTTTATAAGCGTTTCACCCCGAGCAAGGCATGTCACTGCCACTACTGTGCAGGGGGCTACGTAGAGTGGAGAAAGGCTGATTAAATATAGGAAATGACAGAGGGTGGGTGATAGGCGGGTAAGGATACCGAGAATGAGGGTTGGGTAGATGAGAGTGTTGTGAGAATAGTTGGGAGTTAGTGTGATAGGAGGAATCTATTGACCCTACATTTAAACACCTGGAGATTGGAACTGTCGGGAAAGCAGACTTGTGGAAGGGAGTTCCACAGGCGGGAAGCGCGAGAAAAGAAGCTGTTGGAGTAGAATTTACGGTTACATCTTATTTGTTTAACTGTAAAAGGGTGGGACCTAGTTGCTAATCTAGTATCTCGTGTAAATTCGTGCTTAGGCGGCACCAGTGATCTAAGCTCATCGGAGCAGAAGCCATGAAAGTACTTGTAGAAGAGGCACAGGGAAGCCACATCACGCCGGTGTGAGAGCGGCTGCAGCCGGTTTGCCAAGTCAGTATCAACCACGTTACAGATCCTCCTTTGTATTTTGTCAAGAAGCCCAAGGAGAGCAGCAGGGGCACCCGACCCAAAGCAATAAAAGAAGATGACATAGTGGTTTTGAGTTCAAACCGTGGGGTTGTCAGTGTGTACACGGTCGAATTGTCTGGAAGATGACTTCTTGATGTTATCGGTTTGTACGAGACGATCCCAGCGTGAGGCACCATTGGAAAATATCTGAAGTTGACCCAAGCCTTGAAATTAAGAACACTTTTGAAGTAGTCGATGGTTATGCTAGCAAGAAACCACAAGTCATCGTGACCGAGGGTTTGAGCGTCCTGACCTTGTTCAGACTGTTGTTCACGCTAGAAAACACGCTTTCACCCAGAAACTGTAACTAAGGTCCGCTCAGCATAGTTGCAGTATCTGTGAGTGTTGAACAAACACTAATCTGCCTGAGCAGGCGTCTGCAACGGGGACTAACTAGTCGCCCTAGCAGATAGGCATCCTTGAATACGAGTGACCAGAATCATAGAATCAATAGAAAAGTGTGAGCACTAACTGAGCAATACTAGGAATTGTGGAACAGACTCCCAAGAGAGTGGTTCCCCGATCACCGGGGCACATTTTCGGAAAAAAGGCTGTTTGAAAAACAAAAATAAATAAAAAGATTATTTACATTCTATAACGAGTCTTGCGTTTAACTTCAAATTTTCGAAACAGAATTTAAGTCTTTCAAAATTTATAAAATTACGTGGAGTGTGTGTGTTGGGGGGACAGGTGTAAAATAATATATGTTTTTACCAAGATTTTCAAAAATAATTTCATTCATTTGTGAATAAGTCCTGAAAGTTTAATTAAAATTCGACAATTATTTGATTTTTGCAAGAATTTCCAAATTAATGCCTTTTTCACCGGGGAAAAATGACTTTCGTAATATTACATTTTCAATAGTAAACTCTGGTAAAAATTTGGTCACCCATTGACAAAAAACAAAAACAAAACAAAAAAAAAAAACAATATATTTTACCAAAATTTCAAACGTGATCAAAAAATCTAAAAGTAATTTAAAAAATACTTTGATCTTTCTTTTAAATAATAACATAAACATTTTGACAGAAAAACTTTTGTTTTTATTAAGTTTGGAGTCTTTTTTTTTCATGCTATGCTGTTTTTGCATCGAATTAGTAGAGAATCGTTATGTTTCCCATCTATCTCTTAACTGCCTCTTAACTTAACCCTTTACCTCGAGTAGTCTTCGAGCCTTGAACAGAATGAATCTTACTGTGAAAAAAAAAAAAAAATTAGACGACATATCCCTAGGCATGAACAGTGGAATTTTGGATATTCAGAGGCATGGTACATGGAATTAGAATAATCTCCCCCCATGGACGAAATAAAGTGTTAGTTTCGAAATTCTAACTAATATCAAATGAAGAAGATTGGATCACACAACGACCGAAACATCGTGAATATGACAATTCAAATTCGTTCGTTTGCTTTGTACACGGACAGGCAGCTTAGCCAGATCTAAATTTTCGGGAAAAGACAAGAGTTGAAGATATAAATTTCTTAATTCAAATTTCCTGGGTTAACCTCTGTGGTACGTGTAATCGTTTCTTATTTATGTATTTTTTTTTTTTTTTGCTAATCTTTTTCGGCGTTTATGCTCCATTTGGACTTTAACTAAGTTAAAACTTAGTTAACTCACTACCCTTGGATTTTTTTTTTAAATAAGAGTAGATAGATCACACTATCGCCCGGTCCATACTCCTCCCACGTCTGTTGAACTGGAGTAGAGGCTTGCCCCTTGTTTCCTGTTTAGGATGTGGTTTCCGGCTTTCTCTTCTCTCTCTTCAGACCTTGGTATTGGTGCTTCCGTGATTTTCCTGCGATCTGTCCGGTTGGTGGCAACGGCTCATCACTGTGAGGGTACCGGGTTGGCAGTTTCCTGGTTGCTGCTTCTGACTGGTAGTTAGGAGCCCTAACTCTTGCGTAGCGTCAAGAGCGGCTGCTCTGATCAACAGTTGTATAATATCGGGGTTTTTGTAGTGCCATGTCGCGCATGGATAGGTGTCCCTGCAAGCGCTTTCGGTGGGCAACCCTGAGGTCACACCTTGTTGCAGCCCTAGCCAGTTTCCCTCCCAACACAGACCGTGGATAATGACCGCCTGTATCCTCTACTCTAGGTCCCTTTCTATAAACAAAAACATATGACGAAACAAATCAGAAACGACCCTAAACCAGTTAAAATCAAACCACTTAAACCCATTAACCTTTCTTTCACTAATATCCGGGGCATTCGTACTAACTTTCCTAGTGTAGAAGCATTCCTGCATGAAAAGTCCCCTGACATCCTTGCGCTCTGCAAAACTAACCTCAACTCAGCTATTCCCTCCTCTGACCTCTCCATCCCTGGTTATCTTCCCCTCTTAAGGAAAGATTCCACTGTCCACATGCATGGGCTGGGTGTCTACGTCAACGAACACCTCCCCATAGCTAGGGTGACTTCACTCGAATCTACTGACCACCAATACATATGTCTCCGCCTGTCTCTCCTCAGTTCGGTTAGTTACCTATTCTTTCTTTACCGTTTTTCCTCCTCTCCTGACTGCTCCCTACTAAATAGCATTGCTGACGACATAGATAAGGCTATTTCCTATCACCCATTCGCCCACATATTTATATTCGGAGACCTCAACGCCTATCACTCTGAGTGGCTTGAAAACGCTGTTACTGCTGCAGCGGGCATTCACGCCATGAACTTCGCTTTTTCCCAATCCCTTACGCAAGTGGTGGACTTCCCCACTCGCTCCCCAAGCACTCCCTCGGATCATTCCTCACTACTAGATATATGTTTCACCTCTGCGCCTGACGCCTGTCAAGTTTCGCAGCTTTGCCCTCTCGGCAACTCCGACCACGCTGTAGTCTCTCTCAGTATTTCTTTCCAATCTCACTCCCCACAGGAGCCCCCTACCTATAGGACCTCCTACCTATAGCAAAAAGCTGACTGGGATGCCTTTCGCGATTTCCTCTGCGGCGTTCCTTGGGGAAAAGTGTTCGATCTATCAGCTGATGACTGTGCCTCTTAGGTCTCGTCATGGGTGAAAGCTGGCATTGATGCCTTCATACCCACCAGGAAGTATTGCCTAAAACCTCATTCCTCTCCGTGGTTCTCTCCTGCCTGCTCAGCCGCCATTGCCCACAGGAACCATTACTTCCGTCTATTCCGGAGACAGTCATCTGATCACAATAGGTGCCTGTTCACGTCTGCTCGCAATGAGTGCAAGAGAACCCTAAATGACGCCAAACGGTTGTTTGCTGAGAGAATGCGACAGCGCATAGCTGATCGCAAGTTCGGCTCCAAGGACTTGCAAACGAGTGCTGAACAATAGCAAATCCTCAATACCTCCTTTAATCCATGAATTTGATGTTCTCATGTCATCTGCGGACAAAGCTGAGTGCTTTGCCCGCAGATTCTAATCCAACTCCATATTTGACTGATCTGGAGTACACCCACCCGACTTCCCTATTAGAACTGAGGCCAAACTGCACGACGTATATATTACCCCGACAGTAGTATCCCGAGTAATTTCAAAACTCGATCCCCATAAGGCGAGTGGAGACGATGGAATCCAGGTGATAGTCCTTAAGAGGTGTGCTCCTGAACTTTCCCCTGTCCTCTCTAAACTGTTTAACTACTGCCTTTCTGCTTCCTGCTTTCCTGCATGCTGGAAGTTTTCTTCAGTCGTTCCAGTATTTAAGAATTGTGGTGAACCCTCGGACCCATCCCACTATCGTCCTATCAGTCTTCTACCGATATTCGGGAAAGTATTCGAGGCCATAATCAATGCTGAAATAGTTCAACATCTTACTGCCCACAAACTCTTCTCTGACAGGCAATGTGGCTTCCGCTTTGCCAGGTCCACGGCCGACTTGCTAACAACCGTAACGGAGTACATGCTCCAGGCCCTTGACGAGTCTGACGAGGCTCGCACGGTTGCTCTGGACATCTCCAAGGCTTTTGACAGGGTTTGGCACTCTGGCCTTCTATGCAAGCTACGGGGTTACGGTATTACCGGTCGCCTGCTTGACCTAATCCAATCTTTTTTAAATAACCGCAAAATGTAGGTCGTTTTGAATGGGCGTGCCTCTTCTTCCTACAGCACGAATGCTGGTGTCCCATAGGGCTCTATCCTGGGCCCGATGCTCTTCCTTATTTTCATCAACGACCTCCCAGATGAGATCAGTTCCCAAGTAGGCATCTACGCAGACGACACCACAATATACTCCCGCACCAGTAAGAAACCTGTCGTGGCGGACAGACATAATCTCGCTGCTGACCTTGAACGGGATCTACACTCTGTGGTGAATTAGGGCAAGAAGTGGCTTGTCAACTTCAATACGTCTAAGACCAATCTGTTGTCTGTCAACCATCACAGGCAACCTCTTCTGCCTCCCATAAGCATGGACCAAGCGATTCTCCCTGAGAGCAACACACTACGCCTCCTCGGCCTTACCCTGTCCTCAGACCTCAAATGGAACTACTATATTGAATCCATAGCTAAATCTACTGCTAAGAAGGTTGGGTCACTATGTCGATCCAGGATGTTTTTTCCGCCCGAATCCATCCTGCATCTATACAAGTCAACCATCCGTCCGTGCATGGAGTACTGCTGCCATTTATGGTCAGGCGCCCCTGCCATTCTCCTTAGTGTTCTCGACAGGCTCCAAAGGAGAGTCTGTAATGTGATAGGTACTGATCTGGCGACTCGACTGCTGCCACTTCCTCACCGTCGAAATGTGGCCTCCCTTTGTTCTATAAATACTTTCACGGTTTTTGCTCGGACGAACTTAAGTCACTGGTGCCTCCTCAACAGGTGTTTACTAGTGCAACCAGACTGACAACTGGGTCCCACCCATTCACAGTCAGGTTAGCCAAATGCAGACGACAATTCTACTCCTGCAACTTCTTCTCTCGCAGTTCCCGTCTGTGGAACTCGCTCCCATATTCTTGCTTTCCTGACGGCTACAACCTCCAGAAATTTAAATGCAATGTCAATACTCATCTATTAACCACTGGACTCTAGCTCTCTCCCCACCCCCGTATATCCTTCCCTTTCTCTCCACCTATGTATTTGTCATCGCACCTGCATTCTCGGCTTTCTATTGCTCCTTTCTAACTAGTTTTTACTTCTCACTCTTTTCTAATTAATCTTTTTACAGTTATGTAGGCCCCCGCTCATCAGTGGCATTTCTGCCTTGCTCGGGGTGAAATGATTTAAAATAAATAAATAAATAAATAAATAAAGATCAGGGCAACAGTTACAACAATGTAAACAGTGGCAATTCTACAGGGGAGGTGATGAAAGGGCCAAGGCCCCCAAGAAATTTACCTGGCCTCTCAGTTGCTCCCCTCACTTTTATAAGCTTCAAAAATTTATTAAACTGATCTGTCTCTTATTTTGATAAGATTTAATCTTCAGCACTTTTCCCTCTGCGTTTTCTTTTGCATTTAGCTTTTTAAAAACATATACAGAGACCAGTTTGAAAGAAAAAATAAAACAACCAGATAGAAACAGACATGTTGTTAGGAAGGGCACGAGACTTAATAGTCATATTGTCATATCTGAAGGAAGACGTGAATTAGAAATAATGTAGAGGGAAAAAATCAGAGCAAACAAATCACAAAGTTCTGCTAGTATTGACGTTAGTATTATTAACCCTTTAATTTTGTTTCGAAATTAACCTCTTTTGTGTTTCAACAGCTCGAGAGTGGAAAAGAGGACAAGAATAGATTAGAGCTCCACTACCATGAATGAAAAGTTATTCCGTTTCATTTAGTGAAGTAACATATACCCAAACTCATTCCTAGGTTGGTGTCAAATGAAAGCGAAGACGCTGCTTGAGTTTGACCCATCCTCCTCAGAAAAATCTCGGCCCCTATGTGCCCCCCACCGACTTTCAGAGTTCCAAATTCACCACTGAATGTAAATAGTTACAATACCGCATCTCAGAAATATAGTCAGATGCTAGGGTGATGTAAATTAATTTTTGCAAAAAATATAAAGGCTTAATAATGAAAGAAATTAATCCGTCTCTTCCTTCCAGTTATGGGTTAAATAGCAGGACAGATTGAGTTCTATAGTCTTGGTCGGCAACCAGTCTACCGCAGAAAGCAATGGCAATCTACTGCGGGTTAATCCTCTCCCCAGTCAGTCATGTCTCTTTCGAGACATGATCGCCCAAGCGTGTATCAAGTATGGCACTTAACTGACTGAATGAAAGAAATATAATTTGACATTCATGCATGAAAAAGAAACAATTCGTTAATTTATAGAAAGCCGAAAATATAGTTTATTTGATTTTTTTTTTAATGATAGCTAAACGACAAGGTCCACACCATAGAGACGTAAGTAAACTTAATATTTTTAACTCTTCACATTCCTCGAGCTTTGTCTTTTCTCAGTCTTACAAACCTGTTTCTCATTTGTTACAGCTCAATTCAACCTGCCTGAGCACAAAAGAAAGAAAGAAGGAAAAGGGTTTCTTGCTTGTAAGAAAATTAGATAAAGAAAGAAAAAGGGTTTCTTGCAAGAGATTAAAGAAAGAAAGAAAGAAAGAAAGAAAGAAAGAAAGAAAGTTTCTTGTTTGTAAGAGAATCAAAGAAAGAAAGAAAGAAAGAAAGGGCATTTCATTTGTAAGAGAAATAAAGAAAGAAAGAAAGAAAGAAAGAAAGAAAGGGTTTCTTGCTTGTAAGAACATTAGAGAAAAAAAGAAAGAAAGGGTTTCTTGCCTGTAAAAGAAAGAAAGAAAGAAAAAATGAAGAGTTTCTTGTTTGTAAGAAAATTACAGAAAGAAAGAAATAAAGAAAGAAAGAAAAGGTTTCAGAGAATTACAGAAAGAAAGAAAGAAAAAAGAAAGAAAGAAGGAAAGTGTTTCTTGTTTGTAAGAGAATTACAAAAAGAAAGAAAGAAAGAAAGGGTTTTTCCTTTGTAAGAGAATTACAGAAAGAAAGAAAGAAAGAAAGAAAGGGTTTCTTGCTTGTAAGAAAATTAGATAGAGAAAAAAAAAGAAAGGGTTTCTTGTCTGTAAAAGAAAGAAAGAAAGAAAGAAAGAAAGAAAGAAAGAAAGAAAGAAAGAAAAAATGAAGAGTTTCTTTGTAAGAGAATTACAGAAAGAAAGAAAGAAAGAAAGAGTTTCAGAGAATTACAGAAAGAAAGACAGAAAGAAAGAAAGAAAAAGAACGAAGGAAAGAGTTTCTTGTTTGTAAGAGAATTACAGAAGAAAGAAAGAAAGAAAGAAAGAAAGAAAGAAAGACAGAAAGACAGAAAGAAAGGATTTCTTGTTAGTAAGAGAATTACAGAAAGAAGTCACCATTTTGGACTTACAGAAGACAAACTGCGGAATGCCGCTTTATAAACAAATTGGACGATCAAATCGTTCACAAGTGACGCCAATAGAATCATCAGCAGCAGCTGTCTTAACAGTAGTAGCAATCGTGAGTAGTACGACTATCAACTTCTCCGATGGTATTTGTCATCAGTAATAAACACAAACACACATACACGAACACGAGGGAACCAAGTAAACGTATTCAGAAGTTTTGATCCAAATAATAAAAACTCCGTGTGTCTGTCAATCATTTATATTCTAAAAAGTCCTATTCATTTTTTGGCGGTTTTCCTAACCTAGCCGATTTTTTTTTTTTTTTTGCCTTCGACCTAACCCTACCCACTATCCATCCAACATTCATCCCATCACTCTTCTTAGCTATTTCCTTCCCCCTCCAGGCGATCGTTTTTAAATTTGGAGAGGACGGGGACTCTTCTTTTTTGATAACATTCTTTTCTTTAAAAGCTCTAGGGTAGCACTGGTCACTTCATCGTCCGAGTTGACTTTTGAAAATTCGGAGCTACGGTCAAGCAATTTGTTTTTTTGACGAATGTCGGACAACAGTGGAGTTTTTCGCTATAGTCAGGGGCCGACATCTGCAGCTGCAGTAGTCGTAGGACCCTGTGAGATTCGCCCGTCCGAAATGAGACGAAGAAAGGTGCCTTCTCCTCTAAATTTAAATACAAGTAAGTCAGCCATTTTTTTCCTTCCTGTCTATCTCTCTTTGCCCCATTATATTTTCCTGTTTTAGCTTTTTAGCTTTCTTTTCTCTTCATATTTCACGTGTTCTTGTAATTGTTTAAGAAGACATCGTTATAGAAAGTTTTGCTGTTATGCGTGTGTTACTCATAAAAACATGGTTTCTATTTTAATTTAATCACTGGCTAGAAGATGGCAATATTTGATTTCGTTAAAAATATATATATATAAAATGAAATTATATCGGGCAGACGCACATATACCGACAACCTGACATATAACCAACCATAATTTCAGTTTAACGTGATCTTAGAAAATATTCACTCTCCTATGTTTTCCTGATTGTTTACATAGGAGTGCATAAAAATAAGTAAATTTGGAGTTGATCTGTACATATCATTGCTAATACGTACTATAAGCTTTTCTTTTATCATTGAAATAGATGAAATATCTTAATTTATATTTTATTTTTAGCATTTTATTTCATAATAAAGTAGTGTGGGAAAGGACTGTTTAATCGAGTTGTATTATGTATTATAATAGGTACTACTTTTTATTTTTTACGTTTTAAAAATCACGTGGTATATTTTGTTTTGGACTCAGTAGGGGATCAGTTTACATCCACACCGCCTTAATTAATTTTTATAAAACTGAAATTCGCTATCTGGAATGATTGATTTATAGTAATATCGAATATATATATATATATATATATAGCTGCAGTCCCTGTTGTAAATCTCTATTAGTACTTTCATGAAACTAGTGATTGCAAGTTCTCTCTGCTTAACTGTATACTTAACAATTTCACATCTGCAATGTACACATAGGCACATCTTTACATCTTTACATCTTTAATACGTGAATTTGAATGTACGCATTAGGGATCTATTTGTAACCGTTTGAGACTGCTCGACATCGTCTCTCCTATAGCACCTTCCTCAGTATTCTCACAGACACTCGTATTCTGTCCAGTCATGCGTTTCTCAAATTTCCCAAAACTCTTGTTCGTATGCCTACTACCATGGACACAATGGTAACTTTCTTGTTATAAACAACCACGTTTATAAGTTGGTATTTTTTTGTTGTTGTTGTTTTTTGTTTTTTCTGTTCTTATTTAAGTCACTCAGGTTTAGTTTTCTTGTTTCGATGGACTGTCTGATCTGGATGTCCCAATCCCATATCTATCTATCTATCTATCTATCTATCTATCTATCTATCTATCTATCTATCCAGGTGAAGAGGACTCAAAGTTTTACTATTTTGAGTGCCCGGGCATTTATTTTATTATAAACAGTGCTCAGTATAATAAATATTATAGAGTTTCATATAATCTTATAGTTATGAATTAATTGTACATTGCGACACGGAAATTTCTATGTTTAGAGATAGATTCTCTTCGTCAAGCAATGTTTGATGTTGGTTGTACAAATTATTTACATTTCCTACATTTCAGAAAATGTAAATCATTTGTATAACCAACATCAAACATTGCCTGACGAAGAGAAACTAATCACGAAACATAGAAATTTCCGTGTCGCAATGTACAATTAATTCATAACTATATATATATATATATATATATATATATATATATATATATATATATATATTACCATGAAAGTTCCTGGTTTATGATGATGGAATTTGTTTATCTGGTCGAACCCAAATCGTTTGCGCAGTACCTAGTATATAAATCTTCCTACCCTGTTGTGCTTAGTTTAATAACGGCTATAAAAATTAGGTTATATTAGGTTGTCATTACAGACAAATGAATAATCATAAATGCAGAAAACTGACCAATACTTCTATTAAGATATTCAATTTGGCAACCCATACAAGTCTACAATTGTTAACTTTTGGTTAATAACTTTTTCATCTTAATGTTGAGATGCTTTTAATTACGACTTCCTGGTACTGTCATTCTATAGCAGCAGGCAAACAATGCAGATAAGAATTGGTTTAAAATATTATCTGCTAACCGTGGAGTTCCCTGTAGCTTTTTTAGTAACAGCAGCTGGTACGGTTGACTGAGTATACCCGTGACAGACGGCCGGAATAAAGTTGTGATAAAAAGTAAATTAAAATGAAAAAAAATACTGAAAAGCTGTTTATTATAATCATGGTTAATGTCATTCACTGATTCGTTATCGTTGTTTTTTTTTTATTGTTGTTGTATTTTTTAATTTATTTTTTATTTTATTTTATCTTTATCACCTCATGCAAGGCAGTAAAGCCTCTAAGACACAAGAATTTAGAGGATGTGGAAGAATTATAAAGAGAAACATTAAAATGAGTGAGAAGAAAAAAGAATAATCAGGAGGACAGTAGATATCGATTGACATCATATTTAGATTTTTGTTTTAATCGGTATCACCCCATGCAACGAAGACACAGGGGGTTACAGGGTGTGGAAAAATTAGGAGAGAAACACTAATAATGAGCACGAAGAGGAAAGAGTAATCAGAGGGACAGTATATCGATTAACATTACATTTAAATTTTTGCAGATTAAAGTTGACTGGAAAGCATAGAGCCGGAAGAGAGTTCCACAAGCGAGAAGTGCTACTTATAAAAATGAATCAATGTAGAACATTTTGTTTAAAGATTTGAAATTCTTATCGATTAAAATCATACACTTATTTTAATCAAAGTTATAGGGCTTGTGTTTTGTTTTTCTTTTCATTTTCATTTTTATCGTTTTTTTTTTGTTATTTGTTTTTTAGTTTTTCTTTTTTGTTTTTTTTTAGTTTTCTGCACCTGTACGAGCCAAAATAAATACTTCCTTACAATTCTTCAAATAAGAATTTAAAAAAAGTAAAGATCATATTTCACAAGCACTATAGAGCGTTGCATGCATTCCACTGTATTAAGACTAATCCTTTGTATTCAGGAGATGATTGTTCAAATCTACCAATAATTGCTTCAATGGAGAGCAACATGTAGGATTCCAAATTTTTCTCAGTGAATTTCTTAACCTTGTTTTTGTGATCTTTAGCTTTGAAAATGTCCTCTCACATTGGACTTGAGTAATTAAAAACTTTGTTTTTGTGATCTTTAGCTTTGAAAATGTCCTCTCACATTGGACTTGAGTAATTAAAAACTTTCTTTTTGTGATCATTAGCTTTGAAAATGTCCTCTCACATTGGACTTGAGTAATTAAAAACTTTGTTTTTGTGATCATTAGCTTTGAAAATGTCCTCTCACATTGGACTTGAGTAATTAAAAACTTTGTTTTTGTGATCTTTAGCTTTGAAAATGTTCCTCTCACATTGGACTTGAGTAATTAAAAACTTTGTTTTTGTGATCTTTAGCTTTGAAAATGTCCTCTCACATTGGACTTGAGTAATTAAAAACTTTCTTTTTGTGATCTTTAGCTTTGAAAATGTCCTCTCATATTGGACTTGAGTAATTAAAAACTTTGTTTTTGTGATCATTAGCTTTGAAAATGTCCTCTCACATTGGACTTGAGTAATTAAAAACTTTGTTTTTGTGATCTTTAGCTTTGAAAATGTCCTCTCACATTGGACTTGAGTAATTAAAAACTTTGTAAAATTCTTAGTCCTTTTTAATTAGTAAAACAATCATCTGTTTGTTTACTTATTGCATTTTTATTTGATCTTCGAGGTTTAATCCATCGGTAGCTAACTTGCCATCGGACACCCGGTTAGTCCGCTACTGTGAACAGTATACTAACGTGAGAGGGTGGTGTTAACGTGGCACCAACGGGTGAAGGACCTCCTCGTTCGGCAAACATGAACTGATGGTGGGTTATAGGTGCAATGTTTTTTATGGTCGAATTTCTCGAAATATTAGGTAGCAAATTATAATGAAAATGTATATATATATATATATATATATATATATATATATATATATAAGGAAAATCTAAAGTGGTTATAAATTATAATTTATTTCTACGGGTGAATATATCCATCTCTTCAGACCACGATTTCATTTAAGTTTTCTTTTATGTATAAAGTGGGCTCCCTGTGCAGGGCCCGGAAATTTTTCCCACCTGAAACTATTCTGCACATATACAAGTCTACCATCCGCCCGTGTATTGAATATTGCTGCCATATATGGTCGGGTGCCCCTGCTGCTCTCCTTGGGCTTCTTGACAAAATACAAAGGAGGATCTGTAACGTGGTTGATACTGACTTGGCAGACCGGCTGCAGCCGCTCTCACACCGGCGTGATGTAGCTTCCCTGTGCCTCTTCTACAAGTACTTTCATGGCTTCTGCTCCGATGAGCTTAGATCACTGGTGCCGCCTAAGCACGAATTTACACGAGATACTAGATTAGCAACTAGGTCCCACCCTTTTACAGTTAAACAAATAAGATGTAACCGTAAATTCTACTCCAACAGCTTCTTTTCTCGCGCTTCCCGCCTGTGGAACTCCCTTCCACAAGTCTTCTTTCCCGACAGTTACAATCTCCAGGTGTTTAAATGTAGGGTCAATAGACACCTCCTATCACACTAACTCCCAACTATTCTCACAACACTCTCATCTACCCAACCCTCATTCTCGGTATCCTCACCCGCCTATCACCCACCCTCTGTCATTTCCTATATTTAATCAGCCTTTCTCCACTCTACGTAGCCCCCTGCACAGTAGTGGCAGTGACATGCCTTGCTCGGGGTGAAACGCTTATAAAAAAAAAAAAAATACCATATTACTCTGGATAATATCTATTGAGCTCTCTATACAGATCAATCTCTAAATATTTTATATTAAATAGATATTTGTTTATTATCCTCTCTGGCATCATTATCTATCTATCTATCTATCTATCTATCTATCTATCTATCTATCTATCTATCTATCTGATAGCATTTACATTCTTCTTTCGCCCGGAAAGAGTCGTTGGGGCGCCGTCGTGTTGAACTGTCTACCATTCTTCTCTATCTGTCGCGGAGAACAAAACCTGGTTTTTGGTGTGCTCATCATATGGTGTCTCTTGAGATTTTTAACCTGGCGGATTCCATCCTTCTCCAGGTTAGACCATAGCCGATGGCATTGGTCGTGAACATATGTGTGTTGTAGTTCATCTGAGGAACCCTCCCGCTCTGACCTGCGTCGAGGAGGTCCTTTGCTTAGTGGTGCCGTGTTAACACCACCCTCCACGTGAGTTCAGCCCTTCCTATGAGAGATTTAGGAGATGGTTGAGGACAGTGATACCTGAAGGTGCAGCGTGACAGACTTCAAAGTTACTACCTCTATCCGGGCCTTATTTACACTGTAGGGCATTAATTATTAGTGTCAGTTTCTTCATGTTTGTTAATTTCGCCGCAAGTTTTCGGCCGATGTAATATTCGGACTTCTTCAGTTTTATGTTATATCCGAAAATTTCTTTAGATGCTATCTTTTTGGGTGTTGCGTTTTACCAAAAGAGGAGATTGCTAAACGTTCAAAGCCCAAAAGCATGCCAAAAAGGTTTTGGAAAGGATAGAAACGAAAAGGAAATTAATACTGAGCATCAAGAGAAGACAGCTGAAGTTCCTGGGACATGTGATGAGGAAGAAAGGCTTGGAGAATCTGATACACACAGGTCAGATAGAAGAAAAGTGACAGGGAAAGGCAGCGGAGGACATATTTGACTAGCCTGAGCAGATGGATGGCTGCGGAGCTGGGTTTGGGTGGGGTAACATGAGAAAGCATGCTAAGAGCCGCCATGGATAGGGAAACGTGGAAGGCCATGATCGCCTACGTCCTGAAGGATCCGTGATACTTTAATTTGCGGTCAGTTGTAGTTTTGCCTATGGTCGAAGCAACACTTCCCTGCATTCTGCTTACGATTAGTATATAGTATCTGTGCACACGCTGAAAAGAGTTTAACATCACACATGCACAAGATCTCTATCTCTCTCTCTCTCTCTCTCTCTCTCTCACACACACACACACATATATATATATATATATATATATATATATGACATGGCTGGCCACTCGTATCCGAGGATCCCTGTCGACAAGGTCAGCTAGCTAATCCTCATTGCAGACGCTTGCTCAGGCATACTTGTGTTTGATCTACACCCACGGAGCCCACCTGTGGTTTGTACCGCAACTATGCTGAGCGCACCTTAGTTACAGGTTCTTGGTGAGAGCGTCTCATCCGGCGTGAACAACAATTTGAACAAGGTCAGAACACGCCAATCCTCGGTCAAGATGACTTGTGACTTCGAGCTAATACAACCATCGACGGCTTATCAAAGGGAGCTGTCTACCCAATTTCACTCACAAGGTCTTACTTCAGCCCATGGTATGAGTTTCAGGCACTTCCAAATGTGCCGCACACTGATATCTCTTCCTTCTGACCAATAAAATCAAGAAGTCACCTAATGAGCGCGTGGTTAGCTTTCTGACCATGAAACTATGGTTCGAATGTCACCATGGTCAATTTATATATATATATATATAATTGAAGATTATTTTTAATTCCATTTCGTTAATCTCAGGAAAATTCAGTAATCTCTCTCTCTCTCTCTCTCTCTCTCTCTCTCTCTCTCTCTCTCTATCTATCTATCTATCTATATATCTATCTATATATATATATGTAGTCATCCGCAGACAGATCTGTTTCGCTGTATCACAGCTCATCAGTACGGTTTGACCCCGATATATATATATATAATATATATATATATATCCAAGTATTGTTGGAATAATATTCCTTGTCAAAAGAAACACTATTTTTAAGAAAGTGCTCAATACAAAAGTAGAGCTAATAATATTATTGTAACATATCCATGTTATAATTTATGAATATATATATATATATATATATATATATATATATATATATATATATATATATAAGAAAGAAATGTACAGAGATTCGGTGACAATTTTATTCATTCTGCGCGAAACCGGTTGTCTAGTTTTATATCTTAAATAAAAATGTCATCGAATCTCTGTATATTTCTTGCTATTATTAAGTTATGTCCGGTTAAGAATTTATATATATATATATATATATATAGAGAGAGAGAGAGAGAGAGAATAAAAAGTGTGAGAAGCCGTGAACGTTTTCTTTAAAGTGTATACTTATTGTTTTTGTTATTATACATGTTATGATTAAGTGTCCATAATGGTATTATACCATTATGGACACTTATTATACCATGATTCTAATTTCATTTAAGGTGTTGAAATCTAGTTAGATTAAGTAATCTTTCTGTAAGATATTCCAAATACTTATAAAAACGGACATGTCAAAAGAAACGAAAATATTTTTTTTATCGCTTAGTTTTCTACGTTTTATATAACCTCTTTGCAGGTTATTTAAAGCCATAAAATTAATTTTAAGATTTGTTTAGTGGAGGGGGGATAATAATGATTTAACGATACACGTCTTACTAATTAAACCCATAGCTGGGAAGGAAAAGAGGTGGATTCATAACTTCTCCAAAGGTATTTGCTCTAAAGTGAATATAACGAACCCAACTGGAATTAAAACTCAATTCCGTGCCATTCTCTATTACACAACATTTACAATTACTAATGAAGAAAAACAATTTTAGTAGGTGATCCAGTCGTAAAAAAAGGGATTTTTTTCTTTCAAGGATTATTTTTTTCATTAGATAACAATTTTTTTCGGTTACATAGACTAGTATTTAACTCATGTAGGGGTGAATTCATATTCGCATTTGCGCGTGAGTAAATATAACAAAACCGAGTAGAAATCGAACTCCGACCTCTTATTCCGAGCCACTATCCATTACCCTACCCGCACATCAATGTAAATTAAAGGCACAGAACGTTGTCACTTGTTCTCACATAGCCACATACTGTAAACTTAAACGTTTTATTTTTAGACCCACCTTTCGTGTTATTCATTTGAATGAGTGAAATGGCCGTGTTAGAGCTGATTTCCAGCGACAAATGTAGGTGGCGCCATGATGGCAAAAGTTAAAGACTCATGTCAACAGTGTTCGTTTTTTTTTTGTTTTTTTTTTTGCTTATTCACAGTCTGTCGGCTTAAATTCCACACCGAGGAAACATTTGAGTAAATCATTGAATAAACCCCTTTTGTTGCACTCCGCAAAAATAATCTGAAACCATCAAAATAATAATTGTAAAGATTACGAACGAAACGGTCAGTACCACAGGGTACCCCACTAAAATATATAAATAAAATAAAAAATAAATAAAAAGAAGTAAATTTGGTACAGTTTAATAAATTGTTAGAATTTTTTTAGAAATTTTATTCCTAGCTTCCTTCAACACACATTTTAAGGGTTGTTTATCTCTTGCTCAGTCAGTCATGTCTCCTTTGAGACATGATCGCCCAAGCGTGTATTACTTAACTGACTGTATATAATAGTTGGAAATATAATTAAAACTTCTACTGAGCATAAAGTAGGGGATCGGTTTTTTATTGTTATGAAGTAATAAACTGATCACCCTAGAATTAAATGTAATAAACTGATCCTTTTAGAATTAATACAAATATATATAATCGGAAACGAATAAATTAAAGCTTCTGTTGGACCTAAAGTGTGGGATCTGTTTTTTATTCTTATGAAGTATTAAGCTGGTCCGCCACTAATTACTACTTATTAATATAATAATATAATCCCACCAGCTATGGGTTAAATAGCAGGACAGATTGAATTCTATAGCCTTGGTTAGCAAACAGTCTAGCTCAGAAAGTAATGGCAACCTACTACGGGAAAAATTTTCTGCCCACTCAGTCATGTCTCTTTCGAGACATGATCGCCCAAGAATTGTTGTCTAATCTCTTACCACCGTAAGTGAAGTTGATGTAACAGTAAACTCCACATGGTAAAATTATTTTTCATTTAGTAAATCTAAAATTTTCTGGTTTTTTTTTTTTTTTTTTTTTTTGTGGTATACCTTGATGTGCATTGTGGTGCCATAGATATCGGCTCGGAACGACAAAACGGAGTACTGAGTTCGAATTCCAGTTGAATTCGTTGCATTCAATTACGCGCAAATACCCTTGGGAAAGGTATTAACCCGTCGCCTCTTCCTACAGCTATGGGTTAAATAATAGGACAGATTGAGTTCTATAGCCTTGGTTGGCAACCAGTCTACAGCATAAAGTAATGTCAACCTACTGCTGGAAAATCTTCTGTTCAGTCAGTCATGTCTCTTTCGAGACATGATTTCCCAAGCTTGTATCCCGTATGGCACTTAACTGACTGACTGAATCGAGAGAAGTTTTGTTTTTGTTAAAATTAACAAGCCACTATTTGTCTCAGTTGACAACAGATTAAAAAAAAAAGCCATTTCCCAGATCAGCTGCCAATTTGATTTTATCGAATCTATCAGTCATGTCTCTTTCCAGAAATGATTGTCTAAGAATGTATCGCGTATGGCACTTAACTGAGTGACCCTGAATAAATGAAATGATTCAGAATCAATCAATTTATTATATGCTTTGCGGTTTCCTTAATCAAAATGATAGACTTTTTTCTGAAATGAAGAATTGTGACTAATTACATTGTTGTTCGGGCTGCTCTATCTTTGTTATATTCACAACGTTTTGGCTGTTGTACTCTCGGGCCTTCTTAAGGTGATTGCAACTTAAAACCGAATACGTAGCTTGAATTCCTTTCATTTTAAGAAGGCCAGAACATACAACGGCCGAAACATTGTGAATATAAAAACAAAGATTAGGAAAAGTCCGAACAATGTAAAAAAGGACAAAAAAATATTAGTTGACGTGACTCTTCCAATATTTGTCAACAGTTAAGAGAAGAGCATGATATAAGAAAACATTTTTTGACAAAGTGCAACAATATTTCGAAAGAATGTCTGTATTTTTCAAGTCATATTTAAAAAAATCAAGTATGAAAATACATAAACCTACAGTCTTTGTACAAACGTTGTTGCTCTTATAATGAAAAACTACAAAAAATAAAAAATAAAGGAAAACAGCTGTTGTGGCAATGAACGCGTCAAGACGTTTCGGTTCGTTTTGTTTTATGACATATCAACCTCAATGGGTTATTTAATGCAGACAAGATTATTTATAATAGGTTTGTATGAATAGAATATGTATTCTTTGTAAGAAATCAGTTTGTAGATCAGGTTCTTTTGACGTATTTTTGTAAACAGGGTTTTGTTGGGAGTCAGATGTATTACTGGTATATTTTGTAATATATATATATATATATAAGTGAAGAGAAACAACAGTTTTACAATTCCGAATTTTCTGACATTTACTTTTTTCTTTTATAAGTGCTCAATACAATAAATATTGTAGAGCATAATATAATAATATAATTAAATTAGTATATTTTATTAAAAATACATTGCGACACGGAAATTTCTATGTTTCGAGATATCTACTTCGTCATTAGGCAATGTTATATCATTATCATTTTCACAACAATGATCTAACATTTCCTGATAACGAGATAGAAATCTCGAAACATAGAAATTTCCGTGTGGCAATGTATTTTTAATAAAAAAAATAAAATGTAATTATATTATAAATTATACTTTAGACCATCTACGAACTACAATCTACTTCTAAAGTGTACATTTTGTTTCGACATTGAAAACAATGTCTCATCAGGTAGTTAGTAATAATGGTAATAAACGTTATTTAAAAAAAAAGAAATTGAAATTTCAATTCCTTTTATTGGCAAAATTTTTCGTATGAGGTAAAGGGAATAGGAAAGATGAGAAAACAAAAAGAGAAATAAAAAAAATACGGGGAGGGAGAAACGAAGGACACAGAGAAAACACAACTCTTTGGGTCAATCACTGGAACTAACCAATATCTATAGTCACTAGTTTGAAGATCCATAGTTACCTAATTCTCATTTTTGCTTGAACAATATTGATACACATAATGTCACTCCCTAATTTTCTAAATAACCATAAAATCATCTTATGTTTTAAAAATAAATCATTTTCACATTTTTTAACATATCACCTGAAGAAGAACCATATTGTTCTGAAACATGAACATTTTTGTGTGGTGATATAATGATTTATTAAACCATTGTAATAACAAAATTACAAAGAAATGTGTATTTTTGTGTATGTTTAAATCTTAGTACTTTCTGAGGGTACCATGGACCGAATACGTTAGCAAAGACGAGGTGTTGAAGAATATGGAAGCAAAACTGAAACTTACACTTAACATGAGAAAGAGAGATAGAGTTGAAGTTTCTGGGGAATGTAATAAGGAAGGGAAGGCTTGAAAAATTTGATCCTCACAGGGCGGATGGAGGGACAAGGAAAAACAGCGCACAATATACCTGATGAGGTTGAGTAAATTGATGGTAGAACAGGGTTTGAGTGAAATAACAAAAACACAGCTCTTATTAAGAGCTACAAAAGACAGAAAAATGTGGAGGTCATGTTTGCTCTACGTCCTGAAGAGACACGGCATATAAAATACTTTTTTCCTTAAGCTAGCTTTTCTCGTAGTTAAAGAAGATATTGACTGTTTAGAAAGCCGTTAAAATTTATTCTGGATCTTTTATTTATAATTCCTAGTAGAACATATCGAAAGTTGTTAATATATTTTCCCAGTTTCTTTTATATTAAATTAAAAGTAAATCTCTATTTCAATTTTAGAATGATTTGAAGCCTTTTCTAAAATTAATCCAAGGCAAATCCTTATCCATGCCTTCAGAATGAGTAAAAGATTAACATGTTTTAAGGTCTATTCATGTGTTTTCCATGTCGATAATGTGTTTAAAATAGGATACAGATTCCCTATAAAATTTTAAAGAAATTTGACAAAGTGAAAACGTTTCGATGAAGATAAATTTGATTACATGTTTCACCAATCAAAGCTTCATCAGATCCAAAAACGAAAGAAATATATGAATAAACCCATTATTTCTTATTTTTCTAGGTTTGGAGAAGAAACGGTGTTTTTTTGACAGTGAAGCTAATGTCTAAATCCTACTAAATAAAATATGGCGCTCTCGCCAGGTAATTTTTTTTTTCAGTCATTGGAACCACATTTATGCTAAGTGTGCCTGACCAATTAGGTCATTGGAAACCATCATGAAAAAACAAATTTCAATTCTATTTTAGACTTACCGATTTCTCGTTAGAAGGATTTCGAAGTCGATATGTGCTTAGCTTAATTTTTGGACAATTATTTTAAATGTGCGTTTTTATTCATTTATTTATCATTACTCTAAATGTCACATGTTACATGGGTTCGATTCTTCTATGTGCCGTGTTTCTTCAGAACGTAGGCGATCATGACCCTCCACTTCTCCCTATCCCTTGTTGTTCTTAATGCCACTTCTCTTGTTATTCCACTCTATCCCCTCTCCAACATCCATCTGTTCAAGTCTATCATGTATGTCGTGTGGTGCTTTCCCTTGTCCCTCTTTCCATCTATCCATCCAGTGAGCATCAAATTCTCCAAGCCCTCCTTCTTCATTCAGTCTAGCGTCATTCGCGACACACGCTTGGGCGATCACGCCTCAAAAAGATATGACTGACTGAGCAGAAGATTATCCCACAGTAAGTTGCCATTTCTTTCTGCGGTAGACTGGTTGCTACCAATTAACAACTTTCGACATAGAACCAAATCTGTCCTGTTATTTAACCCATAACTGGACGGAAGAGACGGATTAATAACTTTCCCAGTGGTATTTGTGCGTAAGTGAATGCAGAAATTCAACTGGAATTCGAAATCGGCTCCCCGATTTCTCGTTCCGAGCCGATATCCACTGCACCACAACGCACATCAAAACTACAGCTGTCTTTCCTGATGTTAGGTTCAGTGTCCTATTAGTGTCCATCCTCTCCAAAACATCGTCATTGTTTGTGTGCTCCGTCTATGGTATCCTCAACAGCCTTCTGTAGAACCACATTTTGGTTGCTTCAAGTCTTTCCTTCATCTTTGATGAAATTCTCCAGCATTCGCTGCCATATTGAAAGACAGACATCACATAACAATCCAGTACTCTCTTCTTTGCTTCCAACGAAATTTTCTTGTCTCTTAATACGCTACTCAGCTTCTGGAATGCATCCTTGTCCATGCCAATACGCCTTCAGATCTTGTTATTGAAAATGTGTGTCATTCGGCAGGATTCGAACCTGCAACTCCTATCCACATAGGGGAAGCCACAAAGTGATCTGACGCATCTTGGACCTTTCGACCACGAATGACGATCAGTGTAGACGAAGTCAAATTAAGCCTATAACACAATTTTCGATTCATCGTAATAACCATATTTGCTCTGAAATGACACACATTTTCGTAACAAAGATTGATCGTAAATAATCAGGCCGGTAGAAATAAATATATAATACTGCTTGATTATAAACTGAATATCTACTTAAATACGAGTCAGTCAGTTAAGTGCCATACGTGATACACGCTTGGGCGATCATGTCTCTTTCGAGACATGACTGACTGGGCAGAAGATTATCCCGCAGTAGGTTGCCATTGCTTTCTGCGGTAGACTGGTTGCCGACCAAGGCTATAGAACTCAATCTGTCCTGTTATTTAACCCATAACTGGAAGGAAGAGACGGATTAATACCTTTCCCAAGGGTATTTGCGCGTAAGTGAATACAATGGATTCAACTGGAATTCGAACTCGGCTCCCCGGTTTCTCGTTCCGAGCCAATATCCACTGTACCACAAATCGATCAAAAATGATGTTCAAACAAATAATTTCATATATATATATATATATATATATATATATATATATATATATATATATATTGTGTGTGTGTACTTGGCAGTAATCCCTCTTTTGTACAGTTTTGATCAGGAACGATGGGAACACTAACAATAAAGATAGAAAAGGTGTACATTCAATAACATTAACAATGTACCGACCGTGTCTGAAAAATAAAAAGCTACAATTCCATCCCACAAGATACACAGAGAATAACCTCGACATTCAGTTAAAATAAAAACTGATAATGGCTAACAGAATAATTGAAAGCGCTCGGATTTAGAGAAAATTCGGATAGTTTTTTTTTTATTTTTACGCACTTTATGTTCAGAAAAGAAATCGCTAATACGAACACAAATTTGAATATAAAGTTTAATCGCAGTCCCCTTGTTGGTCGTTTTAATGAAATATATATGCTTTGGGGATGTGCGTTGTGGTCCAGTGGATATCGACTCGGAACGAGAAATCGGAGATCCGAGTTCGAATTCCCGTTGAATTCGTTGCAATCATATACACGCAAATATCCCTGGAAAAGGTATTAATCCGTCTCTTCTCTTCAGCTATGGGTCAAATAACAGGACAGATTGGGTTCTATAGCCTTGGTTGGCAACCAGTCTACCGCAGAAAGCAACGGCAACCTACTGCGGGATAATCTTCTGCTTAATCAGTCATGTCTCTTTCGAGACATGATCGCCCAAGCGTGTATCACGTATGGCACTTAACTGACTAACTGATATGCTTTGGCGTGGAGTGAGTTTTTATATTAAAAAAAAAATTAAAAAAATGGATGTATTTACTTTTCAGTGTAGAAAGATTAACTGAAGAATTACTTCAGGTCCAGAAAGTACTCCATAATTTTCAACGTCTGTTTAGCCAATCAGCGTTCATTTTTCACTATTCATTTCACTGAGTGTGACACGTCAAGGCCTAACTGGTGCCAACTTTAACTTCATAGGTCAGATCTTTCAACACTAACCCTTTCACTACCGGACGAGTCAAGGGAAGTAAAGACAGATTGCTATCTTTTTAAACACAGGCGAAATTGGAGGCTGTAATTGAGAACCACCCCCCCTTTTTTTTCTCATTCTCTTTATACTTCAACATCGTTCTTTTTTTTCCTTGATTAATTTTATTATAACAAAATAAATATTTAGTTTACAATTCCGATCCTATTTAACGAAGTTAAACTACTATGAGTCTGTTTACTGTTAAGATGGGTGACTGCTCATGAAGGTCAGGTATTATAAAACTAAGTCTTGTTGGTGAATTTTAAACGCTTTAATTTATTTTATGTGCTGTATCTTGTGATCATGGCTTTCCACGACTTTCTTTTTGTTCAATTTTTATCTTTATTTTCACTCTTTGTCGTATTTCTGCCATCTGTTTATTCAAACTTGTTAACTTGTTTTTCACTGTTTCCCTCTGCTTTTCTTGCATTCAGTATGTCCTTTGAGTGTTAATTTCGTTATGTCGTCTTTTTTTTGCTCAAACTTTTGATTATTTATCTTCCTTCTTTGTTTTTGTTTTGCTAGTCATTCATTCAGACTCGCCAAGTAAGTTACTCGCTATTTCCTTTGCTCCTCTTCATTATGTCCTGTGAGTGTTGAATTCTCTCGGCCTTTTTTCCTCCTTATATATCCCAAAAATTTCAGCCATCCCTTGTTAGTACTAGTTTTTACTTTCCCTTAAAAGTTCCCCATTGCTCAGTTGTTCTGTCAATGGTATTCTCAGCATTTGATAAAAGGTCCACATCTGTGTCTCGTCAAGTCTTTTTTTCATCTGTGAAAAGATTATCCAGTATTCATTGCCATATGGGAGATTAGCTATTACATAAAAGTTCAGGGGCGTTTTGTTTTATTTTTTAATACTTTGCTTAATATCTAGAAAGCATATTTTGCGATTCCGATCTGCCTTCGGATTTCTATCACATATTTCGCCATCTGTTCTTGCACTTTCCAGATATTTCAATTTCTGCACTGCTATACTAAAAGCCGAGTTCGAATTCCAGTTGAATTTGTTTCATTCACACTTGCACAAATATCTTTGGGAAAAATATTAACTCATCTCTTCTGTGTGCGTTGTGGTGCAGTGGATTTTGTCTCGGAACGAGAAATCTGGCAGCCGAGTTTGAATTCCAGTTGAATTCATTGCTTTCACTTACACGCAAATACCCTTGGGAAAGGTATTAATCTGTCTCTTCCCTCAAGTTATAGGTTAAATAACAGAACAGATTGTGTTCTATAGTATTGTCTGGCAAACAGTCTACCACAGAAAGTAATGGCAACCTACTGCAGGATAATCTTCTGCCCAGTCAGTCATGTCTCTTTCGAGACATGATCGACCAAGTGTGTATCACGTATGGCACTTAACTGACTGACTTCTTCCTCCAGCTATGGGTTGAATGGCAGGATAGATTTGGTTTTGCAGCATTAGTTGAAAAGCAGTCTGCAGCAGTAAGTAATAGCAACCTACTGCGGAAAAATTTTCTGCCTAGCCAGTCATGTCTCGAAAGCGTCGAAGCGTGTATCACGTGATGGCCCTTAACTGAGTTGTTTCAATGCATCTCGGTTTCAAAACTTTCAAACAGTTCCTGCTATTCATTGACGGCACCGCAACACTAATGAGAAATAATATCAAAATGAAACGCATTAATTCGTATATTTTCTCTTGTAATTAAAAGGATATTGACTTATTTCCCGTATTTTTATAATCATAAAACAAATTCTCAACAAAAAATGCCGTAATAGTGAAATGAAACAGAGTATGAAGTTTTTATTGTTTTGTTTCTTCTGGACATTTTTGACGCTTTACTATCTCTTTTTGTTTCAACTCTGTCATACAGTACAGTACAAACTCAGGAGAGATCATGGTCCTCCACAACTTGCTGTTCTTTGTAACTCTAAAAAATGTTTGACACCATACCATCCTTATTTGCCACGGCTCTGCTATCGATTAATAAAATCTCATGGGCGAACATGGTTCTCCACAATTTCCTGTCCTTTGCAAGTTTAGGCACTTTTGACTCTTTACCCTCCCCATTTGTCTCTACTCTGATATCCATTCAATCAAGCTAACTCATGAGCGAGTATGGCTCTCCACAAGTTCCTGTCCTTTGTAGCTCTAAGAAACGTTTGACACTATACCGTCTCGATATTATCCCTGCTTTGCCATCCATTCAAAACATGGCTTTCCACAGTTTCCCTTGTCCCTTGTATTGCTAGGCATCTTTTGACTCTTTGCTCTCCCTATTTGTCTCTACTCTGCAATCGTTTTACGCAAACGGAATTCCATGAGGCGCTTTCTGGTGTGGTTTCTGACACACACACTGTAATAGGGTGGGGAATGATAGTGACGAGAAAAAAGGAAACAAACGTGGTCGTTTGCAACAACTGTCTGGTGAAATCACGTGCATTTCTCAGCTGTCCATTCGCTATGAATCACTTGTATGCCGCCTGATCGCTCACTCTTGCCGGTATCGTAATGGTCATCTCTGGGGAAAGGGTAATCGGCGCGCCGAATTCAAGTTCTGACGGAAACCGTTTTGTCCATTTTCTGCTAATCACCTCGGAAAAAGCAGTTTATTCATATTATTCCAGGTAGGATTTAATTAGCAGTCAATTGTTCTTTCTTGTCTTGAAGTCTGAACGCTGCGATTACTCGTCTGTACCCCCTTTTTGTGTCATGACACCATTCTTAGTTAGCAAATTAAAACTAAACATATGATGAAAGTAAATTTATACAATTTCAACTGTAAAATGATGAGACCTTGATGCCAGTCCAGTATTGCGCTTACATTTGTAACATCACTTTTGTAACATTTGTAACATTTGTTACCAAAGAGGAAAGCTATTTAGAATAATTACACGAGAATATTTATTTAAAAAGAAAGCAAAGGAAAGCAACGTTACGACCGTGGGAAATAGTGACTATAATCGAGAAGACAGGTCAGCATGGATAATATTGCAGATTCTTTGGTTTTTATGAAGAATCTCTAAACGCATAGCAGAAGCATAAAACCAATTGTGACACACACACACACACACACACACACACACACACACACACACACACACACACACACACACACACATATATATATATATATATACCGGAAATAGATATTTTCCTAAATAAGATTTCTCGAAGATTCAGATGGGTGGATACGTATAAATGTACTGTTTAATTATATAAAAACAAAATATCCATTCAAAATAATGTTCAAACAAAAAAATTTAAATATGTCTGTTAATACGATTTCGTAACTTTCCGTAATATTTCGTAGAATTGTTTTTGTTTATGTTTATTCACATTAGGTTACGAACCAGAGCAGATATTCTTGTTATAAGAAATCAGGAACTTACGTATTTATGGCTTAATTCAATTTTGTTAAAGCCTGAAATCTTTCGTGGTCGAGTGGTAAGATATGTCATATAATATATATACATATATTTTATAATTATATCACTCCAAGCAAGGCAGTACTGCTACTGATGCACAAGGAACTGCATCAGAGGAGAATGGTGCGAAAGAAAGGTAGGTTACAAGGGGTGTAGGAAAATGAATAAGAGAAGGATGGGAATACGGGTGTGAAGAGAGTTACGTGAGAGTAGAGCGAAAAAGGAGAACAAGATACTGGGGGTATCTGGGAAAGGATAGAAGTCAAGGAGATAAGAGATGGCAACTGACATTGCATCTAAACTCTTAGAGATTGTTGCTATCAGAGAAACAGGTAGGAGAAAAGAAGCTAATAGTGTAGCAGAAGCGGCTGAATTTGATTGTTTGTCTGCAAAAAAGGGGGGAGCTTGTTGCCAATCTAGTAGCTCGAGTAAATTCGTGTAGACGGGACACCAGGGACAGAGAAGAAGGGACAGAGGGAAGCCACATCTCATAGGTGAGAAAGTAACTGGAGTCTAGCTGCCAGGTAGGGATTCTCCTTTGAATTTTGTCGAGAACCCCAAGATGAATAGCAGGGGCGTCCGACCAGATTTCTATATTCTTTTTCTTATGCGTATAGGGGTCCTCTATCAGTAACATTTTTTATTTTAAATGTTTTTCCTTTCCATTTGTACTTATTTTCTGGGTGAGACCTATAGACGCTTTCTGCATAAAAAGTAATTTAAAAGATTAAGAAGCTAATGTTTCGAGAGAGAAAAATAGTAAATTAATAACAGTAATTGTTTTAGATAAATAATTCAGATTGTCAGAAATTAAGGCCAGGAAAAATAATTTATTTTCTGGAAAAATTAGTGGCTGAAACTCCCCCGGCATCCTATCATCTCATGGATGGAGTAATGTTTTAGCTTTGTAAAAAAAAAAAAAAGAGATTTGTCATCGTATATAAATTGTCTACAATAGGTGCAGAGCGTGTTTGTGTAGGTGTGTGTACTTCTTAAGCTCGTCAATAGTTACAATTCTGAAACGTAGACATATACTGGATGTCGCCCCCTATTCAGAAGAAATTGTAAACACATCATATGGCCTACTGAGTTGGAGACCAGTGTGGGAATGTTTTCCGTCAATTTTTGCACCTGGCTGCCTTTGTCAGCAACTAATAAAGAGGAAAGTAAATGACGCTTAATTTAAGTTGGCAGCATTTGTCCAAGGTTTTCTAAATGACTCGAAGGTGTTTACAAATTTAAGATCTTCTTGCTGAGAAATTGTGGACGTATTAAGTTAAATGATTATCTTAGTATAACAGGGAAAGTAATATTCAACGATGCAAACGAAGAGTTATAGAAATGAGATAATGTTCTCTCTCTTATAATAAAGACCATTGTGTATTTATTTATTTACGTTATATATATTTTCCCTCCTGTCATATTCATGGAGAGAAAAACAACAGGGAGGGAGTGTCGGCTCGGTTCATTTTCTTTACTACCAGTTATTAAACCTTTTACGGCGTATTTACTCTTTAACAGTACCTTATTATTTTACATGTTTGCAATAATTATGTCGTCGAATAGTGAAGATTCTTCACTCAATTATAATATAAAGAGCATTTTATATATATATATATATATATATATTATTATTATTATTATTATTATTATTATTAAAATACTTTAATCCAAAACGGAAAAGTAGGAAGGTAAATCCCAAAGACCCGATCCTAATTAATATTAAAATATTAATATTAAAAAATGATACAGGAGGAGAGCTCAATGTAATTAAAATTACAGAGCAAATATAAATTAAAATAACTTTTCAATATTCAAACATGTTGAATGAACATTTCGACGTAAAATCCCTAAGAGAGATTTTACATCTCCTCAGCAACGTTACATATTCCAAAATGTAAATAAAATAAAAATAAAAATAAGAATAAAAAGAGTGAAAAATAAAAAAAAGAAATAATATAAAAAATAAAATAAAAAATGACGGTTAAGATTTGAGAAATTTACGTCACAAAAAATTTTCGGAAGTAAATCATGTCTAATTTTAGATTTTAACTTTTAGATAAGAGTTGTAAGTGAAGAAATGGAAAAATTTGGTTTCGTCTAGCTTACAAAGGAAAGGGGTTAGGAGTGGTGTTAAATTGAGAATAGGGTTAAACAAAACAGAAAGGGAAGTGGGAGGTAAGAAAAATAATAAAGACAAGGAAGGGGAAGTATAGAAAGGAAAAAAAAATATATATTATATTTTAAGAAAAAAATATTACATATATATATTACACACACACACACACACACACACACACACACACACACACACACACACATATATATATATATTACATTTTAAGAAAAAAAGGGAAAGATCATATTTTACTTATAAAACAGGATGCTGAATATCATAATGTTTAAAATTCGTTAGGAGCCTTTCGACCGACTCTTTTTCAGAACAAAAATCGTTGGTAGAAAATATAAGACTACATAGCTAATAAGAACATTTTTTATTAGCGACCGAAGCATCTCTTTGCATTTCTGTCTCTGCATCTCTTTGCATCTTTGTCTCTTTGCATCTCTTTTGATCTCTGTCTCTTTGCATCGCTTTCTGTTTGCATCTCTGTCTCTGCATCTCTTTGCATTTCTGTCTCTGCATCTCTTTGTATCTCTGTCTCTGCATCTTTTGATCTCTGTCTCTTTGCATCTCTTTCTGTTTGCATCTCTGTCTCTGCATCTCTTTGCATTTCTGTCTCTGCATCTCTTTGCATCTCTTTCTCTTTGCATCTATTAGCATCTCTGTCTCTTTGAATCTCTTTGCATCTCTGTCTCTACCTCTTTTTGTATTTCTGTCTCTTTGTATCTGTATTTTTACATCTCTGTCTATGTGCAGCTCTTTGCCTGTCTGTCTCTTTACAACTCTGTCTCTCTGTATCTCTTTATATCTCTATTTCTTTGTATGTCTATATCGATCTCCGTGTATTCTTATCTGTCTATTGACCTGTTTGTCTGTGTATCCCTATCTATCTTTTTATATCGATCTTTGTATGTCTATATCGATCTCCGTGTATTCTTATCTGTCTATTGACCTGTTTGTGTATCCCTATCTATCTTTTTATATCTATCTTTTTTGTATGTCTATATCGATCTCCGTGTATTCTTATCTGTCTATTGACCTGTTTGTGTATCCCTATCTATCTTTTTATATCTATCTTTGTATGTCTATATCGATCTCCGTGTATTCTTATCTGTCTATTGACCTGTTTGTCTGTGTATCCCTATCTATCTTTTTATATCGATCTTTGTATGTCTATATCGATCTCCGTGTATTCTTATCTGTCTATTGACCTGTTTGTCTGTGTATCCCTATCTATCTTTTTATATCTATCTTTGTATGTCTATATCGATCTCCGTGTATTCTTATCTGCCTGTCTATCTGTCTAGCTTGGTACTATCAAATTTTAATTTGCAGAAAATAAATGATTTGATCACTATTCCTCTGCCAAACTTTCCTTTCCTTCTTTGACAAAAAGGTCCAGTTTATATCAAAAGCAGCCGTTCATTTCCTTCTTTACATAGTGGAACTCCAAGGATAACGACGATATTTCGTTCCTTTGTACATGTCATGCGGGTTCCTCACTGTTTGTTGCCCAAACTTCGTATTTTATTCACAAGGAAATTCCATTCGAACAACTATTTCTCAAAGGATGCCATTTTATGGGACAGTCGCTCGGGAGGGCTATCTCCCGAAAATTATCATCGTAAATTTAAGTATCGGATCAACCTTTACCTATCGCATATATCATCATAATCTGCTTTTGCTTTATCCTCCAACGTCCATTCAAAACACTCATTTAGTAAACCACTATCTTGAGGGGCTCTTGTGCTTTGTATTGGGTGAATATTTAGTTAAAAAACGAAAAAAGAAAAAGAAAAACGAAACAAAACAAAAAACTAGGCAATGTAGTTCTTTAGAACATTGTCTATAAAAAAAGCGATAGACTTTTTTTTTTTAATAAATTCACTCAAGCAATATGATGGTGCCATTAAGACCCAAGGGGCTACTGGAAGTGAAAGAATTACGACTTTAAAAAGAACCTGGATGAAACTCTACTCCTGTTCAAAAGACAATGAAGGCGTGTAAACCAGACGATAGGCGAACCTAGACTCTTGTGCAAATTCAGTCAAGTGTCATACGTGATAAACGCTTGGGCGATTATGTCTCGAAAGAGACATGACTGACTGGGCAGAAGATTATCCCGCAGTAGGTTGCCATTACTTTCTGTGGTAGACTCATTACCAGCCAAGACGATAGAACCCAACCCGTCCTGTTATTTAACCCATAACTGGAGAGAAGAGACGGATTAAGACCTTTCCCAAAGGGCAAGTGAATGCAATGAATTCAACTGGAATTTGCAATTGGCTCACCGATTTGTCGTTCCGAGCCGATATCTACTGCACTACAAAATTAAAACAAAACGAATAATGTCTTCCTATGATCATTCATACTTTCCCTGATCCCGTATACGTCGTCTCTTGGCGTTGCTTTTCTCTTCTGACTGCATTTTCTTTTACGTCTTGGACTAATGTATCCAGTTTGTTTCTTCGCCTTGATGACACAGTTAAAAGGCTGGCACCAACAATATCCGTGATCTCTCTATAAAGCCCGCCAGTGTGTTCGTGCAGCGTTACAATTTTCGTACGCTTCCTTCGAGTAACATCCATCGCAGACAATGGCCGAAGGACAACTGATCGACATTCAAAACAATAGTCTGTGTGTGATAAAAATTTGATGCCATCACAGATAACGCAATATTTTTGAAGGTTAAAAAACTTCATCATACGCCCGAAAATAGATTCATATTACTGCACACCACTGCAAATGACCTAAAGAAAAATAACACCCTGTCACTGCAGTGGGTCTAAAACTGACTGTATGGTGAAAGAAATAAAACTAAATAAGTTGTTTCAGTTAATTTTCACAAGGGTGTATGAACTTTTGTTGGGAGAAAAAAGAGCAAAAAATTGTTCAGAGCCTTATCATAGACGTTAGAATTTTAGGGCTGAAATAAACCTTAGAAAGAACTGGAAACCGAACTCTAAACGGGAAAATAAATAGGGAAAACAAATAAGTACTTACAAGGGTGCTTTAAGGTTTTTGAATTCTATCAAGACTGTAAAAAAGAGGAATGGGCATCTTCAGCGCAGTTATGATAGGAAGGTTCCATTTTTGATTTGATCGGACAGAGATGTTAACATCTCTTCCTATTGGTTTTTGCGAGTATTCTAAAAAGTAACCCATATTTCGTTTATCTTTTATTTCTGCTAAAGTAAAGATAGTTAATTTGTTATATCACATGACCCATATATCTTTATATATGTATATATCCGTCGGAAATGGATTCAGAGTCAAGGCCAAATTCGTTTGCCTTGCATAAAATAAACAAAGAGAAGCACGCGTGCGTGTAGCGACCCAATTTTCTCTGCATCTACGCCAAAAACAAACCTAAAATGTTCACGTTTATTTGCAATAACCACTGCGGAGAGAACCGAAACAAAAGGATACCATTTCCCGCTTTGCCTGGATCGATAGCCAGACTCAGCGAAAAGCAAAGCAGCGAAGGTCGGAGTAGGGGAGGGAGTGTTTCCGGCACTTCGAAAACAAAAGCGTTCCAAATAGCAGTAACAGCTGCCATCAAAATTTAAGAAGAGAAACAAATACTTAGTCACTTCTTCCGCGTGTTTTTCGCATCGAAGATATTTTAATTACATCAGTGTTGTCGATATTTGTAAAGTCAATAGATTTCGAGTAATACCAAAGGATTATGTCTTCTCGTATCTATCTGTCTTCCCCGTATGTCTGTCTGTCTGTCTGTCTTCCCCGTATCTATCTAACCGTCTGTTATCCCCGTATCTATCTATCTATCTATCTGTCTGTCTGTCTGTCTATCTGTCTATCTGTCTATCTATCTATCTATCTATCTATCTATCTATCTGTCATCCTCGTATCTATCTGTCTGTCTGTCGGTCTTCCCCGTATCTGTCTGCCTGTCTGTCTTTTTCGTATCTGCCTGTCTGTCTTCTCCGTATTTCTGTTTCTGTCTTTCCCCCTGTATCTATCTGTCTGTGTTACCCACGTATCTGTCTATCTTCCCCGTGCTTATCTGTCTCTCTTTTCTATCTATCTATCTATCTATCTATCTATCTATCTATCTATCTATCTATCTATCTGTCTGTCTGTCTGTCTGTCTATCTATCTATCTATCTATCTATCTATCTATCTATCTATCTGTCATCCTCGTATCTGTCTGTCTGTCTGTCGGTCTTCCCCGTATCTGTCTGCCTGTCTGTCTTTTTCGTATCTGCCTGTCTGTCTTCCCCGTATTTCTGTTTCTGTCTTTCCCCCTGTATCTATCTGTCTGTGTTACCCACGTATCTGTCTATCTTCCCCGTGCTTATCTATCTATCTATCTATCTATCTATCTATCTAGACACATTTCTGTCGATAAGTCTATAAACAAAAGCTACGTGACGTCGGCTAGGTTATGTCTCTGTACACACTTCACGCCGAAAACTTTAAATATCCCCGGGATGTTTGAGCGTTTCTTGATTGAATATTGTAACCAACGTTGGTTGCATTTATTTTCTATGTTAGTTGGTTAAGTTTCACCGGTATTGACCGGTACAGCAGCATCTCCATGGGATGTTCAAAAATCTAAATATTTTTAAGTAATTTGATTTTTTCAACTACGTATATTTTGTACAACATACGATCATGGTGCAGGTATGTTTTTTAGATATGTAGTTTGTAGATCATAAAATGTATTGTTGCTAATTTGTTTCTATAAAAATGTGTTTTTATATTTTTTAGTCTTGCATTGTCATTTTTCTATAAAAAATATATTATTGCTCGTTTTAAAATAAAAGTGTGCTGCATTTACATTATTCGGACTATTGTCCCCATCTTTGTTGCCATTTGTACGACGTTTCGGCCGTTGTACGCTTTGGCCTTTTTCAGGTTTCTAGGAATTTCGAACCGAAACCTTTATTACAATCACTGGGGTATATGAACTCCATTCCTTGCGTAGTAGTGCCTCTTCTGGTAGTCATGAGTTATCTCCCTCTAACCCTGTAAGTTACATGTTCACCACTGCTGTAGCCTGGTATTGAACTTTGGGTCAAGTCACAGGAACTAACCAACGTCTATATTCACTCGGTCATGTGTCCTGAAGGTTTACTGAACATTAGGTTTATAAGTTGATGATCGTTTAGACTGATGGTCATTCGTAGTCGAAAGGTCTATAAGAAGTTTCAGATCAGTTGGTGCATAGGGGTCGCAGGTTCGAATCCTGCCGAACGGCACACATTTTCGTAACAAAAATTTATCGTAAATAATCAGGCAGGTAGAAATAAATATACAATATTGTTTGATTATAAACAGAATATCTACTTAAATACGAGTATCGATAAAAAATAATGTTCAAACAAATCATTTCAAATATATATATATATACTAGCATCATAGCCCGGCGTTGCTCGTGCAACTCAGAACATTTTAGTAGTAGGGCTCGGTTATATAAAAAAAATAATTATATAAAAAAATTGTTGCTTAAAAATTGTTCAAAAATTCCATTAAAAAACTATTTTCTTTTGTTTTGCGTAAACGCGATTTGATGTCTTGTGTGACAATGTAAACAACATTGCGTTTGTTTGTTTGTTTTTTTTTTTTTTTTTTTTCAAAATTACGGAGGAAAATATTTACATTTTTGCTGACTAAATGAATTTAACATAAAAATAAAAATTATTTATTTTGTTTTAGTGAAATTAGAAATATAAAAACTATTACGCTCTCAGTTCAGAAATTTTCGAAGAATATTTTAAAATGTAGACATTTAATTTTAGTGGAAAAAGTTACATTAATGCTTTTTTTAATTTATTTTCTGAAGTATGAAATACTAAATCTGAAAAAAAAAAAGACTTAAATAATTAAATTAACCATTGGCACATTTTTTTTACATATTTTGTTTTTGTTTGAAGAAACTATTTTTTTTTTTTAATATTTCTTTTGTTTCAAAATTACAGGGAAAAATATTCACATTTTTTTATTGACCAAATGAATTTTTAAAACGTCGGAACAAAAATTACATATAAAGGCTGATTTTTTTGTTTGTTTGTTTTTTTAATAAAAAATATTTTAGTCGCGTTTGACACGTGGGATTTGATTTCTGTGACGTAATTCAGCAACCATCTCAGATCTTAGATGTTTTACGGAGCAAATGCAAACAATCGGCTGCATTGGCCAAAAAGTACGAAAGGGAAAATTGCTGAACTTAAACTCAAAAAGTATGTGTCCACCTGGCTTCCCTGTAGATATGTGTCTCTAGAAAGTTTGAATTGCGTAGCTTAAACATGTAGGCATGCATAGCTTGCAGTCACGCACAGACTCACAGATTGCCTTATATAAATATAAATAAGAATAAATATAGTTTTAAGGTGTGCTATATTTATAGGATAAAGTGCTCAATATAAGAGGTAGAGCGTATGTAAATATAAAAGAGTGAACATTGAAGTCAACACTCAAATGCGACAATTTATTTCATACTAAGCGCAATCATCAGGCATGAAACAGTCTGTCGCACTTGAGTGTTGACTTCAATGTTCACTCTTTTATATATATATATATATATATATATATATATATATATATACATCCATGCATACTGTGTGCAAGTTTCATTAAAAGTGACAGACAAGAAATTATAGTTAAGTTTTTTATGTCATGTTATGACTTTTTTCTTTTGAAGAACGCTTACTATGTATATTTATTACTATATATATTACTCTGCTATATTATATTGAGCAGTATAATAATTTGTATAAAAATTGTACATTTTTTTTTTTTATCAGAGGGCTTTTGGCTATAATTTTAGCCATTATCGAGGGGGGGATTTTATTTTACGTGCAACAGAATGTATATAGTATTATGTATGCTTGTAGAGTAGTGTATATGTTTTAGGTACTGAATACGGTAAGCACGTTGTTAACGTGATCGTAGTTGCTATTGTTCAGTGTTGTGTTTTTCTTTTTTTATTAATAATGTTTCCATTATTATTAGCCATTTTTACATGTGGATGATGATATGATGTTGTTGTTACCAACAATTTGTTGTGGATAGGGTTTGGTAGGTCTCCGTGTGTGTTTAAATGAGAGCGAATTGAGCTCTGTTCTGAGAGATGCAGCGTGAGTTTTCGTGTCAATTTCGTAGTTGTATGGCTGATATAATTACGAAATTGGGTGAATCAAGGACGCAGTTTCTCAAAGAACATGTAAATTCGTAAATAATATTGTTTCGTTGTAATTTAGATCTTGCTGCTGAAATGATATTTTTGCCGTTTTAAATATTTTGTAATAAATCATTTATTTTTTTGTTTAAGTCAACGGAAGTTGCGTATTTTCCTCCTACTATGCATTTTGTTTTTGTAGAAAATATTAACGTTATTGCTTTTATGCGGGTTTATAATTGTTGCTATTGGCCAAGCTTGAAAGAAAATGTCTGTAGTATTCAGCCAGATAGTTTTAAAATCCGTTTGTGACAAGATTTTGTTTCGAGTTATGAAAATCTTTGAAGAAAAGCGTCCGAGAAGATGAATTCTCGTACGCTCTGATGAGGAAATGTTTAGTAACACCAATTTTATATTTAAGAGGACATCGACTAGTAAAATTATGGTGTCAATAATTTTTTTTCTTTTTTTTTTTTTTTGGCGTTTTTTTATATAGTGAATCATGAAACATTTGGACAATTTTTATATAATTTATGTTCTCAAAAGAAAAAAAAAATTAGTTTACACAAAAAATTAGATAAATTTAATCATTATACATTGTCTGTCATTTTTAATGAAACCTGCATAAAAGAGAGATTGTTGCCAAAATATACAATATATATATATATATATATATATATATATATATATATATATATATATATGGTGTAAGAATCGATGTAATTTCCAAAACAGATAAGAATAAGGACAACTATTTATCCGTCTTCTTCTCCCATACAGTTTCATTGTTGCTTCTTCCTCCTCTTAGCCAACAGACCACACAGTTACTATGAAGTCCTAAAAACGAAACACATTTCATGAAAGGTTTTTCCACTTTGATCTATATCTTTTCTCCCAAACTTTTCTTGATATATAAAAAAAAAACTGCATCATTATCTTATATATCTGTATATATATATATATATATATATATATATATATATGTGTGTGTGTGTGTGTGTGTGTGTGTTTCGTTAAAAATGATGGGCAACGAAGATTTGATTAATTTTTTCCAGTATTCTTACATGTTTTCTTTTTGTTAGAAAATAGCCATTGAAGTGTCTGAAAGTGCTTGGAAAGTGAAAAATTATGGAACATTTATACATTCCTTATTTTCAGCAAAAAGGAAACTTGTAAGAAAACTGTTAAAATTACATAAGAAATCAGTAAAATCTTTGTCGGTCGTTTTAACGAAAACAAAGATTGCTGCCCAATTATACATTTTATATGTATATATGTAAGTGAAACATTAATAAGGAAAAGAAAACAACCAACTTGATATTCAGGAATAAATATATATTTTTTATATAAAGATGGATGTAGTTTCTGTAAAAGATAAGAATAAGGACGACTATTTATTCGTCTTTGTCCCCCATCCAATTTCTTCGTTGATTCTTCCTCTACTTAACCAACAAATCACTCAGTTCCGGCCAAGCAAACAATACAACTAGCGGTTGATGCTCATTACACAGTCTTCATTTCTTCCTTCCTTTAGTCGACCTGCAGTTTTCACGTGAACAGAATATCTTTTCCGACCTGCCTCCGGTGTCAACCGCCATTTCCGGCGCGACGTGTGGCGAGTCCCGTCGCCATTTTGTTTTTATTCTTGTTCGTGTCTCCGGTGTTTGACCTAGATGTCGAGATCTGCCGCCACTACACGCAAGTCATTGCAGACTGCTTTCCATAGCTGGCAACTTTTATTTATTATCTAATTCGTTTCCCTGCCTTGTGCGTGCATGCCTGCCAGCAATCGCCCAAAATAAATAAATCAGGGATTTCCCTATTTAAGGTGGACAGTATCTTTATCTTCTTTCGTTTGCCAGATGGCATCAACTACTGCAGCTAATATTAACAGCACGAAGAGATCTCCGTGGTAAGGGAGACGTCTGAAATATCGGGAGTTCCGAGGTTCCAGCTGAACAAATCTTGTTGATAATAACAATGGTGAAATTAGGCGTTTCACCGATCGAAAAGTTTGTATTACTCTCAGTTGAAATGTATAAAATATTTATTAAAACAATTTTTAATTCTACTATTGTGACTTGCTTTCCATTTATATTTGTTTTGTGAAATGTTAATTCTGTTGTTACTTTTATGTCGGTATTTTCATTTTTTGTTATTGTTGCCGGTGGAAGTGTTGAAGTAAATGGAGCTTGTCTTATTTGATGAAGTTCGTCATTATTAATTGTGTAGCATCAAATAATAGGGTGTAATAAAGTATCGTGTTTTTATAAAATCGTTTCACCCCAAGTAAGATTATAAAGCCATTAAGATGCAAGGGGTTATTGAGTGCTAGAGAGTGTGTGAATATTAAGAAGAGACAAAGAGTGGCTTTGCATTTAAATTTTTGAAAATCAAAGTTGGCTGGAAAGCGAGAAGCCGGAAGAGAGTTTCACAAGGAAGAGAAAAAAACATAATTAAGCAGAGAGAACAATAAAAGAAGGGGAATCAAGAAGACAGTAAATAACGATTGACATTGCATGTAAATTTTTAAAGAGCAAAGTTGACTGGAAAGCAAGAAGCCGGAAGAGAGTTTCACAAGGAAGAGAAAAAAACATAATTAAGCAGAGAGAACAATAAAAGAAGGGGAATCAAGAAGACAGTAAATAACCATTTAAATTACTGAATATCAAAGTTCAGTGGAAAGCAAGAAGCCGAAAGAGAGTTCTACAAGCAAGAGAAGAAACTGTTAACATAGGACTTATAATAATATGAGAAGAAGAAAACATAATTAAGGAGAGAGAAAAATAAAAGAAGAGGAATCAAGAAGACAGTAAATAACCATTTAAATTACTGAATATCAAAGTTCAGTGGAAAGCAAGAAGCCGAAAGAGAGTTCTACAAGCAAGAGAAGAAACTGTTAACATAGGACTTATAATAATATGAGAAGAAGAAAACATAATTAAGGAGAGAGAAAAATAAAAGAAGAGGAATCAAGAAGACAGTAAATAACCATTGACATTGCATGTAAATTTTTAAAGAGCAAAGTTGACTGGAAAGCAAGAATCTGGAACAGAGTTCTGCTAGAGAGAAGTACGACAGAATAAATTATTAGCAGAGAACTTACGGTTACATCTAGCCATTTCAGCTGTAAAATGATTAAACCTTACCGCCAATCTAGTTCTGCGCTTAAATTCATGAAGATGAGTTACCACAGTAGAGAGTTTATTAAACAAATTACTCTGAAAGTATTTATAAAAAAATCCACAAGGAAGCTACATTACAGGTGTTTGTTTTTTCTTCAAGATATGATCATGGTTCTTCACAGCATCCGTTTCTTTATCTGTGAATTACCATATATTTTGGGGAGAAATAGTGAAATATTTGCTATTACTTTCTCCACGGTTTAGAAATCATTGTAGTAATTCTTGATTGATTTTTCACCCATAAAAAAAAAATAAATAAATTAAATTAAAAAGTATGAAAACATAAACACATGACTATTAAAATCAGTCTTAGTCGAAAAAATAATTTTCTTTGCTTCCACTTGCGTTCGAACCTAATTCAAGCTCAGTTTTTTTTTTTTTTTTTTTTTTTTGTGGCCTTATCCGGTCGATCATATCTGTCATCAACTTCCTGTTGTTTTGACCCATTATCATCACCTTTTTATCCTTACTTTTTCAACAATTCAAGCAAACTCGTAAATTGCTCATTCTTCTTGCTTCATTTGTTTTCAGTATATTCTGTGTGTATTAGAATCTCCCAGCACTCTTTCCTCGTTATGTGCCCCGAGAAATTTCATCTGTCTCTCCTTGTTAGTATGCCGACGCTATATCTTGGATTAAACCTAACGCCAATCGAAGAAAATTTGTGTAACTAAAGACGCAATTTTAAAATGACTGAAAAAATTGCCCTTTGTTTTATATAATAATTCGATACTTCTTTTAGGATAATTTTCTCAGTTCTCGCTAGACTATAATTTTGCCTCCAGTGACTACCTTTATCGTAACAAAGTACCAGGGACGTTCGTCGGCACTAGCTGATCTATAATTTCTAAATAAGCCTCAAAACATTTCTTTCATTCACCAGCTAGAAATTACATAAGAAAGAGACTTAACTGGAAGCAAATACTGGTAATGGCAAAACACTAACTTATTTCTTTTTATAATGTTCACACTTTACCGAAGGCACTTGAGGTAGAGGCTTACCTTAGACATCAATTTCTGCAAATATGAGTGGAAGATAACGGTTGACCTTTGCCTTAATTGTCGTGATTCGGGAAACATTATCTTTGGGGTCGGTTCCACAATGTAGTGGTTCGCAGGAAGAAGCTATTAGAATAGAACGTATTTCGCACCAATGAAATACAGATGGAATGTGGGTGGTTTGCAACTCTGTAAGTGGCATATTGTGTCCTTGCCGTAAAGGTTTGAATTGACTTTGTCAAGGAATGTAGAAGTAGCGATAGGTCAGCGAAACGCTTGCCACATCCTATCTGTGGGAGAGAGGCTGGAGAGTGGACAATAATTCGTCACCCACAAATACTCGGAGACGCTTTTGAAGGCTGGAGAGTTATGTCTGGGCAGATCTCGCCCAAATATAACTACTTCATTTTTTGTTTGAGCTGGCTCTTGTAGTTGATAGAAAAAGGAGTTATGTACTTGTTGGAGCGGTACGGCGGATGAGCGTTGTGGTGCAATGGATATTGTCTCGGAACGAGAAATCAGAGAGCCCAGTTCGAATTCTTGTTGAATTCGTTTCATTCACATACTCCCAAATACCTTTTGAGAATAGAATTAATCCATCGCTTCTCCCTCCGGCAATGAGTTAAATAGCAAAACAGATTGGGCTCTATAGCCTTGGTTGGCAACCAGTCTACGGCAGAAAGTAATGAGAACCTATTGCGGGAAAATTTTCTTCCTCGTCAGTCATCGATCGATAGAGACATGATCGCCCAAGCACGTATGGCAATTAACTGACTGAGTGCACTTTAGCATTCTCGTCTTAGTTGCCAAATAAGTTTTCTCTCTCTTAATACTTTGCTTAATTTATGGATGACATACTGCTGTCATATATGGTCAGGCGCCCCCGCTGTTCATCTCAGTGTTCTCGACAGGCTCCAAAGAAGAATCAGTAATGTGATACGTACCGACTTGGCGGTTCGACTCCAGCCACTTTCTCATCGACGGGATGTGGCTTCCCTCTGTCTGTTCTACAAATATGTTCATGGCTTCTGCTTCGACGAACTTAAGTCACTGGTGCCCCTGCGACATGAGTTTACTCGTGCAAGCAGACTAGCAGCCGGGTCCCACCCATTCACAGTTAGATCAACCAAATGCAGCCGACAATTCTACTCCTCAGCTTCTTTTCTTGCACTTCCCGCTTGTGGAACTTCCTTCCATATACTTGCTTTCCTTACGGCTACAACCTCCAGGAATTTAAATACAATGTCAATACCCATCTCTTAACCACTTGACTCCAGTTCTTTCTCCATCACCCTGTATATCTTTTCCTTTCTCTCTACCTTCGCAACAGTCATAACACCTGTATTCCCATCCTTCTCTTGCTCCTTTCTCTGACACCCTTTGTAACTGGTTCGTCTTTCTCTTTACTCTCCTCCTATCTAATCTTTTTCTCTTATGTAGCCCCCTGCGCATCAGTGGCGTTACAGCCTTGCTTGGGGTGAAACGATTAAAAAAAACTATACCTGTTCGGATTTCCGTCTCGCACTTTTCCTTGCCTGTTAGGACACTACCCAGGTTAACTTGGTTTTGTTTTTTTTTTGTTTTTTTTTTTTAAGTGATCTAATAAAAGGCTTCTGAAACACTGAATGTAGTCGGTAGGAACTGAACTCGTATGTTCGAATTAGAAAAACCGAATGCCTTTATCTGATGAACATCACCCGACCCCTTTGAATATGTGTACTTGCGTCGTCTTTGTCACGAAACCCCAACATTATTTTATGTGCGTGAGATTTTTCACGTGCGCAATCAACACCAACACTTCAGGTGCCCGCTTTAACCCTAAACTAAGAACAACCCCATTCTTATTTTTCGGTGGTGGGGAGTCACTCAGTGCAAAAATTTACCTAGCAAATATGGCTTGTCATTTGACTAGTTATGACCTTGTGCGAAGGCCATCTCCCCCACCCCGGTAGATAAGCCGAATAACCTGTGACCACCCCCACCCGATTCCCCACTCTATCCGGCTGGAGACTCTGAAATCTATCTTTTGTTCTCCATGTCTCTTTCTGCTGTCAGGTAAAAAAAAAAAACAATTAAAGAAGTAAAAAAGAAAAAAAAGAAGCAAACATATCAGTGAGTCTGTGCAGTCGTTTCTTGGCTTCGTGTGCCCGCCTCACCCCGCAAGTGACACAAGAACTTCAGGAATTCTATTATTTTAGATCAGAGTCAAGGGTTGCTTTGGGTGTGTTGCACAGTGGGTTTACAATTCGTGCGATGTTTTTTGCCGTGCCTCAAGTGACCCTTACCAAAAAAGGGCACGCATTCCTTGAACTTTGCTCTTTTATCCAGATGCCAGTGTCTACACTGTTTTGCGCCCTAATAATTCGCGATTCGCATTCACAAGCACAAAATCACGCAACATATAAACCACTTGAAAGTGGAGATCACTGACAGAACATTTGAATCTTGGTTTTATTTGTACCGGTTTGAAGCGCTCGTTACTACTGGTAATTTTTAGAGAAAATTTGCGATGATCGATTTTAGGGAGACACGCCATTTCAGTCTTACTTTTACTTTTTTCGATTTTTTAAAAATCGTTTCACCCCAAGCAAGGCGATACCGCCACTAGTGCGCAGGGGGTTACATAAGAGAAGACTGAAAGTTTAAGCAGGTGCAGAGCGAAGAGAAAGACGAACTAGTTACATGGGGTGTCGAAGAAATGGCAAGAGAAAGATGGGAATACCAGTGTGAAGACAGTTGCCAGGGTAAAGTGTGGCAGGAAAAGAACAAAATACACGAGGTGATGGGGAAAGGACGAGAGAAGGACTGGAGTCAAGTGGACAAGAGATGGGAATTGATGTTGCAGTTAAATTTTAATTTTGGAGATTGTTGCTGTCATGGAAGCAAGTATACGGAAGGGAGTTCCACAGGCGGGAAGTACGAGTGGCGGCTGCATTTATTTGATTTAACTGTAAAAAGGTGGGACCTTGTTGCCAGTCTGGTTGCTCGAGTAAATTCTTGTGGAGGGGGCACCAGTGAGCTAAGCTTGTCGGAGCAGGAGCCATGAAAATATTTGTAGAATAGACAGAGGTAAGCCACATCCCACCAGTGAGAAAGTGGCTGCTGACTGGTTCGTTTTTACAGTTTATCAACCCATTACAAGTTATTTAAAGCTAGATAATTGCATAATTTTTTGAGATAATGATTCAGTGATACAAGTATATATATATATATATATATATATATATATATATTTCATAATGTTCACCCAATACAAGGCCCAAGAGCCGCGCGAGATAGATGTTTGCTGTGTCGGATTGTATTAGCGAAAGAAAAAAAATGAATGAATGTATAGTTATAAGTATTGAGTTAAAATAGAATGTAGAAGGAACAGAAACCCAATCCTAAAAAGGAAACAAGGCATAAACCCTTACTTCTCCCCATAGCTGAAGAAGGAAGAAGTGAATTCAAGCCTTTCCCTAGGATATCTGCTCGTAAATAACGAACGCAACTGGGACTGAAACTCAGCTACCCAATTAACAATTACGAGCAATTATGCATCACACAACCAAGCTTACAGCATCTGGTATTCACAAGTGGTCACCCATTTATGTACTGACCAGTCTCTACGTTGCTTAACTTTGATCATCGTACGAAAATCGATGGTCGTAAGTCCATTGCATTATCTGCACATACAAGATTGCAGCACTTGGTATTACAAAATAGTAACCCATCTACTTACTGGCCAGACTTGATGTTGCTTAACTTCGTACAGGAACCAATATTTGAACGTGTCGTAGTCGTAAGCTCTTTACCCCAACTGCATCTCCAAGCTGACAGCACCGGGTATGCCAAAGAAACCTCAACTGTCTCCTCCTGATGTTAAGTATTAGTTTACTTTTTGTTTTCATTTTCTCCTTAACTACTTCGTTGGTCACATCTTTGGTCCACGGTATCCTCATCATCCTTCTGTAGGGCCACATTTCTGTTGCTTAAAGTCTTTACTTCATCTTTGAGGAGATCGTCCAGCACCCGCTGCCATACAAGAGGACAGATATCACGTAATAGTTTAGTCCTCTTTTTCTTGTTTCAAGATAATTTTTTCTGTTTATCAGTACTCTGCTTAGCATTTGGAAGGAATTTTCCTTGGCCATCCTAATAGACCTTTGGATTTCAATTTCGCACTTTGCGTCACCTGTTAAAACCCTTTCCAGATATTTAAATCGCCGCCTTTGTTTGATTGTGATATCCCCGTTTTCAATTCGCACTTTAGGCTTAGCCTTTTGCTCGCGACCATGACTCCTGTTTTCTCGTAGTTGATAATTAGTCCTTTCTTCTTGCTTTGCCTCACTACCTTCTGTCGGGATTTTTATAGCTTCCTTTCCGAGTCTGCTATGAACACTGTTTTCAAGTTTGATATAATCTTGGTCGGACTTTTAGTACCCCGAGAATCGCCTCATTGTATAATACAAGCTCCAAACATTGCTATTTTGTGGCCTTCTAACTCGTATTAGTTGACGAATTTCATGAAGGCCTCCACTTCCAGTTTTGTCACCTGGTCCATTCAATAGAGGCATGGAGGAATAGGGAATTGATTGGCTTAGACTGAGGAATCGGAGAGCCGAGTTCGAATTCAAGTCGAGTTCATTACATTCTAATGTGCTGAGCACCTCGGCGTGGCGTAATGCTTAGCCAGCTTGTCTAGCTAACACAGTTACGACTAAGTTCAATCCTCACTAGGTATGCTATACATTCAACCTTGTGCCACATCTAACCTACGCTTAGAAAATAATTTTGAGCATTTCGACGTGGTGTAATGGTTAACAAGCTTGTCTCGCAAAAACAATTACAGCTGAGTAGTGACTTGGATCCTCACTAGTTACCTCATATTTTCGGCCTTGTACCACATCTAAGCTACGCTTAGAAAACCAATTCTAATGTGAAGAAAGATATGAATCCATCTGCCCCCACCAGCGGGGTAGATTAGGTTGGAAACCAGTCTACCGCAGAAAGAATTGGGGAGAAAATCGGCTATTTACCTTATATTCACCTGGGAAGAATCTTGAGCCTTGATTGGCAATCTTCCTTGAGATGGTATCTTGCATAGAAAAACGCCTAGACGTAGGGTTGGCGATACACGTCAGTATCAGTCATCGGAAGGAGTCCATGACATCCATGCACAGAACCAGGATTTGAGTACAGCAGTGCTTGACCGTTTTGTGTTTGGTGGAATTATCGATAGATTTCCGACCAACCTTCGATTGATCGAAGGATGATAATGATGAGCTCTATATTTCATCACGAAAGATTGGTGATAAGAAATTGATTATATTATTAGGGTAATTTACACTTTTTTTATACACACTTGTGCAAATTAATTGAAACAACGAATAATATCTTCCTAGGATCTTTCACAATTTCCTTGATCGCGTATACGTCGTCTCTTGTCGTTCTTTTTCTCTTCCGACCACATTTTCCTTTAAGTTTTGGACTGATGGACCTAGTTTGTTTCTTCGCCTTGATGACACGATTGACAGTTGAAAGTCTCACACCAACAATATCGGCGATCTCTCAGTTAGGCTTGCCAGTGTGTTCATGCAGCATTAACATTTTCGCACGCTTTCTTGGAGTAACGTCCATCAAAGTCAATGGCTGTTTGACAACTAATCAACAGTCGAGATAATAGTGTCTGGGCGTGATAAAAATCTTAAGCAATCATGGATGACGCTATATTTTTCAAGGACAAACAAATTTCATCATACACTCCAGAATCAACTCGGCAAATGATCTAATCTGAGGAAAGAATAGAAATCGATTACACCCTGCCACTAAAAAAACAAAAACAAAAAAAAAACTGACCGTATCTTGAAAGAAAGGAACCTAAAGCAGTCTTTTCAATGAATTTGCACAAAGGTGTATGTTGACTTAGAGTTGGTCAGTCAGTAAGTAACACACGCTTGGGCGTTTATATCGAAACAGACATAAATGACTGCGCAGAATATTTTTTCTCGGTAGTTTGTCATTACTTTCTGCGGTAGACTGATTGCCAACCAAGTTTACAAAACTTAATCTGTACTGCTGTTTAACCCATAGCTGTGTGGAGAAGCGACGGATTAATAGCGTTCCCAAGGGTATTTTTATGTAAGTGAATGAATCGAATTCAACTGGAATTCGAACTCGGCTGGCTTTCCAATTTCTCGTTCCGAGACTGCACGATAGCTCACATCCTTGAACCACAACGAATTTGGTAGTTTGACTGATTTTGTATCTTTAGCTAGTGTTCTGAATGTACTGAGGCTTGTCCGTCCGTCCTTTTCCACCAGCCACGCCCACTTCTTCAAATATTTTATTGCTGGTCAATTCAATTTTATTTCTTGTTGTCATTTAAATTTTTCTTAAACTTCTTGTTACGTAAATAAAGCCGTTTTTTTCGCGATATTTTCAATTTCGTTTTTGATTGTTCAGTAGTTTTTCCGTTCAACTTTTTCCCAATTTTCTAATTTGTGTTCACACCAATCAATAACTTTACAATATCTTGTTTGTCTCATGATTTTACATTTTTTTTTTTTGACAAGTGTCAATCTTTATATATCTGAGATCAAAATAGATATATAAATAACTATTTATATATCCCCTATTATATTAAAGACGATTGTGTATTATATATATCCAAATAAATAGGGAACGAAGAAAATAATTGCAACGTTCAAAGCATTAATTTAAAATAGTGCTCAATATGAAAATAGAGCAATGAATATTTATTATTAAGAACATGTAAAAAGTACAAACTACTACAAAATTGTACATTTTGTTTCGACATTGAAAGACCAATGATTCATCAGTTACTTAATAATGATGGTCATTATTAATAACTACCTGACTACCTGATCAGACATTGTTCTTTCAATGTCGAAACAAAATGTACAATTTTGTAGTAGTTTGTACATGTTCTAAAATTATATATATATATATATATATATATATATATATATATATATATATATATGATTTCCCTCCCGTCACGCTCATGGAGAGAGAGAGAGACAATAGCGAGACACTGTTGGCTCAGTTCATTAGAAAGACAATAGTGAAACAGCATCGGGTTACTTTATTCTCTTTACAAACAGCTACTAAACTTTATTACCAGTCATGAAAGCTCTTGCATCGTGCTTGCTTTTTACCGTTGGTTTATTATTTTAGTTTTTTGCAATAATTATGTCGTCGAGTAGTGAAGAAATATATATATATATATATATATATATATATATATATATATATATCATCATCTCTATTATAAGAAAGACTGTTTTGTATATATATATATATATATATATATAGTCATCCGCAGACAGATCTGTTTCGCTGTATTACAGCTCATCAGTACGGCTTAGACTCCGGTCGCTTGCTAACCCAGGATCGAACCCCGACCGATTTTACACCTAGGCCACGAGCGTCCAGTAGAAGAAGGCAGGCTTTTTAGCGCGTATAAACACGCCCAATAGCTAGAGTGCTTCAATTCATTATCGAATGAGCAATGCGTAAACGCCGGAGTAGCTACTGTTTACAAAGTCTACCACTCTTCTAGATTGCCCAATCAGGGTGTGAGATATATATAATATCAAATAAAATTCCCAATTCTACATACGTTGTATAGCTATTTCAGCGAGAAAAATCTCGCTCCTTCAACAACGATCAAAAACAAAAATAGATTTATTTCCAATATGGTACAAAAATTCACATACCGGCAAAAGTTCAAAATCATATCCATACACAGGAAGATTACATAAAAAAGGGGGGAGATTTAAGAAAGAACATATTTTTTAAAAATATTTGTCGTCCAGACATAGATGCAAAGGAGAAAAGAAAGAGATTCAAGACTCGATAGTAGAAGACTTTTAAATTACGCTTGTATTATAGAATCAAAAATTCCAAATTTAACCGTGTCACATGAATAGAATTTGTGGGGGAGAAAAGAAAAAGAAAAGAAAAATGTGGTAGACAGAGGAAGAGTTAAAGGAGAAACTAGACATAAAAAAGAAGAGGAAAAATCTTTGTGCTCATGGTTACGAACGCCGGCTTCAGAAAGGAAAGTTATGAAAAAAGAAAAGGAATCAGGAGGAAAGTAGAGAAAGGAGACAATATATTATATATTTAGCTCAGTTAAAAATTTATTAAAAAAAAATTTGTTTAAAATAATATATATAATCTTCTCAAATATTTTGACGGCAAGGGTACACTCGTAGAATTATAAATATCTATATTATATATATTTATTTACAATGAGATGAACTATACCCGAGACGCATAAAATCTCACAGCACCAAGTCATTGTAAATATTGTAAATAAAACAGATAAAGTGAGCTGTTATATTTATTTCGGTACTCAAATAATACTTATAAAAAAATAGGTTACAGATACAAAATTTAAAGACTAAAATTCATTCATAATTTTAATTGTTTCAAATTTGAAAACAATTTTTACAAATTATAACCCGCATTGTTTTAATTTGCAGGTTTTTATTTCAATTTTAACAATTATTCTGTAAAGTTACAATATTGTAATCATTAAGTGATTATTACTCAACTACAGCAAAAAAAAACTATCGCCCGGTTCACACTCCACCCGCGTCTGTTGAGCAGGTGGGGAGGCTCATCCCTTGTTTCCTGTTTGGGATGCGGTTTCCGGTTTTCTCTTTTCCAGTCTTCTCACATTTTTTTTTCAATTGAAGTAGATGGACTGGGCTGTCGCCCGGTTCACACTCCACCCGTGTCTATTGAACGGGTGAGGAGGCTCATCCCTTGTTTCCTGTTTGGGATGCGGTTTCCGGTTTTATCGTTTCCAATCTTATCACCTTTTTTTTTTTCATTTGGAGTAGATAGACTAAACTATCGCCCGGTTCACACTCCACCCACGTCTATTGAACAGGTGAAGAGGCTCATCTCTTGTTTCCTGTTTAGGATGCGGTTTCCGGTTTTCTCTTTTTCAATCTTTTCACTCCTATGTAGCCCCCTGCACCTTAGTGGCGTTACCGCCTTCCTTGGGGTGATATGATTAAAAAAAAAAAAAACCTTCACCATCTTTCTTTCTTATTCGAAGTACAGTTTTAGCTTACTTTTGACATAAGGCCAGCAGTATAGAGCATTCAATGGGGATCGAACTCTCTATTCTCTAGTGAATGATCAACCAGGCCAGCTCGTTAACAATAATCACACGTCGAAACGTCTGTAAATACCATGATGTTGTTGACTCGTTGTTATCTAAACCAAACTTAATAGTCAGGTATGAATACAACCACCTTTTGGAAATATGTAGAAGTAGATATTGTTACAAGGTGGGAAAATATGAATGCACTCTTTTCAGTACAGCGCAATTAAGTTAATGTGTGATGTTATATCGGCGAAATGTTCTGTTGGCCATTCCAGGACAGAAAAATTGGTTAAGTCCCAACGACAATGTATCGATAATTTATTTTCCTCATCTTGTTTGTTAAATATCAAACAAATAATAAATTAATGAACTGACTGAAGCATCACGTGTAAACCCCTGGCAATCTATGACAGTCGATTTTAACACGTAGCCTAATGTGAATGATTAAGAAAAATGTCTGGTTGCCTAGCGTAGTGCGACGCTTAGTTAAATTGTTTCTCGTATATGGTTTAGGTAATATTAGCTGTTTCCTTATAAGGAAAGCATTCGGCGTTCAGTGAATGGGCAACTATTGCTACTGAAATTTATAAAATCTTTGTTTGCAAACAATTCTTTAGGAAAGTAGGTTTCTCACGTCCATTAACTGTTATAGCACATTCCAGTATTGAGGGAGCTTTGTACCTAATTATTTTCTCAAAGTAACATGGAACATCAACATTTTGATTGTTATTATATTCACTTCGAGTTACAAGGCTTTAAACTGGAAATCGGAAAGCTGAGTTTCAATTCCAGTCGGGGTCGTTATATTCACTTTTGCGCAAACACACTTGGGAAAAGGTATAAATTCACTTCTTATCTCACCCGCTATAGATTAATTTGCAGAACATGTCAGTAAATCTTTATTATCTCTCAAAAAATCTTACAATCTAAGAATAATATGTAGCGTTAAATAACCTGTAAAAGGTCGATAAGCTGTGAAAAAAAAAAAAAAAAAATCGACCAATCTCTTCGAATTAGACGTGCAAACCATTTTAGTTGTTGTCGCTTTTGAAAGTCTTCAAGTGATTAGGTTTCTGTTATTTGCTATAGTTCTACAGTTCTTCGTTAATGATTCTGTAGTGCCAGTTTACGAGGTTCGAAAACGGTCCTCTCCAAGACCTACAGGATCTATATAGTGAGCTCGATTCTCTTTAAATGCTTAACCATTGCCGTCTGTGGAAGTAGTTAAAGATTTGTCTGAAATATTTAAATACAGGTTGAGTATCCTTTATCCGAAATTCAAAAACCTCCAAAATCCGAAAATTTTTCAGGTGTTGACATAACTTGTCACAAATGGAAAATTTCAGAAAGTAACATGGCTACCCATAACATGATCATTGCATTATAAATAAAACGCTGACCTTTTTTAAAAGTTTTCATTATATTTAACTGTAATAAGAATACATGTTTTGTTTTAATACAAATCCTGTACCTATACGTATTGTAACATTTTAATCAAAACACAATATATATGATAGCTTATGAAATTTTGTTTTCTCACACACCCACACACACCCACGCACAGTGATGTCATAAATAATGCACCCTTTTCCTCCAATTTCTCACACTCTGATGTAAAAGTAGTGCTTGGCGTTGCATTTATATATTTTTGTAAGTTATGGTCATGTTTTTATACATATCAGTCAGTTAAGGGCCATACGTGATACACGCTTGGGCGATCATGTCTCGAAAGAGACATAACTGACTGGGCAAAACATTATCTCGCAGTAGTTTGCCATTACTTTCTGCGGTAGACTGGTTGTCAGGCAAGTCTATAGTACACAGTCTGCCCTGTTATTTAACCCATAACTGGAGGAAAAGAGATGGATTAATACCCTTCCCAAGGGTATTTGTGCGTAAGTGAATGCAAGGAATTTAACCGGAATTCGAACTCGGCTTCCCGATTTCTTGTTCCGGCCGATAACCACTGCACCACAACACATATCCAGTACCACAAGTAAATACATGAGGTCGGGGAACTAAGGAAAAAAGCTCGTCGGAGAAGTTACCTGTAGAAAAGACAGAGGGAAGCCACATCACGTCGGTGAGAAATCGACTGAATGCGAGCTGCTAAGTCTGGATCGATTATATTGCAGATCTTCCTTTGGGTTTTTCCGACTATCCGCTCTCTATAGAACCTGCATAACAACCAAAATTACGAATACTGATTTTCTATTCAGGGAGATCTTATTGATTTAGAAAATTGGCGCAATACAATTTTCTTGAAATGAATATTTCCCCATCTGATCTTGTGCCATACTAATCTTAGAGAATATCGATAGCTTAACCTCTGGCATGAGGCGATTCGGATCGCGACTCTTCGCTTGAGAGGCTATCAGTTAGCTGCTAATGATTTAAATCATTCGTAGTCCGCATTGGCCAGTTTTAGCCAGAAAGTGTACCGAATTAACACCGGGTTTAGTTTACCATCTTTTGCACTCGGTGACCCATACGTGCCGGCAGATTTACAGCTACACATATTTACCTCCTTTGTTTTTGCGTTTTTTTTTTTTTATTTACCCCCTTTTTTATTTCAGAGGGCATCGTCGTCTACGTCCCAGAAGCCATTTTTCGATTTTTATTTTCTTTCTTCCTCGAAAGTTCCTCTTTTCTTTTTTCTTTCCTAAAAACATTTCAGTTCATTTTCTTACTACTGTTATTTTCAACCCATTTAATATATATATATATATATATATATATATATATATATATATATGCGAAATGGATTAACTCCAACATATTCTTAATTTATTTCATAAAAGATTAAAAAATTTTTTTTTGAATAGATACTCTTTTTTTCTATAATTAAAAGGTACGTTTACATCTACCGGCCTGAATAATTGAGAAATCTTGTTAGGAAAATATGCCCCCTCCGGCAGGACCCTGACCTGCGTCTCCTAAAAGTCAGTACCTAATCAAATATAAGTGTCCATTAACAATAATGTTAAAATAAATATATACTTGCTTTCCTGACGGCTACAACCTCCAGGAATTTCAATTCAATGCCAATTCCCATCTCTTATCCATTTAATTCCAGTTCTTTGTATATCACCCCGTGCATCTTGTTCTTTTCCTTTCTCTCTACCTTCACAACTGTCTTCGCTCCTGTGTTCACATCCTTCTCTTGCCTTTTTTGTAGCTGGTTCGTCTTTTTTCTTTACTCTTCTCCTGCCTAAAACTTAACCTCTCTTATGTAGCCCCCTGCAAATCAGTGGCGGTACCGTCTTGATGGGGTGAAATGATTAAAAAAAAATATTTTGGAGTTAATCCATTTCGTAAATAAATAGTCTTTGTTTACATTAAGATACGAAAACTGAGCAATTATGAATATTTCTTTTTAATCATTTCACCCAATGCAAAGCGGTACCGCCACTGATGTGCAGGGGACTACATGAGAGTTAAACAGGCGGAAAGCGTGAGAAAAGAAGCTGTAGAGTAGAATTGTTGCTTGAATTTGGTTCATCTAAGTGTAAAAGGTTGGGCCCTTGTGGTCAGTCTGGTTGCCCGAGTAAATTCTTGTAGAGAGGACACCAGTGGCCTAAGTTCGTCAGAGCAGAAGCCATGAAAATATTTATAGATGAGACATAGGGAAACCACATCCCGCCAGTTAGAAAGTGGCTGGAGTCGAACTGCCAGGTCAAGACCAGTCACATTACAGATTCTCCTTTGGAGCCTGTCGAGTACACTGAGACGAATGGCAGGAGCGCCTGACCAAATATGACAACAGTATTCCATGCACAGTTGGACGGTTGATTTGTATATATGCAAGATGGATTCAAGCGGAAAAAACTTCCTGGCCCGACACAGTGACCTAGCCTTCCTAGCAGTGAATTTAGCTATTGATTCAATGTAATGATTCCACTTGAGGGAAACTTGCTTGGTTCATATTAATGGGTGGCTTATATTACGAAAAATCAGAAAAAAGTGTTTTAAAGCGTTATTTCAGATTTTGTTTGACTGTAAGTCCTTCGTGGTCGAGCAGTCCAAGACACGTTAGATCAGTCGATGGTTTTCATTAGCAGACTAAGGAATTCTTTTAAATCTAGCATTATTTCTTACTGCTATAGATGTTATATTCAGTTGGTACCTGTGTAGACATACCTACCTTGCTTTTAAATTTAAATTAATGACTACCATTTCCTACGTCCCCCCCCCGCTAGTTTCTTTTCTCTTTCTTGTTCCTTCAGTTTTCTCACTCCACTCTTCGCTTTTTGTTTATCTTTCGTTATTTAATCTCACCCTGTCGGCTGAGGCTTCAGAATACACCAACTGCAACTCTTCAGAGGGGTAACCCCCACCCACCCAATAAAGCGTCCTAGGTTTGACGATAAACTGCGTTGGAAAGTTTCGAGAAACATGGAACATCTCTTGATTGCTGTTATTCCCAGGTCCACCCCGACCCGGAGTGGTAGCGCCTATTAGGGTCCCAGCTATAGGCAAATAGTTAACCCCCAAACTGGGGTCAAAACCCTATGAAAGTATAAAAATAGATTTTTAATACAAATTCCAGCAATCCTTTTTGGGGGGTTGGGGGAAGAAAATATTACCAGCAATACATACTAAATGGAATACATTTATGAAGAAAAAATATTTCCAACAAAGCATTTTTGAAAAAAAAAAAAAATTAACAGCAATATATTTTTTAAGAAAAAAAAACAAACAATATATATATATATATATATATATATATATATATATATATATATATATATAGTATTATATCTGATTCTCGACATAACCCTCTTTATATTAATGAAACTAGATCTAGAAACTGATTTCTTATAAGGAATATTCTATTCATACGAATCTATTGTAAAAATCTTGCCGGCATTAAATAACCTATTGAGGTTGATATACCATAAAATAAAACGAACCAAATGAAACCATTATTTAATCAACATATCCATGTTTTCATGGTTTTCTCTTCTTTTCTATTTTTTCTATCCAATTCTTTTCTTCTTTTTTTTCTTTTGTTTTTTTTTCTTTCCAATTCTTCCTTCTTACCTTCATTTTTTTCTCTTCTTCTTCACCGGTTTCTCGTACAATTAACACACGCACACATTAGATAACAATGTCTGTCACTTGTATGAATTGACCTGATGTAGAAAACGTAGTCACTTCTTCTTCTTCTTCTTCTTCTTCTTGTGCAGCTCGAATAAAATAGGCTGAGCTGAGACCTTCCCAGGGTTGCTTTTCAGCGTTGCCATTAACATAAAACATCATATTTACTCATCCTTCACATAACGCCTATGTTATTTGCAAAAGAATCTAATAAACCGAAGAAAGAAACCGGCGCCAAGAGTTGCGTGCCGAAATGGCGATGATCAATCCGGTTCTTAGTCAGCCATATTTGGGCATTTCTGCACCGAATGACCTCATCAATTCGACGTCCTAGGGATTCACCTTTTTCTAGGTACAGCGATAAATACTGATGAATGTTCTTAATCCTTACGCATATATTCTTACATTTGTGCTTCTTATTTGATGGGACTAAACCCTAATACATTTTCGACTAGAGATCATCTTAACACCCCGTCATTTACCGTGTTTGATTCTTAAAAGCCAATATATAAACCCTTTGATAAATCTCTTTTATCCCGTTGATAAGATAACTGCCGCCTGTGGTTTCAGTCACGTTTACTAGATACATTTGCCATCGGAGAAGATAACTTCATTTATTCATATATATATATATATATATATATAGTCATACAGATCTGTTTCGCTGTATCACAGCTCATCAGTACGATTAGACATTGCTTTTACCCAGGATTGAAACCCAACCGAATTGGCGTCAGTCGGCGATTTTACCTCTGTGCTATGGGTGCTCGGTAGAAGGAGGCAGACTTTTAGCGTGTGATATACCATGTAAACATACGCCAGTAGTTCTAATTCATTATTTAATGAACAATGCGTAGATGCAAGAGTAGCTACTGTTTTTCAAAGTCTACCATACTTCCAGAGTGCTCAAACAGGGTGTGAGAGCGTAAATAGTCATACGCAGACAGATTTGCCTCGCTGTAGCACAGCTCATCAATATATATATATATATATATATATATATATATATATATATATATATATATGTATATATATATATATTATAAATTATACTTTAGAACATGTACAAACTACAATCTAATACAAAAGTGTACATTTTGTTTCGACATCGAAAGAACAATGTCTCATTAGGTAGTTAGTAATGATGGTAATAAACGTTATTTTTTAAAAGAAAATTGATGAAATTTCACTTCTTTTTATTCTTTTTACTGGCAAAATTTTTCGTGCGAGGTAAAGAGGATAGAACAGATGAAAAACAAAAAAAGAACTAAAAAAAATGGAGATAGAAAAAAATTACTAAAGGAATTTCTGTTGTAGAAATAGAGCATAGGTAGACTATAGAATCGGTTTTCCATTTCTTTTGTAATGGAAATTCAATCAGTTTTCAACAACTGCAAGTATTGGTATTGTTATCATTCATTTTTTAGGATGTTGATTGCTTAGGTTGTTACATTGATTTAAAATTATATTATATCTTTTGATATTATGTCTCATGGTTAATATATATAAATGCATTACTAAGTATTGAGCACTCTTCACAAAGTTAATCAAAAACATTGTATCGCTAACCCATTAGTTTGAAGTACTTCTAAGATATATTAGTCCTGTATAAAAAAAAAATAAGTTAATTAATAATTTAAATTGCGTTCTTTTTGTTCGGTCCGTTCGGAATAGCCGTTACTAATGACGTCACGGGAGACCATTTCAAACGTCCAGCATCCAAAAGAATACAGATAGGCGCTTTTCAAGTAAATCTGAAAGGATGAGAGTGTTTCGAAGGTAAATTCGATTGTGAAAGTAGTTAAAGCGTGTATATTTTTTCTTTTTCAAAAGTGGGGCGCAAGTTCAAATTCTGCTCGAGGGCACATTTTCTTTAATCCATTGCTAATGCTGCTAATATCAGTTTTTTTTTTTTTTTCGATTCGTTCTACTGTCTTTAGTTTTTTTTCTTTCGGAAAATAAGGCCAGAACATGAACTCTGTTCGCTCGGCCCACTTTTCTTCTCAAAACCCATTACGCTACCTGTACACCAACTAGTGTTATCAGCACGATTTAATAACGGTTTTGCGTCCTGGGTATGACGATAAACTGCATCCCGCAGCAAGGTTTCTGATGAGGAGATTTTGAGGAGCATGAAATCACCGCTTAATTGCTGTTGTTCACCTAGACCCGGTGTGGTAGCACCTGTTAGGGGGTCCCAGCTATGGGCAAATAGTTAACCCGCAAACTGGTGTATAATCATTGTTGTAATAACAAATGCCAGCAATACATTTTCATAGTAAAAAAAACAAACCAAAAACAAAAGAATTACCAGTAATAGATTTTTGTAACTAAAATAAAATATTATCAGTAATACATTTTTTAAAACAATAGTACCAGCAATACATTTTTGGAAATGAAATTATTGATGTTCCTAAGAAAATTGAATTTCGGCATTAAATGTCCTGTAAGGAGATGATATGCTGTTAAGCAAACAATAATAACGGCTCCAGTATGACAGTCTGAATGGTTACGATAAAAAGCAACTGATATTAAATCGTAAGAAATCTTACTAAAATTAATAGCTATTTTTTTTAATAATCATATCGCCCAAAGTAAGGCAGTTTACTGCCACTGGTGTATAGGGGGTTACATAGGAGGAAATTTATGAGAAAGAGTGACAGGTTATAGGGGTGTCAGGAAGTGGGTAAGAGAAGGATGAGAATACTGATGAGAGTAGAGTGGATGGAGAAAGGAATATGAGAGAAAGGGTGCAAGTTAGTGAGATAGAAGATGACCTTTGACTTTACATTTAAATTCTTGGAGATTGTAGCTGTCGGGTAAGCAAGTAAATTCCACAGGCGGCAAGTGCGAGAAAAGAAGCTGGTAGAGTAGAAGTTGCATTTACATTTTATTGGTTTCACAGTAAAAGGCTGGGACCTAGTTGCTAATCTTGTGGCTCGAGTAAATTCATATATAGGGGGCACCAGTGAGCTAAGTTAATCGGACCAGAAGCCGTGAAAGTATTTGTTGAAGAGACACAGGGAAGCCATATTGTGCCGGTGAGAAAGTGACTGTAGCTGAGCTGCCAAGTCGGGATCGATCACATTACAGATTCTCCATTGGATTTTATCAAGGACCCGTAGGTGGATAGCAGGAGCACCCGACCAGAAATGGCAGCAGTATTCAATGCACGGGCGGATGGTAGATTTATATATGTGCAGGAATCGTGTAATCATTTTTTTTTTTTTTTAATCATATCACCCCGAGCAAGGCGATAACGCCACTGATGCGCAGGGGGCTACGTAAGAGTAAAAAGATTGGAAAAGAGAAAGCCGGAAACCACATCCTAAACAGGGAACAAGGGATGAGCCTCTACACCTGTTCAATAGACGTGGGTGGAGTGTGAACCGGAATGATGATGATTGTGAAGGCTTTGTACCAAAGTATACAAATCTTAGTAAATATTTCTTATAGGATGCTTCATGTATTTCGCTTTATATAAAAGATATTTTATCCTACAAATATTTTCTTTTGGCACATGCGCACTCATTTTGATATTTTGTTTCTGGTTGATGGAAGCTGAAAGAACGGCACGAAGAAAAAATAAAGCAACCCTTCGATGTGACCTCAAGAATTTCACTTCCCAATGTTTTCCTGTATCTAGGAGGTGGCTGCTGTGCCGGTTAACAAAAATATTTTCTCAGCGCTTCTTTACCCTAACTTGTAGATGTCCTGGTCAGGGTCACTCGTGACAGTCGCGAACTTGAATACACTTTTCTTCGTCTTCGTTATTATCATTATTATTTTTCTGTTTAATACAATCCCTTACCGGGTCATTACCCGAGACCGGGGCCAGTCAGTCAGTTAAGTGCCATATTGATACACGCTTTGGGCGATCATGTTTCGAAAGAGACATGTCTGATTGGGCAGATGATTATCTCGCAGTAAGTTGCCATTACTTTTGCGGTAGACTGGTTACCAGCCAGGGCTATAGAACCCAATCTGTCCTGTTATTTAACTCATAAATGGAGGGAAGAGACGGATTGATACCTTTCTCAAGGGTATCTGCGCGTAAGTGAATGCGATGAATTCAACTGAAATTTGAACTCGGCTCCCCGATTTCTCGTTCCGATTCGATATCCACTGCACCACAACGCAAACAGACCGGCAGTAAAAATATAAATTCTGTTTGCACCAGTTCTTATTTTCGCAACATAGGCACTACTCTCATTAATTGAAAACTTATGGCCACATTACGGTACACTTACACAAGTTAAGCAGCATTAAGACCGTTCAATAACTAAATGGGTGACCGCTTATTAGTACCAGGAGCGGTTAACTTGGATGTGCGGGTCGTGTAATTGATAATTGCTCAGATTTTTTAATTCGAGAGCCAAATTCCAATTCCAATTCCAGTTGGGTTTATTAAATTCACTTACGCTCAAGTACCCCTGGAAAAATTATAAATCCACCATTTCCCCTAGCTATGGGTTAATTAGTAAGATTTGTATCACTAAAACCATTATTATCTCAAAGAAGGATAAGTAGAATTGCCGACAAAATAATTTGATTTCGGCATTAAGTAACACATAGAAGTTATAGACCGCTTCATAAGCAACCTTAGTTGATCAACAGTTCTATACTGTAATTTAAAAAAAATCTCTAAGAGATTGCCACATATCTTGTTAATGTGCTTGTCATCACTTTTCTTGATCGTTCCTAGTGCTCCAGTTATTATGGTACAATAACAATTTTAAGATGCCACGTTTTTAACTTTGAATTGAAAGATTCTTATATTTTCTTATTTTTTATATTCTTTAACAGATATCCTTTATCTGTTATATAGATTGAGATACGTTTCCTATATGTTCTTCTATATATATATATATATATATATATATATATATATGAGAGAGAGAGAAAGAGTTGAATATATGGATCGGAATCCGACAAGATGAATAGTCAGTCAGTTAGTTAAGTGCCATACGTAATACACGCTTGGGCGATCATGTCTCGAAAGAGACATGACTGACTGGGCAGAAGATTATTCCGCAGTAGGTTGCCATTGCTTTCTGCGGTAGACTGGTTTCCGACCAAGGCTATAGAACCCAATATGTCCTGTTATTTAATCCATAACTGGAAGGAAGAGACGGATTAATACCTTTCCCAAGGGTATTTGCGCGTAAGTGAATACAATGGATTCAATTGGAATTCGAACTCGGCTCCCCGGTTTCTCGTTCCGAGCCGATATCCACTGTACCGCAACGCACATCCAAGATGAATAGAATAAGTAAACAACAAATAAAAAAAGTGTCTTTAATCTGACATGTTTCATTTTAACAAGCTTCTTTAGAGATTTATTAAAGACGAATAATCTAAAATATCCAAAAGGCAGTATGTTGATTGAGGTATAGTTTCATTGGTCAGATACGTGTCACGTGGGATAAAGTAATGGATGAATATTAAATGTAGAAGAAAAAAACTTGTATCTGTGCGCCAACGCGTTATAAAAACATTAGATGTTTAATATAAATATAAGCATATGTAAGCGAACACGTGACACAAATCTGACCAATGAAACTATGCCTCAATCAACATACTGTCAACTGTTTTTTTTAGATCTTTCGTCTTTAATAAATCTCTGAAGAAGCTTGTTAAAAGTGAAACATGTTAGATTAAAGACACCTTTTTCCTACTTGTTCTTTACTTATTCTATTCATATATATATATATATATATATATATATATATATATATATATATATATGGATTCTCCCGTCGCGTTCAACGTATGAGGGTCCGACCTTTTTCCAGCAAGACAACCACACAGAGATTTGTTTATAGTGGTGAAGGCATTGTGTAGTACCATCCACACTTCTTGGAACTGCTGATAACAAACAATTGGTGCAGATGACTGCCACAAATCGCACGAACAGCAGACCTCAATTATTTAACCCATAATTGGAGGGAACGAACGGATTAATACCTTTCCCAAGGGTACCAGTGCGCAAGTGAATGCAGCGTGCTCGACTGAAATTGGAACTCGGCTCACCGATTTCCCCCTCCAAGCCGACATCCACCGCACCCCAACGCACATCCGTGAATGCTAACAGCACCTGGTATTCCCAAGTGGTCACCCACCTAAGTACTGACCAGGCTCAACGTTGCTTAAACTTCGGTGATCGAGCGGGAACCGGTGTATCCAACGTGACATGACATATATATATATATATATATATATATATATATATATATATATATACTCGTTGACAACACCAATATACTACACTAAAAAAATAATAAACAAACACTTCAATTTCTTGAGGCTCTCTATACCAAAATCGATCACCCAACAAAATTTATTACAAGTGCAGCTGCAACATATTAAAGTGTATATAACAAACATTTAATGCTATTTTGCTTTTTTACCAATTTCCGGTCAGCTCCCTTATATGGAAACTATTGTTTTTCTAAAAATTCAGCACAGTAAAATGCAGATTTTATCGCAGTTGCAATAAGTTTGTTTTTGTAATTTACCCACTGAAGATGATCTTGGAAAAGATCGAAAGTACTTGGGTTAACAAAATCTACGTGCCTTCCTTAATGAATTTTATCTTAATATCATGTTATTTAGTAGAAAATATAAACGCCGACGCGTGTGTTTGAACACTGATCGCCAGTGAAAGAATAATACAAGAAAAATGTATTATTTCACAGGCGATCAGGTGACCACTAAAAAACTGTATAAGCACCAGACAGAAGTTTGGGGTGATGAGAGTTGATCGTTAAGCGAGTAGCGGGTAATCAAAATTCAGCGAATAACGAATCTGTTGAAAGACCCAACTGTGAATCTACCATGGATCAATCGTATTACAAGGAACTAACTGATTATACCAAGACCAATATATACAACCGTGTGATACTAACACCCCAGTAACCTTGTAGGCTACAACACAAACAAACGAAGGTTACAACACATCAAAAACTGATTAAACAACTGGAAAGGATCAGTATAAAAATAGACACTATCTGTCTATATTATTCAATGAAACACATACACACACATGTATATATGTAATGCAAAGACAATATTAGTAATGGCTACAGGAAAACATTTCATACTAATATATTTTGTTCCTTTGATGAAGTTCCTCAAGAGATCGAAGCGTGTCAGCATAACATTTTTTCCACTTACTATTTCTTATATATACAATATGTGAAAAGACTATATGAATAAAGACAAGGAATTTTTTTTTTTTTTTTACCAATCCGTTTCGTCCTCTGACTGACTTCATCAGAGTAAATGTAAGGATTTCATTCTGTAACATGTATTTATAAACAGAAGTATATATATATATATATATATATATATATATATATATATATATATATATATATCGTCAGGTTTTCAAAATTTTTAAACCTAACAACGCTAAAAAATATTCTTGAAAACAATGACGACCTATGGAGGATGCTGTGTGATGAAATTTAATGTCTAAGAAATCAAAGGAAGTTTCCTTTTCTCTTTTCACGTATATAATTTGTCAATATTTACATATACGTAATACAGTGAGAATTGCAGACATGGAAAGGAAACTAGAAAACTCCCTACAGAAGATAGCTAGAGTAACAAAAAAAGGACTACAAATAAACTGCAAGAAACCCGAATGCATGATCGTCAACAAAAAGAGCAGCCCAAAATGGCAAATACAGGTGGGGGATACTAAAATCAAGCAGGTCCTAAAATTTAAATACCTGAGAAGTGTTCTAACAGAAGAAGGAAAGTGCGACACAGAGATCCGAAGGCGAATTGGCATGGCGAAGAACGCGTTCCAGAAGCTAAGTAAAGTATTAAGAGACAGGAAAATTTCACTAGAAACAAAGAAGAGAGTACTAGAGATGAGGGAAAAACTTGAAGCAGCTGAAATATGGTGCTACAGAAGGATGCTGCGGATATCGTCGACCGTGCATGTGAGCAATGATGAGGTTTTGGAAAGAATGGAAAGAAAAAGGAAATTAATACTGAGCATCAGGAAGAGACAACTAAAGTTCCTGGGACATGCAATAAAGAAGGAAGGCTTGGAGAACCAGATACTAACAGGCCAGACAGAGAGAAGGACAGAGAAAAGCAGCGGATAACATATTTGAATGGCTTGAGCAGGTGTGTGACAGAACGGGGGTTGCGTGGTGTTACAGGAGAAAGTGTGCCACCAGTAATAGGGGGTCGTGGAAGGCCATGATCGCCTAAGTCCTGAAAGGACAAGGCACGTAGAAGAAGAAGAAATGAAATCCCATGGGTTACATTTTATTAGATCCATACTTATTTGTCTATTGTTTGCAAAAATGTCTCCTCTTATGAACTTGTGCTTACAATTCTACACACTATTTTTAACTCATTAACATGCGTTTCTCGTTCTCGGGGTCCTTTTCAAAAGACATTTTATCTCACCTCCGCGCATATTTGTTTTACTTCATGCAAACATTCATCATTTTGACGCTGTGAGATTTTTTTTCTTCTTTTGTGTCAAGACTTATTGGTGTCTAAAACATTTACTATTTTTCTGGGAAACTTTCCGAGGCAAAAGATAAAGGCACCTTAGGAAATCGTCTGAGGACGTTTTATGATTCCTTATCACAAGGCTTTTCAACGTGAACGAAATTTTAAACTATATGTAGTTTTGGCATGAAACATTAGCGCATAAAATTGCCCTAAAATCCGGGTTGCCGTTTGATCGACGAAGTTAAGCACCTACGGCCTTGATAAGCAAGGTTTTTGCTTTGGCCACCAGATATTGCAAATATCCTATAGTATTGTATCCGACTACACAAAGGTTGATAAAGTATTGCATTTCTATTTTTGAAATACTTGCCATGCGTTACGATAGTAAAATCATTAGCGATGAATTGACATTATACATGTAAAAGGTCTATTGTGTTATTAATGCTTACGATAATGACCAACATAAACTCTTAAAAAAAAATTCTATTTAAGTTGGTCTCACAACCTCCACACTTTCTCGCAAATGAAAATAAATTGTGTTTTCTCTTTGTAATAACGAAGATTTTGGCGTTAAAACTTTTTTTTTTAAAGTTTGGTGTCATTTGTTTTAAACATGCTCATTTTTTAGCGCATATTTGGATGCATCTGATATATATATATATATATATATATATATATATATATATATATATATATATATATTCAAATAACACTTCGAAAATTACATGATCATTTCTGTGAAGTATGTTCGCTTCATCAACGATCTTTTATTATGGAAAAATTTAAAAAAAAAAAATTTTTACACCCGAAATTTACTTAAAAAGCCCTCTGGCTGGATCAGTTTTAATATTAATAGGATCATCCTTGGAATTTTACCAACATGCCACTTACTGTTTGTATATATATATATATATATATAGATTCATGTAGAATCCTTCGTTGAATAAAGTGGTAAAGCTGAAGATGGCTCGCCTGAAATAGGCCTATACTTCCGAATTACCATGAAATAACGCGTCTTAACTTTTCTTATATTTGCTCTATATGTATTTATATGCATATATGTTTAGAGCTCTCGTAGAGAGTTATCCTACCATTATATGTAAAAGATACTCCTTTGGATTCTTCTATGTCCACAGGACATGTTATATATATATAGTAGAACCCGCTGTATACGACCCTCTTCGTCAGCGACCACCTGTTGTTAACGACCGTTTTTCTATGCAAGTGAGCGACCACCTTCAGAATGCGACCAGCGACTAACATCAACGAGTAAAAATCACTGATCAAGCGACCGCTTAAAAAAATAATATCATTTTGGTCGTACACTGCGAACTTTTAGATTAGGAGAAACTAAATGAGTAATCTATTTCATTTCACTTTGATCTAAGTTAGGAACACTTCCTCATTGTTTTGTTATTACAGTGTAATGTATCAAATTGTTATTTCTTGTTGAAATGTACATTGCTTGAGTTCACCTGACAGTCAAACAACGTCTGTTTTGTACAACATGTATTGCATTTGACATATTCAAGGGATTTATAGCAGTCTCTATACTGACTTGGATAAATTCAGGGATGGGGAAAAGTTTTGATAATTTCACCCCAAGCAAGACGGGACCGCCACTAATGTTCAGGGAATTACAGTGAGAGGTATCGATGAAAGGAACAAAGATGAATGAGATTCATGAAATAGAAGATGTCAATTGACGTTTCATTTAAATTTTGGGAGATTTTAGCTGCCAATAAAGCAAAAAAAAAAAAATAATAAAATAATAAAATAAACAAACGGAGTTCCACAGGTGGAAATGCGAGAAAATAAACTATTAGAGTAGCAGTACAGTTACATTTAGCTCTTTCAACTGTAAAAGGGTGAAACCTGAATGCCAACCTAGCATTAAATTTATGTGATTGGAGCACCTGGGGAAAAATAGCTCGTCAGTTGTAATGAAAATATTTGTAGAAAAGACAGAGGGAATCCACCTCACGTCGGTGACTGAAGTCGAGATGCCGATTCAAGATCAATTATATTTCAGATCCTTCTTTGAATTTTGTTAAAACATCGTGATAAACAGCAGGAGCACTCAACTAGATAGGGCAACATTATTCAATGCACAGGCGAAGGGTAGATTTATAAATGTACAAGATGGATTCTGATGAGAACAAATTTTCTGTCCCGACACAGTGACTCAGCCATCATAGCAGGAGATGCAACTATAGATTCGATGGTGTTGTTCCAGTTTAGATCAAGTGAAAGTGAGGCTAAGATGGCGTAGTGTATTGCTCTCAACGAGACTTGCATCAACCATAATGTGAACAGGCAGTAAAGTTTCTCTATGGTAGTTAAAAGAAAGCAGTTTTGTTTTGGAGGCATTACAATTTACAAGCCATTTTCTGTCCCAGTTAACCGCCGATTGCAAGTCTGTTTCAAGAGCAGCAGCCAGGTTTACTTTGTTAGCCTTGTCAGATTTTCTATTAAGACGGGAGTAAATGGTGGCATCATCTAGTTAGATGGTAATGGAAAGCAACAAGAAGATCATTGATGAAGATCAGAAACAGCGTAAAACTAAGGCTAGAGCCTTGAGGGACACCCGCGTTCACGTGAAAGGATCTAGAAGCTTGTCCGTTCAAAATGACCTTCATTTCATTTATATAATGTGTGACAATTAGAATGGAAGAAAGTGTTGTTGATATATTGTTTAAAATTGACATTAAGCGTATATGATTACTATACAGAGGCGCTGACCTATACGCTCAAATACTGACACACACACACACACACACACACACACACACACACACACACACACACACACACACACACGTATTAGCCTACAAATGTTTACTTAAGGATTTAAATATAAACCTGACCGATAGTTATCTGTATATTTAAGTATAAACTAAACGATAAACCCTGTCACCATTTGTTTTTCTCACCCCAAGTAAGGCAATAAAGCCACTAAGATGCGAAGTGGTTAATGAAAATGAAATAATATAAGAAAAAAATATTAAGGAGAGAAAAATAAAAGAACGGCAATTAAGAAGAAAGGGTATAACTGAATTTAAATTTTTGAAAATCAAATTTAACTGGAAAGCAAGAAGACATAAAGGAGTTCCACATGCGAAAAGTACAAGAGAAGAAACTGTTAGCATAGAATTGACGGTTAAGTCTAGTCATTTCAAATATAAAATAATACGTAAATGCCAATCTAGTATTGCGCTTAAATTCGCCAAGTCGGGGTATCAAAGAGGAAAGCTCATCAACAATTTTCACGGAGGTATTTATAGAAAAGACACAGGGAAGCTAAGTCAAGGCGTTGAGGAAGCAACTAATGTCGAGATGCCAGGTCCGTACCAATAACATTACAGATTCTTTTTTGGATTTTATCAAGAATCTCTAAATGCATAGCAGAAGCACCAGACCAGATGTGACAACAAGATTCAATGCATTGTCTAATGACAGACTTATAAATATGAGATAGATTCTGGCTAACATCTTTTCTAGCAGGCCACAATAAATCAAACTTCTTAGCAGCAGACTTAGCAACTGATTCTATATTCCATTTCATGTCAGCGGTAAACGATTTAATCTCAAGTATAAACCCGACAGTCAATAGACTCGAATTTAAACCTGAAAAAAAATTTCCTATAGACTCATCTAATCTAAACTTATTTATAAATGGAACTTTGTGTGTGTGTGTGTGTGTGTGTGTGTGTGTGTGTGTGTGTGTGTCTGTCTGTCTGTCTGTCTGTCTGTCTGTCCGTTACCTATAGACTCCAAAACAGCTGAACCAATTTTCTTGAAAGTTTACACAGTTGTACTATAAGCATCGGCGAGTGTTCTTAGCTAGGTTTTGTGTCGAGGTACCCCCGATAAATATCGAAAAACCGGGTTACACTCATAGACAAAGTCATAAGAAACGATATTCAGAAGTTTCAAGGTTGCAGTTCTTACAATAGTGAAGAAAATCGATAATATATATATATATATATATATATATATATATATATATATATAAAAGGCAAGATGTTTGTGTGTGTGTGTCTGTTTATCTGCCTGTATGTCTGTATTTTCTTCAGCCCTTTTATTTTAGTTTTTGCTTCGGGTTTGGCTCTAAGTAGGTATAATTGTAGTTCTTAGTCTCAGCCATGATACGATTTACTCAGAGGACTTATTTAGCCTTCAAAATTCAGTTTACGACGAAAAAAATTTATTTGATATCGATAGCAGTAAATCAAAATTTGACTTACATCCATTCATTTTCCTTTCAGTCTACGGTTTCGCTTTAACTGGAAACAACTATTGCTTTTTAGTCTTTCGTGCCAACGTTCAAAGAGTCTGAGCTCCAGAACCATGGATTAGTTTTAAAGCTTTCATTACACCCGAGCAACGCCGGGCTATACTGCTAGTGCATAATAAAATAAAGTTTCAATTTTAAATGAGCCAATATTGGTTGATCTTTCGTAAAACTAATCAACTAATTAATGAGGAACTGATCATACATAGTGGGAACCTTTCCTTGTACGAGCTACGCTTGAAGTCAAATCTAATTTGGAGACTGGTGATACGTATGCCAGCCACTACCTTACTAGTGCACCAAGTAGAATAAAGTCATGAGTGCACGCTGATGACCGCCGTAAAGGCCAAGGGAATAAAGAACATTTCTAGACGTACCCTTTAAACAATCGAGTCTTGTCCCGTACTGGGTGGATATACGAATTTTACTGCTTTGAGGTGGTAAATAAATGTCCGGATGACAAAAATATATCACAAGATTTAAGACATAAGTTACTTGTCCCTATCTGCTGGCTCCAGTTCCCGAAGAAAACTTTAAGATCCAGTCTCTAAAAACATTAAGCGTGTTTGGTAGATAAAACAAGATATATCAGTAGGTGGACTGAGGAACGAGTATATTTGGTTTAACAGCAACGATGATTTTAATAGCCATTTCACTGCTAATTTAAAGTGCCACGGCTGTAAGATCAATATCTTTACAGAATAAACTGGTTTGACGTTATCTTTCTCGGCATCCGAACAGTTACTTGGAGTGTTTCTCTTTATCTTTATTGGTATTCAGACTTTAGTTCATTCTTTTGTCATTCTTTCCTTCTTTTTCTTACTTTCCTTCCATATTTCTTCGGTTCCTTCTTGCATACTTTCTTTGTGACTTCTTTTCTGCCATATTCTTTGGTCCTTGATTTTTCCTTTCATTAGTTCTATGGGTCTGTCTGTCTGTCTTTGGGTCTTTGTTTTATTTGTCGTTCATTCGTTAGGTCTTTTTTTTTGCCGTTCATTCTTTGGGTTTTTCTTCGTCGTTCATTCTTTGGGTCTTCCTTTTCTTTTGGTCGTTCATTCTTTGGGTCTTCATTTTCTTTTTGCCGTTTATTCTTTGGGGCTATCTTTTCTTTTTGCCGTTCATTCTTTGGGGCTTTCTTTTCTTTTTTCTTTCATTCTTTTGTTCTTTCTTTTCTTTTTGCCGTTCATTATTTCAGACATTTTTTTTTTTTTTTTTTTTTTTTTTTGCAGATTATTCTTTGGGTCTTTTTTTTTTTGCCGTTCATTCTTTGGGTCTTTCTTTTCTTTTTGCCGTTCATTCTTGGGTCTTTCTTTTCTTTTTGTTGTTCATGTTTTGTTTTTGTTTTTGTTTTTTCCTTTTTGCCGTTCATTCTTTGAGTCTTTCATTTTTTTATTTTTTTTCCTTTTTTTGCTGTTCATTCTTTGGGTTTTTCTTTTTTTGCCGTTCATTCTTTAATTCTTCCTTTTTTTTTTGCCATTCTTTTTTTTTTTTTTTTTTTTGCCGTTCATTCTTTGAGTCTTTCTTTTTGTTGTCCATGTTTTAGGTCTTTTGTTTCTTTTTGTCGTTCATTCTTTGGGTCCTTCTTTTCTTTTTTTGTCGTTCATTTTTTTACTATTTTTTTATTAAGTTTTTTTAGGGGTTTTGCTTTTTTTGTGGGTTGTTTCATTGTTTTTTTTTTCTGTCTTTCTTTTTTGGGATTTTTTTAATCTCTCTTTCGTTTTCTTTCTTGCATTCGTTTTCCTTCTGTTCGTTCTTTCTTTCTTTTTTCATTGTATCTTTGTTTCTTTGACTGTTTCTTCTTTCTTTCTTCTTGTTTTTCTTTCTTTTTCATTATTCGTTCTCTTTCTTTTTTTTATTTCTTTACTGTACATTATTATTTTATAATAAATCTCAATTATTCAATTTCTGTTTGCATTAATCCTTTTAAAAAACGTTTTATGCAAGAATGCAAATGAATAAATCCGTATTCGATCCCATAATTAAGTGAATGTCGATATGAAAGTTTCCTGTAAAGTCCTTTATTTATTTGATTAATATACACCACTGAATTAAGACGGAAGATTATTTGTTGAGCGAAATAAATGCTTTTTTAATCCTTAGTCGACACAGTTGTTGATTTTACCTGCATTCAAACAATCAAAAATATTTTCGAGTTTATATCGTATTTTGCGTCGTTTTCAAAGCTGTTGTATCTTTCTTCATTTTTCCGGTTTTGTCGACCTTCGAAACAAGTCGACTGCCATATTGCCTGACCCAAACTGTCGCGAATGTTTAATTTTTTTATCATGGCAACATCACCCACGACGGAAGCAACTCTTCCAACCAGTACATATACCTCCCCTCACAAGAGTGAGAGTGAGTAGCTTGTGAGTAGCGCCACTCGTGCTGCTATTGACACTGTCAGCTCTCTTACTTCGGGTAGAGGGCGCTCTCTGCTTCCGAGCAGAGAGCAATAACCCAGTCGTGGTTCCGCCGAAGGGTAGAAGCACGACTGGGCAAAAATAGACAGACATTTTTTGGCCGGGCTATATAGCCCGGAAATCCCAGTTATAAACTGACCATGTGTCACATGTTGCCCTTACTGGGAGGGACAGCTAAATAATGTAGCTTGTGAGTATCCTGAGGAGAACGCCCTGAACATAGCCGAGAGTCGTCTACGAACACTGATACCGTAACGACCATTACGAGTCCCAGTTCGAGTTACACACTAACTCGTATTATCGTTCTACTAACAAAGTTCCAAGTGTTGTATTTTGCCGTGTTTAATATCTATTCGTTATTTCCTATTTTGGTTGTTCTGTGTTATTCTTGCTGGACCTTTTACTGGATCCACGACATTTATTAGCACCCCGGTTGTATTACCTTTCAACATATGATAAAATCATAATCGACAGAACAATAAATTTTTGGACCCGTCGTCATGGTAGAAGTAGGAAGGAAACTATATAATTCAACCGATACAGTGTTTTTATCTGTTTAGACACAAGTGAAGTTTATAATCCAACCATTCTCCTTTGATATGGTGACTTACCTAAACCTAGCTCAGGTGTGACACAAGGACACAATATCAGGTATCCAGTGAGAACCAAACTTACTAATCAGTCGTAATTGATCTAGCAAGACCAGCTTGCTAACCATTACGTGTAAGTGCACACAATTTTTAAGAGTAGCTTAGATATGGCACAAGTGTAGAGCACTCACTGATAATTGAACTCATTACTCAGTTGTAAATAATCTAGCAAGTCGAACTTGTTAACCATTATACCACGTGAAAGTACCCAATGATAATGTAAGCGTAGTTTAGATGTGATACAATGCTGAATGTGGGGCACTCAGCTAGTATTGAACTCGCTATTCATCTGTAATTAGTCTAGCAAGCTTGCTAACCATTACACCATGTCGAAGTGCTCCATTCACTACTTATGTGAATAAGGTTTTATCAGTGATTATGTAGCTTGTCACAGTTAAATGCCATACGTGATACACGCTAAGGCGATCATGTCTCTTTCGAGACATGACTGACTAAGCAGAAAGTTTTTTCGCAGTAGATTGCCATTACTTTCCGTGGTAGACAAGTTGCCAACCAAAGCTGTAGATACTTATCTGTCCTGCTATTCAACCCATAGTTGGAGGGAGAAGTGCGTAAATGAGCCCTGCTTTCCGAGCCAATATTTATTCCTACTCAGTGGTTTGAAGAATTCAATCATGAAATATTTTTTTCTATTCAAAATTGTCTCTGTTAAAAGTTTTCAATTACAAATTGTCTCTGTCAATCGATGTCAGCCTCTTGAGGAATCTATACAATTCCATTTGTTAAAGGTTCCAAGCAAATAATCGTAATCTATTTTCGGAACCTTTCGGGTTTTTCGTCGTTGCTCTCTAGAATATAAGCCTTCTGTGTTTACACAGTGGCGTATTGTGTTGTGTTACCGCGTTCTATAGTCGTGAACTGTGTTGCCCCCTTTCGTGACACGCTCCATACACTGTTTAAACGTACTAAATGCTCTGCTAAGTAGAAACCGTATCCCTTTGAGCGAACTTTAGGTGATCAATTATTGACCCCTATAAAGTGGATGTACGAAATTTTGTGGAAACAATAAATAATTTAAAAAAAAAAAATTCGAACAAAGAAAATGATTGAAACAAATTTGGTGTGTGTGTGGGGGGATGTAAAACAGCTAAAACAGCCTTTCTGAACATTTCACCCCGGAAACACTTTTCATGTCTCAAGGAACCCCGACAGAAATTCTAAGAAATTTATTATATTTGGGAACAAGAGTTTTTTGTTTTTTTTTAACTGAAAACAATAGACACTTTATGACGATCAAATGTAATGATTTTTTACCAATGTACGAATATCTTTACTCAAATGTGATTATTGTGTGGATAAATTGCGTCCAATTCTTGTATTGTCTCAACTTTCAACTTACGTGTGTCATCACGAGAGGAGGGGGATGAAAAAATGTTTTTTTAACTAGATTGTATCTATAGGGTCAGTCAGTTAATTAAGTGTCATACGTGATACACGCTTGGGCGATCATGTCTCGAAAGAGACCTGGCTTATTGGTTGCTAACCAACTCTATAGAACCCAATCTATCCTGCTATTCACCCCATAGCTGGAAGAAGAGGTAGAAAATATTATTATATTAAGTAGTTATTAGTAGGGAATCAGTTTATTACTTCATAGCAATAGAAAACAGATCCCTTATGTTAGGTCCAACAGAAGCTTTAATTGTATTCGTTTCTGATTATATTAATTTGTACTAATTCTAGGTAGATGAGAATAGAAAACCGATCCCCGATTTTATGCCCAGTAAAAGCTTTAATTATGTTTCCAACTATTATACTCAGTCAGTTAAGTGCTATAAGTGATACACGCTTAGGTGATCATGTCTCGAAAGAGACATGACTGATTGGGCAAGAGATTTTCCCGCAGTAACTTGCCATTACTTTCTGCGGTAGACTGGTTTCTAACCAAGGCTATAGAAATAATCTGTCCTGCTATTCAACCCATAGATGGGGGAAGTAGTAATGGATTAATACCTTTTCTAAGTGTATTTGCAAGTAAGTGAATGAAGTGAATTCAACTGGATCTGTATGGAGCCCAGGAAAAAATGCGGCAGGTTTATTATCTTTTTTTAAAATTTTTTGGTAATAATTGACCTTGAAGAAATTTCTTTAATATTCATGACCTTGAATAATCATTTGACTCTCGCGTAATTCCGTAACTCTGATTTGTTCTTTTATGATCGATTAATGACAGCTCGACCTTGTGACTGGTCATTTAAAGATTATTTGCAGACGACTTTAATCTTTTGTTCCGTCCTTTTGTATGGCTAAAACAATTCACTGATTTCGAGCGTCAAATTATCGTATTTTCAAAAAAAGACAACCGACGTGATGATTAACGAAATTTGCAGAAATTCTTCCTGAATTTGTTCGTCACATCAGTTTTCACCGGCTTTCACTGGTTGCTTTACGTCTTTTTGGAATTACAACTTTTTTTTACTGGGCACCGTGTAAACTGAGAAAATATTTTATAATTATTATATTCAACTTTAAGGCACATTGAAAAACCGTGATTTCTTATCTTCATCAGCATTGTAGATTTTTCTCATCTGTCCGCTTCAAATATCCATGTTCTGTGCTAATTCACGAAAATCTTCAAAATTTCTACTGGGAATGATGGAATTTTATTGATAGTTTTTTTTATTGTATTATTTGTATACGATGGCTGTTCGTTCAATATCTATGTATATTATTTTATTTGGTATTAATGACAAAACCATTTCCAAAGCTATTAATTTGTGCTGTCTAACTGCGATATTAATATCAAATTATTTTTTGATTTTGGTTTCTTTGAGACAACATATATCAAAGTTAGAACTAACAACGGCCAGAGCCAATAATTACTGTTTTTCTTTTTTTCACTAAATGCACAGAAAATAAAAACATATCTTTTATATGCAACTTGAAGCATTTATAAAATTTTACATAAGAAGTTTCCAACTTTTAACACTTGACAACCTTTCTTCTCTGCCATTTTTTTTTTATTTAAAAAATATTGTTACTTTTTTATTTTTTTTAACTAAATCAAATTCAAAGGCGTTCGGAACTCATGAAAAGATGACGCATTTTGTCGAAGCGTCAACAAATTAAAGGATTTTAAGTTTGACAGAAAAATGTAAATATTTATTGCCTTTTAATTAATATAACTATTTAATATAATTTTGCAATTATTATTAATTTACGAGTGTACCCCTGCCGTCAAAAATGACCGCAAAATATTTAAGAGGATTATTATATATATATATATATATATATATATATATATATATATACACAAATAAATACACAACGGTCTCTATTATATATATATATATATATATATATTCACTATTCGCCGACATAATTATTGCAAAAAAATAAAATAATTAGGCACTGTTAAAGAGCAAACATATGGCAAAGGCTTCCATAACTGGTAGTAAAGTTTAATAACTGGTAGTAAAGAGAATAAATTGAGCCGACGCTGCCTCACATGACAGGATATATATATATATATATATATATATATATATATATATATATAAATTATAACATGGATATGTTACAATATCACTACAAAAGTAGCCATTTTGTTTCAACACCTTTGTGTCTTTTCAAGTGATGTGATGGTTCTTCTGATCATTGCTTCCCGGCCGGCGAACAGGCAGTGAGTATCTAAGAACAGATACTACACTTTGATCGTGATTTACGGGCCGCGCAAAAAGTGTCTAAATAAGATATACAGCGTTTATTATTTACAGAGATGTACTTTGATGAGGTAACATCAGCATGCAACATTTGGATTTACATGCAACCTTAACTTGGTAAATCTTAGATTCAAACGTTATGCTTAAAGGAAAATTCACTGTATCGCAAACTTTAGAAGTACTCAATTCACTACTAAGTAAACACATTATGGTGTAGTCGTTGAACATTACGATAATTATACAAACTTGTAATATTTTCCTGTCAGTGAAGCCCAGAATACACCGACCACATTTCTTGCAGAGGGGTAAGCATCCACACCAAAGACAGACTCGCAAGTTAGATGCTTACGAACCCAACCAATGTTTACTTGTAGGCTCTAGTATAAATCCCACAAATGTATGTTTACGTAGATACAAAGAATAAACATTACAAATTAATATTTACCTATAGACTGAAGTGCAAATCCGATAAATGTCTACCTATACTCTCAAGTATAATATAAAGTTTCGAAATTAACTTGGTATGTCGTAAAATCCTTCAATCCAACACGGTCACACTTTAACTATTGGGCTGACGGCCATATCACGTTGAATACACCGGTTCTCGCTCGATCACCGAAGTTAAGCAACATTGAGCCTGGTCAGTACTTAGATGGGTGACCGCTTGGGAATACCAGGTACTGTAAGCGTTTAGTGGCGGATGTGCGTTGTGGTGCAGTGGATATCGGCTCGGAAAGAGAAATCGGCGAGTCGAGTTCGAATTCCAGTTGAATACCCTGCATTCACTTAAGCACTGGTACCCTTGGAAAAGGTATTAATCCGTCCCTTCCCTCCAGTTATGGGTTAAATAACAGGGTAGGACTTGGGGACGCTGCCCTTAAAAACAAATCCCAATGAATCTTGATACTCGAAAAGAAAAAAGTATTACTAGACACAAAACTTATATAAAAACAACAATAAATTGTTGAAAGAAAACGGTATTACCAGTAATAAATAAATAAAAATTTAGTTGGCATTAAATGACCCGCCGAGGAAAACAAAACAATCAACCAACCAACTTTAATTATTAATTTAGAAACAAACATCTTGGTACATGATTCCAAATACGAGGCACCCACTGAGAGCCAAGATTAACTATAATTACAGATTTCGACATTAAATAAACCAACAATATTCCGTAAAATCCAATAATTTAAACAAATCCAAATTCAGAATTATTTTTTTATTTTTTTGTGTGTGTGCGTTTGTTTTTTGTTTTTTTTTTAGTTTTTTTTTTTAATGTTTTACTAATATTCACTCAAATAAAGACTCTGGGATCATTTAAGGTACAGCGTTACTCTGTGAAGTTATATTAAATTAGGAAATGAAAAGCTTTCGGAGTATAGAGCTGAAGAAGACTTAAGAAAGAAACAGAAACCCAGTCCCCAAAAAGAAACAAGGGATAAACCGCTACTTCTGTCCAAAAGACTTAGTGGTTATGAACTGGACGACCTGTGAATCCATCTATGCCTGTATGAAGTATTGTATGCAAGTACTAAAGTTAACTAGTACAGTCAAAAAAGTAAGCAAACCCTGTAACTATTTTCACTATTGACATTATTTGGACTGTTGTCCTCGTCTTTACTGCCATATTCACTCATTCAACGTCTGTTTATATTTCTGAGATGAGGTATTGCAACTATTTGCACTATTTACATTGTTTGAACTGTTGTCCTCATCTTTATTGCCATATTCATCCTCAACATATGTCTTTATTTTTTAGATGAGGTGTAACTATTTACACTATTTACATTTTTCAGACTGTTTTCCTCATCTTGGTTGCCATATTCACGACGTTTCGGCTGTTGTACTTTATTTAAGACGCATCGTCCAATAGATGAAAGCGTTAGTTGGATCCGGTGACTTGACTTAAAGTGTTGCGAGTTCAATACCTGTTTTTTTCTTTTAATCGTATCACCCCTAGCAAGGCGATAACGCCACTGATGTGCAGGGGGCTACGTAATAGTGAAAAGATTGGAAAAGAGAAAGCCGGAAACCACATCCTAAACAGGGAGCAAGGGATGAGCCTTTTAACCTGTTCAATAGACGTGGGTGGAGTGTGAACCGGGCGATAGATAGATCTATCTACTCCAATTTTACACGAATGGCAATGGAACACATGTCCTTCATTTAGCCTGTGTTCATCATCACAAGTCGGGGAAGAGCATAGATTGAAACCGTTACCACACAACTCAATCTGTATTCTTTTCCTGACTCTCTACCCATACGCCCACCAAGGAGTTGTTGTTGAGTTAAAGGGAGAATACTTATACTGAGGCCTCTAGAATAGGCATGACTCATAGAACTAGAACAATATACTTTGGTGAACGTAATAAAAAGTTCAGTTCGAAATTCCATTCACCTGAAGAAGGTCGGAGCGTACAACGGCCTAAACGTCGTGAGTATGGAAACAAAGATGAGGACAACAGTCCGAACAATGTAAAAAGTATAAAAAGTTAAAATATCTCATTTCAGAAATAGACAGATGTTGAAGGTGAATATGGCAATAAAGATGAAGACAACACTCCAAACAATGTAATTCGTTTAAATAGTTACAATACCTCGTGTCAGAAATAGAGATGATGAAGGTGAATATCTCAATAAAAATGAGGACAACAAAGTAAATAGTACAATACCTCAATGTCGGAATTAGACAAACCCTGAAACTTTGATTATCAAAAGGAGATGATTTTTAATCTGTTGCATCTTTATCTTTAACTAAATATTTGGCAGCGATTAATTTTTGATAACTCGCACTTCTCACTCGTAGAATTCTCTTCCAGCTCGATGCTTTCCAGCCAAATTTAATTTTCAAACATTTAAATGCAGCGTAAATCGCTATTTGTTGTCCTCTTATTTACTCTTTTCTCTTCCTTCTCATTATTAATGTTTCTATTCGTAATTTTCCGTACCCTGTAAACCATTGTGTCTTAGTGGCTTTATTGCCTTGCGTGGGGTGATAGCGATTAATAAAAAAGAACCATAACGAAATACTGGACGACATTAGCCGTTATTATAATAAACTGCTTTAGAACTTTCTTTCATTTTGATTTGTTACTTTTCATCCCAATTTTATTCCTGTCGTATGTCATCTCTTCTTCGGCCCCGGTAAGCTCATGACGTGTACCTCTTGAGGTTCTGTTTTATTGTTCTATCACTTGAGCAGCGAGCTCCTAAAATGCATTAGTTATCGTTCTTGAATCTGAAAGCCTCAAGTTTTAATCACATTACGAATGCGACTTGTAGCTGACGAGTTTTGTTCCTTACCCCCTCTGATACGACTCGGCTAAAATACAGAAACTTGAAACTGGTGTATCCCTACCCGACAACTACAACCTCTACACCGTCATGGAGAGTAAGAAACAAATAAATATTTGCTAAATTGTGGAATTCGCTGTATTTTATAACAGTAAGCGACAGGCGTCATATTGAATATTCTTTGAAAAATAACCGAGTTCATCAGTTCTGTTTATTCCTCGGTGGGCATGTGGACGGAAGGATTTATCGTGTAAAATTTATATTACCTCCAATGTTGTTTAACACATCACTCAATAGGTCCCGGGCCTGACATATAGATGGCGCCACTAATTAAAGATCCATATGATTTTTATGAAGTACTAACCTTCAAATGGCGTGTGACAAAACCTGGGCCGAATCGGGTTATTAGTTTACAAATTACAGTTATTTAAGTGAACCTACTGTTGCAAATTTTCAAAACAATGGAAAGATTTGAATTTTGTGTGTTGATAAGACATGGCTTTCTGATGGGGAAAATACTGCTCAAGCAAAGCAATGGCTTCATAGGTGTTATTCGGTTAAGAGGTGGTATGCTATCTTTAAACGTGGTCATACAGACACAAATGATGCTGAACGCTCAGGTGCCCAAAATCAGCGGTTATCCCAGAAAACACTAAAAAAAAAACCACAAACTCGTTTTGGCTGATTGTAAATTGAAGTTGTGTGAGATAGTAGAGGAGTTGAACATGTCAGAAGGCAGTGTATTCTCCATTTAGCATTAACATTTGTCGATGAGAAATCTGTGTTTAAAGTGGGTGCTGCGTTTGCTCACAGCCTATCAAAAACAACAACGCGTCGACGATTCAGAGCGTTGTTTGCAAATATTTCATTGCAACAAGGAGTTTTTGCGAAAATTTGACAAAGGATAAAGCATGAATCTACCACTTCACTCCGGGGTCAAATCGGCAGTAAGCTGAGTGGCAGCAGTGGGTGAAAGCAAACATCAGCAGACAAGGTTTTGGCCTCCGTATTTTGGGATGCGCAAGGTATTTTGTCCATCGATTACCTTGAGAAGAGAAGAACCATCAATAGCGAATAGCATTATTAGTGTGTTTGAAGGAAGAAATCGCCAAAAGACGGCAATGTCATTTCACGAGGTTTTAAAACGTACTAATGCGGAGCAGAGTAATACTACTTAGTACATCATCATCATCAGGCTCTTGACTGCTTCAATCCTCCCGAGGGCACCTAAAGTCAGAAGAAACAGGTTCCAGGAAGATCAGTTAGCACTCAGGTGTTCTGGATGTTATCTGACTAGCTGTTGCCTTGCTGTCCACGCCTACGCCTGTCTTCAACATTGCCTTGCATGAGGTTCTTGCAGAGGGTGTTATGGCGTGTGACAAATCATACCATCTTTTGATGCTTAATAGTGGCGAGAATAGATTCTTAGTGGCTCTCAACACTTTTGATCTTGCTTCGTACAAAGTCATTGTTTTTGTGTTACTAGTAGGAGATTTGAAGGAGCTTTCTCAAACATTTGTTCTCGAACGCCTGGGTCCGTTCTTTTGCCTCAACCGGGAGTGACCAAGTCTCAAAGAAGAGGATAGATAGGTTTAAATCAAAGCAACCCAGAATCAATGAAATAACATTTAAATCTAGTCACAACACATTACATTGCATTTAGACATATGGGTCTGTAATTAACATTTCGGTCTCTCACGTGGAGTGACGTCATAGAACCGCATTACAAATTTACAACATGCGTCTGCTATTCTGTGATTGTTATCGATTCATGGTATGTTGTTTTTTTTAATCATATCACCCCAAGCAAGGCGAAAACGCCACTGATGCGCAGGGGGATACGTAAGAGTGAAAAGATTGGAAAAGAGAAAAAACGGAAACCACAACCTAAACAGGAAAAAGGATGAGCCTCTTCACCTGTTCAATAGACGTGGGTGGAGTGTGAACCGGGCGATAGATGGTGGATGTCTTTATGTTAACGTCCCCTGTAACCTCTCTGAAAATGGCTCATGTGAGCCGAAAGCTTAGAACCAGCATAATAATAATATATATATCCAAATGTTGAACAATTTTTGTCTTTATTTTCACCTGAAATTAAAGCCTAAATACGATGTTTAGAACGGCTTATGATTAAAAATAATAGACATTAACTCTCTGTCATATTTAACAATATATATATATATATATATATATATAATGTGCAAAGAGTTTATCTGTTTAATAGAGCAGATCCATGCTGACTTCAAAGTTTCGTGAGGACACCGTTATGATGTTTTCACTCGTCAGGGCTGAATTTCGAGCACTTTACGAGAAAAACCTGCTTGCTTATATATATATATAATGATGTGACAAAGTGGAATTTTTTATCAAAGACTCGTCCTGCCACAGGAGAAAATGTGCGTTCTCTTCGGGTTCTTCAGTTTGATGATGAAACAAAAGCATAATAAGGAAATAATGTTCTTGGAAATCTTAGTTAAAAAAAAATATGCGTTTAGTATAAATGAAAGTGTTTAATAAAAAAAAGCGTAGTTGGAGTAAATCGACAAAAAGTTTCTTTTAATATGATTTTATTTAGCGAGTTTTACGTCATCCATAATGTATGCTTCCTGTTTCAAAATCTTACATATAAGACCACCCAGCGTTATATACGGTCAAGATGAAGAGTTGGGCGGAGTTTATGCTAGACATGTACAAATCTCCCACAGTCTTGTCTGGGCAAGCTCTGTAAAACAGAATGTTGTATTTACAGTGCCTCCTCAATGACGGTGTTTTGTATATGCGGAAGCTTATCAAATGACCAAAAACCAAATGGAACTTCCATCAGCAGTAACAATTAAAATAGATAACACATGTAACTCTAAGAGAAATAGACGTTCCACACTACTTCGAACAAAATATCAGGAAGGAAACTTGTTATGGTGCCCTATCTATAGGAATGAACTCTTCCTCCTTCTGGGCGACGTAGCTGTGAGGCAGTCGGGAGACAGTCGTGACGCAGCGTAACTATACCCATCGAACTCACACTTCTATTTACTGAATACTGACACTCGTATTTGTATATATGCTCTGCTTATTCTAATACACTGTTTGAACCTCCCTTCTTGTTTCCATGGCTTTCTTCCTGGCCACAACTTGGCGACGAAGATTTCACTACAATAAAACCCCAATCAATAATGGGAAAATCATAACAGTTACTAAACCGATTAAACATTTTTTTCCTAAAATATAGTTTAACATAAATATCTTATAAATTTCGACCAATGGTAGCACCGGCTGCTCGATCAATAAATTCCGATTTTTTTCATAAACAAATGGCCAATATCACCATTGCCAAACTCACTTCATCCAGAGATTTATAACTAGTCCTGAGTATGACGATAAACTACATCCAGCAGCAAGGCCTCTGATTAATGAAAATTTATTGTACTAAGCTACGCACTCTAGTAAAGTCACCTGTTCTTTAATCCCCTTTACCTGTTTGCTCTTCATCCCCAAATTTGGTTCCGATCGGTCAATGTATGACTATTTTAGAGAATTTGACGGATTGAAGACTAACAGAAGTCGCAGAATTTTATATACAGATGAAAAAATTGCATTGTCATAATTTTAGGCCAAAAAGAGAGTTTGACATTTGTTCAATTTTCAGTTTAAAGAAAAAGTGAAAGGGCCGAAGTTTCCCCCGTAACCTACTTCTATAAAAATAATGTGAGAGGCTGAAGCTCTCCTCAACCTTCTCTTATAACGCTGTTTATGCGTTCTGTGTTCTTAATATTTACTAAACATGGCATATTTTCTTTAAAAATAATGTTTAACTCGTGCAAGGCTCAAGAATCATTTGAGGTAGAGAGTTAAAGAGTAAGTGCCACAGTTTATGGGGATATTTGAGGAAGATAACGCTTAAATCTAGACTTGAACACGTCCTGGGTATGACGATAAAATGCATCCAGCAGCAAGGCATTTGATCAGGAGGTTCTAAGGAGCCTGAAACTGTCTCTTAATTACTGTTGTTTCTAGGTCCATCCTGACCCGGGGTGGTAGCACATGTTGGGGTCCCAACTATGGGTAAATAGTTACCCCCTTAATGGACTGAAAACTTTATGAAAGTATAAAAATAGATGTTCATAGTAAAAAATTACCAGCAATACATTTCTGTAAAAGAAGTTATTAATAATCCCCCTAAATATTAAATTTTGGCATTAAATGACCCATACAGTGTTGATATGCTCTTAAACACGCAAACAGTTGTTTAACTACGATATAGCTAACATTAGAATCGTTACAACTACTAAGGCTTACGGCCATATCTAGTTGAAACACCTGTTCTCGTACGACCACCGAAGTTAAGCAAAGATAGGCCTGGTCAGTATCTAGATGGGTGACTGCTTGTAAATACGAGGTGCTGTAAGCTTGGGTGTACGGGTGGTGTAATGGATATTGGCTCGGAATTGGAAATCGGAGAGCCGATTTCAAATTACAGTCTGATTTGTTACATTCACTTGAGTGCAAATACTCTTGGGAAAGACATAAATCTACCTTTTCTCCTTCCAGCAATGGGTTAATTAGTAGGATTTCTATCACTAAATCATTATTATCTCCGAAAAAATTTTACAGTCGAGAAAAAAGGTTGATAAATCTTAAAAAGAAGAAATCAATCAGTTACAATTAATTCTACCAGACGAATAATTAAGAAAAATGAGCCATCATAATCGTAACTTTATCGAAATGACATGATACGTTGTTATTCTTTTTGTACATGAGTTAAATAGGCGAAATAAAAATTCGGTTCGAAATTTCAACGTATATCACATGAAGAAGACCGGAGCGTACAACGGTTGAAACGTCGTGAATATGATAATAAAGATGAGTAATAGTCCGTACAGTGGAAATAGTGTAAATAGTTATCGGCCGGTTCACACTGCACACACGTCTATTGTGCAGGTGTAGAGGCTCATCCCTTGTTCCCTGTTTAGGATGAGGTTTCCGGCTTTCTCTTTTCCAAATCTTTTCACTCTTGCGTAGCCCCCTGCACATCAGTGGCGTTACCGCCTTGCTTGGGGTGATATGATTAAAAAAAAATACCTCATTTCACAAATAGACAAATATTAAAATCTATCTCAAATATTTTGTAAATTTAATTAAAAACATAAATAATTAAAAACAGGACTACTGTGAGGTTTTAACTGCTTTCGTGACTTCTGTGATGTCTTGAACAACGCATTCACGAGTGTGATTTTGTATAACATCCCTTTGAGCATAAAGATCGCCATATGCAAACCATTCCTCACAACACATGACAAGAATGAAAAGTGAGTAAGGAGCTCGGATCTGGTGACAAACTGATCTAGATTTTGATTATTTCCAACTGTTTAAACGGACGGACGATCCTGAGCGATGTGAAGGTTTTAATAATCGCATCTTTTCGTCTTTCTCCCACTTACACAGACCTCCATCTTTGTCATACAAAGAGAAGGTATTTATTATAGAATCTCGTTAATTCCGAAGTTTCCTTTTATTTTTGACTTTATTATTATTATTATTATTTTATATTTTGGCTTAATCTTCTAAGTCGTTCTGTCTTTTCGTTGTTCATCCTTTCAGAATTACGGGTCTCCTCATCTCTTTAGTGTCTTCATTTACACGCTGAATCTTTTTTAATATTTAGTTTGTTTTTTTATTTTATTTTAATCCAGGTTTTCGCTTTAATAAGAATTAAAGCGATTGAATGTTAAGCGTCACTAACAAAGGCACAAGCAGCGGCCACTCAATATTTTGTTTACAATATTTGTGTGTGTGTGTGTGTGTGTGCGAGAATTGAGATTAAATATAAGTTAGAATCTGACAGAATTACTGGAGAAGGAACGCATAACAAGCGTCTATAAATTAAACATGTTTCGCTTTTATTCAAGATTCATCAGCAAATGAAATAGGGAGGAGAAAAGAAAATTGAGTCTTTGTCTATACTTCTGAGATGAGGTCGTATTTACATTATTCGGACTATTGCCTTCATCTTTTTTGCCATTTTTACGACGTTTCGGCCGTTGTACGCTCCGGCCTTCTTCAGTTGCTAGGAATTTCGAACCGAATCCTTTATTACAATCACTGGGGCTATATGATCTCCATTCCTTGCGTAGAGCCTCTTCTGGTAGTCATGAGTTATCTCCCTCTAATCCTGTAAGTTACTTGTTCACCACTGCTGTAGCCTGGTATTGAACTCACAACTCTTTGGGTCAAGTCACAGGAACTAACCAACGTCTATATTTACTGGGTTATGTTTCCTAATGTTCAATACCAGGCTACTTATTCGTTTTCCATTGATTAAGCAAACCTCACATGTCCTGTCAAGCAGCGTTCGTGTGTATTGTGTTTGTGTAACACAATTCTATTTGGGCGATGCGAAATTTGGTTGATAACTTATGTGCGTTTGAACGTCTGATGGACATTTTGTATTTATATCCGGTAGTGTTCATATGTTGTTTGGGTGGATGTTCTGTGTGACAGCGAAAGAATTTAAGTTACACCGGTTGAGGTTGTAGGTAGATTTTAGATTATTTAAGTACGGGTTCATGGAATTTGATGTTTGGATAAAGTATTCAACTGGTGAAATATTAATCAGGACTCTATCTAAGTATTTAATACGTAATAAGTCATGTTAGGGGGATATTTATTAATCAAAGTTTGTAAAGTGTTGTCCCAAAGAAGATTACTCTTCTGTCTGTAAATGCGAATTTTTAGACTGCTAGATGTTTCGCCTATGCAGCATTTCTTGTGAATTTTCAAAGTAAATGAGCATACAAAGGTCAATATCCACCCTCAAAAGTAGAAAACACCGACAACAAAGGTACCTTTAAAAAAATGAACAACAAATACTCCTATCCAATACAACCAGATGGTGAGCCTTGATGTGGTGAGTCTGTTCACTAAGGTATCGCCGGTATTGGTAATCAGGGACAAACTGCCCTCGGACTCATCCCTAAAAGAACGTACCAGTATTTCACTAGATAACGTGGTGGGAATGCTAACTTTCTGCACACAAACAAAACATTTCCAAATGGGTTCAGACATATATCAACATGATGAAGACTTAGCAATGGGTTCGCCCATTATCACCATCACTGGCTAACATATATATGGAATACTTTGAAGAGATGGCATTAGAATCCACAACTCTAAAGACAACTCTATGGCTGAGATACGTTGATGATGCCTTCATATTCTGGCCACACCAGTAAGAGGTCCAGGCGTTTCTGAACCATGTGAACTCAATACGATTATCAATACAGTTCACTGTGGAAAAGAGAGTGACAACAAACTAGCATTCTTGGATGTACTAATATCTCGAAGATAGAGAGAGTTCAAGACATCCGTATACCGCAAGTCAACATTCACCGGACAATACCTCAACTTCAATCCTCACCACCCATACAATGTAAACAAAGGGATCGTCGCTGCCTGCAACATCGATCGAGAAAAGGTTGTAAGGGGCGACCCAGAGACACACAAACAGGAAATAGTCAGTAATAAGCAGTGCCCTACAACGTAACAATTATCTAGGGTACATGACAATAGCTCCATCGAAAGGGAGGGAGCATGAGGATAACAACTCTCAGAAAACAACCTCGGTCTGTCTACCCTATGTGAAGAGGTTATCAGAGAAAATACAAAGAATCTGTGGTCCATATAACATCAGGACGATCTTCAGAAGTTATACTACACTTCGTAGGTACCCTTCCCGAGTAAGACCTCCCCAACAGAGGAGGACATGACTAAGGACTGCGTGTACGCCATTTCATGTAGCTGTGGAAAGAAATATTAAGGAAGAATGGCCCGCACCCTTAAGGTAAGGCTACAAGAACATCGCAAGGCCGTAACACTAAGGGAGATAGAAAAATCAGACGTAGCTGACCACATTATGGGAGGAGAAAGGGGATCACCGCTCCCTGTTGGATGAAAATGAAATAATAGATAGAGAATGCTAATGGAAACTGCGTAAACTTAAGGAATCAGTACATATGCTAGGCTACAAAAATCTCCTAATTCAACCAAGCATAGAGATGAACACAATATGAGAACCAGCAATACGAAGTGCTAGTGAAAATCATTAGCGTCAAAAATTGCAATATAAAATCTAGTAACAAATGGTTACTGAGACATTAGGTTATAAGTTCCAGAAATCCACTTGCTGTTGTCCTTAAGGACACTTGGCCAGTGTATATAGACGTTGGTTAGTTCCATTTAATTCCCAAAGAGTTGTAAGTTCAATACCAGGCTACAGCAGTGCTGAACAAATAACTTAGAGAGTTAAGTTAAAGGGAGATAACTACATGGCTACCAGAAGTAGCATCACAGATGGAATAGGAATGATATACTCCAGTGATCGTAATAAAGGGTTCGGTTCAAAATTACTAGCACCTGAAGACGGCCAGAACGTCGTAAACATGGCAGTGAAGGTGAGGACAATAGTCCGAACAATGTAAATCGTGTAGAACAAATAAAAAATTCATAATATTAGCATTCAACGTTGTATCAACAACATTTCAGAAGAAACCAGTTCTTCTACCAACACTAAGACTATTACCAGTGCCTCCAAGACCATCAGATATTTAGTTAACAAAAAAAAAAAAAAACTTCCAACACCACATAATATGCTGGGGTTTATTATATAAATGCCAACAATGTCAGAAACTAAAAAGCAAAACAAAAAAAATGTATCGGAATTTTTTTTTCTCCTCAAATTCATTTACTGATGAAGCTTAAATAAAACCTAAATTTAAAAGCTAAAAGCTGTTAAAGTTTTAAACACTTTTTTATTTGTTAATTATCTTATTATATATATATATATATATATATATATATAAACTGACGCCAATTTGGTCGGGTTTCGAGCCTGGGTTATGTAGCAATCGGAGTCTAATCGTACTGATGAGCTGTGATATATATATATATATATATATATATAATGGCTTCTGCTCCGATGAACTTAGCTCAATGGTACCCCTATATATGAATTTACTCGAGCCACAAGACTAGCAACTAGGTCTCACCCTTTTACTGTGAAACCAATAAAATGTAAAAGCAAATTCTCCTCCGGCAGCTTCTTTTCTCGCACTTCCCGCCTGTGGGATTCCCGTCTATTTACTTGCTTCCCCGACAGCTGCAATCTCCAAGAATTTAAATGTAAAGTCAATAGTCATCTCCTATCTCACTAACCTGCATCCTCTCTCTCATGCTCCTTTCTCCGTCTACTCCATTCTTATCAGTATTCTCATCCTTCTTTTACCCACTTTCTGACACCCCTTATAACCTGACACTCTTTCTCATAACTTTCCTCCTGTGTAGCCCCCTGCAAAACAGTGACAGTAAAATGATTTGCTTGGGGCGATATGATTATAATATATATATATATATATATATATATATATATATATATATATATATATATATATAACCCTCCTTTTAATCAGTTAGTTATCTTTAAACTTGGACATAAATTTCTTAAACTAATAGATAAGCATTTCCAAAAAATAGCCTCTAAGCAAAATCTTCAATAGGAATACAATAAAACTAAGCTATAGCGACTCCAACAATCTAGAAAAAATAGTTAAAGTACATAACAGCAAAATATTAAAAGTACACAACAAAAATAACTCCAATACTAATACCAGTCTGTCTCATAATAACAACCTCCGTAACTGTAGAAACTCAAACCAATGCCCCATTCCTAATAAATGTTTAATGAAATCCTTAACATATATGTGTTCGATTTCATCCATGGAGAATCTCAAAGATGGAAAAATTTATATCGGAACCACAATGAACATATTTAAAAAGCGCTTTTACAATCACCTCTCGTCCTTCAATAACAAAGAAAAACAAAACATGACGTCTCTTTCCAAACACTTTTGGAAGTTAAAAAACGAAAATAAAACACCTAAAGTTAAATGGAAAATCCTCAAACAAGCAAGAACAGCTAAATCAATAAAGAAGCCATGTTTCCTTTGTCTTCAAAAAACAATTGACATTATTAAATATATGAATAGCAGCAAACTTTTAAACCAGAGACATGAAACCACCATAAACTGCAAACACATTAAAGAACTAACCTTACAATCATGCAAAAATACTACAAAAGCCAAAGCTAAGACCCCTTAGAGATGATAAACCTTCATAGTACTAACAACACTCTTACATTAAATTTTACCGATTACACACCACAAACTGTGATCTAATTTAAAATTTAAAATCTTATAGAAAAAATCGATTTCCTAAATTTAAAATTAAGGTAAAATATACAAAATTAGATTAATTATAAAAACTGTGTTTAAATACAAAAATATTCTATAGTTGTACAAATAAACATTAAAGCTAGGTCCAGTCCCATCCCTCCCCACCCTTTACACTTCTCTTCTCCGTTCCTCTAATAAATCCAGCGAAGAGTCACGAAAAAGCAATCTGTGAGTATGTTTGTGACTGTTCCCTATGCACGCCTACATTTTTTAAGCTACGCCATTCAAACTTTCTAGGGACACATATGTACATGGAAGCCAGGTCATCACATACTTTTTGAGTTTACGTTCAACAATTTTCCCTTTCGCACTTTTTGGCCAATGGAGCCGATTGTTTACAGTTGCTCAGTAAAACATCTAAGAACTAAGATGGTTGCTAAATTACGTCACAGAAATCAAATCACACGTGTCAAACGCGACTAAAATATTTTTTATTAAAAATAAAAAAATGAGCCTTTATATTTAATTTTTATTCTACTCCTCTCATTGGTATCTTCTCCTGCTAATGTTCTGAGTTGCACGGGCAACGCCGGGCTATGATGCTAGTACATATATATAAAAGAAAAAGTGCGAGAAGCCGTGATCGTTTTGTTTAAAGTGTGGATTTATTGTTGCCATTATTATAACTATTGTTTTTGTATGATATATTAAGTGTCCATAACGGTATTTGTGTCGCAACACGTATTTCAAGCCTTAAATTTTTCTGTCTTCTCGTATTTGTAAATAACAAACATATTGTTTCTTATATCTAAATGTAAATCATTTTCGCAGCAATAATCTAATATTGCTTGATGACGAGGTAAAAATCTCGAAACAGAAATTTCTATGTCGCAATGTAAAATGTATCAATTTTAATTAAAAAGCAAATTTAATTATATATATATAATCTAATTATCACCAAAAACTATATATATATATATATATATATATATATATATATATATAGTTTTTGGTGATAATTAGATTAAAACAGTTCCCAGGTGTATAAAGAGGTGCTCAATACATTTATATTGTAGGGCTTTTGAATATATTTTGGGGGGGAAATGAGTTATTTCCGCAACCTAAGTTTCAACTTTTCAGTATATTCAGATGATTTATAATAACTGATTTTCCAAACAACAGGGATTTTTACAAATGCGCGACTGGAATTTTTAAACAACTGAATCTTTTCAAAATTAGTGTGGAGTTACTTAAGGATTTTACAAGGCTTTCATTCAAATTTATATGATCTTCAGATGTAGTTATAGGTGCGATTACATCTGGACATTTCTTCTGATCTTTCATTTAGTAATTTGTGCTTTTTCTGGAAAAAATATAATGGTTAACTTTTCTTTAAGGAACAATCTGCAGACATCACCATTGTTGTTTGGTTTCTTTTTTTTTTTTTTTTTTTACTATACTCCATATTATATCAGGGTCTTTTCTAGTAAAAAAAGCCAAATCTTACAAAAAGTGAAAATATACTAGTACTGACGAAGTGTTAATAAGTACGCACAGAGACACAAAAGCTCTTGTGTTGCATTAAATTGTTTTTATTATAAACATTTATAATAAAAATATTACTATATATATATATATATATATATATATATATATAAAGCTCTACTAAATATTGAGCACTCTTCAAAAAGTAAATCACAACAGTGGACCGCTAACCTATTAGTTTGTACTACTTCTAAAACATCTTTTCTCGCGCTTCCCGCCTGTGGAACTCCCTTCCATGCACTTGCTTTCCTGACGGCTATAACCTCCATGAATATAAATGCAAAGTCAATTCCCATCTCTTATCCACTTAGCCCTTTCCACATCACTCCATGTATCTTGTTCTTTTCCTTTCTCTTTACCTTGGTAATTGTCCTCAAACCTGTGTTCATATCCTTCTCTTGCTCTTTCTCTTTCACCCCCTGTAGTATGAATGTATGATAATGCATGACCGTAAAGGAATGTTACTCAATCTAGTAGGATACTGTATGATATTGTATGAGTGTAAATGATTGCCTCTGATAGCTGTCTTTGTCTTCACTCTTTTCCTGTCTAAAACTTTAACTCTCTTATGTAGCCCTCTGCACATCAGTGGCGGTACCGCTTGGGATGAAATGATTATATATATATATATATATATATATATATATGCCTTTGGTAGAAAGATAATGATCCAACTGACAACATTGCGAGAGCGTACTAGCAACTATTTTTTTTTTTAGAATAGGTGTCAGCTTTGTATAAAGAAGTTCGAACATTGGGGTGATCATCTAGACTTGTGGGCTTTGAAGTCACACGATGCTCTTTCTCCAGTGTGAATGTCTATGTGACAAATTCAGTCAGTAAAAATTTGTTAGAATCTCTTTTGTATCCAACTTAAGATTTATAAACTAGCTTACAAAAGCAGGAAACGAAAATTTAGGAAAGCATTCTTGTCGCTTTGCGCAGTAGTTCACAGAAACGGCGCATGCGTACACTGTACGACAGATACACCTTGGCCTTGTCTGTCAAACAGACAAAGAATAAGAATTTCTTACGTATGTTTTCTGGTAGAGTTCAGCTGGCCGTTAATCATATTTGTTCGTTCCTCTTTTTAACTATCATTAAAGTTCTTTTAAACGGCTCTTATTTCTTGAAGTATACAACAGTGAAAGCACGTGCTACTTGAACGGGGTTTTATTCAACAATGTTTCTAGTACATTGCCTTTGTCCTCCCCCCCCCACCATCTTCTTCTAAAGAGGGGACAGAGTACTGTCCCAAGGCCCCAAAATTCTTGCCCAGCTAGTCGCTTCAGGAATCGAACATGAAACAATTATTTTAAACAAAGCACCATTTCAACCGTAATCTGATAACAAGGTAATTCGAAACCTTCCTTCACTGGCAACAGGTGCATTTTAAAGACATATCTTGTAACTCTAACCGTAATTCAATGGTTAGGACACAATATTTAACTTTGCTCGATATATCCACTTGTTAAAATTGAACTGACTTTGAACCTAAAAACGTTTTGTCAAGCGTCGAGTGAAGCCCAAATTACTAGTTGCTTTCCAAGGAGGCACATTTTTCTAAAATATATCAACAGGAATATTCTTTTTCAAATATATTCGGGTTTAAATCCTGCCGTTCGCGCGAACCGATTCTTAAAATTATAAAACCGGTTGCTGGATTATACGAAATTAATCTTGTATCTTAATCTTGTAAAAATTGTTATACGAAATTAATCTTGTAATATATATACATGGTGTCCTGAAAGGCTGGACACATAGGCAGAAACGCATATTTTCAAGAAATTAAATTTTTAACATTTTGTTTAATTGGGATATTAACAACTAACATCTTCAATATTATTTCCATCATTTGTGTTGCAAAGGTTTATGCGCTTTCCAAGATTGACGTGAACTCAATGTAATAACTCCACATTTAATAATCATTTCCTCCCAAGAAAGATAAGACCGCCACTGGTGAGCAGGGATTACAGTGAGAGAAAAGACTGGGGACAGGGGTTATTGAAGAAAGGATAAGTGATGAACGGGATTCAAGATAGAAGATGGCGAATGGCATTGAATTTAAATTCTTGGAGATTGTAGCAGGGGATATCGAAGAAATGATAACAGATGAACCGGGATGAAGTAGATAGAAGATGGCAATTGACATTGGCGTCAATTTTTGTGCATTTACTCCTTTGAGTAGCATTTGTGATTTCTACTCACTACACCGTCTCCCCTTTAGCATAACCCAGAAAAATCGACAAGCTTTTTGTCTTTGGGCAGGGTTCGACTCAATCACACTTCGGTCTATGGACTAAGACTGAAATGAGTGCCCGATCCCGTATATAATTTTGACCATTAGCCAGGGTGCACACGCTCGGGTTCACCACGTTAAATTCGATCTTGTGTTACATTCTGTCTCGCTGGGGAGAGACACTTTTGGTAAATATACAGAGTTACGAGAGAGTTCTGATTATGTTCGTTAGAGTTCCATTGGAATCAGTCGAGACATAATATGACCGTTAAGAATCAAAGAAGTGAGTACTGGATTGCTATGTGATGTCAGTTCTTCAGTATGGAAGTGAATGCGGGACAATATCATCAAAGATGAAGGAAAAACTTGAAGCAACTGAAATGTGGTTCTACAGAAGGATGCTGCGGACATCATAGATCGGGTATGTGAGCAATGATGAGGTTTTGGAAATGAAGGATGGAAATGAAAAGGAAATTAATACTGAGCATCAGGAAGAGACAGCTAAAGTTCCTGGGACATGCAATAAGGAAGGAGGGCTTGGAGAACCTGATACTAACAGGCCAGATAGAGAGGAGAAACAGGGGAAAACAGCGTGTAACTTACTTGACTGGCCTGAGCAGGTAGATGGTAGAACGGGAGTTGCGTGGTGTAACAGAAGAAAGCGTGCTAAGAGCCACCAGGGATAAGAAGACGTGGAAGGGCATGATCGCCTACGTCCTGAAAGGACAAGGGGCATAGAAGAAGAAGAAGAAGAAGAAGAAGAAGAAGTGGATTATAACAGAAAGTAATCAGCTGGTACCCGAATAGTACCCGAATAGTACCCGAATACATATCGACCATTCATTCAAATTGATTCTCATAATAAAACATCGTTGCGATAACAACACAAATTATTACTTCATGCTGTAGGCAGCAGAAAACGCCTTCAAGAAAAGCATGAAGACATCACTCTACCCTCTAATTATGGGTTAAATAGCATTGTGAACTGGGTTTTCTAAGCTTGAGTAGTAACCAACCTAGAAAGACAACTATAAATTCAAATATGTGAAGAAAGCAACAGGAAACCACTCCACTATATCTCTCGAAAAACCATCGTTATTGAGGATAGTAAAAACACGGAATGCGTGGAGAGCCGTGATCGTCTATGTAAAAACAAATTGTTTTTAGGCAATCACCTTTGTTAATACACTTGATTTAGCGAGGAATATTCCTAAGAGAGATCGAAATTGAACGGTGCAAATTTCAACTAAAACTATTTTAGTCGACAGCAGGCTCACTAAAAAAGAGTACATAAACAAATTGATTACAGCAAACAACGTTGAGATCAGAAATAAGATAATCAGTGATACCAACCAGGATAACTGTATGGTAACGTAAGAACCAATAAACCAGGTTTTCCTCTCCGACCTATCATATCCCAAATACCTACACCAGTATACCAGCTATCGAAAACCCCAAAAGATGTAATTTCTCTATACACACCCAACAATTACAGCTTCACATCCACAAACGATTTCTTCCATATCTTAAAAGTAACACATCCCACAGGTAGGACCCTAGCTTTTCTCAATGTTGAAAATCTTTTTTACTAATGTCCCAGTTGAAGAAACAATCGACATAATTAGTAACTCCTTTTTTTTTTTTTTCAATTGGAGTAGATAGACTAAACTATCGCCCGGTTCACACTCCACCCAGGTCTATTGAACAGGTGAAGAGGCTCATCCCTTGTTTCCTGTTTAGGATGTGGTTTCCGGTTTTCTCTTTTCTAATCTTCTCACTCTTATGTAGCCCCCTGCACATCAGTGGCGTTACCGCCTTGCTTGGGGTGATATGATTAAAAAAAAAAAAAATCTACAAACAAACGTCAGTCACTCCTCCCAAAATTCGACCAGCAACTCTTCCGAAACTACTTCTTACCTGTACTACGAAAACCCTATTCTAGGGTTAAAATGATAAAACTTACATTCAAACTAATGGCGTCAGCACGAGAAACCGGTTAGGTCCTACTTTATCTAACTGCACTCTTTCACTGCCACCAAACGGAACATGTTTAAAAAGTTTCTGCCAGTATATATATATATATATATAAGTAAACTTATAGTTTATTTATTCTGCTTTGCTTAAGTATTGAGCGCTTTTTTGTTATTGATTACTCGTCTCGGGGTTTTTTTCTTTGGGCTACGTGCTGGCTCGGTCTAAATCTCTTTGGCTCATGTTCATGTGCTGAGATGTTTCTATTTTTACAACCATTTTTTCCTTCCACGTATATACGTGGAGGGTTTTTCGAAACGAGTATAGTGATAAGTTTGTGTTTATACAAACCTTCCCTCAACAAAACAACATAAAAAAGCTAACACACACACACAGACATGAAATTCAAACGCGATAAAAACACACGGGCTAAATTCAAATGGTATTCAAAAATAAAAATAAAATAAATAAATAAATAAATAAAAAGAACTAGACGATCCGTAGAGTAGAATTGAATCAAAATCGCTGAAAACAATTTTGAAGTATAAAGACGAAATCAAATTTCGCATGCCAGTGAAAAAATTTTTTACAGTCAACGAAAGTGACAGGAGAAACTTAACGTGCGAGTGTGAAAAAAAAAACAAAAAACACACACACACACACACGCGCGCGCAGCATATGAACTTTCTGACTTACTTACCACTTGACTTATCTATTTATACATGATGCCTTGGCCCTCAGAAAAGCAAAGGGATCTCGATATGTGAAGTGACAAGTTTATTCGCCTGAAGAAAATCAACTTTAGACTCGAAACACGTGTAGCGAGACAAATACAATTCTGAACACTTAATATAAAAAGCATTTAATAATTATAATAATAGCAACAATAAATCTACACTTTAAACAAAACGTTCACGGTTTCTCGCACTTTTTCTTCTATATCAATTTCAGTTTGGAAACAACTCCTATTTCTGTTTTATATATATATATATATATATATTAAAAGTTATTTTAAATAAGTACTGGTGTTTGAGTAGATTCACTGATTTTAAAACAGTGTATATTACGTCTACCGGCCTGCACACTCAAAAAAACTTAATAAAGAAAATACACTCTCCGGCAGAGTTCAGACTTTCGCCCCTATTTGCTAGAGAAACTACCGTTTAATCTGGTGGGCCTATACTGTTCAGCGATAAATACCGTTACTAGCCAGCAAGGTTCTTTTTACCCCTTTAAAGAATGCACATCCCCTTGTTCAGATCTTTCCGAAAGCCCGTATTTGTTCAATTTCGTATCTGAAATGTAAACAAAACTTTTTTTTAAACTAATGGATTTATTTTTAATCCGACATCCTTTTTAAGTTTTCTCGGGTGCGCATGCCGGTTGACACAATATACACTGTTGATAAAACGGAGCGTCCACTTAAACACGTGGGTCCACTAAAAATAGCGTTTGAACTAATGAAAAATATCAAATTAAAAATAGATCTATAATTTTTTTAGAAATATATTTCAAGTCCATAAACGAAACAGCGGAAAGAATAGCTAATTGGTTATGGATCAAAAGAGAGAGTGCCTGGATTCCAAATTGTTAGCTAAAATTCCCCGAAATTCTGCATCTAAATTAATGTTTCGGACGAGCTCATGTGCGGTTCGCCTCTAAATGGAAAGTGGATCTGACTGTCGCCAATCGGAAGCATTTGCAGGGTTTCGTACCGGGCCTAAACGTAATTTTCCAGTGTCTGAAAGCGCTTATCGAGGGTGGGCCGGATGCTGATCATCTCTGGTCGGGTCGGCGCGGTGAGGGGGGTATGATGTTGAAAGACCCGAAACCCCCTAGTGATCCTCGCGATGACATCACTGACGACACTCTCTAGCGCCCCCATTGCGGTGCGTATGTTTGAAACAAACATATTTATTTTCGAAAGAATATTTTTTATTTGACATTTTATGTATGTATGTATGATATGGTAAAGAACAAACAGGAAATGTATATCAATCTGGCATGTTTCACTTTTGTTAAAGCTTCATCAGAGATTGAGTGGAAACAGACAAAAAGACAGAACTTTGATATTTTTAGTTTTGTTTGGATCGATTATCATTGGACAGTTATGTATTACGTGTATTAAAATAGTAGATAATTTTATAAGTATGTAAGTTTGTAAAAATTCTAGAATGCTTAAGAGTGCATCGGATGATAATGTGTATTTGTATTTGTGTACATGTGTCTGTCTAGTAAAAAAATTTCTAATGCCTTCATCTTTGTGCGGTCATCCGATGGAGTGGGGTGGTATTCTACTTTAATCTGGGACTGATTTGTTTATATATGTACTCTTTGTATTAGATATAAGTTAGATTCTTTAAGAATGAATTCAAAGAAAGATGGCGATGTAACGATATGTTTTAGGCGTGTGTTTATAGTTGGTAATAATGTTATTATTAAGTTTTCAAAGTATTTTCTCCTTGACGGATTGTGTTCTTTTTTTAATTAGGGTGGCGTTAATAAAATCAAAGACATGGCTAGAGTCGTATGTATGAAGAATCTAACATCTGTCCTAGAGATTTGTTTCAAAGAAAATTAATTAACAGAATTTTAGAAAAATATTTAAACGACATTCGGCAGCAGGGCCTCTGATCGGAAGGTTTAAGTAGCGTAGAAGTACCTCTTAATTATTGTTGTCCCCAGGTCCACCCTTGCCTAGGGGTGGTAGCATCTGTTACGATCCCAGCTTTAAGCAGAAATTAAACTCTCAAACTTGGGTAAAAAAAATGTAAAAATATATTAAAAAATTACCAGCAATACATTTTCGTAGTAAAAGAATGAAAATTACCAGCAATACATTTTTTTTTTTTGGGGTGGGGGAATTAAAAATTACCAATACTGACAAGAAAATAAAATTCCGGCATTAAATGACCCATAAGTGTCAAACAAACAAAAAACTATTAATTAATTAATGGGTTTTGTAGTGAATTGATTATTTTATTTTTTTTTAAAAATGATAAGTGGGATAAAATTGACAAAAAATATTGTCAAACTCTTAAATAATAAAACAAAATAATAATAATAATAATAATAATAATAATAATAATAATAATAATAATAATAATAATAATAAACTGCGGATAAATAGGGAGCCCGTCTTTCAGGAGAGAACCTACCTATGGTCGAAAAATCTGCCATAGGAACAAACTCCTACACAAAGAATGAATCTTCAGATCCCCACAACCAGGATAATCCTAATGATGGCCCTGAAAATTCTCCAGCTAGATCTATAACCGTATATTTAAAGAAAGAAAAAAATAAAATGGTCTCGTGAGAAGTACAAAGTCGTTATGACTGCATTTCATGAAGCGTTACTCAAACCACAAAAAACATCACTCGCCAAACATGACATTTGGAGTGAAAAAGTTGGTCAAGCAAATAGAAAGTATATTGACGAAAATGAATTAGCCAATGTACGAAGATGCATAATGAAAAAACAACCGATTGACAGAGTTTGAAATCAATGAAATAAAAAGAACTGTAACCAGAATAGACGAATCAACAAAATATGAAAAGGAACCAGAATCAGAAATAAAAGTAATAACATCAAACAAACCCCAGTCATAATGTAGAAACCGTGATACACACAAATCACTGTGATGATAATGCTGTAAATTTAAAAGTGCTGGAAAGGTGTGATCTGAGTCAGTTACAAGACGACAAAACGAGTTCAGAACACATTCAACAGAATTATTTTACGAAAAACAATAACAGTATCCAAGAAGCCAAGAAAGAAATCAAGAACCATAAAAGTCAAATACAAAATATTGCAATGGAGGAACGAGAACAGCTCCCAAAATTACAACCAACAATGCATAACCTCGAAACTATTAAGCTCTACAATGCAGCACTCAATTTAATTTTGGATGAAGAAGACAGTCATATAAATCTCAATGAAGCAATATATGCATCCGCAATAGCAGCAACAAAAAATGGATCATCAAAGTAAAACAAGGCAGTCTCGCAGACATGAAGATCCACCTTGGAAAAGAAAAATAGAAAAAGAAATCAAACAACTTAGAAGTGAACTATCAGTACTCGATGAACTGACAAGAGGAATAAATGTAAGAACTAGGAAAAGCAGAAGAGTCGAAAGAAAATACAACATTAGAAATGAAAATGAAGTCCTATCAACTAAGGAAAAAATAAAGCAAACAATACAACTGAAGGCTCAAAGAATAAGACGCTATTAGAAAAGATTAAGATTCTACAGACAAAACAAGATTTTTCAAACCGATGCAAAGAAATTTTACAGGGAAATAGTTAAAAAAAGAACTGAAGTGACGGTCCCCTCCAAAATGGAAGACGTTATACAGTTCTGGGAGAAAATATGGGCTTGCTCTAAAGAACATAACAAAGAAGTAGATTGGATTGCACAAGAGATAGAACGAATAAAAAATAAACCAGAACAGACATGGGCTGGAATCACAGAAGAGGATGTTAAATTTGCACCAAAAAGAGCACACAATTGGAAATTTCCAGGTATAGATAAAATTCCTAACTTTTAGCTATATTATTTAAATACAGCTCATAAAAAACTAGTCAAAGAACTTCAAGAAATGGTTGACGATCCCACTAAAATTCCTGCATGGATGACTAAAGGAATTACATTTCTTCTACCCAAGAATAGGGACACAAACAACCTGAAAAACTACAGACCAATTACATGCCTTCCGACAACATTTTAAACTATTAACATCTATTTTAACAAAACAGACATATTTATTCTTGGAAAGAAGTGACATGTTACCGCTTGAACAAAAAGGGTGCAAACGTGGCTGTTACGGATGTAAAGATCAATTGCTTATTAACAGAATGATTCTGGAAAACTGCTACAGTAAAAGAAAAATCTTAGTACTGCCTGGATAGATTATCGTAAGGCATTCGATAGTGTGCCACATTCCTGGATTTTAAAGACTCTAAATATAAACTCAAGATATCACCCGTCATCATCAATTTCATCAAACAATGCCCAATGCATGTTGATATGGAAAACAACCCTTTACCTCAATCATATAAATGGAACCTATAAATCTGGTGAAATAAACATCAAAAGAGGTATATTTCAAGGTGATTCTTTATCTCCCTTACTATTCTGCATATCATTAATAGCACTAGCCAGTCAACTTAATAAGACAGAATGTGGTTATAAAATAGGCCAAAAGAAAATAAGCCATCTATTTTACATGGATGACTTAAAGTTGTATGCTAAGAATGATAATGAGCTGGAAGGTCTTCTGCAAACTGTAAAATGCTTCAGCGAAGATATTGGAATGAAATTCAATTTGAATAAATGTGCTAAAGCTACAGTTTTACGTGGATCACTGCAAGAAACATCCTCAATTAGCTTAGACCCCGCTGTAACAATAAAAGAATTAAAGCCAGAAGAAGCTTATAAATACCTAGGTGTAAATGAGAGTGAAACAATTCACCATAACAAAATGAAAGAAACAGTGCTTAAAGAGTGCTATAGACTTATATTAAAAACTGAATTGAATTCTCAGAGCAGAATTATGGCCATTAATAGCCTTGCAATCCCAGTTGTCCAATATAGTTTCAACATCTTAAACTGGACTCTAAACGACATCAGTCGAATGGATTCTAAAACAAGAAAGCTTCTTTCTAAGCATAAGATGCATCATCCAAAAGCTGATGTAGACCGTCTATACATACCCCGTAAAGAAGGTGGAAGAGGTCTTATTCAGCTAGAAGTATCATACAAGACAACTATTGGCTTACTAACATACATAGAAACAACAAAAGACTGGATGATACAAAAGGCAACATGAAGAAAGAAAGAAAAAATATTCAATAATAAAAGAAGGCAGTAAATACAAACAAGATTTACATTTAGTAGATTCTGTAGAAAAGCAAAACAGAAACCAAGAACCAACTATTGCGGCAAAAATATGAAAATGAAAGTCAAAGATAAAGCTCTTGAACAGATGAAACAACGCTGGTAAGACAAACCTCTGCATGGCCAATATGCAGAACGTGTCAATAAATCTAATGTTGATGAAGTTAATACTCATCGATGGTTACGTGCATCTGGATTAAAGTCTGAGACTGAAGGCTTTATTCTTGCAGCGCAAGACCAGTCTTTTTACTAGAAACTTTCAGGCAAATATTATATATAATAATATGGATCCAAAATGCAGGTTTTGTGATAAACACCAAGAAACAATAGACCATCTAATCTCAGGCTGTTCTGTACTTGCCTCAAATGAATATAAAAATCGCTACGATAGAGTGGGGCAATATTTACATTGGACAATGTGCAAACACTATGGAAAATCTGTAAACAAACACTGGTATGAACATCACCCAGCACCGGTTACAGAAATAGAAGATGTCACCATTCTATGAGATTACACCATCTGCGCAGACAGAAAAATTGAAGCAAATAGGCCGGACATTATTGTTAAAAACCAGAAAGAAAAAAACTTCTCTATTAATTGATATGGACTGTCCAGCGGATTGTAACATAGCAACCAAGGAATTTGAAAAACTGTCAAAATATAAAATTAAAATAGAAAAAATGTGGAAATTGAAAACATGAGTTGTGCCAGTGATAGTGGGTGCACTTGGAATGATAAAAAATGGAACAAAGCAACACATTGAAAGAATCCCTAGAAACCCCAGCTTAAGAGATATACAAAAAATTGTCTTATTAAGTACAGCCCACACACTAAGGAGAACTTTGTCTGTGTAACGCCAGGAATGATAGGGGAGATAGAAAAAAAATGAAATGGAGGCATAACAATACGCCACGACCTGCCTTAGGTCTTCCCGCAGACTTGGTTGGTAGTGCGACCATAGCAGAAATCGGAATATGATGAAAAATGACATAATAATAATAATCAAAAGAATGATAATAATAACAAAAACTGTAAAATATATAATGATAGTAAGTAAGTAAAATCGGTAATTAATAGGGGAAATATGAAAAATAGGAAGAAAACAAATTATGGGATCTGCTTCATAAGGGGAAAAAACAATATTATATTGTTAAGAATAAAAGGAACTATCTTTAACTTATTTAAAATAATATCTATTGATATTTTAGATTCCTGAATTATGTATTTGTGAAATAAATATTTATATATGCGTTGTGGTGCAGTGGATATCGACTCGGAACCACAAATCGGGGAGCCAAGTTCGAATTTCAGTTGAATTCGTTGCATTCACTTACGCACAAATAACCTTAGGAAAGGTTTTATACGTCTTTTTTTCCAGTCATGGGTTAAATAATAAGACAGATTGGATTCTATAACCTTGGGTGACACTCAGTCTGCCGTAGAAAGCAATACTGGATAATCTTCTGCCCAGTCAGTCATGTCTTTTTCGAGACATGATCGCCCAAAGCGTGTATCACGTATGGCACTTAACATATATATATATATATATATATATATATATATGTGTGTGTGTGTGGGAAAACTACAAAAACAATTTTTGGTGAAAGAATTATGACAAAGTGGAAAAAGTTTTCGTCTGACGCGCTTCGTTCTTAAGGACTTCATCTGACTAAATTTTTTTACGTATGCACACGAAGGAAAATGGACCGCTAAAAATATAAAAAATATTTTGGGTGTATAATCTAGCCGGTTTCATTTAGTTTCTTTTTCTTTTTGTTTGTTTCCAACACATTTGTTATTAAATATCCCACATTGTAATAAAAGAAGAAAATCTGCCAAGAAAAATGAAACGTAAGAAACTGGACGCAAATTTACTGTGGATGATTTAGCGATTAAAATGCTTTCTATACATTTTCGTCTTAACAAATTGTTTTCTCTTTAAATTAAAGTAGCATTTTTTAAAATCACAATTGTGATCGGTCTCGTTACGGTGAGCAACTAATGCGTTTAATGTGTTGTTTTGTAAAAGATCACTTTTGTGTCCATAGAATCATTTATTTAAATTCCTTGAGGTTTCTCCTATGTATTACTTCTGGCAACTATTACAGTAAATTCCCGTTATTGCGTTCAAGAATAACAGTCTGTCTCTGCTCGGTGTTGACCTCATTTCCATTTTTATATTTACATACGTTCTATCTCTGATCTTGAGCACTTTCACCCATCAATATAAGATACTTTAAAACTATATACATATTACATACTTAGAAAAAACTGTCACCTTAAACCATATCAATAATCATAATTTACTTAACAAACACAGTGATTTAATGACATGCTATCATAGAAAAAAATACTTAAATTCTTAGACCCAGACTGATATAGATTCCTCTATACGTTTGCCCCTTTTTTCCCTCTTTCTTCCTTACTTTCCTCCTTTCTTTCTTTCCTCTGCAAATATTACTTTTAATAACTATGAATTAAGCCCCTTTAAATTTAGCTTATTGCCTTGTTAAAGTTTTAATTTTAATGCTAAATTTTACTTTTTAATGTTAAATATTATTTTTATTTTTATTTTCATTTTATTTTTATTTAAATTTTATTTTTTTATCAACATGGAATATTAGAATTTTTTTTTCAATTTTTACGTTTTATGCTTTACATTTTTTTTACTTTTTTTCTCCCTGCATTTTAGTATTTTTATTTATTTTAATTTTAAATTTTGATTTTAATTTTTACATGTAATCTGAGAATATTTAGATTTTTAATCTAGTTATTAAAAAATTAACTTTATAAGATTTAATTTCCATGAACATCGAATGACCATAAATTCAAATCTATTAAACTGTCAGTTCAAAATATGCCACTGATGATTACATAAGACATGAAATTTTGAGTCGTGCCATAGACGTAGGACAATACGTATATTTATTAATATATATATAATATAGCTCTGTTCCTACATTGAGCACTGTTCTATTAACACCTGAATAATACTATATACATATATATATATATGTATATATTATTAATTCAAATCAATATATATATATATATATATATATATATATATATATATGTATATATTATTAATTCAAATCAATATATATATATATATATATATATATATATATATATATATATAAAAGACGACGCAACACGTTATTTTGATTGGTTATAATTTATAAATCATTTTTATGAGCTAAATTAGCTCATTTCATCAGACCACACTATATACGTTTCATTCGATACAAATATTTTACCGGAATAAGCATTTTTTTAAAATGAAGAGGAAAACAAGTAAAAAGATTTAAAAACAGTGTCATTCATATATATATATATATATATATATTAGGTGCGTTCCTCATCAAAGGTGAAACTGTCGTTAGATTCAGCATGCTTTAGAAAGTCTCTGCCACGAATTGCGTCGATGTTCATGCAAATTTGTACAGTCAAATTTATTATATATATATATATATATATATATATATATATATATATATATATATATATATATCGTTAAGTATTTATCTTCACATATTTAGAGGTGGGGACTGAAAGTTTTCCAGGTCCAAAAATGCCTAAAATCAAGTTCTCATACTGGTCAGTTTTTCGAAGTGGGCTGGGCCGAGGGATTTAGACCACCTTTTTTTATTATACATTACTCTCATATATATAAACAAATTCATGAATAATATAATTATATCCGACACGCAACTACGGGCATATTAAAAAGACTTAGTACCTCACGGATCATTAGGACCTATTTAAATACACACGTAAATCTACCAACTTATACCCCCAACGTACTCGTATAAAACTCCAAACATAATTTTTTTTTTTTTTTTAATCATTTCACCCCGAGCAAGGCGAAAACGCCACTGATGTGCAGGGGGTTACATAAATGTAAAAAGATTAATTAGAAAAGAGTGAGGAGTACAAGCTAGTTAGAAAGGAACAATAGAAAGCTGAGAAAGCAGGTGCGATGACAGATGCATAGGTGGAGAGAAAGGGAAGGTTATACAGGGGAGGGGAGAGAGCTAGAGGCCAGTGGTTAGTAGATGAGTATTAACATTGCATTTAAATTTCTGGAGGTTGTAGCCGTCAGGAAAGCAAGAATACGGGAGTGAGTTCCACAGGCGGGAAGTGCGAGAGAGGAAGCTGCAGGAGTAGAATTGTCGTCTGCATTTGGCTAACCTGAGTGTGAATGGGTGGGACCCAGTTGCCAGTCTGGTTGCACGGGTAAACACCTGTTGAGGAGGCATCAGTGACTTAAGCTCATCCGAGCAGAAGCCATGAAAGTATTTATAGAAGAGACAGAGGGAGGCCACATTTCGACAATGGGAAAGTGGCTGCAGTCGAGTCGCCAGATCAGTACCTAGACGCATATCTAACTGCAGAAACTGTGGACGTAGCAAGGCGGGTCGTGGAAGTAGCCATAAGTTGATTCATTGATTGCGTTGTTTTTTTTTTACGGTTTATCAACCTTTTGCGCATTATTTAAAACCAGAAAATATTTTTAGATTGTAAGACATTTTTTTTTGTGTGTGTAGGGATATAATAATGACTTATTGATATAATAATGACTTACTGATACAAATCCTACTAATTAAACCATAACTGAGGAGATTCATGCCTTTCTCAATGATACTTGCCCATAAGTCAATAAAGCGAACCCAACTGAAATTTGATCTCGGCTTTCCTTTCAATAATTCCGAGCTGTTATCCATTACACGACTCGCACACCAAAGCTTACGGCACCAAGTGGTCACCGATCTAGGTACAGATCAAGCTCGAAGTTGCTTAACTTCGGTGATCCTATGGGAACTGGTGCCAGGGAGATTTAAGCGGTGGCCTTTTAAGTTAGAGTCCCGAGAATAAAAGTATTTTTACGCTAATACCTTTATGTGAAACGCTCAGTTTGGGTTAACGGTGAATGATTCCCAGATGGGAAAAAGTCATGAACAAAAAGAAATGATCTTTTATGATTTGTAATAAAATATTTTTTTCTTGACCAATCCGTCCGATGGGAAGTGAAATAAAATCAAGTGCTGGAAATGTGCTCGATGAATTGTTTAAGTAATAAGAATTATCCCAGTAAAATTAGTTCACATCATTTTCACAAGGGTGGGGGAGAAAATGATTTCCTTGTAGGCGAGAGTCACCCGAGAAATTTCTCTGTCGACGAGCCTAGGTAACCTATGTGGCCTGGTAAAGGTTTAAACAAAATATGATAAATCAAGAAGGCCTTAATGTTTATCTGTCTCGTCTCATCAACTATTACTACTCCAGTGAATATGATTCATATTTTGCAGACTACAACCTGTATTAAGCTAAGTTATGTAAATAAAATTAAAGCGTGTTTAGTGGAATATTTTTGAAAAGGTTTGCATCCTTACTTCATCTTAATATATAATCTGGAATAGCAGTGTGTGTCGGTCTCCATTTCTAGACTGTCTATTGGTCTCCATTTGTGGGCTCTGTTTGTTGGTCTCCATATAGTTTTTTAATATCTAACGATCTATCAATCTGTTCATATTTAACGATATATTCGTATATATCTATAAGTTTAATTGAAAATGACTAAGAGTAAAAAAAGTAATTTCTATTAAGTGTTTTTATTGTAGTTTTTGTTAGAATGTTTTCTTCTTTTTTTTTCGTATATAAGACCAAAAAAACAGTAAAACATTTAGCAGAAGGCATTTTTAATGAACGTATATTACAGAGGGGTTGCTGCACACACACACACACACACACACACACACACACACACACACACACACACACACACACAATATATATATATATATATGTCATTCAATCACAGCAGTGGTTGAATATATTCTTAAGTCTGACATTGAGTGAATCTAGGCAGCGTTCAAGCTTCACCACTAATTCAGTTCTCAACCAAATTTCAAACAGTTTCCAGAGTTAGATAGGACACTCCTTGACTACATTTTGAAAAAAAATTGAATTTTGGCTCAGTAGAAAAAAAGTTACATCAAAATATCTGAAGTCCGAAAAGGGAGACTAACTACATAAGTGAGTGAGTGATTAACGCTTCTAATAATAAATCATTTTCTAATAATAAATTATATTTTTTGTAATTTTTTTCTGTTTAATATTTCTGCGTGTGGTTTTCAACCTTTAAATTCTGATGATATCGTTTATCATTTTTGTCAATCAAACTTTGCTTATCAATTATCATTTTATCATAACTGATTATAAATTCACTTTTTATTGTTTTTTTAATCAATTGCATACAAATTCTTTTCTTTTTAATCTTTTTTAATACGGTTTTTAGCATTAAATTTATATTAAATTAACAGCAATGCCTGGAAAAATCATGGATTACATAGAAAATTGCGCGCATGAAAAGTAATATTCTAAAGATTATATTTAACCTGGAAAAGAACAAGAGAAGTTATTAAACCTGGAAAAGTAAAGGACAAGATATTCTAGTGAAGTAAAAATAAGAAATTTCTTACTTAAAATATTGCAGCTAATTAAAAATAAAATTTGAATGCAATATTTTAAGTAAGAAATTTCTTATTTTAACTTCACTAGAATATCTATAGCTTAGAAATTAGAATCGCCAACTCATGTCAATTCGGTCGGGTTTCAATCCTGGCTAGAAGCAATCGAATGTTTAACCGTACTCATGAGCTGTGTGACAGCGAAGCAGGACAGTGTGCAGATATCTCTCTCTCTCTCTCTCTCTATATATATATATATATATATATATAGTGTATCGAGGTAGCAAATAATTTTCTAAACATATATTGTTAAATCTAAGAGACAATGAATGTCTATTATGTTTAACCATGAGCCATTCTAAACATCGTATTTTGGCTTTAATTTCAGTTGAAAATAAAGACAAAAATTCTCCAACATTTGGATAATTTTTTATTAATTTAGTTCTAAGCTTTCGGCTCACATGAGCCATCTTCAGAGAGGTTATTAAGACGGTAATATAGTAACATCCACCATCACCGACGATTTTATTTTGTGTTGTCATAAAACTTCGCTAGGCAACGGCAATAGCTACCAAAAATAACAAACGCAGTTCGCAAATTTGCAATGCGGTTCTATGACGTCACACCGCATGATAGCGCGAAATGACAACAGAACCATGTATTCAAATGCAATGTAACATGTTATGACCGGATTTAAAGGTGATTTTATTAAGTGTGGGTTGTTTGGATTTAATGTACATGGCCTCCAATATCTGAAGGTTCTTTTTGCTGTGTGTATGAGTAAGGATTATCCAAATGTTGGAGAAATTTTGTCTTTATTTTCAACTGAAATTAAAGCCAAAATACGACGTTTAGAACGGATCATGATCAAAACATAATAGACATTCATTGTCTCTTATATTTAACAGTATATGTTTAGAATATATATATATATATATATATATATATATATATATATATATACCAAATCATCTGAACATGAAAATTACTTGAAAAAGACAAGAACATTCTATTTATCTATAGAAAAACTGTTATAAGAAACATCAAAAATTTATTCAGGAAAAAGTGAAACATGTTAGATTGATAAGCTTTTCCCATTTGTTCGTTATCTTATCATATAAGTACCTCCACAGATTCGCTAAAAAATGAACGAAGTATTTGGCTTATTGGAAATATTCAATTCAATCAATTAGTTTGGAATTAAAACTAAATTAAAAGCATCAACATTTTTTTTTTCATTTTTAAAATGCATTTTAAAACTTAGGTATTGATTTTGTACGGGGAGGTATAAATAAATTGATTTTGTACGGGGAGGTATAAATAAATTGATTTTGTATGGGGAGATATAAATAAATTGATTTTGTACGGGGAGGTATAAATAAACTGATTTTGTACGGGGAGGTATAAATAAATTGATTTTGTACGGGGAGGTATAAATAAATTGATTTTGTACGGGGAGGTATAAATATACGGTGGACTCTCTTATCGTAAACGATAAATGAGGATAAGTAGTGGAGGGTGCCTTTCGTTTTACACTTATACATGGGATTTCTGTTCTGCATGCACTTGTATTGAACTAATAGCAGCTACTGGTCAACCTGCACTAAGAAATGTTTAAAGTAGTCAGTTGCTTGTGTGTCACAAAGCACACACACACACACACACACACACACACACACACACTCTCTCTCTCTCTCTCTCTCTCTCTCTCTCTCTCTCTCTCTCAAAACAACATAACAAATACAGGTGCACTGTGTGCCATACGTTAAGTGTTTGTGATGATCGCATGTTATTTTTTTTTATTTTTTATTTTTTTTAATCATATCACCGCGAGTAAGGCGATAACGCCACTGATGCGCAGGGGGCTACGTAAGAGTAAAAAGATTGGAAAGAGAAAGCCAGAAACCACATCCTAAACAGGGAACAAGGGATGAGCCTCTTCACCTGTTCAATAGACGTGGGAGGAGTGTGAACCGGGCGATAGTTTAGTCTATCTACTCCAATTGAAAAAAAAAAAGAAAGAAAAGAGTGAAATTATTGGAAAAGAGAAAACCGGAAACCGCATCCTAAGCAGGAAACAAGGGATGAGCCTTTTCACCTGTTCAATAGACGTAGGTGGAGTGTAAACCGGGCGATAGTTTAGTCTATCTACTCCAATTGAAAAAAAAAATAAAGAAAAGAGTGAAAAGATTAGAAAAGAGAAAACCGGAAACCGCATCCTAAACAGGAAACAAGGGATGAGCCTCTTCACCTGTTCAATAGACGTGGGTGGAGTGCGAACTGGGCGATAGTTTAGTCTATCTACTCCAATTAAATTATATCATCGCAGAGTTTGACTGTCGCTTTTGTTATGATCCAGTTCGAGATTCTCAGTTCCGTTTATTTTTGTCCCCTGTGATCTCGCCTGGTTCAGTATTATATTTTCCCCAGTCCAAATTATTTTCTCCTCTCCATTCCCTATAGAAAGAGAGCTTCTTGATTCTATCCTATGGGCAGAATACAGCGGCCTCTTTGTTTTGAGGGTGGGCTGAGTCCAGCTAACATCTTATCTTTTGTTGTTATTTTGAGTTGCAAAATTTTATTTTTGGGAATTGTTGTCATGCCCTTCCCCTCATGTCATTTCATGGAAAAGTTTTATGTATATTTTTGTACCTATTGTATATTGTAAACTTTTTATGTACATTTGGGGTGTTTTTAGGCCCCCGGAATGCTTTGCGATATTTTGGTACATGGCAGATTGAGTGTTGATGGATAGGTTTTTGTGGTGATTGCGAAAAATTGTAATGTATGTTTGGGTCGTGAGTCGGATTAGCTAGGTATAAGATAGTTACTTGAAGACCATCCCGAGATTTTCCCGCTCCCTATTCGGCCTTGTGCCACAAACTTGTATTCAAAAGTTAAATAAATATCGCAGAGTTTGACCTCTCCGGGGCCTTAAATACACTGGGTAATACATGGTGGACCACATAATATACATAAGGGGATTTGATGTCAGATTTTACCGGCTCTGGTATCTATATATATTTTAATCGTTTCACTCCAAGCAAGGCGGTAACGTCATTGATGCGCAGGGAGCTACATAAGAGTAAAAGATCAGACAGGAAGAGAGTGAAGAGAAAGACAAACCAGTTACAGAGGGTGTCAGAGAAAGAGCAAGAGAAGGATGGAAATACAGGTGTGAAGACAGTTGCGAAGGTAGAGAGAAAGAAAAACATATACAGGGTGATGTAGAAAGAACTGGAGTCAAGTGGATAAAAGATGGGTATTGACATTGCATTTAAATTCCTGGAGGTTGTAGCCGTCAGGAAAGCAAGAATATGGAAGGGAGTCCCACAGGCGGGAAGTGCGAGAAAATAAGCTGATGGAGTAGAATTGTCAGTTGCATTTGGTTGATCTGTGAATGGGTAGGACCATTCAATACCAGGCTACAGCAGTGGTGAACAAGTAACTTACAGGGTTAGAGGGAGATAACTCATGACTACCAGAAAAGACACTATTACGCAAGGGATGGGCTTCATATTGAAATAATGGGTTTGGTTTGAAATTCCTAGCACCTGAAGAAGGCCGGAGCGTATAACGACCGAAACGTCGTACAAAGGCAACAAAGATGAGGACAATAGTACGAATACTGTGATGGGAATAGTTTATTTTCCAAACACGGTAAGCATGTTGTGGCCGTATTGATAGTTGTTGCTGAATGTTTTATTTTTTTTATTTACAGTGATTCCATTATTTTTAATTTTTTTTTTTTAACATGTGGATGAAGCTATTTATATTTGTATTCTCTACAAATATGTTGCGGTAAGAGTTTGGTAGGTTTCCGTGTGTTTAAGTGAAACTTGATTGAACTTATGCCCAGAGAGGCGTAACACGATAGACACACACACATGTATGAAAGGGAGTCAAATTACACAGCGTTTCTCGAGTCAATGTTGCAGTGCATTAACGCGGGTAAAAAGGCAGGCCGACGATTCTCTAAGGTTCGGTTTCCTGTAAGAAGCTTTACCTTTTAAAATTTAGTTTAAACTCAGGACAAAGAAGGGGACGCAAGCACTTATGGTTGTTTTTTAATATCCTCAATATTTACTAAGCATGAATATCAATTTCCCCTGGACTTATACACTTCAGACACACACAAAAACATAACTTATTGTTTTTTGACTTTTCCAAAATCAGGAGATCATAGGAAGGTGATTAATTATTTGTATGTGAGTGTGTTTATATGTGTGTATAAGTTGAGGTAACGCCGCCCAGACCCAATTCCCAGTGCTGTCAGCCACAGACGTAGGAAACATTTGAATTCCGTCTGACACGTTGTGGAATGTGCTCCCCCTGCTTCTTACCCTAAAGCCAGGACCACCCACCACGAGGCTTAGCTCTCACAGCCTCGGCTTCAGTTCGACGACGTTGACATGCGCACTGGCTGCCACCAGCATTACTATCGCAAATACACTGTCTAATCGCCAAAGACCACAAAGTTACTAACGCACATTTACTATGTCTGTTTAGGTCTGTGTAACGGCGTGTAAGAGGTTTGCGTGTCTGGGCGCTTCACATATATCAGTAATTCAATCATTTTTGCCCGGTGTAAAAGGACATGATATGTTTTTTTTCATATCTCTCTCTCTCTCTCTCTCTCTCTCTCTCTCTCTCTCTCACACACACACACACACACACACACACACACACACACAACTGTAATCAGATTAGTAACTATAAGCAAAATTGGAGTTGATAGACTAATTGGAGTAGATAGACTAAACTATCGCCCGGTTCACACTCCACCCACGTCTATTGAACAGGTGAAGAGGCTCATCCCTTGTTTCCCTGTTTAGGATGTGGTTCTCGGCTTTCTCTTTTCCAATCCCTTCACTCTTTTCTTTTTCACTTTTTTTTTCTTCTTCAATTGGAGTAGATAGACTAATTGGAGTAGATTTTAAGCAAAATTGGAGTAGATAGACTAATTGGAGTAGATAGACTAAACTATCGCCCGGTTCACACTCCACCCACGTCTATTGAACAGGTGAAGAGGCTCATCCCTTGTTCCCTGTTTAGGATGTGGTTCTCGGCTTTCTCTTTTCCAATCCCTTCACTCTTTTTCTTTTTCACTTTTTTTTTCTTCTTCAATTGGAGTAGATAGACTAATTGGAGTAGATTTTAAGCAAAATTGGAGTAGATAGACTAATTGGAGTAGATAGACTAAACTATCGCCCGGTTCACACTCCACCCACGTCTATTGAACAGGTGAAGAGGCTCATCCCTTGTTTCCTGTTTAGGATGTGGTTTCCGGCTTTCTCTTTTCTAATCTTTTCACTCCTATGTTACCCCCCTGCACATCAGTGGCGTTACCGCCTTGTTCGGGGTGATATGATTAAAAAACAAAATGCAAATACCATTAGAAATATAATTCGTAGTGCATAAAAATAAAAGGTTAAAAACATCTAACATAATAATAACCACCACTATTTACATTATTCGGACTATTGTCCTCATCTTTGTTGCCATTTTTGTACAACGTTTCGGCCGTTGTACGCTCCGGCCTTCTTTAAGTGCTAGAAATTTCGAACCGAACCCTTTATTACAATCACTGGGGTATATCATTCTCATTCCTTGCGTAGAGCCTATTTTGGTAATCATGAGTTATCTTCCTCTAACCGTCTAAGTTAGCTGTAGCTTAAAATAACTACCAATAATCCAGGATTACAAAAATCTTCCTCATGTAAAAACAGTGTTTATGAATTCCCATATCCTGTGGGAGGTTATGTCTCCAATAGTTAGAAGAAAATGTATCTAAATACAAATTTGAGACCTGTCATAATAGATCTGAATCAGGGTTTTTTTTTACTTTCGTTTGAGGAACCCCTCCCTGGATGACTGCCACTGTTTTCGTGTCCATCATTTCAGGGGCTGTGCCGTACCCGAGAAATCGGAGAGCCGAGTTCGAATTCCAGTTGAAATCACTTACGCACAAATACCCTTGGGAAAATTATTAATCCGTCTCTTCCCTCTAGTTATGAGTTAAATAACAGAACAGATTGGGTTCTATAGCCTTGGCTGGCAATCAATCTACCGCAGAAAGTAATGGAAACCTACTGCGGTTTAATCTTCTGCCTAGTCAGTCATGTCTCTTTCGAGACATGATCGCCCAAGCGTGTATCACGTATTGCATTTAACTGACTGACTGGCTGACTGACTGCCTGCTGTATTCGCCATGTTTGGCAATGCGGGTTGGCTAAGATTATTTAGCCCATAGCTGGAGGGAGAGAAGACAGTTTAATACCTTTCCCAAGAGTATTTGCGCGTAAGTAAATGTAACGAATTCGACTGGAGTTCGAATTCGGCTTTCCGAGTTTTCATTCTGAGTCGATATCCACTGCACAGCGTATGATAAATTATTTTTCGGCAAGTTTTAACATCGACTTTATAAACAAAAAATATTGAATTTTATAGTCTCTTTTTTTTTTTTTTTTTTTTTTTTTTAACCTGACATGAGCAAAAAAATTCGCGGATTTGGGCCCCAAAAAAGACCCCAGGATGACGGCAAAATCCACGAAAATTTTTCATCCTTTAATAAACAGAGTTTTGCATAATTTGTCACATCTATGAATGTAAGTAGAAAAAAGCAAATTTTTATAAGATAGCGGGAGTCACAAAGCACTATTCTAACCTATAATTAGTCTCCTCCCCGGTCGAAGGGGTCGTAGTACACACCGGCCCTTCCAATAACTCTGGACCACAAAAATCCTCCTTAATAAAATCAATGTTTTCTATTAATTCTCATGTCCTGTGGAAGATTGCCTCTTAAATTGTAACAATAAGGAAAACAATTTTTTTATTGGCTATACATGCACCATACTTTCTTGTAGATTGACTTGTCACTTGTGGAAGCGATTTATTCAGTACACATCGATTTATTCAGTACACATATCAATCATTAAAATCAACCAAAATACAACTACTAAACATAAAAGAAATATAAGTACTTAGTACGAAAATACTACACAGCACTGTAAGTAAAGACTGCAAATATCCGAAACTACAATTACACAAAAGAAATAATCAACATTTAAAAACAAATCCAACATAGGATACCGCATTTACAAATGTGTATAAAATAATCATATATATTTATATATATATTGCGTAATCCTGACGACAATTCATCCATCGCACTTAGTACATTATATATATATATATATATATATATATATAACTTGTTTATAAATGGAACTTTGTATGTATGTGTGTGTGTTTTCGTTACTTATAGACTCCGAAACGGATGAACCGATTTTCTTGAAAATTTACACAGTTGTACTATAAGCGTCTGCGAGTGTTCTTAGCTAGGTTTTTGTGTCGAGGTACCCCCGTAAATATCGAAAATCGATCATCGAAAAACTCGGGTGTGGTCCGATTTTAATCAAATTTCATACACTAATTGACAAAGACATAAGAAACGATATTCAGAAGTTTCAAGGTTGCAATTCTTACAATAGTGAAGAACATCGATAATATATATATATATATATATATATATATATATATATATATATATAAAGGGCAAGATGTTTGTGTGTGTGTGTCTGTTTATCTGTCTGTATGTCCTTTATACAAATCCACAATTTTTAGCCGATTCCCACCAAACTTCACACAAATATTCTTTAGGCTGAGACTGAGCTCCAGGACCATGAATTAGTTTTAAAGCTTTCATTACACCCTAACAACGCCGGGCTATACTGCTAGTATATATGTATAGGGTAATTTCGACGAAAATTCATCCATCGCTCCTATATATATTACATAAAAAAATTAAATTAAATTAGATTTTTCAGAAACGGATGGCCATTTCAACGAGTGAATTTAAAACCCGTCTCATCAGCAATATAAAAAACGTTTTTTATGGATCAGTTTTATTATTAATAAGATCCGTTGGAATTTACCTCCAAGCACTTTCTTTCGGATTTAAAACAAACAGTTTTATTATTAATAAGATCCGTTGGAATTTACCTCCAAGCACTTTCTTTCGGATTTAAAACAAACAGTTTTATTATTAATAAGATCCGTTGGAATTTACCTCCAAGCACTTTCTTTCGGATTTAAAACAAACAGTTTTATTATTAATAAGATCCGTTGGAATTTACCTCCAAGCACTTTCTTTCGGATTTAAAACAAACAGTTTTATTATTAATAAGATCCGTTGGAATTTACCTCCAAGCACTTTCTTTCGGATTTAAAACAAACAGTTTTATTATTAATAAGATCCGTTGGAATTTACCTCCAAGCACTTTCTTTTGGTTTTAAAACAAACAGTTTTATTATTAATAAGATCCGTTGGAATTTACCTCCAAGCACTTTCTTTCGGATTTAAAACAAACAGTTTTATTATTAATAAGATCCGTTGGAATTTACCTCCAAGCACTTTCTTTCGGATTTAAAACAAACAGTTTTATTATTAATAAGATCCGTTGGAATTTACCTCCAAGCACTTTCTTTCGGATTTATAACGAATATTTAATATTTATATTCCTCCTCTGCTGCTGGGAGTTGTTGTTTAATGATTACTGCACTTATGCGATGCACATTTATTTAAGTTTGAAATATAACGTTCCAAAATTGACATGAAGCTGACAATTTTCTTTATCATATTGACAACATGTCTCTTATAATAACCAACACAACTGAAAATTGTCCGAACGAAAGCATGAACTTTGGACAGTTCAGCCATAAATTTGATCTGAATGTGCAATTATTCTAAAATTTGAAAAAAATAATGCAAATATAAATAAATAAATAGATAAATAAACAGACGTTGTCGATGGAATTTAAAAATTGTTTGGTCGAATTCTAGCATCTTTAATATCCCTTATATATTTGTAGTAATATTATTCTTCTTTTTTTTTTACGATAAAAATTTGTCGTGTTTCAGTGTTCTATTTAACACCTCATCACTGTTACTATGTTACGTATTACCACGAGCACTTTCCCAAGGGTATTTGTGCGTAAGTGAATGCAACGAATTTAACTGAAATTCAAACTCGGCTCTCCGATTTATCGGTCTGAGCCTAGAAATCGGAGAGCCGTGTTCGAATTCCAGTTGAATCCGTTGCATTCACGTAGGCGCCAATCTAATACTGAGCTTAAATTCATATAAAGTTTAGGTAGCATAGACCAATGTTCATCAGAATAATTACCATGAAAGTATTTCTAAAAAAATAGCAGAGAGAAGCGACATTACGGTGGTGGGAAAATGATTGAAGCCGAGATGTCAAGCCTTCACCAATAATTCTTTGGCTGATTCTTTGGGTTTTATCAAGACTTTAAATATATGACAGGAACACTACACCAAACGTGGCAGAGATATTCAAAGTAAAGATGAATATGTAAGATAGATTCTGTCAAGAAAAAATGTCTGATATGATACAGTGAATCAAATTTGAGTGTGTAGGTGTGTGCGACACTCTTGTCGATTTCGGCTTAAAAGGCCGTTACAGTCCAATTTCTATAACTGAACCTCGAAACTAGAATTTGATTATAGTGGTGAAGGCATGTATAGAACCAGTCACACTTTTCGGAAATAAAAACATTAATTGTGCACATTGCCTTAAGATATCTCCGAATACAAGATTACCTTAAGATATGTTTTATTCTCACGGAATTTAACAACTTCAAAATAATGTCTAAAAACAGTGTATATTTGAAGTAAGAAGAAAGTTTTCAGTAATTTTTAGCAATAAACTTTTGCGGTTTTTATTTTATTTTTATTTTTTGTTACCATAACTCACACCCCTAAAGATGATCTCGGAAAGAGATTGAAAGTACTTGGGAATATTGATAAATGAATAATAGTAACATCTGTCAACGTTACAGCTTATTTCTGACATCTTTCAATTATAATACGCGAAAGATTTTCCATGAGTATGAACGGATTTTATTAAAAATAAGGAAACACAATATTTACAATTTATTTAATCTGACATGTCTAAAATAAATTTTGCTGCCTAAATACACACACACACACACACACACACACACACACACACATATATATATATATATATATATATATATATATATACTGTCCTTAGAGATTATTCTGGAGGGGTTCATTTTAATTCTCCTAGACTAGTTGCCAAACAAGGTTAGTTTATACTACTATTTAATCCATAGATGAAAGGAAGGAGATGGATGCATACATTTATGGCACTTAAATGACTGATTAGATTGGCAAGAAGGTCTCGTCATTTTACTGTTGAATTGGTTAGATGTAACCGTAAGTTCTATGCGAACAGTTTCTTTTCTCGCACTTCTCGCTTGTGGCACTCTCTTTCGGCTTCATGCCTTCCAGCCAATTTTGATCTTTAAAAATCCAATGTTAATCGTTTGATACTGTCTTCTTGATTTCTCTAGTTTTTATGATACTCGCTCCTTAGTAATGTTTTTCTTTTTCTTGTTCTTGTGTCTTAGTGGCTTTATTGTCTTGCTTGGTGGTGGAATATAATATACAATCAATAAATAAATGGTTGGTCAAACTTTTCTGTGACCGACTAAAAGTTAAATTATGCCGTTCGCTATGGTTATATAAGAATAATTTATTATTGAAAGAACATATTTTTATAGTTATTTGTTAAACACGTTATTTAAGTTTACAAATTTTTTTTTACTGAAAACTAAATCTTGTGACATTATTACAGTTTACTCAAAACTTTATATTTATATATATATATATATATATATATATATATATATATATAGATAGATAGATAGATATAGACAAGTTTTGTCGATTTATTTTATGTAAATTTTTTTCATATCGTCTGATAAGCTTAATAGCATTATCGTTGAAAGAGGAAAAAAAATCACAATATTGATACATGGTTTTATTTAATCTTTTGTGAGCTTTCGGCTTACATCAATGTGAGACGCCACAAGCTGTAGTGTGATTTTTGCTTCAAGCATGCACGCGAGTGTTCGTCAATCGTCCACACAAACAAAATAGACGACTAGTACTATCGTAAGTCTGCGAACTGCCCGTTACAACAAACACTATTTTCATCTTTTTTATGAGCGTTACAGTGTTCGTACTCTTCCTTGGAGTAACGTCCATCGCAGACAATGACAACTAATCGACAGTCGAGACAACAGTGTTTGGGTGTGATAAAATCTGATGCAATCACGGATGATGCAATATTTTTCAAAGCCAAACAAATTTCATCATACACTCCGAAAATAGATTCATATTAGGGCACATCACTGCAAATGATGTACTCTGACGAAAAAATAGGAATCGATTACACCTTGTCACTCCAGTGGGTCTAAAAGTCTGACTGTATTGTGGAAGAAAGGAAACTAAAACAGCAGTTTCAATTAATTTGCACAACGGTATATATATATATATATATATATATATATATATATATATATATTGTTTAATACTTAGTTTTTGGTCATAATAGTCTTAGACCAGTACACATTTGAATTAATTGTTCTATATAATTATATAGTTATTTCGCTACCCAGGTCCCAGGTTTCTACCATGAGTGGTGTCATCAGGCGATTTTTAATAATCGATTATTAAAAATCGCCAAATGACACCACTCATGTTAGGAACCTGGGTACTGAAATAACTCGTTTAAAATAAAATAATATATATATATATGGCTTTCCTGTGTCTCTTTTATAAATACTTTCACGGCTTCTGCTCCGATGAACTTAGATCACTGGTGCCCCCTAGGTATGAATTTGCACGAGATACTAGATTAGCAACTAGGTCCCACCATTTTACAGTGAAACCAATAAAATGTAACCGCAATTTCTACTCTAACAGCTTCTTTTCTCGCACTTCTCGCCTGTCGAATTCCCTTCCATATACTTGCTTCCCCGACAGCTACAATCCCCAGGAATTTAAATGTAAGGTCAATAGACATCTCTTATCACACTAACACGCATCCATTCTCTCAAAGTCTCTTCCCATCTACTCCACCCCCATCTTGGTATCCTCATCCGTCTATCACCCTCCCGACATTTCCTATAACTAACCACTCTTTCTTATCACTTCCCCTATGTAAACCCTTGCGCAACAGTGGCAGTGGAATGCCTTGCTTAGGGTGATTAAAAAAATATATATATAGTGCGGGAAGCCGTGAACGCTTTGTTTAAAGAGTGGATTTGTTGTTATTACTATTAATATTACTTGCTTTTTGTGTGATATATTAAGTGTCCATAATGGTATTTGTGTCGCTACACGTGTTTCGAGTCTAAAGTTGACTCACTTCAGCCGAATAAACTTGTGATCTTACATGTCGAGATAAATATATATATATATATAATGAATATTCAGTAAATTTAATAATAATCAGGAGATTATATTGAATCTCGATATGTATAGATCTCAACATGTAAGATCACAAGTTTATTCGGCTGAAGTGAGTCAACTTTAGACTCGAAACACATGTAGCGACACAAATACCATTATGGACACTTAAAGTTTTAAAGCAAGTAATATTAATAGTAATAACATATATATATATATATATTGAGCATTATACTGTAAACATTTTAGATCAGAATTCACCTCAACGTGTCAAGCGACTGACTTATTGGTTTATGTCATTTTATTACATCAAATGCCACAAACGCCATAATTGGGTTATAGGGAAAGTTCATGCCAGTTTTAAGAGAAATTAAAACACAAAACAAAACGATGCTATTAAATATTTATTTAACTAAATATGAACCATTTTGTTAAATTTAGTGTTTCTACAAATTTCTGCGTTGTATAAGGTGAGTTATTCTCAATCAATCCTGATTTTTTTAAAATAATCATATCGCCCCAAGCAAGGCATTTTACTGTCACTGTTTTGCAGGTGGTTACATAGAAGGAAAGTTCTGAGTAAGATTGACAGGTTATAGGGGGTGTCAGGAAGTGGGCAAGAGAAGAATGAGAATACTGATGAGAGTGGAGTGAACGGGAAAAGAAGCATGAGAGAGAGGATGCAGGTTAGTGAGATAGGAGATGACTATTGACTTTACATCTAAATTCTTGGAGATTGTAGTTTTCGGGGAAGCAAGTAAACGGAAGGGAATTCCACAGGCAGGAAGTGCGAGAAAAGAAGCTGCTGGAGGAGAATTTGCGTTTACATTTTATTGGTTTCACAGTAAAAGGGTGGGACCTAGTTGCTAATCTTGATTTAGTCATTATCTGTTATGGTGCATTGGATATCGGCTCGGAACGAGAAATCGGGGAGCCGAGTTCGAATTCCAACTGAATTCATTGCCTTCACTTACGCGCAAATACCCTTGGGAAAGGTATTAATCCGTCTATTCCTTCCAGTTATGGGTTAAATAACAGGACAGATTAGCTTCTATAGCCTTGGTCGGCAACCAGTCTACCGCAGAAAGCAATGGCAACCTACTGCGAATTAATCTTCTGCCCAGTCAGTCATGTCTCTTTTGAGACATGATCGCCCAAACAGTGTATCACGTATGGCACTTAACTGACTGGCTGTAAGGTGAAGTGAGTGCTTGAATGTTTTTCATCAATAAGACTACAATCACCAACTCTAAACTTAACGAAACTCTTCTGTACAATTTTGTCAGCTGAAGCATTTTCATCGTACACAGCACATATCACTTTGTTGCTTGCTAGATACGTTTGCCTTGACGGTAATAAAAAAAGAATCAAGTGTCTAAATTGCACCTTATAATCTTCCATATTTAGGAATGCGAAATTGACACGTATTAAGTAATTTTTTTCTAAACAGATAGTTTGAAGTTTGCTCTAACGTGTTCCAACGTGTTATCACATGAACGACTAAAATTGGCATTAATTTTCCGGACAACTCAATACATAGCGTTGTATTTGATTGTCACACAATAACACACAAATGAATAAAACAATTCTGAAATATTAAATTATTTACTTGAAACAGGCGGTGTATTGATGAATTAGTTTTCTCCAATGTATTCCTAAATTCTTGATCCCATCTTTTACGACTTCTCATCCTTTGATATGATAAACAGTTCAAATGCTTCGATTATTTGTTCCTTTTTGGAGAATATTATAGGAATGTGTCAAGAGATTTTTCATATACTAAGGAGGTTACTTCGTTAGACGACTAGATCAACACATTTTCATTGGGTTTATATGTAACAATATATTGGGAGAAAAATTATCTGGAAAGAAAAAAGTCAGGAATAAGTCAATATTTCTTTTATATACAAAGGAGGTTTCTTCTTTAGGTGACCAGATCAACAACAAAACAAAAAAATGCGTCATTTCATGTGTGACAACCTAACATAGTACAGCACAAAATCCCATTGGAAGAAACGCTACAAAAAGATTGTATAGCGCCTATCTTTTAGGTTGTCTCGGATATCGATGTTTGGGGTTAAATGCACCTATTTCTGTCACGAGTCAATTCACCCTCTACCGATACTAATCGGGAATGTGGGGGTTAATGGGGAAGTCATTATCCCGAATAAAATCCAAGTATTAGATCGCATGAGATCGTGAGTTCGAAATCAGTTGGTGGCCTTTTATTTGACATTTGTTTTGGTAGACCTGACGTGCGACTGTAAATTAAATGGAAATTAAGATGGCGGGATGCTGTTACATATTTGTACTGGCTGTCTACGAAGGTCGGTGTCTCTATTGTGTAGGTCAGCTGTAACAAAACACTTTTTTGTGAGTTGCTGACTAGCATCTCTGACTTTTGAAAAAGTAAATGTATTGGAGCAACCGCTACGTCGTAATACACCAACCGTGATTTGTCGAGGTCGACTTTTGTCAACAGATAGTTTTAATCCTATTTTGAGACATTTAACCTAAAAAAAGAAGAGAACTGGGAGAAGAAAAACAAACTGGGATGATGTTATTTAGAACGTAAAGACTTTACGAACATCGCTATTCGTCTCGGGGATTAAGCGAATTTGAAACAATCCATCTTAATCAACATTTTTGGGGTCGAAATATCTGCCAAATATCTTTGATGATTTCCAGACGACAGCTTCTGTATAACTGAGGAAACCCCCCCCATATATATATATATATATATATATATATATATATATATATATATTCAATTTCGTATTCGTTATCGGCTAAAATGAAAATATGATCTACGTAACGGGCGTATATAGACGGTTTGGTAATTATTTTTTTAAAACTGTGTTTTCTGCGTAGGACATGGAAACATGGACCTAGACGATTTATCATACTTACTCAATTCGTGTGTAAATATGTTTTCCATGGTCCTAAAAAACGGCCTGAGTTGAACAGGCAAGCAAAGTTTTTTCAGGGTATTAGGATTGATAGATGATGGTGAAATTGAAGTATGTTTATATACGGAGTTATATATATATAAGTTACCATCATTACTATATGTGTGTGTGTGTGTGTGTGTGTGTGTGTGTGTGTGTGTGTGCAGGTTTCATTAAAAATGACAGACAAGGTATTAACATTAGTTTTTTATATAATTTTCATTAAAAATGACAGACAAGGTATTAACATTAGTTTTTTATATAATTTTTCATGTGTTCTTATGTTTTTTTTTCTTTTCAGAATTCAAATTATATAAGAATTGTGCAAAGGTTTCGTACTTTCGAGCGCTTTCGGCTATACTTTTAGCCATTATCAAGAATTAATTTTGTTTTACTTGTAAATAAACAAGTGTAAAGTTTATGTATATAGAGTCTTGTGTATGTTAAGTTCCAAACACGGTAAGCACATTGTTACCGTGTTCATAATTGATGTTATTAAGTGTAGGATTTCTCTTTTTTATTAGTAATGCCTCCATTAGTTTTAATTTTTTGCATGTCGATGATGCTATTACGTATATAAGTATTTTGTATTATGTATATATGTATTTTGCATGTGGATAATACGCTATATGCATATTAAACACATATTTCCCTTTTCTTTTAAACCAAACTACCTTTTCAATAGTAAACAATATTTTACTTTGAAAATATTACTATTTATAGGATTGTTTACGTAATATGTAACAAACTGATATAGTTTATTAAAGACATAATTAAAGAAATTAATGATTCCATATTTGGGGGCACAATAATTATTAAAGGTGAAAGGGTAGTTTAATTTCTAACTGAATTTCTGCTATAAAGAATTATTTACATTCGGATTAATGTCATAATCTTTGATGTTATCAACACAACATTTCGCCTGATGTAGTCTCCGGTCGTCTTCAGGTTTCTGTTAGTGTGAGTAACAGCCATGGAATTTCAAACTGAACCTTTCATATGGAGAGAATGAATGAAAAAAAAAAAAATGATTGATAATAATTTAACAAATTTCGAAGATTTTATCTTATTCTAATTTCCTTTTGTTGAATATTATATTTCAAATTAAGTAAGTGTGAAAGACAGTCATAAAAATTTTAAGGAATTATTTTCCGAATAAAAACATTTTTTGATCCAAGATGTTTTGTACATAAGCGAATACAAAACTTAATTCTTTAAAGAACAAAACTTATATTTTATGTAAAAATGCTTCTGTTTATAAATACATATATTTAATAAATGTAAATTTCAAGTATCTATATGATTGACCGACTCAAATTATACAGTTTATATATATGTAGATATATATTATTAGATCACATATAATAATATATTATATTACATATAATAAATTATACAGTTTATATATATGTATACATGTTATTATACAGTTTATATATATGTTATTATACATTTTGCATATATATATATATATATATATATGTATATTATATCACATATAATAAATTATGCAATTTATATATATGTATATATAGTGATCCGCAATCAGATCTGTTTCGCTGTATTACAGCTCATCAGTACGGTTAGACATTCGAATGCTTCTAGCCGGGATTGAATCCCGACCGAATTGACATTAGTCGGCTATTTTACCTCTGAAATAGGGGCGCTCGCTAGAGGGACGTGGATTTGAGTGTTTTATACAATGTAAGCATGCGCCAGTAGCCGATAGTGTTTACATTCATTACTGAATGAACGATGCGTAAATGTTTGAGTAGCTACTATTTTTCAAAGTCTACCATTCCTCCATAGTGCTCAATCAGGGTTTGAGAGCGTAAATAGTCATCCTTACATATAATCTATCTATATAAAAATGGATATGTCTGTCTGTCTCGGTGTGTGTTTGTGTGTCTCCATTTTAACGAACCCTACTCCTCCGAAATCTATGGTCCGATTTCAACAAAAATTGGGTCACTTATCGATCATGACATGAACCTTTGATGTACGCTAAAATTTTTCGAATCGATTTACAGGGTACGGCAGAAATCAACGAAACGCTTAGAATTTACAAACTCTTCTCCTCTGAAATGCTTCACTCAAACTCAACCAAAATCGAGTCACTGGTAGATCAAGGTCTGATGCCTCGATATGCGAACAAAAATTTCAATTGACACAGAGGGTGCGGCAAAAATTAATAGAAAATGTTGCTTTTTGCAATCGCTTATATCTCCGAAACTCTTAGTTGTATTCAAACAAAAATCAGGTCTTTTTTGCAACTTCTACCTTATCATATGCCCTAACAATTTCACGTTTTCAACAAGGTGCCAACCCTGCCAACGTTACAGGGCAATGCATCTACTTCTTCTGCGTCACAACGTCATCGCATCACATTACAGGCTCCCGTAACGCCCCCCACCCGTTTTTCCAATTGTACATCCATCATTTCCGTTAATTAGCAAAATTGACCGAGCATGAATTTCGTTTTACAAATACAGCAAAGACCAATACTTACTTCGGATTTTTGTTTTTAACTTACGCGTCACAGTAACTTTATACTGGACCTTTTTGAATAAGCACTTGAGCTTCCCATTTCAACATAACGACTAAAAAACCCAAGCCACGCCGGATTATACAGCTAGTAAATTATATATATATATATATATATATATATATATATATATATAAATTATACAATTTTTATATAGATAATTATTATATAGGGTGTTCCATTAAGATGTGTTGAAGTTAGCAGTAAATAAAACATATTATAATCAATTATGCAATAAATATATATATATATAATTGTTCAGATTAAATTATACAATTAAAAAACACTATCCCCGTATTGTAATATTTAAATATCATGAAAAACGCGAAAACCAAATATCCAAATCCCGGAACGCTCAGTTCGTAATAAGCACTTGCTGATTGCATAGTGCATGAAACTCAGAGTCGTGCTATAGACGTAGGATAATATGTATATTTATTAATATAGACTTTATAGCTCTGTTGTATTACATCAAGAAATTTTTTTATTAACACCATAAAGATATGTATATATGTCTGTTCATTTGCCTGTATATCCATATGTATATTAATTGATATCCGGACTGCTGTACTATTCTGTATTGACATTTTACGACGTTTCAGCCGTTGTACACTCCGACCTTCCTCAGGTGATTGGAATTCTGAACAGAAACCTTTGTCGCAAATATGGTAATACAAATGGGAACAACAATTTGAACAATGTAAATAATTAATTTATCTCATCTCAGAAGTATAGACAAATATATATATATATATATATATATATATATAATCCTGTTTTTTTTTTTATTGTGATCTGTTTCTTTCATTTCTTCCAACCTCTTTCATTCTCGTGGTTTTATTGTCTTGCTTGGGGTGAAATGATTCACATTAAAATATCGGACTTGTGACTAAGGATTCAAAGACAGCCCTAGATCGAAATATTCTGGGATCTCAGAAAATATTTGCATATCTCAAAGACTAGTTCTACATTCTTTTTATGACCCCTGTCATGATATTTTTTAAATCGCGATCACCCAAAGCAAAGCAATGGACACAGGTTACTGGATGTGGAAGCAATAGGAAATAGAAGCATTACTCTTCTTTAACCCTCTTTAGTAATCAGGAGAGCAATAAATAACGACTGACATTACATTTAAACTACACTATTTACATAAGGTCTGTCTACCCTATCTAAAGCGATTTCTGGAAAAAATACAAAGGATCTGTGGTTCATATAACATCAGGATGACCTTCAGAAGTGGTTCTACATTTCGCAGGTACTTCTCCCGAGTAAGACCCCCAATAAAGTACATGACTAAGGACTGTGTGTATGTCATTCCATGTAGTTGTGGAATAAATATAAAAGAGAAACAGGCCGTCCGCTTAAGGTAAAGCTACAAGAACATTGCAAGGCTGTAACACGAGAAGCGATAGAAAAATCAGGCGTAGCTGACCACATATGGAAAGAGAAAGGGCTCACTGCCCCCTAAGGGATAAAGTTGAAATAATACATAGAGAACGCCACTGGAAACTATGTTAACTTAAGAAATTAGCATATATGCTAGGCTACAAAAATTTTCTAAGCCGACCAAGAATAGAGATGGATAATATATGGGAACCAGTAAAAGAAATCATTAGTGTCAAAAACTGCAATATGAGCTCTGGTAAGAAATACTAGAGAAAACCATTAACATCAAAAATTGCAATATAAACTCTGGTAAAAATGATTACTGAATATTAGGTTTATAAATCCTAGAAATTCAGTTATTCTTGTGCTTAAGGTCACATGGCCCAGTGGATATAAACGTTGGTTAGTTCCTGTGACTTGACCTAAAGAGTTGTGAGTTTAATATAGCAGGTAAGTTTGAAGTTCGGTTTGAAATTGCTAGCACCTGAGAAGGCTGGAGCGTACAACGGCCGAAACATTATAAAAATGGTAACCAAGATGAGGCCAATGGTCCGAATAATGTAAATTTCATTTAAACTTTTGAATATTAAAATTGACTGGTAAGAAGAGAAGAAACTTCTCGAGAGAAGAATCTCTTAGCATAGGACTTATAATAATACGAGAAGAAGAAAAACTAATTAAGAGAGAACAATAAAAACAGGAATCAAGAAGACAGTAAATAAGAATTGACATTGCATTTAAATTTTTTCAAGATTGTTGTGGATTCTTGTTGAGAAACCACACAAAATAATAAATAACAAAAACAGATATGGAGATAGAAAATGTAAGTTATATTGAACAAAAATATACAAACCGGAACACTGGTTAGTCGATTCAGGAATACTAGGAATACTGTTATTAAGAATCAATATATGCAATCTTGTAGTGAAGAAGTATGTGCGGGTAATAAGTCTATATCCTTACTGACCAACTAGCGACGGTACAACAACTCAGCACCACCACTGCTCTTTGACAATCACTGCCGTTCTCTGTATAGGCAGAATTATATGTACACATCAGGCGAGTCCGTTCTTATGTGCAAAAAGGAGTGCTCCCCAACAAAAATCAAATTAACTGGAAAGCAAGAAACCAGGAGTGAGTCCCACAAGCGAGAGAAGAAACTGTTAGCATAGAACTTATAATAATATGAGAAGAAGAAAACATAATTAAGGAGAGAGAACAATAAAAGAAGAGAAATCAAGAAGACAGTAAATAACCATTGACATTGCATTTAAATTACTGAATATCAAAGTTCAGTGGAAAGCAAGAAGCCGGAAGAGTGTTCTACAAGCGAGAGAAGAAACTGTTAACATAGGACTTATAATAATATGAGAAGAAGAAAACATAATTAAGGAGAGAGAACAATAAAAGAAGAGGAATCAAGAAGATAGTAAATAACGATTGACATTGCATTGAAATTTTTGAAGATCAAATTTGACGAGAAAGCATGTAGGTGGAAGGGAGTTTTACAAATGACAATTGCGAGAAAAGAAACCGTTAGCATAGAACTTACCGTTACGTCTAGCCAATTCAACAGTAAATTGATACGAACTCGTCGCCTCTCCAGTACAGAAATTAATTCATTAATGAAGTTTAAGTCCACAGCAAAGAGTTCATCTGAACAGTTATTATAAAAGTCTTTGTTTAAAATGATTTAGTAAATAAAAATCATTATAACTCAGAGAAAAGTAACTTTTTTTTCTTTTTTTTTTTAATCTTTTTGTAACGCCACTGATGTGCAGGGGGCTACGTGAGAGTGAAAAGATTTGGAAAAGAGAAAGCCGGAAACCACATCCTAAACAGGGAACAAGGGATGAGCCTCTACACCTGTACACTAGACGTGAGTGGAATGTGAACCTGGCGATAGTTTAGTCTATCTACTCCAATTGAAAAAAAATAAAATAAAATGAAAAATAAAAAAATAAAAAGAAAAGTGAAAAGATTGGAAAAGAGAAAGCCGGAAACCACATCCTGAACAGGGAACAAGGGATGAGCCTCTACACCTGTACAATAGACGTGGGTGGAGTGTGAACCGGGCGATAGTTTAGTCTATCTACTCCAATTGAAAAAAAATAAAATAAAATGAAAAATAAAAAAATAAAAATAAAAGTGAAAAGATTGGAAAAGAGAAAGCCGGAAACCACATCCTGAACAGGGAACAAGGGATGAGCCTCTACACCTGTACAATAGACGTGGGTGGAGTGTGAACCGGGCGATAGATTAAACTATCTACTCCAACTGAGAAAAAAATATGAAAAAGAAAAAAAAATGAAAAGTGAAAAGATTGGAAAAGAGAAAGCCGGAAACGACATCCTGAACAGGGAACAAGGGATGAGCCTCTACACCTGTACTGCAATGAAGAGAATATGGAAAAAAGGAAATTTTTTACAAAAAAAACCTTTGGTATAAAAGTTTTTTCTGTAAAAATTTACTTTTTTACCTAAGTTACTTTTCTCTCTGAGTCATAATGATTTTTATTCTGATAAAACTATTTTCAAAAGCTGATTGACATTAAATTTGAACGTAAAAGGAAATAATGAGTTAGGCAGATTTTAAGATTTTCTTCTGACTGCCTATCGATTGTAACAATGCAACAACACTATCCAACTGACTTTTATTTTATTAACTAAATACATATTTGGAAGGATGTGCGTTGTGGATATCGGCTCGGAACGAGAAATCGGGGAGCCGAGTTCGAATTCCAGTTGAATTCATTGCATTCACTTACGCGCAAATACCCTTGGGAAAGGTATTAATCCGTCTCTTCCTTCCAGTTATGGGTTAAATAACAGGACAGATTGGGTTCTATAGCCTTTGCTGGCAACCAGTCTACCGCAGAAAGCAATGGCAAACTACTGCGGGATAATCTTCTGCCCAGTCAGTCATGTCTCTTTTGAGACATGATTGCCCAAGCGTGTTTCACGTATGGCACATAACTGACTGACTGACATATTTGGAATTTGATGCTCTTCATTCATTCAGTTAATTGTCATATGTGATACATGCTTGGGCGATCGTATCTCTTACGATCCTTGCCCGACTAGGGAGAAAATTTTCCCACAGTAGGTTATTACTTTCTGTGGTAGACTCGTTGCTAAACAAGACTATAAAACCCAATCTGTCCTGCTATTCAATTCTTTTATCCAGTTCAGTCAGTTAATTGCCATACATGATACACGCTTGGGAGATCATGTCTCTTACGATCTTTGCCCGACTAGGTAAAAGATTTTCCCGCAGTAGATTGCCATTACTCTCTTCGGTAGGCTGATTTTCAACCAAGGCTATAGAACCCAGTCTGCCCTGCTATTTAATCCATAGCTAGAGGGAGAAGGGGTGGATTAATACCTTTCCCAAAGGTATTTGTGCGTAAGTGAATGCAACGAATTCAACTGGAATTCGAACTCGGCTCTCTGATTTCTTGTTCCGAGCCAACATCCACTGCACCACTGAACTTTCATTTATCATTCAAAATATTAATTTTTGTTAATTTCTTATAACAATTTCTTGTACTAGGTTCCATAGATTGTACTCATTCTTTAAAACACTTTCCCCGCTAATTATTTTTTGGAAAATGTTTGATTTTCAAACGAATGTTTTTATTTGTTTTAAATATAGCAACTAAAAAACCGAAACACGTTGAATTATCCGATTAGTGGCTAACACCTCTTCCAGACGTATGAGTTGACAATTGGACTCATTTCAAATTCAGAAGAGTATGAAAAGGTTCAAGATCGGCGTATAAACACGTCTATAGCTGGTTTTTTAACGTCATGCTTTGAACGTTTTTATTCGTCCGTATCTGAAAAAGATGCGTTCAGTAAAAACGTATATACACAACACATCTACGCCGGGGAAGTGGATAAATAAAATAACCGGGGCCTTTATCAGCAGCTTCGCCTATAGAGCTGATGTTAAAGATGAAAACCGTTGTTAGCTACTCCACCCGTCACTTTCTTTTCGAAAAGAACGGTTGGGTTTTCTATATTAAGGCCTTACTACAACTGCTGACTCCTGCACACAAATTTTCAAGCCATTAAGTTGTGCCAGTTCCCGGGGCTCTTACAAGCGACATGAAGCCCTACCCAAGCTGTTGACCTGCTCGGTGCCATAATCCCGTCCTACTCAGCAGACAAGGCACCCAGATTTTTTTTTTAAGGAACAATGACAGATGAAGATAGAGAAAGTGCTGCAGGGACGAGGGGATACTGGAGTGACAGAATAACAACAGAAGTCAACGGTTTCTCCAGCAAAGACGTTTGTGTAGACTGAATGCGTGTATTTGTCTACATACGCGCGTGCCTAGGCCTTTGGAGAGGTATTCCTGCTTGCCATTCACGATGTATACAAAAAACAAAAAACAAAAAACAAAAATACAATTAACGTAGAACCTAAGTATACAAACGTTATGAGAATATTGAAAACTGTGTGTTTAAATGAACAGACTCAGAAGTGAGGATTTACATGTACTGCAAGATTGTTCCACGTTAAGCATCTGATTCGTTACTATTTTGCTACTATTTAAATTTTTATGGGTGTATTGCGTTAAAAAGATTCAAGTTTATTGTAATTACATAAATTACATTAATTAATAAGCTATACACTATATGTTAAAGCCTTTACTAAAAATAAATACAGATAGACACATGCATAAGCTTATATATATATCTATCCATGTGTGTGTCCATGCATATATATATATATATATATATATATATATATATATGCATACAAGATGAAAATATACTAAAGAAATTAGTAAATAATATATCTACAACAGATCCAAGCAAAAACTTTAAGTTGGTCATGTGTGACGTCATGATATGCAATGCAACATTCGCTTCCAGCGTCCTAAATGCACAAGTTTGTTGTTGCTTGGAAATCTTCCATGTAAACAAAAATAGTTTGTCTTTATGGTTTGTCCGTGTTTATAATATATAATGGAATTTGACATCTTTGAAAATGGCTTATGTAAGCCGAAAGCTTAGATTGGATTATTAAAAAATTATGTCTATATTATTTAATGAAACATGCATTAGTATGTGTGTGTGTGTGTGTGTGTGTGTGTGTGTGTGTGTGTGTGTGTGTGTGTGTGTGCTAAACTGTAATAAGTCAAATTTAAATTAGCTCATTATTAGAAAGTGCTTAGTACATGACAGAAAAAAAATGAAGACTGACCATTTAAATATTTACGTAAAGATAAGCCGGTTACGCTACTATGATTTCGAACTTTTCAGTTTCGTCAGGTGATTTGTTTACCTGTATTGTTTTGTGAGTGTCTTTTTTTTTTTTTTTGCCTGACGAATCCGTAAATATCAAAACCATGGTAGAGTAACCGGCACCTGTATATATATATATATATATATATATAAACTTTTTTTTTTTTACATTGCGACACGGAAATTTCTATGTTTTGAGATTTTTACCTCGTCATCAGGCAATGTTAGTTCATTGTTGTGAAAATCATTTTTGTTTAAATATAAGAAATAATACATTTGTTATTTACGGATATTCCTGATGACGAGGAAAAATCTCGAACCATAGAAAATTTCCCTGTCGCAATGTAAATTAAATTAATTTTAAATAAAAACAAATTTAATTAGATAGATAGATAGATAGATAGATAGATAGATAGATGTGTGTGTGTGTGTGTGTGTGTGTGTGTGTGTGTGTGTGTGATAAATTGTAATGTTTAGTGCCACAATTTTTTCAGTAGTTTAGTAGTGAAAAGGCATTTTAAGCAAGTAGATTTTTTGTCATAAAGTGCTCGATATCAAAAGGTAAAGATAAAGCGTTAATAAAATTACTTGGAGAAACTTGTCACTTGGCTGAGCAGTGTTATTTCATTAATGCCGACTTCGGAGTTTCCTGAAGGCATTATTGTAATGTTCACAATCTTCAAGGTCATTTAGTTTTCTCTGCTATTTCTTACAAAGAAATCAAATTGCAGCAAACTTTAAATAAATACGAAAAGGTTGAAAAATAGCATAAAAAAACCAAATGACCCTGAAGAGTGAAGACATTACAATAACGCCCTCACGAAACTTCGAAGTCGACATGACAGAAATAATACTACTCAGTTAAGTGACAAGTTCCTCTATATTAAGTGTGTGTATTTGTCTACATAAGCGCGTGCCTAGGCCTTTGGAGAGATATTCCTGCTTGTCATTCACGATGTATACAAAAAATAAATAAATAAATAAATAAATAAAAATAACAATTAACGTAGAACTTAAGTATACAAATGTTATGAGAATATTGAAAACTGTGTGTTTAAATGGACAGACTCAGAATTGAGGATTTACATGTACAACAAGATTGTCCCACGTTAAGCATCTGATTCGATTCTACTTCGCTACTAAATAAACTTTTATGGCTGTATTGCGTTAAAAATTCAAGTTTATTGTAATTACAGTGTGTGTGTGTGTGTGTGTGTGTGTGTGTGTGTGTGTGTGACAAAGTAGGAAAAGTGTTTCTTGGGATACGTTTCGTGCTCTGGGAACTCATTGGACTCAATTTTTTTATGTTGGTGTGACCACGCATGCGCACAAACGAGGGGTGCTGGCAATTTAAAATTTTATTTTATTATAAACGATTTCATTGAGAGTCTGTTCCTTTTAATTCCCGTCGCTTTTATAAGTAGATATCGCATACTGTGATAATAAAAGATCTGCCAGAAATGGTGAAATGCTGTCAGAACCGGGACGCACATTTATTGTAGATGACGTTGCGATCCAGGCACTTTCTAGATATTCTCGTCGTAGTGAATTGTCTTTCCTTTGATCAAAGTAGCATTTTTGAGTCAAAATTGTGGTCAGTCACGTTACGGTAGGCAATTACTATAAACTAGATAAAAAAAAAAAATAGAAAAATATGAACGCGACACACACACACACACACACACACACAAAAATAATTACTAATATCCTTCATTCTTATGTAGTCGTACTAACATAGTAAATTTAATCTGATAAAGTCTTGATGTAACGAAACGCGTTGCAAGAAAACTTTTTTTTACTTTGTCATACATTTTCCTCGAATATTGTTCTTGATATATAAAAATATATGATATTATCTCATATATATATATATATATATATATATGTGTGTGTGTGTGTGTGTGTGTATTCAAGAAGCAAATTTTCTTTTAGACATGTCAGATTAAATAAATTGCAAACATTGTGCCTGCTTATTTTTAATAAAATCCGTTCATACTGACGGATAATCTTTCGCGTATTATAATTGAAGGATGTCAGAAATGAGCTGTAACGTTGACAGATGTTATTATCATTCATTTCTCAAGGTACCCAAGTACTTTCAATCTCTTTCCGAGATCATCATTAGGCGTGTGAGTTATGGTAACAAAAAATAACCACAAAACTGTGTTGCTAAAAATTACTGTAATTCTTTTTTCTGCTTCAGATATAACGGCTGACGGTTGAGAAATTGCGGTTATTTTTATATAGTGCAGTCAACTTTGATTTTCAAAAATCTATAGGCAATGCCAATCGTTATTTACTGTCTTCTTGATTCCTCTTTTATTGTTCTTTCCCCTTAATTATGTTTTCTTCTTATATTATTATAAGTTCTATGCTAACAGTTTCTTCTCTTGTTTGTGAAACTCTCTTCTGACTTCTTGCTTCCCAGTCAACTTTGATCTTCAAAAATTTAAATGTAATGTCAATCGTTATCTACGGTCTTCTTGATTCCTCTTTTATTGTTCTTTCTCTTTAATAGTGTTTTTGTTTTTTGTTTTTTGTTTTTTTGTTGTTGTTTTTTCTTAACACTTAGTAACTAATTGCGACTTAATGTCTTTAGAAATTTACTTAGGGTGAAATGTTTAGAAAAAAATGTTACATAAAGCCTGTTTGTACCTTTCTTTTTGAGAATGTACCTATCTGCCGATGTGCGTTGTGGTCCAGTGGATATCGGCTCGGAACGAGAAGCCGGGGAGCCGAGTTCGAATTCCAGTTGAATCCATTGTATTCACTTACGCGCAAATACCCTTGGGAAAGGTATTAATCCGTCTCTTCCTTCCAGTTATGGGTTAAATAGCAGGACAGATTGGGTTCTATAGCCTTGGTCGGCAACCAGTCTGCCGCAGAAAGCAATGGCAACCTACTGCGGGATAATCTTCTGCCCAGTCAGTCATGTCTCTTTCGAGACATGATCACCCAAGCGTGTATCGCGTATGGCACTGACTGACCTATCTGCATTAATTACATTACTACATTTTAAGTGAAGGTCAACGTTTTAAGAAAAGCATCAAAATAATGTGAAATTGTTTTTTTTTTTTATGAAAATTCCATCATTAATCATCGACTAGTTTGAAGGTTAACCAATCTGTTTGGAGTAAATAGGTCCCCCTATTATAAGGTTCACACTTCACTCCAGGTTTTTGAACAGGATGTTTATTCCTTGTTTACAGTTCCTTGTAAAGTCTACTTCCACACTGATTAAACTCTGAAATGATATTCACTAATTGAATCTTGACCTCTTCATGTCTAGACTTAGCCATTATCCTTCCTCAAGGACTTTACTTATTGCCCTTTCTTACGCTAATGCAGCACTACACAGATAACTCCATTCTTTGAGTGGCTCTTGAACCCTGTATTATGTGAATATTAGTTTAAAAAAAATCTTATCTCAAGAATTGAAAAACCTTTTGTTATGATATTCGAAATAGTAATTGCAATTCTTCATACGACAGTCCAGGACCAAGGCATTTCGCTGCGTGCACACGTCACAACAGAAAGTGACACAAAGTAGAATTTAATATGCGTTTATCGGCAGTATTTTTTTTTATAATCGTGTAGCCCCAGGCAGGGCATTTTACTGCGACTGCTGTGCAGGGTCTTACATAGGAGGAATGTCATGAGAAAGAGTGACAGGTTACAGGGGGTGTCAGGAAGAGGGTATGAGAAGGATGAAATTGAGGTAGACGGAGAAAAGAGCATGAGAAAGAGGATGCAAGTTAGTGAGATAGGAGATGATTATTGACTTTACATTTGAATTCTTGAAAATTGTAGCTGTCGGGAAAGCGAAAGGGAATTTCACAGGCGGGAAGTGCGAGAAAAGAAGCTGATGGAGTAGAATTTATGTTTACAATTTATTGGTTTCACAATAAAAGGGTGGGATCTAGGTGCTAATCTTGTGGCTCGAGGAAATTCATATATAGGGGGACCAGTAAGCTAAGTACATCGGAGCAAAAGCCGAGAAAGTATTTGTAGAAGAGACACAGGGAAGCCACACTGAATCGGTGAGAAAGCGACTGTATCCTAGCTGCAAAGTTGGGATCGATCACATTACAGATTCTCTGTTGGATTTTGTCAAGGACACCTAGGTGGATAGCAGGAGCACCCGACCAGATATGGCAGCAGTATTCAATGCACGGGCGGATGGTTGACTTAAAATCTTCAATCCCCTTCCGAAGGCGAGGTGCACCGCCTGCGGGCATTTCCCTCGTGCTCGACAAAGAGAATCTTGTTTCGACTTGTGCTGTTTGCTTCGCCAGAATACATTGGTGAATTCCTGATAAAAATCTGTTTGTTTATATATATATTTATCTAGCAATTCCAACAGGTCACCCATCTAGGTACTGACCCAGCTTGACGTTGCTTAACACTGGAGTCGGTGTTTCAACGTAATGTGACCGTAAGCACAAAGTAAAAATATGAAACAAAATAATTACTTACTATGATGTAAAATCAGGAAGAAAGGACAGAGAACTATGGCGCCATATTTAAAACCATTTAACGACGTGGCTTCACTGTGCACATTATAAGAAAATTTATTGCACTAGAGGAGATAGATTCGTGATCGCCACAAAGCGCAGCACAACGGACAGTTGAGGGAGCTATGCAATTTTTGGCCCTGGCCCGAGCGCATGCGTTCGGGTTCCTCACACAATAGTCGATCCACACATCAAAAGGAACGCGTAATTATACAAATTATGTCTATTTGAAATCTCATATTTCTTAATGTAAACATTATGCCTATTCTCTTTTAGAGTCATTCTTCTTTTATGTCCCGTCTTCATTCAACAAGCAATGAATCATGTCTCTCCACATCTTCCTATTCTTCGTAGCTGTAGATAATGTTTTGTTTCCTTATTATCATCTAATAATCATTTATACAAGCTCGTCAGATCGGTTACTTACTGTTTCTTTCTACCACTCTTGTTTTCAATATGCCCTATGGGGGTCAAATTCTCCAAGCCCTCTTTCCTCATTATGCGCCTAAGATATTTCAACAGTGCCTTTCGGCCTTTGGTATGAGTCTTTGTTTCTTTTTCTCTTCTTTGGCAATCCTCACTCTCGGATTTCTCTTCCAGCTTCTTGCTTTTCAGCCAACTTTGATCTTCAAAAAGGTATTATTATTTTACAGTAACCTGTACAAGACCCCGGTGCCTACCGAGGTAGAGTGTAACGTTAAATAGCATTTTATATTGATATAAGAGTAAGATGACGATTAATCCTATGCATGAACAGTTTGAGATTGTAGTGATCAGGGAAACATCCTCTTGGGAGTTGGTTCCACAGGGTAGTGGTTCGGACGGAACTGATCGCTGATGGAATACGGAGAAAGTTTGGGTGGTTTGCTATTATGTAAGCGGCTTGGCGGGTTCTAGCCGTAAAGGTTCTGTTTGGTGGGATCAAGGAATGTAGTTCGTTCGAGAACTTTCCATGAAAATAGCGAAAGAACGGGAAGAGACTCGCCACTTACCACCAGTGATAGAGAGGTTGAAGGATCGAAAATAATTCTTCTCCAACAAGAACTCAAAGGCGCTTTTGAATTCTATCAATACGGGAAAGTGAGGTCTGGGTAGCTCCCGCCCAAATATAGCACCAGTACTATCGTCCTGATCTGGCTTTTATAAAGGCAGAGATGCAACATCAATTGTTAGTTTTCTGTCTCTATAAATCCTGCATGTTTTTTTATTGTCTTTTCTCTTCAGTAATATTTCCTCGGTTTTTTTTTTCACTCTCAGCAACCCGTTGCGTCTTAGTGGCTTTACCGCCTTGCTTGGAGTAAAATGATTTTTTTAAATCATTAAGGGTTCCTCATTGTTTATATGCTCCGTCCATAGTATTCTTAGCATGCTTTTGTCGAAATACACTACCGGCCATAATTATTAGGCCACCCCAGTGTTTTAAAACAATACTATTTTTAATATGTATTGCCAAGTGAATAATTGTAAATGAAAATAAAATGGGTTTTTTGTTAATATTGCACAATATCATGCGCATCAAATGAATTTATAAATATTTAATAATTACCTATTGCAGTTTCATCAATGAAAGAATGAAGGAAATTTAGGGTGATTCGGACGAGTTCATCTTTGCTTCTTTGCCTTGTAAAATTTTGCAAAGTAATAATAACAAAAGAACCATCCTATTTTCATTCGGCAATATATACTAAAAATAGTATGAAATACATAATTTCTTTAAAAAAAAAAATGGGGGTGGCCTAATAAATGTGGTCGGTAGTGTACATCTCTGTTTATATAAGTCTCCTCTTCATCTGCGAAAAAAATTGCTCTACATTCACTGCCATAAAAGATGATTAATATTGCTTAACTATTGCCTAACTTAGAACATTTTTCTTTTTTTCTAACGAAATTTGTCTATTACTTTGACTAATTTTCAAAAGGCATCTTTCGTTATTCCGATTCACCTTCAAATTTCTGTCACATTTTCCGTTTTCCCTTATAACACTTTCCCGATATATTTCTCTGTTTACTTGATTCTGACGCCTGCCATTCGTAGCTTGCGTCGTGGGCTGTTCTTTTTAATGACGACCATAAAAACAGAAAATTTCCTAACGTAATTTATGCGTCAAATCTTAATGATCTCATTTCTTTTGCAAGCCTATCGAGAACACTAACATGGTAGTTTCTTATGTCACAAAATAGTATGCCATGCTCATTGCCAACAAGAATTACTGAGTCTGAAAAAAAAAACAAGATTGTTATTAATAACAAAGGACAATAAAAGAACAGGAATTAAGATGACGACTAATATTGCATTTAAACTTTTGAAGATTAATGTTGACGAGAAAGCAAGAAACTAAAAGAGAGTTCTACAAGCGAGAAGTGTGAAAGAAATGAGACCTAACTCCCAATCTAGTACCATACATACTTAAATTCGTAAAATCGAAGTACCAAAGAAGAAAGCTCATTAGAACAATTAATATCATGATAGCCAGCTTCTTGAAAATAGCCATGTTTTTCTTTGTTTTTGAAAGCCAGAACGTGTAAACATTTATGAAAAAGGTTCATAAAAAATTCCATATTGACGTTTAAATTTAGTAGAATGGTAATTCACAGATAACAAAGAAAAGGTCTTTGTGGCGAGCCATGATCGCCTAATTCATGAAGAGACATGGCACGAAAATAAGTGTTGCTCTCACGCTAAAAATAAACGAATGTAACTAAACACTAGAGTTACCCTTTACTCTTCTGCTGTACCCAAATGTACCCTCTGTATGTAATTTACACCACACACATTCCTCTCCTCGGTTTCACCAATATGTTTACTTGTCCTGAGAAAGTTCCTTTTCACAAGCCTATGTTTATATACGTGAGACAATCAATATAAAGATAAGGCTTCGCAAAGGGCAATCAATGTAGGCTTACTACTGTCCGGATAACTGCCTATCGGTTATGCCGTGTGGCTGCTTGACCTTAGCAGAAGTCGTGTTTAAAGTGTTAAAATTAACAGATAGACTCGGTCAACGAATCAACACAAGTAAGTTCTTAACAGATAGATATTTTAAAGCAGTCGTTCTCAAACTATTTTAGGATTTATTGCATGACGGTTTCTTTATAATATTTTAGATGGCTCGCAGACCCTTTTATATTAACCACAGTTAACATATAGGCTACTGAAAGAAAACATTTTTGGCAAACAAATATTTATTCAAAAAATAACAACTCAAAATATATTTATTCAAAAAAATGGCAACCAATTTCTATTAAAACGAAAACATTTTTCGGAAATCAATTATTCATTGCGAAAATGACAACCATAAACTTCAAAAGTACTTTCAATGAGCTGGGTACATTTGCTTGGCCTCGACCAGTTTTTCTAGATTTGGCTTTGTTTTGGCGAGTGCAACTCTCATGTCATTTGTAGCTTCTAATCTGTTTCAGGATTTTGTCTTGAGGGCAAGTAATGTGGAAAATGTCTTACACTCAAATAGCCAATAATTTCAACTGAGTGTCCTCTTCACGGACCCTCGAAACCACTTCCCGGTTCCCTAGGGGACCACGGACCCCAGTTTGAGGACTTCTGTTTTAAAGGAACATTACCCCCTCACCACCGTTAGTAATGTGGGACATTATCACGGCATCAGTGACGAGAGCTTTTAAAATATTGATCTGTATTTTAGTTTTATTATATATTGTATTATGGGTATGCAGTGGATATCGGCTCGGAACGAGAAATCGGAGAGCCGAGTTCGAATTCCAGTTGAATTCGTTACATTAACTTACGCGCAAATACCATTGGGAAAGGTATTAATAAGTCTCTTCTCCCTCCAGCTATGGGTTAAATAGCAGGACAGACTGGGTTCGGTTCTAAAGACTTGGCTGGCAGCCAGTCTACCACAGAAAGTAATGATAACCTACTGCGTGAAAATATTGTGTCCATTTAGGCATGTCTATTTCAACACATGATAACCGAAGCGTATATCACCTATCGATTGTCTTGTCGTTTCTGTCTTTTATAGCAGTGGTTTCAAACCATTTTTATACCATGGACCGGCTGCAATCTATCCGCAGACTGGTAGGTACATCGTTGTGAAATTTATGAGCATTTTGGCAAAGAGAGTAATAATAAAACAAGCAATTTATTAAAGGGAAGAAAAAGTGTATAACCTTTTGACACTCATGTCTTGGCTCCAGCCCGACCACACCCTTCTGTTCTTAGTTTCCCTGAATCAACACCTATTACACTATTATCACATCAATATCAACTCACCATAATTAATAATTAATAAAATTAATTGGGATTAGAAAATTAGTTGAAAATTATTATAAATGGATCACGTGTAGGAGAATTCCAGTTGAATTCCTTGCATTCACTTGGGAAAGGTATTAATCCGTCCCTTTCCTCCAGCTATGGGTTAAATAATAGAACAGATTGGGTTCTATAGCCTTGGCTGGCAACCAGTCTACCGCAAAAAGCAATAGCAACCTACTGCGGGATAATCTTCTGACCAGTCAGTCATGTCTCTTTCGAGACATGATCGCCCAAAGCGTATGGCATTTAACTGACTGTAGAAGCTCGACCTGAGTTCTTGGTTGAATAGCCGTTGAAAGTTCTGCATCCGCTTGGTGATGATGGAACATCATTAATTTGATTTTCGAGGCATTGAATGTGACTAACTAGTTGCTCCCCACCTCCACTGAGCTGTTAGGGCGTGGTCAGAGGAGAACCTCTCCTGTCAAACTCTGGTCATCAATATCAACTGAACATAATGTAGCATCAATGGGAGCCCTGGGCTTCTTTTCCTGCAACTAGACGGTCTCATCCGGGAGTGACACTCCAAGTGTGTTCGTTACGTCTAGTCTACTTCGTAATTTTGTTTTGGTTATTGTCACACCAGAAAACCCCGCTACACGAAGATATGATGTCGGAAATTAAAGTCCAATATTCATTGTATCTATTATACGAGTGGGCCTGTGCGTTAAAAATGACGGCATAATATTTTTATCGAAATGCCGTCTAAAATGACGGCATTATATAAATTGATGAACGTACTATTGAGTATCTTACATTAAGACATAAAAGAAAACTCCTCAGCGTGTTAGGAGGGAAATATATATATATATATATATATATATATATATATATATATATATATATATATCCAGGTGAAGAGAACCAACAGTTTTACAATTCCGAGATCTCCGGCATTTACTTTTTTTTTAAATGTCCTCAATACAACAAATATTGTAGAGCATAATATAATTAAACTGGTTTTTATTTAAAATTAATATGGCTTAAATTGCGACACGGAAATTTATATATATATATATATATATATATATATATATATATATATATATATATATATATCCGCAGACAGATCTGTTTCGCTGTATCAAATCTCATCAGTACGGTTAGACATCCGATTGGTTTTACCCAGGATTGAAACCCGACCGAATTGTTATCAGCCGGAGATTCTACCTCTGAGCTATGGGCGCTCGGTAGAAGGAGGCAGACTTTTAGTTTAGCGTATGATGTATCATACGCCAGTAGCCAGATTGCTCTAATTCATTACTGAATTAGCTATGAGTATATATATATATATATATATATATATATATATATATGGAGCTGTTTTGTTGTATACGGAATAAAAAGTCAGGAGAATCAAACTAAAAAAAATAAAAATAAATAAAGTACGGTTATAAAAAGTAATTACTGACCAAAATAAATTTTATTGCAAGATATATAACAGCAACTTTTCTTTTAAGTATCTTTCATTGAATGCAACCGACAAAGATGATTCACTCAATTTTTATTGAACTTTTCCAGCATTTTAGCATTTTTCTGTTTTTAGAAGTTAAAGAATATAAAGGTTGTCCATACTTTTTATTGTTCTGAGCGCCTTCGGTCAGTACTTCAGCCATTCTCAGTTTGATACCGTTATTCTCCGTGTATTGCACGACATAGTAGTTTTTATTATGGCTTGGTTCATGATCTTTAAGATCAAAGAAATCATTGATTATTTCAGTAAGAGAAAAATCGTACACTAAAGTCAAGCTTTAGACAAGAGAGAAAGAAACAACCGAATATCGACATTTGACTAAGAACTAAAAATTGTGGCTACATTCGAATTGATTGGTAACCATGGTGTTTATGATTCGATAATCGTTTTTTAAATTTTGGGCTTTGTTTAAAGTCAAAATCCTGTAATTATGTTCAAAAAGATATTTTTTCTTTGTGGTGAGGGTATGGGGACAAGAATAGGGCAACAATATTGACGCTCGAACAAATTTGATTCGATAAGGATAGAAGCAAGAGTCGACAGCGAGACAAGAGAACGAAGTAGGGAGGCAATTGCGAAAAAACCCGAAGATGGAGATTTACCAAGATAAGCCAGGAATATTGTTCTAATCGTGAGGCACGCAGTGAGAATTAAAATCATTTGGACTGAGATTAAAGTGTCTTCCAATACGACAAACTATATTTATCGCTCAATTATGTTTCTTTCTTCGGACAGAACAGAACAAATAAAAGTGGGAATGTCGTGTTCCGGAGATTTCAACACTGCGGTAGTACCGCCCTCATTGCATCAAATTGGAGAGGGTCGATGGATTATCGACGCCAGCGCAGCATTGGTTGTAATGATCGGGTAATTTTTGACCTCGGCCCATATGCACGCGCTTTGGCTCCCCATTTTAAACCGGCTTTGTGCCATATCCCGTTCCATCACCGGGTGGTGTAGGGTGAGTAAATACCCAGTATACTATCTGTTCTTCACATTTGTTTTTTGTGTTTCTAATTCCGGGCAGTTGATGGAAAAGCTTTTAGAAGGAATTGGTCCCGGGGATTCCAATCTTGTGGCAGTACCTCCGTAATGGTACTAAAGATGAGAGTTGGTAGATCCCAAACATCAACGTGAGAGTGGTCGTGGGGACTGGGCAATTTATTTCTTTGGCATATATGAACGCGTATGAACATCCCACGTTAAAAACGACCTCATGTCACATCCCGTCACTGTATGGATAGGGATCGGATAAATACAATCATTGTACTAACAATGATATTCAATACTTTGCTAATCATTGTTGTAAGTGCAGATTGTTCCAAAGCTTAGTTCGGATAAAATCAGATAATTGGCGGAACATAATCTTACTGCTATTTTCCCACGTTTGATTTGTGTTGGACTAAAACGTCATTTTTCTTCGCCATTTTTTAAAGAATGTTTTTGTTTTTTTAAATATCACGTCTCTTCGGAGCATAGGCGATCGTGACTCACCACAAATTATGTTTCTTTATTATTTACGAATTGCCATGAATTCTTCGGAAAGACAGTAGTATTTTACCCTCTTGCCTTCTGTACAGTTTTAAATTTTTCTTTTCTTACATTGGCTGCCACTCTCTTCTATTTCACCAATATTTGGGAGAGCAGAGATGGGATAGATATACACCTTTCACTGAAAGTTTAATTACAACGACTCTTTGAATGATATAGTTTATAACTGAATGATGTCCACATTACACCTTCGCTTGTCTCTAAGATAATCTTAAAACTTGACCCTCACAAAGCGAGCGGTGGTGACGGAATCCCAACCATAGTCTTAAAGAAATGTGCCCCTGAACTCTCCTCTATCCTTTCTAAGCTCTACAACCTCTGCTATCTGCTTCCTGCTTTCCTGCCTGTTGGAAATCTTCCTCTATAGTTCCTATATTTAAAAACACTGGAGAACCCTCTGACCCTGCAAATTACCGCCCTATCAGCCTTCTTCCGATCTTTGGCAAAGTGTTCGAAGCCATTATCAACGCCGATGTGGTTCAGCATCTCACAGCACACAGGCTCCTCTCGGACAAGCAATATGGTTTCCGCTTCACCAGGTCTACTGCTGATATGCTAACGACCATCACCGAGTACATATACCAGGCACTCGACAGGAATGGCGAAGCTCGAACCGTTGCATTGGATATATCTAAGGCGTTCGACAGAGTTTGGCATGCTGGCCTTCTATGTAAACTGCGGAGCTATGGTATAACTGGACATTTCTTTGAACTAATCCAGTCATTCCTCTCTAACCGCACAATGAAAGTGGTATTAAACGGACATGCCTCTCAGAACTACCATACAAACGCAGGTGTCCCCCAAGGCTCCATCTTAGGTCCTACACTCTTCCTGATATATATTAATGATCTCCCTGATTCCATAAGAACCCAAATAGGTTTGTACGCCGATGACACCACAGTTTACTCTCGCCTCCAACAAAAATCTGGTGTAGGCGTCAAAGCTAAACTTGCAGCCGAGATTGAAAAAGACCTCCAATCCATATTGGACTGGGGTAAGAAATGGCTAGTAAATTTTAATGCTTCTAAAACGAAGCTACTGTCAATTAACCATCATCGACAATCTCACCTACCTCCTATTAGCATGGACCAGGCTTGCCTCACAGAGAGTAAAACACTACGCCTCCTTGGTCTCACACTTTCAGCGGACCTCAAATGGAATGACTATATCGAATCCATTGCTAAATCCGCTGCTATGAAAGTCGGTTCTCTGTGTAGGGCCCGGAAGTTTTTTCCGTCTAAATCTATCCTGCACATTTACAAATCTACCATCCGCCCGTGCATTGAATACTGCTGCCATATCTGGTTGGGTGCCCCTGCTGTTCTCCTCGGGCTTCTCGATAAGGTTCAGAGGAGGGTCTGTAATGTGATAGATACCGACTTGGCAGACCGCCTGCAGTCTCTCTCCCACCGGCGAGACGTGGCTTCCCTGTGTCTCTTCTATAAATACTTTCACGGCTTCTGCTCCGATGAACTTAGATCACTGGTGCCCCCTAAATACGAATCTGCACGAGATACTAGATTAGCAACTAGATCCCACCCTTTTACAGTGAAACCGATAAAATGCAGCCGTAACTTCTACTCCAACAGTTTCTTTCCTCGCACTTCCCGACTGTGGAATTCTCTTCCAAACGATTGCTTCCCCGACCGCTACAATCTCCAGGAGTTTAAATGTAAGGTCAATACACACCTCCTAATACACTAACCTGCTCCCATTCTATCAAGCACTCTTCCCATCTGCCCGACCCTCATCCTCGCTATCCTTACTCATCTGTCACCTTTCTCCTGACATTCCCTATGTCCCTATATCTCCTTCTCTTTACCTTCCCCTATGTAGCCCCATGCGCAATAGTGGCAGTGGAATGCCTTGCTTGGGGTGAGATGATTAAAAAAAAACAAAAAAAAAAAAAAACTTTTCCCTTCTATTTTCTTCTTGAGAAGATTTTCTTCAGTTAAGTAGAGGATTAGTTTATGACTTCATAACAATAGAAAAATCTCCCACTTTAGGTTCAACAGAAGCTTTACTTGCGTTCGTTTCGAATTATATTAATTTGTACTAATTGTAGAATGATCAGTTTATTACTTCATAACAATAGAGAACTGATTACCCACTTTATGCCAAATTATGTTTCTCACTATTCAGTCAGTCAGTTAAGTACAATACACGCTTGGGTGATCTTGTCTCGAAAGAGACGTGACTGACAGGACTGAAGATTTTCCCGCAGTAGGTTGCCATTACTTTCTGCGGTAGACTGGTTGCCAACCAAGTCTTTAACTCAATCTGTCCTGTTATTTAGCCCATAGCTGGAGTGAAGAGACTGATTAATACTTTTCCTAAGGATATTTGCACGTACGTAATGTCATGAATTCAACTGGAATTCGAACTCAGCTCTCCGATGTCTCCTTCCGAGCCCATATCCACTGCATCACAATGCACATTCGCTATCGAGAAAAATAGCAGGCTCATTTTAATTCACCGGTGTCAACAAAAACAATATTTAAAACACAGTCTCTCTCTCTCTCTCTCTCTCTCTCTCTCACACACACACACACACACACACACACACACACACACACACACACACACACACACTAAAAATATCATATATTCGACTGCATTGCTTGATCTCATAAAGTATCCGTCAGTTTTAAGTCCAGTGAAGATAAGATGTAATCAAGTTACGTGTATTTAAGTATACGTGTAATAAAGTATTTCGGTCGATGTTTGTATATAAATGATAGTGCAATATACAGATTCGTATAGTCGGGGAAATTCAAACAGTCGATAGTTCTCCAGAGAGAGCCGAACACAACAATGGCCAGCTGGCGTTAACGTAAATAAAAATGTGAGAGATTTCACAAGAATACTACCAGCCATAAAATGGCCAGATGATTTGGTTAAAATAAGCGAGTTTATCTCTTAAAAGAAAGAAAGAAATAAAAAGCAACCAAAGTTTACGGAGGTTAGACTTGTATTTTAGCAGTACTGGAAGTAGATTAATTTAAAATATTAATGACAAAAAGGAATTTTCAAAGCAATAATCATCTGGATGTAGAACTTTTAAACCAGAAAAAATTTAATTAAAACTGTTTAACACGTTGAACTCCAGAGGTCAATCATGACATTTGATTTCAAACGCCAAATTTATAACAGCCAACTTAGATAATAATATTTATTTCAACGTTTCATTTATGTGTTATATTTTCAATTAATTTTTTCGATAAAATGTTTATATTGAGTTGTCAGGACAACGCCAAGTACCGGTTATTTGAGATAAAAACAACGCGATAACTCGTCGTTGTAGCCTAGGTGGCAAGACCACAAAAACGAGATAATTCGTCGTCATTGACTGGATGGCAAGACCACGAAAAATGAGATGATAGATTTTGTTATGAGGCTGACCACCAGCATCATAACAAAATCTATCATCCACGAGTTATCACGTGATTGGAAGTTAATAAAATATATAATTATGAGTGAACCCCTGCTGCAAAAAATGACGTCAAAATATGAGAGTATTAAATATATATATATATATATAATTACTCGACGACATAATTATTGCAAGCAAATAAAATAATAAGGCACTATTAAAGAGTAAACACGTAGCAAGAGCTTTGATAACTGATAGTAAAGTTTGTTAGCTGGTAGCATTAACTGAGCTGATGCTGCCTCGCTATTTTCTCTCTCACCATGAGCGTGACAATATATATATATATATATATATATATATATATATATATATATATAGTGTATCGAAGCAGCAGATATTTTTCTAAACATATACTGTTAAATATAAGAGACAATGAATGTCTATTATGTTTAATCATGAACCGTTCTAAGCATCGTATTTTGTCTTTAATTTCAGCTAAAAATAAAGACAAAAATTCTCCAACATTTGGATAATTCTTTATTAAGTTAGTTCTAAGCTTTCGACTCACATGACCCATCTTCAGAGAGGTTACATGGACGTTAACATAAAAAACATCCACCATTAGCGACGATTTTATCATGTGTTGACAAAACTTTGCTAGGCAACGATGACAGTTACCAAAAATAGTAAACGCAGTTCGTAAATTTGTAATGCGGTTCTATGACGTCACACCGCGTGAGAGCTCGAAATGACAACATAACCATATATTTAAATGTAATGTAATCTGTTATGACTATATTTAAACGTGATTTTATTAAGTGTGGGTTGTTTGGATTTAATGTAGATGGCCTCCAATATCTGAAGGTTCTTTTACTGTGTGTATGAGTTACGCCATAGAACTGCATTACAAATTTACGAACTGTGTTTGCTATTTTTGGTAACCGTTATCGTTGCCTAGCAAAGTTTTATGTCAACACAAGATAAAATCGTCGCTAATGGTGGATGTTTTTTATGTTAACGTCCATGTAACCTCTCTGAAGATGGGTCATGTGAGTCGGAAGCTTAGAACCAACTTAAGAATAGATTATCCAAATGTTGGAGAATTTTTGTCTTTATTTTTAGCTGAAATTAAAGCCAAAATACGATGTTTATAACGGCTCATAATTAAACATAATAGACATTCATTGCCTCTTATATATATCAGAGAGTGGCAACCCGTGAAAACGGAAAGGATAACCCAAAAGATTTTATCTAATTAAGATAAAATATCAATGAGATAAAAATAGGGAGCTCAATGGATATTATCCAGAGCAAATATATTGAGAGGAAAACTCAACACGTAATTAAACGGTTATATATCCAGAATTTATTTCAGCAACTTTTACAATTGTCTCATTCAGATCGTTGATGAATGAAATTTGACAGAATTGTTTTATTTACCATCAAAATTTGATAAAATTTTTATATTCATCAGAGCTCTGAACGAGGCAAATGTAAAAATTACTGAAATAAATTCTTGATTTATAACCGTTTAATTATGCGTTGAGTTTTCCTTAAAATAACGGTCTTTATTATAATTTTGATAGAAACGATACAGTCATTCTTTCTCTCTCTCTCTCTCTCTCTCTCTCTCTCTCTCTCCCTCACCTCCGTCTCTGTGTGCATGTTTATAAACTAGTGTCTGTTGCTTTGCAATGCACTAATCCTGCCATGTTTTTTCTCATGACATACAGATCCTTCATATTTTATAACTTCAAAGTATCTAAATCTAAACTTATTTATAAATGGAACTGTGTGTGTGTGTGTGTGTGTGTGTGTGTGTGTGTGTGTGTGTGTCCGTTACCTACAGACTCCGAAACGGCTGAACCGATTTTCTTGAAAATTTACGCAGTTGTACTATAAACGTCTGCGAGTGTTCTTAGCTAGGTTTTGTGCCGAGGTACCCCTCGATAAATATCGAAAATCGATAATTTAAAAAATCGGATTATAGAAGGAGTGGTCCGATTTTAATCAAATTTCATACACTCATAGACAAAGACATAAGAAACGATATTCAGAAGTTTCAAGGTTGCAGTTCTTACAATAATGCAGAAAATTTTATATCGATACCAAGAAATCAAAATTTGACTTACATCCATTCATTTTTCTTTCAGTCTACGGTTTCGCTTTAACTGGAAACAATTATTGCTTTTAGTCTTTCGTGCCAACGTCCAAAGAGTCTGAGCTCCAGGACCATGGATTAGTTTTAAAGCTTTCATTACGCCCGAGCAACGCCGGGCTATACTGCTAGTGTCTATATAAAATTGCATGTATTGCTCAACTGAACTCATTCGATAACTCAGAAGCAATACTTATTATAAAGCCTACACTATGTTAGTTTGAACCACCGGATCTCGTACAATTATTGGATTTAAGCAAGGTCTGATGGATGATCGTTTGGGAATACCAGATACTGTAAGTCTGGGCGTGCAGGTGATGTAATGGATAATAGGTCGGAATTTTTAATCAGCGTGCCGAGTTTAAATTCCGTTCGGTTTCGTTATATTCAGTTATACACAAATAACCTTTGAAAATTTTCGACTCCGTCTATTCTCCCCCAATGGGTAAACAACAAGACAGACTGGGTTCTATAGCCTTGAATGGTAAGGAGAAAGAAAACTTTGAAATTAAAACTGTATGTCGCCCTTAATATGCAAAGCGCTTACTATGCAGCTATGAAAAACATCGTTCACATTGACTCGAATTCTTTTTTTGTTTTTTAATCGTTTTACCCCAAGCAAGTTAGTACTGCCACTGGTGCGCAGGTGGTTACATAAGAGGAGAGTGAAAGGTTACGTTAATATAGAATGGGTAAGAGAAAGATGAGAATACTGGTGTGAAAAGAGTTGCGAGAGGGGAATAAGATTCAAGGGATGTCGGGGAAAGGATAAGGAATGATGGAAGTCAAGGAGATAAGAGATGGTGATTGATGTTGCATTTAAATCTTTGGAGATTTTAGCTATCAGGAAAGTAAGTATACGAAAGGGAGTTTCTGAAATAGGAAGTACGAAAAAAGAAGCAATTATAGTAAAAGAGGCGGTTACATTTAACTATTTTTACAGTAAAAGGGTGAGACTTTGTTGCCAGTGTAGTTGCTCGAGTAAATTCGTGAAGAAGGGCCACCATGAAGCTAAGCTCGTGAAAAGAAGCAGTGAAAGTATTTCTAGAAGAGACAGGCAGAAGACACATCTCGTCTTTGCCCTCATCTTTGTAGCCATATTCGTGACATTTCGGTCGTTGTATTGTCCGACTTTCTTCAGGTGATTAAAATTTGGAACTGAACCTTTTATTTAGTTCACATGGGTAGATTGTTCTCGTTCTATGCGTTCTGCCACTTTCTGATATCTTGGGTATCTTGCTTTTAATTCAACTCTATTTTTTTTTTTTTTTTTGTTCATCACTGCTGTAGCCAGGTCACCGAATCTAACAACTGCTTTTACCCACTGATAAAGTTTTCTTTCTCCTAGACCGGTTGCTACAATAGAACCCAGTTTCCTGATATTTACCCATAATGGGGATTGGATAAGAAATGGATTCATATCTTTCCCAACGTAAGTGAATGCATTGAACCCGACTTGATTTCGAACACAGCTTTCTAATTCCACAATCCATTACTCTATCATTATATGGACATTTTTCATTTTTCTCTTTTTTTTTTAATTGCGAGAAACAGCATAAAATTGGCTTCTCTTTTTTCTCTTTTTAGAGTGATGTTCAAGGCTCAAGAGCCACTCGTGTTAGGTGGTTACAGATTAAGAGGAACAGTTTATGGGGATATGGGGGAAATATTTTTTGATTAAATGTTATAATTGAAAATTTCAACAAAATACAAAATAAGTATCATTTTAGAAATATGAGATGATTTGAAAATTGATTAATTTAATGATTATTTAACTGGAATAAAAACAAAATATTGCTTTGTATTTACACCTACAATACGTTTGTATTTACACTAAAAAATACATATGGCGGACATCTGATATTTATCTGGTCAATACAAAAATGGCTATTTCTTAACTATAGATGATGAAAACCATCTTGAATTTAGGACCATTTCATGGGAAAGCTGACAGATATACTTAAAGCTGATGATTCACACAATAGCAACGTGTATTCACCATATTAAAATATCATACAACGTGTAACAATATCGTGAAAATACTTTTAATAAAAGCTGTAGTTGTAGTAATAATTGTATTATAATTATTGTATTTTAAAATAAGGCAATATATAACTAATAACTATGATTGTAACATTTAAGTACCTAACGTGATGCTTGTATGTGTCTATATGCGCGCAATAAAGTCTGTAAGTGCTTTTGTCTATATGAGCGTGGCGGACACCGGAAAACCAAAATTGACGTCAGTAATCTACAACCAATCATATCTCTTGGTTTAAGATGCTTATATAAGCTTGATCCTGTGTGGCATAGCGTCTTTTGTTTGGGGTAGCCGACAGTCAACACATTTCTGAACATAATCCGGGCAAACAAGTTTCTATTAGAGAATTGCAAATTACTTGTCAACTCAGTCGATTTATTTTAGCATCGTAACCATCGGACAGTATCTTTTTAAAGTCCATTTTGTTTATTTACGTTTGTCGACCTTCACACACAGGTTTAGTTTAGTTGTGTTTTGGTCTTTTTTTAGTATTTGATTGGAGTTTCCTTCCAAACCTTTTGTTTAAGGTACTGTGGAAAGTTAGCATCTTGATTACATCATTACTTTCTCTATTAGCTTCATGAATTAACATTTTTTGTTGTTGTTGTTGTTTAAAGTGTTCAACTGGTGTGTGTGTGTGTGTGTGTGTGTGTGTGTGTGTGTGTGTGTGTGTGTGCTTGGTAACGAACTTTATTTATGATTTTATAGTATCAGTCTATAGCAGCATTTTTACTTTTTTTTTTACTTTTTTACTCTTGCGTAGCTGTTAAAATAAATTGCATGTCTCAAAAACAAATTTATATACTATATTTTTCTCATTTTGTTTTCATCGTAGTTCACGTGACAGATATGAAAGTATATATTTTTGAATAATTGGTTTTAAGGAAAATATAATACTTCTTTGTCAAAATTCTCGATAATGCTAAATCAAATTCATACCGTTCAATTGTAATATATCCTCAGGGAGTTTTCATTCACACAAAAAATTCTAGACTCAAACGTAAAAAATAAACATAAGAAACCAATATCATATGCCTAAACAGATCGAAAGTCTCTACGGCTGTATTGTGTTGAATGCACCAGTTCCTGTCCGATCATCGAAGTTAAGCAACATCGAGCCTGTTCAGTATCTTAAATGGGTGACCATTTGTGAATACCAGGTACTGTAAACGAAATGACCGAGAATGGTCTACCGGTCCCCCAGGTTTTGGTGGTTGGGTGCAGGGCTAACAACTTTGCCCCATAAAAAACAGTTTGTTACAGAAACAGCAACAAAAAGTTGCTGCCCTATGCACCATTCTGGGTGTGATGTATAAATGATGATGAAACAGGACGAAAACAGAAAATTGCCGCATCAGTTTAATATTTATTTATCCTTTACTGGCAATATTGAAAAGACATAAGGTAAATCAAGACAAAATGTCTATATTTTCGCAGAACACTTAGGAACCTTTGCGGAACCTTAGAGTTCGGGGGAACCCCGGTTGAGAAACGCTGGTCTATAGAGCCTGTTAAAAACTAGTCTTTTTTAAGACTTAAAAGATTCCTTCGCATGAAGCCATATTTAATTATTGATACGAGAAAAACTTTGCACATAGATGATAATTTAAACATTTCCGAACGAGTTGAACTCTATGAAGATAGGCTGTTAGTGTTATTCTCTTTACTTTACATAAAACTCATGAAAGCAAAGGTTTTAATAACTTTCATGTTATTATGTGGGAAAGATTTTGTTAATTAAAGTTTCTCGTAACGGTCCTAATGATTTTAAAATGATAACATAATTAGGGGATCAAAGGCGTATTATTAGTTTACTATTTCATGACTGACAGAAAGGATAATCCGGCAATGTTATGAAACTAGTGGGTGGGGGGTCTAGAAAATCGGTGTTATGATTTACTTATATACCTTTCTTTTTATTAATATTTCGGGAAACCTGAGACCTGACAATTGCTAAAAACACATTAAATCTTGATGGTCCTGGGTATGACGGTAAACTGCATCCGGCAGCAAGGCCTCTGATTGGGAGGTTGTGAGGAACATGAAACCGCCTCTTAATTGCTGTTGTTCCCAGGTTCACCCTGACCCGGAGTGGTAGCACTTGTTAGGATCTTAGCTATGGGCAAATAGTTAACCCCCCAAACTGGGGTCAAAACACTATGAAAGTAGAAAAATACACTTTAATAGAAATATATACATAAAAATAGACTTTTATAGAAAAATGTACATTTTCGAAGAAAAAAATATTACAATAACACATTTTTGAAGGAAAAAAGTATTACCAGTAATACATTTGTGATATACAAAACTAGAAGACATCTTCAGTTTTCTAAAATAAAATAAAAATTTTTAATTAAATTTTTTTTTACCATCAAAATCTGACGAAATCAACCTTCTCACTATAACTGAACATTAAAAAAAACAAAAAAACTTATAATCCCACCTTTTTGGCATTAACTAACCCGCAGAAGTTGATATGCCGTTAAACAAAACTCAAACTCCAAAAATTAAATCTTGAAGAAATAAAAATATTTTTTTTTCCTGTGGAAAATAGAACGATATGTTGTTTTTTTTTTTAACATTCTAATGTAAATACAGGATGTGCGTTGTGGTACAGTGGATATCGGCTCGGAACGAGAAACCGGGGAGCCGAGTTCAAATTCCAGCTGAATCCATTGTATTCACTTACGCGCAAATACCCTTGGGAAAGGTATTAATCTGTCTCTTCCTTCCAGTTATGGGTTAAATAACAGGACAGATTGGGTTCTATAGCCTTGGTCGGCAACCAGTCTACCGCAGAAAGCAATGGCAACCTACTGTGGGATAATCTTCTGCCCAGTCAGTCATGTCTCTTTAGAGACATGATCGCCCAAGCGTGTATCACGTATGGCACCTAAACTGACTGAATGTAAATACTATTCGTTAAATGAACATGCTTTTTTATTCGTTGTAAGAAAATAATAATAAATAATAATATATGTAAATTTTCTCTTAAAATAAATAAAAAAGGAACATTTTAAAATGTGTAGCATCTGTGAACGAACAACCCGAGGTTACTGGAAGTCTCTCTGCGTATAAGACGCACCCAAATTTCAGCAGGGCAAATGCAGAAAAAATAGTTATTAGTAAAATTATTAGTAAATATATATAAGTATACCAGTAATATACAATATACAATATAGTTTACCCATCAGTCTAGAATATGAGGCATGATTTTGGTTAAAAAAAAAAACCCAGGATTACAGTTAAACGAAAATAATAGGAAAAAGGAACATGAGCTTATAAAAAACTTTATTATATCCAAAGGTAAAAAAATAAAAAATAAAATAAAAAATCAAGTGTATGGCATATAAGACGCAGAGGAATTTGAAAAGATATTTTTAATAAAAAAAAAAAGTGTCTTATATGCCGTCAAATACGGTATTGATCTACGAAAGCGGTTGTAAATAGCTGGCAGTTGAGCTATTTCTGATTGAGAATATTTATTGAGGAGTTAATATATTGTTTTTCAACAACCTGCGCTATCGGTTATTATTCTACCGTTTCCTTTCAGGACGTAGGCGATCATGGATTTCTATATATTTCCCTTATATGCCTTCAAATATGGAAATCTAATCGAACTTTGACTGGAATCTAAACAATTACTTTAAAAGAAAACCTGTTAAATTAAAAACATTTATCATAACTGACAGAAATATTTCTTGTAAGTTTTACCCTTGGTCAGAGAGATGCAAAAAAATAAAAGAAAAATACTTTATTGTTTAAATAAGATGTTTTTCTTTTATGCTTGATTTTATGTAACGTTTCTTTAAACGAATCGTTTTTAGATTCATTACAAGCAAATTATGTGTTTCCAGGTTCATAATAGGCATGATAAAGAATATCTACCTAAAGATTAATTACTTAAAACGAACAAAAATAATTTTGAATTGTTTGTTGTGGATTTCCACTAATCATGCTGATAATAAAATAGTTCAACAATGGAGTGCATTAAGAAATGCCGAGGTTTACAGACATTGTTTCTTTACATAAACACAGATAGATGTGACGATTTGATGTAGATAGATTTGAAGAGAGGTAGATAGATAGATAAATGTATGCGTGTGTGTGTGTGTGTGTGTGTGTGTGTGTGTTCATATATATATGAACACACACATACATATATATGATTGAATTCCACAGAGAATGGTCTAACTGTATAGTGTAGTGTAAGACTAACAACTTTACAATTTCTCTACAGCAGGCGCCTAATATGTAAATCTGTGTATGTCCGGATTTGATTAACGTGCTCGATTTACAAATCTCTAATCCATAGTTTCATTTGTCTCGTTTCGGAAGTGTGTGTCTTATAGTGGTAAGCGCGTCGCCGTAAATGCATTTCAACGTTTTTTATTTTAATACCTCATACTACTTATTGGGAACGCTGCAACGAAGTGTACGAGAAAGTTTATAAAAAGTAAAAACTGTACATGGGAAATCAAGGAGAGGGGAGATAAACAAATAGAGTGGTAGACGGTAAGAGAGTCGCAGTGTGTATGACGCTGGAGAAAAAGAAAGAGACTAGTTTGGAAATAGGTACACACTGCTATATATAGCAATAACAGGGAAAATAAAGCCAACTTTTTTTTCCCACAACACAACCTACATAGTTATATAGCCGGGTGCTGTGGATAAATGTGTCTCGTACACGGTTGAGAAGGACTTGAAACTCTAAACAAAAAAGAAATTAAGAACAATAAATATAAGTAGAATAGAAAAATGGTGGGGAGGATAAAGAAAATCGAAAGAGAAATGGTGGCAGAATTGTAAACGCGAGACGAGAATGTGTATTGGGAATAGAAGGAGGTGTCGCGCGTTCTCAGCAGAGGTGGCCGTGATCATTGTGACGTCACTGTGATGTGTTAAAGAGTTCAACCAATGGTTAGCCCGATTTTCTTACCTCTCCCCCGTACTCTTTTCTTTTTTACACTCTCTTTTTCTTAGACTCTTTCTCTCTCCCTCACACACACACACACACACGTCTGGCTATTAGGCGCACACATAACTAATTGAAAACTTAGAACAGCCGTACAAAAGCTTCGAAGTAAACAAGGCATTACACGCGCTATGGCCGCTCCTGAGGCTATATATATATATATATATATATATATAGCCTTAGGAGCTCAAGAGCTCTCCTGAGGATATCTATATATATATATATATATAGATGTGTGTGTGTGTGTGTGTATGTATATATTTATATTTATAAAGTAAAACTCAACACATCATTTTTGAGTTTTCCTGTATAAATATCATATTGCACTGGATAACATCCATTGAGCTCTCTATGCAGATATAACAATATTTTATATTAGGTTGATCTTGTTGGATTATCCTCGCCGTTCACGGACTTATATATATATATATATATATATATATATATATATATATATATAAGTATACCAGTAATACTGAAATAACAATATAGTTTACCCATTGGAATCATAAAAATAGGTTTAACAATAATGGAGACTGTTTTAGGGTTCAGATGCATAGGAAAGACTATCATAACAATATTGAACATAAGAATATTGAAATCAATGTATATATATATATATATATATATATATATACAAGATGTGATGGGTACATTGTCGCCATTTTATGTTCTTATTTTCACAAATGCGCGTTGTTTTTTATTTCGTCGATTACGCAGTTTAGTAGGGTACCGTCTGTGAGAAAAAGAGTACCATGACACAATTCACTTCGCCAGAAATTGGGAAACGGCCTTTTGTACTACTTGGCATTCGCACCGAAAGCTCCAATAATATTATTTCAGATTGTTAGCATCCTTCTCATATTGACACCCGAAGGGTTCAGAAAGAGTTTGATGGGTCTAATGGTGATTAGGAAGGCGTTTGGAGGGACGGACACGTTATTCCTCCATTCATATTCTCACAGGACCTTAGGGTCAACACGGAAGATTACATCAAATGCCTTGAGGAGACAGTGCTGTCGTGGGTCAAGTGGGTAGCTGCTAGAAGACGCTACGTCTGGCAACAGGACTCTGCACCATGCCACACAAGCAGGAAAACCCAGTCATGGCTGTCAGACAATTTCTGCAACCACATCACCCCTTACATCTGGCCATCTAACTCCCCAGACTGGAAACCCCTTTATTATTATATCGGGGAAGGGGCGCAGTTGAGCGAGAAACTAGCAAAACTCTTTGTAACATCAAAGATGAACCGCAGGCAAAGATTATAGCAATATTCACTAAATTAAACAAGGTGACCGCCTACAAGATTTGCAGGAGATCTCGAAATCGTGTGGAGGCTGTGTTTGAAGCCAATGGCGATATTATTGAGTAAATTTACTCTACCATTTTAATGTTATTTTTATTTTTGCGTCATTTAGACGACAATTTATCCATCTCACCCTATGTTCCATAGACACAACAAATGCCATAATAAAAATATTCAGAAAAATGCTCCCAAAATAAAATAAAGTCTTTCTTTGTGGCCATAAAACATACCTCCTGTCAGATAGAATACGATTAATATACAGGTATACCTCAGGTTACGTCGTTTCGTGTTAAGTCGTTCTCTATTATTCATCGTTTGTCAAAAAATATATGGAATTATACAAATCAAGTTCGTCATTTTACTCGACTTTACGTCTGTCCGCAACAAATATTGAAATCGAGAAATCGGCTAGCCGAATTCGAATTCCAGTTGAATTCCCTGAATTCACTTACGTGCAAATACCCGTGGGAAAGATATTAATCCGTCTCTTTCCTCCAGTTATGGGTTAAACAACAGGACAAATTGGGTTCTATAGTCTTGGCTAGCAACCAGTCTACCGCAGAAAGTGATGGCAACCTACTGAGAGATAATCTTTTGCCCAGTCAGTCATGTCTCTTTCGAAACATGATCGCCCAAAGCGTGTATCACGTATGGCACTTAACTGACTGAATATCACTAGAAAAGCGTTAAAAGCGCATAAAATCATGTTACTGAACAATAAATACAAATAAAAGTATATAAAATCATATTAAGTTCATTTTCTACTATCGCAAAATAATTTTAATAACTGTATTTATTATTTAACCTTACAAAATCATTTTTATTTTATAATGTCTTTGAGCAAACAGCATTGACGAATAAAGAGTCCGCGATGTACTGTAAAGATCGATAAATTGTAAACATCTACATTTACAAGTATATACCTACATTTATTCTTAAGTCTAGATTACTTTTTTCTGTACTATATTAAAAACTGTTTACGGCTATATCGTGTTGAATACACCAGTTCCCGTCCGATCACTTAAGTTAAGCAACATCGAGCCTGGTCAGTACTTAAATGGGTGACCATTTGGGAATACCAGGTGCTGTAAAGGTAAGGACCAAGAATGGTTCACCGGTCCTCCAGATTTGGGGGTTGAGTGCAGGGCTAACAACCCTGCCCCATAAAAAACAGTTTGTTACAGAAACAGCAACAAAAAAAAAAAAAAAAAGTTGCTGCCCTATGCACCATCTGGGTGTGATGGATAAATGATGATGATATTAAAAACTGAAATTATCTATTTGTAAGTTAAAATAGATTCTTATTGACCATATATTATTAAAAATGCATTTATAAATAAAATACAGAACTGAGAATAGTTATTTGGAGACAAGTCAATTCGACTTAAATCGTCTCCTTTGAAACAAATTACCGATATAATAACCTGTACACGCCAACGAAACCAGTTTGATCTCCATGCACGATTTGTAAGTTTTCTACGCAATTCCTGTTAAACACATGTTTAGTCCATAGTATTCTCAGCATCCTTCTGTAGAACCACATTTCTGTTGCTTCAAGGCTCTCATTCATCTCTTAGGAGATTGTTCAAGAATAAATAAATAAAGCATAGCACTTCCTCCACATTGCTGACCTCTCAACCAGTGAGGACAGATTCTACCGTCTAGATCATCAAGGGTAGCACAGCATTCTGATATCAGAAGTTTCGGAATTTCATCTTATAATATCCATCCCGATTAACAATAATTAGGTTTTCTGAAAAGTGGAGATTCTTGATAACACCCAAAAATTTTGCAATGTTATTGATCCAGACCTAGCATCTTACTTTCAGTCATTTTTTTCCACTGCTTTGAGATAATTTCTTCGTGTCATTTCTCTAAATACGTTTATGGCATTTGTTCTGATGAACTATGCTATTATATTTATTCTTCATCCACTTCTTAGACAAATTGTACATATGAGAATTAGTTAGCACTTAGAGAAGTATAATGGTGGCTGTAGTAAGATTGTGTTGTTTTGGTGTAAGGAATTCTATGGTATGTTTGGGCCAATAATTATGGCTAGCCAAGTTTAAGATATAACAAATTGAAGACCAGCATTCTCCTATCCTATATTTTGGCCTTGTGCCACAGTTCGTATTTTTCAAATGAATATAACTTCCCTGTATGGTACCTAGACTTTATGAATTTAAGTGCAGCACTAGATTGGCGGAAAGGTCTCATCATTTTACAGTTAAAATGGCGAGATACACCCGTAAGTCCTATGTTTCTTCTTTCGTACTTCTCCCTTGTGTAACTGTCCGGTTTATTGCTTCCCAGAAAAATTTAATATTTAAAAATTTAAATGCAATGTCAATCGTTACCTTTTTTTTTTTTTTTAAATTCTTGTTCTTTCATAATCTTTGGATATTCTCTAGCACTTAGTAACCCCTTGTGACTTAGTGCCTTTATTGCTTTGGTGGGGGTGAAATGATTAGATATAATAATTTTTATTTATTTATAAATAAATCTGTAATATATAAGCCATAGAAAGATCTATTTAAGACAATTTACTCAGGTATATGGCATATTGGTATGTGCGTTGTGGTGCAAGGGATATCAGCTCGGAATGAGAAATCGGAGAGCCGAGTTCGAATTCCAGTTGAATTCGTTGCATTCACTTACGCGCAAACACTCTTGGGAAAGGTATAAATTTCTCTTCTCTCTCGAGTTATGGGTTGAATAGCAAGACAAATTGGGTTCTATAGCCTTAGTTGGCAACCAGTCTACCGCAGAAAGAACTGGCAACCTAATGCGGGAAAATCTGCTTAGTCAGTCATGGATCGAAAGAGACATGATCGCCCAAGCGTGTATCACGTATGGTACTTAACTGACTGATGTAGAATATTATTTTATTATCTTATACAAAGTTTGCTGAACTGTTAGGTAATATCGGTCCTCCTATATGGCAGTGAATGCTGGACAATCTTCTCTTAAATGAAGAAGAAACTTGACTCAACAGAAATGTGATTCAACAGAAGGATGCTTAGGACACCATGGACTGAAGACTTGAATACCGAAAGAATTTAAAGAATAAAAAGAAACACTTCTTAGAATCAGAAAGACAGCTGAAATTTCTTTAAAAAATGAGAAAAGAAGCTTGGAGAATTTAACACTCGTAACACGTATTGATTGCTAGATGAACAAAGGAAAACAGGGAATAGCCTATTTAATGAGATAGTGTAAATGGTTGGCAGAACACGATTTATGAGAGATAACAAGTCAAACCTTACTCAGAGCTACAAAAGACAGAAAGTTGTGGAGAATCATAGCTCACGTTAAGAAGGAACCTAGCACACAAAAGAAAAAGAATATAGGATGTCGATATTCTATCACCTTCATCAATCTTTAAATTACTGATTTTAATAACTTTTTTTAGTGTTTCGACTTATTATTTGCAGTCATTTTAATTACTTCTCAAACATAGATCTTAAATATTGTTTTCCATTCTCATGTACATCACTTTTAATGATGAACTCTAAATTATTTATTGGAATAGTAGCTGGAGAGTCTAGAGGCCGTGCTATTAGTTTGTCGTCTTTGAAACCGTTTTTGACAAAGTAGCCAGTTTTTGACAGGGTGGGCAATTGTTAGTTCTTCAGAATGTAATGGAACATTGTCTTGCGGGAAAACTTTTCTCTTTAGCTTAAAGCTTCTTTCATTTGACCATTATCACTCAAAACTATCTTCTCCAAGAATGTACAGTAATTCTCTGTATTTACACCATTATGCAAATTACGCGCAAAGAAAGGTATAAATTTATTTCCCCCTCCAGCTATGGGCTGAATAGTAAGACAAATTGGGTTCTACAGACAAATTGAATTCTATAGAGTTGATTGGCAACCAGTCTACCGCAGAAAGAACTGGCAACCTACTGCGGGAAAATCTTCTGCCTAGTCAGTCATGAATTGAAGGAGACATGATCGCCCGAGCCTGTATCATTTTTGGTATCACTTTCTGATTTAGTTGTTTTCTTTCTTTCACCATACAACCAGTTTTCGGCACACTTGAGTGACATGGTGTAATCGATTTCTATTTTTTCCTCAGATTAGGTCATTTGCAGTGGTGCGCATTAATATGAATCTATTTTCGGGGTGTTGCTGAAGTTTGTTTGGCTTTGAAATATATTGCATCATCCGTGATTGTATCGATTTTTATCTCGTTCAGACACTATTTTCTCGAATGTTGATTAGTTGTCCTACGGCCATTATCTGCGATGGACGTTACTCCAAGGAAGCGTACGAAAATTGTAACGCTCCACGAACACACTGGCAAGCGTTACAGAAAAATAACAGATATTGTTGGTGTCAGCATTTCAACAGTCAGTCGTGTCACGAAGGCGAAGAAACAAACTAGACTCATTAGTCCAAAAGATAACGAAAAATGCGGTCGGAAGAGAAAAACAACGCCAAGAGACGACGTATACGTGGTCAGGGAAAGTGTGAAAGATCCTAAGAAGTCATAAGTTTTGTTTTAATTAATTTGCACAATGATGTATCTTGGCACGAACATCAACTTTAAAGGAATCTATAAGATTTTTTTTAAACCTATAAATTTAAAGGAACCTATAAGTCTAAAATAGTACCCCAAAACAGTAATCACTTTAAATTACTTTTGAGAAATCAGTTTTCATATACTTCTTCACTCAGCTTAGACATTTGTTTGTGATGTTAACTCAAAGGTGGTAGTTTAATTGCTTTCATAGGTTTATTCACCATTCCTTGTCTCTGCTTTCATTAGAAACACCAGATTCGTAAAATATTTTCTTAATGGTCAATACACCTTTCTTGTTTATTACCTTTCTTCATTTTTCATGATTTTTAAAAAATTTTTATTGGCAGTTTTAAAACCAGTTGACTTGCACTTCTCGTGATAATGTTTTCCTTTTTTAGTTCTGTGATATCTGGTTTGGTTTGTTTGGTTTGGTTTGTTTGACGGTGTATCAAACTCAATGGGTTTTTAATGCCGACAAGAGTTTTACAATAGATTTGTATGAATAGAATATGTATTCTTTGTAAGAAATCAGTTTGTAGATCAGGTTTCATTGACCTATTTTTGTAAAGAGTGTTTTGTCGAGAGTCAGGTTATTGATGTATATTTTTATCCAAAAAAAAAAAAAAAAAAAAAAAAAAAATGTATTCCTGTTAATATTTTTTCTTAAAACAGTTATTGTTGGTAATATTTTTTCTTCATAAATATATTACTAGTAATATTTTTTTTCTTCAAAAACGATATTGCTGGTAATATTTTCTCCAAAAATACTGCTGGCAATATTTTCTTCTCCAAAAAGTTTTACTGGAGTTTTCTTTTTTTTTTTTTTTTTTTTAATCATCTCACCCCAAGCAAGGCATTCCACTGCCACTATTGCGCATGGGGCTACATAGGGGAAGGTAAAGAGAAGGAGTGGATAGACATAGGGAATGTCAGGAGAAAGGTGATAGATGAGTAAGGATAGCAAGGATAAATGTCGGGCAGATGGGAAGAGTGTTTGATAGAATGGGAGCAGGTTAGTGTGTTAGGAGGTGTCTATTGACCTTACATTTAAACTCCTGGAGATTGTAGCCGTCGGGGAAGCAATCGTTTGGAAGAGAATTCCACAGTTGGGAAGTGCGAGGAAAGAAACTGTTGGAGTAGAAGTTACGGCTGCATTTTATCGATTTCACTGTAAAAGGGTGGGATCTAGTTGCTAATCTAGTATCTCGTGCAAATTCGTATTTAGGGGGCACCAGTGATCTAAGTTCATCGGAGCAGAAGCCGTGAAAGTATTTATAGAAAAGACACAGCGAAGCCACGTCTCGCCGGTGGGAGAGAGACTGCAGGCGGTCTGCCAAGTCGGTATCTATCACATTACAGACCCTCCTCTGAACCTTATCGAGAAGTCCGAGGAGAACAGCAGGGGCACCCGACCAGATATGGCAGCAGTATTCAATGCACGGGCGGATGGTAGATTTGTAAATGTGCAGGATAGATTTAGACGGAAAAAACTTCCGGGCCCTACACAGAGAACCGACTTTCATAGCAGCGGATTTAGCAATGGATTCGATATAGTCATTCCATTTGAGGTCCGCTGAAAGTGTGAGACCAAGGAGGCGTAGTGTTTTACTCTCTGGGAGGCAAGCCTGGTCCATGCTAATGGGAGGTAGGTGAGATTGTCGATGATGGTTAATTGACAGTAGCTTCGTTTTAGAAGCATTAAAATTTACTAGCCATTTCTTACCCCAGTCCAATATGGATTGGAGGTCTTTTTCAATCTCGGCTGCAAGTTTAGCTTTGACGCCTACACCAGATTTTTGTTGGAGGCGAGAGTAAACTGTGGTGTCATCGGCGTACAAACCTATTTGGGTTCTTATGGAATCAGGGAGATCATTAATATATATCAGGAAGAGTGTAGGACCTAAGATGGAGCCTTGGGGGACACCTGCGTTTGTATGGTAGTTCTGAGAGGCATGTCCGTTTAATACCACTTTCATTGTGCGGTTAGAGAGGAATGACTGGATTAGTTCAAACAAATGTCCAGTTATACCATAGCTCCGCAGTTTACATAGAAGGCCAGCATGCCAAACTCTGTCGAACGCCTTAGATATATCCAATGCAACGGTTCGAGCTTCGCCATTCCTGTCGAGTGCCTGGTATATGTACTCGGTGATGGTCGTTAGCATATCAGCAGTAGACCTGGTGAAGCGGAAACCATATTGCTTGTCCGAGAGGAGCCTGTGTGCTGTGAGATGCTGAACCACCTCGGCGTTGATAATGGCTTCGAACACTTTGCCAAAGATCGGAAGAAGGCTGATAGGGCGGTAATTTGCAGGGTCAGAGGGTTCTCCAGTGTTTTTAAATATGGGAACTATAGAGGAAGATTTCCAACAGGCAGGAAAGCAGGAAGCAGATAGGCAGAGGTTGTAGAGCTTAGAAAGGATAGAGGAGAGTTCAGGGGCACATTTCTTTAAGACTATGGTTGGGATTCCGTCACCACCGCTCGCTTTGTGAGGGTCAAGTTTTAAGATTATCTTAGAGACAAGCGAAGGTGTAATGTGGACATCATTCAGTTGTGCCTCGGTTCTAGGTGAGAAATCGGGTGTAAAGACTCCAGACGAGTCCAGACTCGAATTGTTCGAGAATCTGCGGGCAAAACATTCAGCCTTATCTGCTGGGGAGGTGAGGACCTCAAATTTATTGATTAGCGGGGGTATTGTGGACTTGCTCTTGTTAAGTACTCTTTTACAGAGTCGCCAGTAGTCTTTAGAGCCGAATTTAGAGCATGCTATGCGTTGCTTCATTCTGGCAGCAAACAACATCTTAGCTTCGTTAAGTACCCTTTTACACTTATTACGAGCTGAAGTGAAAAGGCGCCTGTTTTCTTCCGACGCATAGTTACGATAAAGTCGGAAGAAATGATTCCGGTGGGCAATGGCAGCCGAACAAGCAGGTGAGAACCATGGAGACGAATGAGATTTAAGCTGGAATTTCCTAGCAGGGATGAAGGCATCAATGCCAGCCTTAACCCAGGAGGAGACCTCGGATGCACATTCTTCGATGGGAAGACTAAAGACGTTGTTCCAAGGGATGTCACAGAGGAAGTCTCGGAACGAATCCCAGTCTACTCTTTGATAGCAGTATGATATTCTACTTGTCTGTGTTTCATGGGTCGGGCGGGAGTGGAGTGAAATATTGACGGACACTACAGTGTGGTCAGAGTTTCCAAGAGGGCAGAGTTGTCTGGTAGTGCAAGAGTCTGGGATGGAAGTGAAGCAGAGGTCTAGAAGTGAGTTGCTTCCGTTAGGGTTGTCGGAGAAACGCGTGGGGAAGTCCACTACTTGCGTAAGGGATTGGGTGATTGAAAAGTTCATGGTGTGGACACCAGCAGGGTCAGTGACAGCGTTCTTCAGCCACTTGGTGTGGTGGGCGTTAAAGTCACCAAACACGAATACATGGGCAGAGGGATGGGTAGAAATGGCTTTGTCAATATTGTCAGAAATGATGTCAAGTAACGAACAGTCAGGGGAGGAAGGAGAGCGGTACAGAAAGAAGAGATAGCTAATCGAGCTGAGAAGTGAGAGGCGGAAGCACATGAAAGAATGATCTAGGGATTCAAAAGATGACACCCTAGCTAAAGGAAGGTGTTCGCTGACATAGACACCAAGCCCATGCATATGAACATTGGAGTCCTTCCTGAAGAGGGGAAGGTAGCCAGGAACGCAGAACTCAGATGAGGGGATAGAAGGGTTAAGATTAGTTTCACATAGGGCTAATATATCAGGTGAGTTATTATGGAGGAAAGAATCTACGCTGGGGAAGTTGGTGCGGATGCCGCGAATGTTAGTGAAAGAGATGCAGACAGGTTTGGGCGTTTTCAAATGAGCTGGTTTAGTTTTGTTATTATGTTTGCTTTTTTCCATAGTAATTCAGTGAAGGAGTGGTCTTAGAATAGAATCAGTCGGTCAATCATTTGCAACTTGTGAAGGATGGAGACTGGCGCGGCCTACAACATAATGTGGCCTCGGGGTTGCCCACCGAACGTTCATGCAGGGACGCCCGTCCATGCGCGATATGGCACTACAAGAACCCCGGTATTATTCAACTGTTGATCAGAGCAGCCTCTCAAGACGCTACGCAAGAGTTCGGGCTCCTAACTACCAGTCGGAAGCAGCAACCAGGAAACTGCCAACCCGGTACCCTCAGAATGTAAAGACGTTGCCACCATACTCCGTAACTGCAAAGAGCTTCCAGCTGAACTAACACCAAGACCAGAGAAAGGGGATGAACCGGAAACCCCTTCCTAAACAAGAAACAAGGTGATCACCTCTAAACTCATTCAAAAGAAGGGGGTGGAGTGTGAGACCGGGCGATAGTAGAAACTATCTACTCCAATATATATTTTTCAGTATAAAAATCTATTTTTATACTTTCATAGTGTTTTAAACCCAGTTTGGGGGGTTAACTATTTGCCCATAGCTGGGACCCTAACAGGTGCTACCACGCCGGGTCAGGAAGGTCCCGGGAAAAACAGCAATTAAGTGGTGTTTCTATGTTTCTCAAAACTTTCTAATTAGAGATCTTGCTGCCGGATGTAGTTTATCGTCATACCCAGGACGTCTCATTAGATGTGGAGGTAACTCCATTCCAGAGTTGCGGTCGACGTATTCTGATATCCCAGCCGACAGGACGATGTGATCTCTGGTTAATCTTTTGTAATTTCCAATGCTGTCATTGTTTTTATCTCTCAATAATTTTAAAACATCTCATTTCGCTTTTGATGTTATATTTTTATTTCCTAGTCGTGTCCGTTACATTTACTTATGCACAAATACCCTCGGGAAAGGGATGAACCCATCTCCTCTCTGTTATGGATTAAATAGCAGAACCTCTACCTGAAAAAATCATTGTTATTCTAAAAAGAATTCTTCTTGCAACCCCGAATATGTTTCGGTTCTAAATAACCCACAAAGGGTTGATAAGCCGTAATAAATATATCTTTCTTACGACCCGTGTTTTATTTTAGTGTGCTGAACAACCATCGAGAAACATAACATTTCACACCACCAAAGAGTCTATAAATATTATTTAAAAACAAACGAACAAAACACATATGTTATAAACTGAAATAAATTCCGAAATGCTACAAACTTTCGTTAATTAATATTAATTTTATTGTGAAAACATTCACTTGTATATAGTATAGTAATTGTAAGAGTGATCAATTTATTACTTAACTAGCAATAAAGCCCGGCGTTGCTCGGGTGTAATGAAAGCTTTAAAACTATTCCATGGTTCTGGAGCTCAGACTCTATGGACGTTGGCATGAAAGACTAAAAAGCAATAGTTGTTTCCAGTTAAAGCGAAACCGTAGACTGAAAGAAAAATGAATGGATGTAAGTCAAATTTTGATTTCCTGGTATAGATATCAAATAATTTTTTTCATCGTAAACTGAATTTTGAAGGCTAAATAAGTTCTCTGAGTAAATGGTATCATGGCTGAGACTAAGAACTACAATTATACCTACTTAGAGCCAAACCCGAAGCAAAAACTAAAATAAAAGGGCTGAAAAAATACAGATAAACAGACACACACACAAACATCTTGCCTTATATATATATATATATATATATATATATATAATCGAATTTCTGCACTATTGTAAGAACTGCAACCTTGAAACTTCTGAATATCGTTTCTTATGTCTGTCTATGAGTGTATGACATTTGATTAAACTCGGACCACTCCTTCTATAACCCGATTTTTTCGATTATCGATTTTTGGTATTCATCGAGGGTACATCGACTAAAAACCTAGCTAAAAACACCCGCAGACGCTTATAGTACAAGAAAATTGGTTCAGCCGTTTCGGAGTCTGTAGGTAACGGACACACACACAAAGTTCCATTTATAAATAAGTTTAGATAACAAGAGAGAACAGACCCACCACTTCATAAATATATAAGGTATATATACGTATACTGTTTTAACTAGGCAGGAAGACATTTTTCCTTAACCTTTAGGATCCTTCCGACCAACACTTCTTCAGAAGGTACCGTTGGCAAAGTTGATTGGCATAACAAGACATTAGAACAGTAAAGGTAAGATTAGAACACGATTAAAAAATAAATATCAATCTATGATTAGTATTTCGTCTTGTTATATCAATCAACTTTGCCGACAGTAACTTCTGAAGAAGTGTTGGCCGAAAGGATCCTAAAGGTTAGGGGGAAAATGTCTTCCTGCCTATTTAAACAGGTATCAAGTCCATATATATATATATATATATATATATATATATATATATAGGAACCTTTCTCTTAAACATGTTTCGTTGAATATGACAGACAAGGAAAATTTGCTGAATGTTTTATTTGGTTTTTACAACTTTCTTATATTTTCCTATTTGGTGGGTGTAAGGCAGTGCAAAAATTGTCCCTATTCCAGCCACGTTCAACTCACGAAGCTCGGAATAAACGCTAGTACCATTCAAGAAACACACTCACACACATACACACAAAATAATCTTAGACAGTTAAACATGAAAGGAAATTACTAACACCTAAAACAAAACCCCTTGAAAATGGCTAAAGAAATGGCCGAAAGCGCTTGGGACAATGAACACTATAGACAATTTTTGTACTTTCCTTACTCCGACCAAACGGCGGAACAATGTAAGAATATTGGAAAACTAAATAAAAACGTTATTAAATTAATTGTTTGTCCTATACCTTATATAGACAGAGTAATTGAAAAGTAACTCCCCATTTTAAAATACTCATAATTTATCTATTAACTACAATTTTTACAAGAAATCGATATGAGAGAAAACCGTTACGCATGAAATTTCATTTAAAATTCAATATGGGCGCCACATTTCGCTACCAGCTTCACGAGCCTCCCAGGAATTGTTTCAACTGATTCCACCAGGAACACATGTGGTCTCGAAGACATGTATTCATCCTTCAAGTTCTTCCACAGGGTGTTGAGTCAGGACTTCTGGCTGGCCACTCATACGAACCACAACGACCCATCCATCTACCGGAGAAGCGGGCATTTAGCCATTCCCGAACGACAATAGCAAAATCAAATCTTCAACATTCTCTCAAGCACTGATAACTGATCAGATTTCATCTTGCAGAATGGTAAAGTACCTTTAGGCATTCATGGTATCACGAAGAATGAATGGACCCATAATTCTGCCCACAGTCATCCCATACCACAACGTTACTTTTTGGTCGAGTTTGCATTTTTTCATATCTAAAAGGATCTTCGCCTGCCCAATAGTGTTAGCTGTGACGGTTCACCGATGTGAAATACTGCTTTATCTCTCCGGTGGATACTGAACAATCTTCTTATCAAGCCAGTATCTCCCCAAACTCCATGCGAATGTCACAGTCTTCTGGCTTCCAATCATTCCTGCCATTTCAGCTCCTTCTTGAGCACAGGAGAGGCCACTTTCCCTTGCTGTTTGTGTAATTCACTTTCTTTGGCTACATGTAAACAGTTTTTGAACGGCTTGCACTGTCTCCTGGTTGCTAGACTTGGAAGGGCGACCGCTTCTTTGAGCATCACCTACAGACCCTGTAGCCATCAGTTTTGCATGGCAGTTCTTGATTGTTTCTGCGTCAACTTGAGCATGCACTCCTCAAACGGTCCACAATCTTTGCACTCGAAAACAAATTTCCAAACTTCATAATGTGCTGCTAGCTGGGTGCGCTCCTGCAGGGTAAGGTTCAGTCATGTTTGTTATGCTTCCGAAGTTCAAACAGAATAATCGATTTGAAGAAAGAAAAAAAAACAAAAAAAAAACAGATACAAACAGATTAAATACTCAAAGATCAAAGACAAACGAATTGAGACAAAAATTACAATAAGTAAATAATTTATCATTATTTTAATATAGTGACCTACTTTCAATCATCCAGTATATGTTCACTAGAAAATTAGATTAATATTTAACATAAATAAATCTTGAAACTTTTCCCAACTTTGGTTGGTTGATTCCAATTTTATTGTGAAAACATTAGCTTGCATAATTAAATCAAATGTAGTGTATTAATTCTAGGAGGAATGCATTTATTACATAATAACAAAAGAAAACTGATACCTCAATTTATGTCCAATAGAATCAGTTTAAGCTTGAGCTTGAATTTTTAACGGCCTATTAACCTCTGTGGGTTATTTAATGTCAAAAAGGTGGGGTTTTAAGGTATTTTTTTTAAAGTTCAGTTATAGTAAGAAGATTGATTTAGTCAGTTTTTGGTGAAATGTTTTTTTATTTTAAAAACTGGAAATGTCTTCTAATTTTGTATTAAAAAATGTATTGCTGGTAATATTTTTTCTCATTTAAAAAAGATCATGGCAATAATTTTTTTTTTACTTCACAAATGTGCTATTTTTTTCTTCAAAAATGTATTGTTGGTATTATTTTCCATTCAAAAATGTATATATTTCTATAAAAGTCTATTTTTATACTTTCATTTTTTGACCCCAGTTTGGAGAGGGGTAACTATTTGCCCATAGCTAGGACCCTAACACTGGAACAACAGCAATGAAGAGGTGGTTCCAAGCTCTTCACAACCTCCAACTCGTCAGGAGTACCTACACCCGACTTCCCACCTAGAACTAAGGCTCAACTGAATAACGTCCATATTACACCCTCGCTGGTCTCGAAGATAATCTCAAAACTTGATCCTCACAAAGCAAGCGGTGGGGACGGAATCCCAATCATAGTCCTGAAGAAATGTGCCCCAGAACTTTCCTCTCTAAACTCTATAACTTCTGCCTATCTGCTTCCTGCTTTCCTGCCTGTTGAAAGTCCTCCTCTGTAGTTCCTATATTTAAGAATACTGGTGAACCCCCATGCCCCGCTAATTACCGCCCTATCAGTCTCCTTCCGATCTTCGGCAAAGTTTTCGAAGCCATTATCAACGCCGAGGTGATTCAGCATCTCACGGCCGACAGGCTTCTCTCGGACAAACAGTATGGTTTTCACTTCACCAGGTCTACTGCTGATATACTAACAACCATTACCGAGTACATATACCAGGCTCTTGACAAGAATGGCGAAGCCCGAACCGTTGCCTTGGATATCTCCAAAGCGTTCGACAGAGTCTGGCATGCTGGCCTTTTATGCAAACTGCGGAGCTACGGTATAACTGAACATTTGTTTGACCTCACCCAGTCATTCCTCTCTAACCGCACATTGAAGGTAGTATTAAATGAACATGCCGCCCAAAACTACCATACGAACGCGGGTGTCCCTCAAGGCTCTATTCTAGGTTCCACGCTCTTTCTGATCTACATTAATGATCTCCCCGATGCCATTAGATTCCAAGTAGGCATGTACGCCGATGACACCACAATTTACTCTCGCCTCTATCATAAACCCGGTGTGGGCGACAAAGAGAACCTCGCTGCCGAGCTTAAAAAGGACCTCAAATCCGTAGTGGACTGGGGTAGGAAATGGCTCGTAAATTTTAATACTTCGAAAACTAAGCTGCTATCAATTAACCACCATAGACAATCGCAACTACCTCCCATTAGCATGGAACAGGCTTGCCTCCCAGAGAGTAAAACACTACGCCTCCTTGGCCTTACACTCTCGGAGGACCTCAAATGGAATGACTATATCGAATCCATTGCTAAATCCGCTGCTATGAAAGTCGGTTCTCTGTGCAGGGCCCCGGAAGTTTTTCCTGTCTGAATCTTTCCTGCACATATATAAATCTACCATCCGCCCGTGTATTGAATATTGCTGTCACATCTGGTCGGGTGCCCCTGCTACTCTCCTCGGGCTTCTTGACAAAATACAACGGAGAATCTGTAACTTGATCGATACTGACTTGGCAGACCGGCTGCAACCACTCTCTCACCGGCGTGACGTGACTTCCCTGTGTCTCTTCTATAAATACTTTCACGGCTTCTGCTCCGATTAACTTAGATCATTGGTGCCGCCTAGGTACGAATTTACACGAGATACCAGATTAGCAACTAGGTCCCACCCTTTTACAGTGAAACAAATGAGATGTAACCGTAATTTCTACTCCAATAGCTTCTTTTCTCGCGCTTCCCGCCTGTGGAATTCCCTTCCACATGTCTGCTTTCTCGACAGCTACACTCTCCAGGAGTTTAAATGTCAGGTCAATAGACACCTCCTGTCACACTAACTTGCATCTATTCTCCCAACACTCACCATCTTCCCAACTTTCATTCTCGGTATCCTTACCCGTCTTACAACCTTCCTTCTGACATTTCCTATATCTAACCATCCTTTCTCACCACTTTCCCCTCTATGTAACCCCCTGCGCAATAGTGGCAGTGAAATGCCTTGCTCGGGGTGAAACGATTATAAAAAAAAAGAAAAAAAAAAAGAAAAAAAAAAGAGGCCTTGCTGCTGGATGCAGTTTACGGTCATACCCAGGACCAACAATAGAATCATATATGAGTACTAGTTCATTCATGACATCAATTATTATTATAATTAACTAAGAGATCAGTTTATTACTTAGTAAGAATAGGTAACACCCCACCCACACACACACTTTATGTCCAGTGAAAATTATATTAATACGAGTTAACTCACAACATCACTTATTATATTGTAATTTATTGGAAGATCAGCTTGGTAATAATAAAAAAAAAAACCGATACCCCACTTTATGTCCACTAGAAAATTATATTAATATTTAACATTTTGAAACTTTTCCCGACATTGGTTGATTTCAGTTTTACTGTGACAACATTACCTTGCATAATAAACTCTGATATAGTGTATTAATTTTAAGAGGAATCGGTTTATTACATAATAAAAAAAAGAAAACTGATTCCCACTTTATGTCCTCATGAAGTTATTTTAATGTTTAACATCTTGAAACTTTTCCAAATACTGATTGGTTGATTACAGTTTTATTGTAAAAAAAAAGTATTTGCATAATAAATCCGACATGATGCCTACAATTAATTAGCTAGTTTATAATCAAGATTATAATTAATGGCTAGACTATACCTTAGCAAACTGTCACATCTTTTTCTTTGTCTTTCCCTATCTTTGGTTCTCTCTCTCTCTAACAGTTGTTCAAAGCTTACGTACCTATGAACGATTTTACAAGCATTTTAATGTTGTACTTTTCAATAAAGTAATATCGTTAATTTCTTTCCATCTTTTTTCTTTCGAGTGAAAAAAAATCATAAGGCGATAACAATTACAAAAATAGAACCCAAAAAATCATGCAAAATCTTAAAAAAAGAAAAGTAGTGTCACATGTCGAATGCAGGTACACAGACAAAAACGCATGCACATATGCAGAAAGACATCTACAAACCCAAATAACAAAGTATGTAAAATTTACATGTTACAAAAAACACACTTCACAATATGCATTTCTTTAAGCGACTCCACGCGAGGTCAAATGTGACTCGAGGTCGGGGTTTAATATGTGACATCTTACACCCAGTGGCAAAAAATTGTTCGGTTTCACTAGTATTTGCCGCAGATGTCAGGGTGTGCTCACTGACTTTACTCTTTTAAGAGCTAAATGAAAGAAGACTGTGAAACACGGATCTCTGGGAACTACATGTATTATTTAGCACTGATCGATCACTGGTCATGAATTACGAGAGAAATCCCATAAAAAAAAGAAAGATTCTTTGGACCACACAGAAATAAGTTATCTGGGGGGGGGGGGGGGTAAGTAGAAAAGTAGATAAAAAAAAAAGAAAAAGGAATTGAGTGAAGTAAACCGAAAAAAGGTAAGATAAAAAAGAAAAAACTACAAAGCCTGTCTATGAGAAGTCATTATAATAAACTAAGTATATGCGTTGTGGTGCAGTGGATATCGGCTCGGAACGAGCAATCGGGGAGCCGAGTTCAAATTTCAGTTAAATTCATTGCATTCACCTACGGAAAGTTATTAATCCGTCTCTTCCCTCCAGTTATGGGTTAATAGCAGGACAGATTGGGTTCTATAGCCTTGGCTGGCAACCAATCTACCGCAGAAAGCAATGGCAACCTACTGCGGGATAATCTTCTGCCCAGTCAGTCATGTCTCTTTCAAGAAATGATCGCCCAAGCGTGTTTCACGTATGGCACTTAACTGACTGATATTCGTTGCGTTCACTTACGCGTAGATACTCTTGCTTTTCCCTCCAACTATGGGTTAAATAGCAGGATTAGATTATATAACCTATTTGGCAGCAAGTGTGCTACAAAAATGTCATGGCAACCTATCGCGGGAAAATTTCATTTTTGAGACATGATTGCCCAAGCGTGTATCACGTACGATACTTAACTGACTGACTGAATATAATAGTTGAAGACATAATTAAAGATTCTACTGGGCATAAAGTGGGATATCGGCTTCATATTGTTATGAAGTAATAAACTGATCCCCCCCCCCAGAATTAGTACAAATTAATATGATCGGAAATGAATACAGTTAAAGCTTCTGTTGGACCTAAAGTGGGGGGGGGGGTGTTTTCTTTTGTTATGAAGTAATAAACTGATCCTCCACTAATTACTACTTATTAATATAAGAATATAATCCATCATTTATTCTTTTGGCTATGGGTTACATGGCAGGACAGATTAGGTTTTACAGCCTTGGTTGGCAACCAATTTACCGCAAAAAGTAATGGCAACTGCTGGGAAATGTTTCTGCGCAGTCAGTCATGTATGTCTCTTTCGAGACATGATCACCCAAGTATGTATCACGTATGGCACTAAACTGACCGACTGATATTCACACATTTTAATGGGGTTATGCGAACCACAGCAAAGTTTTGTTTCTACTGCTTGGCTAAATAAGATAGTTATGGGAGAGTGATTTGTCCAATTGCTTACCGACCTACAGTTTCTCCCATCAACCATCGGTGGCGGAACATTTTTGTTTTGTTTTGCAATCCGACAAAGCTCAGAGAAAAGTGAATTTGTGTATTTTAAAGTGTGTTAGGGTAAAATGAAATTATCCATAAATACTACACTGGCCAGAAGACTGCGTTTAAGCATGAAACAGACTGTTGTCGCATGTGTTGACATCAGTGTCCACTTTTATACATCAGTTCTATCCTAGATATTGAACACCTTAACCCATATATCAGTTAAGTGCCATACGTGATACACGCTTGTGCGATCATGTCTCGAAAGAGACATGACTGATTGGGCAGAATAGTTTTCTGCAGTAGGTTACCATTATTCCTGCAGTAGACTGGTTGCAAATAAAGCTATAGAACCCAATCTGTCTTGCTATTTAACCCATAGCTGGAGGGAGAAGAAACGGATTAATGTTTTTTTAAGGATATTTGCGCGTAAGTGAATGCAACGAATTCAACTGCATTTACGTACGCGACAATACCCTAAATATAGCATAACTTATAAAACTATATATTTTTTTTATCATAGATAGTACACTGTATACACTTAAATTTTAAATAACTGATCTGCTATACTTTTTAACTTAAAAAATCTATAACGGTATTGTAAATAACGTTTGTAAGTTATTAACTTAATGTAAATAAACAATTTAATAATCATTAAAATAAAAAGTAAATGCAGTTGATTTTGTTAATATTTCAATATTCATATCCTTAAATTTTCAAGAATTGACTTAGTTACTTATAATTTTTAATGTGGTTTCATTTTTCACTGCTTTTTTTTCCTATTTTCTTTGCTTGTTTACATCTCTCTAATGGTAGTAAATATAGTCGTCTAGATTTCTTAAATTAAACATCATTTTTAAGTTTTTACTATTTTTTGTCATATATTTGGTTGACTTTTATTACAAGGCTCGTATGAGTTTTTTTTTTTTTTACTTATATGTAAGTCATACACACAAACGTACACACATACTTACTAAAACTTTTTTAAGAATACGTTCAAATGCTTAAAAAGTTTTTTCTTACAAACACACACACACACACACACATACACACACACAAATACAAAAGACTCCTGAGTACATACAAAGACAGATAGAAATAGTCACAAACACACGCAGTTCACTGACACGGAAACCACCGAATTTATCCGACGTTTAGACCCCGCCCATTTTTTCCCACACTGAAGATTTTGTCGCGTTTACATTACTTCGGCTGCTACTGATAAAATGCCTTCTTGCCATCACCCTAGCCACTGTCGCCACAACCAGCTAACGGGTAGTGGTGCTAGTAGTAATAGCTAAAGAAGAGGTAGTGGTAGTATTTGACGAAGAAGGAGCTATAGTTGATTTGAAGACAAGAAGCCGGAGTATCTTACCGAACTGAGGTATTTTTGCCGTCTCTCGCAGGTGCCCTGCTTCGATACCCATCTATTGGGGAGGACTATACGACAAACGCTAACTCGACGCCATCCACACCAACTCAGCAAAATCAACCACTCCACTCCTGGGATATGGAAGGTAAGTTTTCTTTTTTCTCGTCTACAAAGAAAGAAAAAAAAATCTATACAACATGACTCATTACTGGACATCGCTAATTTACGAGGCACCAACCAACATTTCTTGGGGTTAACTTGAATAAATGAAACCACACACAAGACAACAATCACTATTTTACGAATAATTGGGGGATACAAAAAAAAAAAAAAAAAAAAACTATTTTAGTTAGTTGAAGTTAATTTTAAGTTCTAAATCTTGATTATATAAAAATTGAAAAACTAGATAAATTTTCTTTTATTTTAGTTTCTTTTAAAATTTTAAATATATCGATTTATTGAATAATATTCTTAGTTAGAAAATTAAGACCTTTTCCTTAATATTTTTTTCCTGTTCATATTTTCTCTGCATTTTGTCATATCTATTTTTATTGATTTTATTTACTTTTTTTTTTAACACTTACGACCGCGGCTGTCGCATCATTTGTCTCTCTATTGTCCCTCATCCGCTTTTAAAGACATCCCAATTCCCATTAGAAAGCAAGGGGCTTCCATTTCTGACAGATTTTCTAGGTGACACTATGACCACATCCGGTCAACATCTCTGTTGTCCTGGGGTGAAGGAGGTCAGTAGTAAGAAATTTAAACTTGAAACTAAACTACAAAATCGAAATTTCAAAGTTAACTTAGCAGAGACTTACCGTCTGTGAAACGAATTTTTTTTGTCTTGAACATTTTTTTTAATCACTCTAAATCGTAAACATAAAATTTATTTTCTTACGTATTTTTTTTTTTTTTTTTCCAAAATAAAACATTTTTTTTTCACTCTTAGACTCTTACTCTCTTAGAGTTTCTTTCTTTCTTTGTTTTTTTTGTTTTTGTTTTTTTGCAAATGATCGATTTTATTTATTTATCCTGTGCAAATTGCAATCCGAACACACTTATTTTATTAAAAATGAATAATAAAGGAAAAATCAAATGTATCAAAATAATTTTCAGAGTAAGAAGGGAATATCTGCCTCGGCCCCAAATTCTTTTTATCCGTTTTTGCATTTGTTATTAGATAACATCTTCCTTTGCGTTTTTCTCTTCCTCAAACCAAAAATCGTCAACTTAATCCGAGTCTATATTTGCCTTTAATGGATTTGCTTTAAAAAAAAAATATTATTGTATTTCGTTGTTCGTACATAGGACAACACAACAACACACACATCATTTTAATGACTCGTAACGTTATCTCCGCTCAAAATACAGTTCCCTTCTGTGCTTCTTCCTGTTTGAGTTAGGATGGAGTTTAGAAACCACATACTTTTGAAATGAGAGATAGTTTTAGAAGTTATCTTCAGACCCAGCAGACATATAAAAGTTTTCGATTTTTTTTCTTTTTTTTTTTTTAATTTTCATTTTTGTTAAGCGTGTATCTGCGTATGTTTGTAGACACTTCACTTTTAAGAACAGGACGTCACTTTTTTTTTTTTTTTTTTTTTTTTTTTTTTTTTTTTTTTTTTTTTTTTTTGTTTTTTTTTTTTTTTTTTTTTTTTTTTTTTTTTTTTTTTTTTTTCCATTAGTTTATTAAAATGTTTCCTTGAACTAAATACCAAATTCCGGCTTCTAATTTGTATGACATGTGAGTGAAGGACGTCAGATTATTTTATTTTTATTTTATTTTTTATCTTTGGACAAAGCGTCAGACGAAATACTTAGACTGCAGAAAAGTAAGGCCGTGTGTGTGTGTGTTCAAACTCCTATTTCTATTAAATTTAACCGTATAGCAGCTCAAGTAATGTACGATTATCGTGTGTGTATTGTAAATATTTTGCTGTTTTGTCATCAGCGAAATCGACTAAGATTTTATTCTTTTGTTGTTAAAGTCTAGACAAATGTGCTGGGTTTTTTTTTTGTTTTTTTTTGTTTGTTTGTTTTTTTTTTTAACTTTTTAGCATCTTTCTGTTTATGCTGTTAAACACTGACCCTACCCTGAAAAAAAAAAAATTATAGTTTAGAATTGTGTACTTAAATTTTAAAACCCACAACATGGGTCTGCTGAACTTAATGCACATAGGATTCCAATCTGCCCTCTCTTGAACGTAAACAACAAAAAAAATTTCTAAAAAAACTTTTGATAAACGAAGAAATACATAAAGTTAAGATTTCATTTCGATATATGAAATGAATATACAGGGCCCGTGCGTACTACCCCGACAGGGAGTGGGGTGGGAAACTCCCTAGTTGCTCTTTGTCATTAACGTTATTTTATCAACATTTGCTTTTTCATATTTTTTACCTACATTTAACTGGCTGTAAACTTTTTTTATACCTACATTCAACTGGCTATGAAAAGATTGGGAGGGGGGAAACGTTTTGACGTCATTTCTGGGTTTTTCCAAATTAGTGAATTTCTTTGGCTCGGAAAAAACAAAAAAAAACACTATATAAAATTGATTTATTTATTTTTTTTTTTATTTCTCCATAATATTTAATGTTAAAATGGATCAACTTCTTGACAAAAAAATCTCTAGTTGATGTTAAAAATTTCCGCTAAAAAACAATGTTCATTTAAGCTTTAAATAAATTTAGAGACCTTGATAATTACATGTTAAGGAATTATCAAGGTCTCTAAATTTATTTATATATATATATATATATATATATTTTTTTTTTTTTTTTTTTTTTTTTTAGATAAATTGTATTGCATTTTTTAAATTTTCTAATTGAATCAATGGCATTTGATTCATTAGGTTACAATCAAATAGTACACATTTTGATTACTAACATATGAAAATTGATATGGGCGTGTTATCGATTCGAGGTGGGTGCACAAGACCCTGGAACCAACCCTGTGAATATACAATACATCCTAGAATTAAATTGGAACTCCACGACCAAGGAATATTACGTGTACAATCATAGAGAATGCTTATTTCATATTCAATTGGTATACCTGACTATGCATCCTTAAGTTGGTAATTGATTCTAAACACATACACGTGGGGTGCCTTGAAAGTAATGCCCCTCCTATTCACATCCAAAGATGCAGGGAGCAAAATAACGCTGTTAAAATGGAACAAGTTTTCAGTTACAAAGTGTTATTCCACATGGTTATTATTAGTGTTGACTACGTACTATTTTCGAAGCGTTTTTCGTTTCGTGGTTTGGTAACACTGCAAATCCACGCGAAACGTGGCTTGTTACCTACGTCGACGTCACAATTATTGAAATGTATTGCCCACCACTTAACTATGCTCACATCCATTGTTTGGTTTCCGTAAACGTTCAGCATGTGTTATGACTGAATATATGCCAATTAACTGAATTACTGCTCATCTGCTATTCGTAACAAGACCAAAAATAGATTATTTGTATCTGCTAGCATAATAATCTCTGCCCCTGTTGTTGTTGAGCAACATAGGAGACATTACCATCGGAGTGACTCTCTGCCTGTACGCGTATATATATATATGTGTGTGTGTGTGTGTAACAGCCTTGATAAGCAACATAAACGTTTAAAATATGGAGATACATATCTCTAACTACTAGAAGCATTTACCGTATTTTTCGGCTTAAAAGATGCACTTTTTTTTTTTTCTTAAAAAATGCCCTGAAAAATGTGTGTGTCTTCAAGACGAATGTATCGGTTACCATCATGAATCCAGTAGTGACGAGAGTTGAAGATGAAGAAAATTTCTTCGATTGTTTTATATTTTTATATGCATATATTTTAAAAAGATTAATTTATATCAGAAATAAAACCACCCTTTGGACAATGAAAAATGTATAGTATATTTACTAACCACCAACTAGTATGTCATTGCCATACAAAATCGAACGATTGATTAATGTAAACAATGCATGGTGCCAGTGTGTGAGGGAAGCATGGTGAATGTATTGTTGTATGAGAATGAATCTCTTGTTTTCTTTGAAATTTTTCCCCAATATTTGGGCGCGTTTTCCAGCTGGAAAATACGATAAGTGATAAAAGCCCTGATTATAAAAAGCAAGAAACTAACTTTGAATAAAATCAATTATGAAAAGGGTCGCAATGTACTGGCCGTATTCGTAAATACCTACTTTCAGCAGTTTTTATGCCTAAATATATTCTATAGAAGTATTTCAATGACATAAATTCATTTTACAACTAGCAACTGGCACACTAAAAGATGAGGCTTTGCCGTATCGAAAGTGAATACAGATTGAGTAGCCTTTATCTGAAAACCTACAACAGTTTTTTCAGGCGCTGACACGGCAAATAAAAAGCACTGGGAAAGTTCCGAGGTGATGTGCAGCTGTTGTGACTTCATCGGCCCGGGGGTTGTGGCTCGTTGATTTTTTTTTTTAGAGATCGTCACATCAACATCTTAGTTCGTGGATTCCATTCCTTCGCTTTTATTCACTTGGCCATGAGTAGTTAAAAGCCTTAGTTGGATCCAGTGACTTGACACAGTTGTGAGTTAAACACCTGGCTACAGCAGAGGTAAACAAACTTGAGTTGAAGGGAGATAACTGATACTGTAACATCAGGAAGAAGCATGACTCGTGGAACTAGCAATAAAGGGTAATAAAGAGTTAAGTTCGAAATTTCAATCACCTGAAGGTCGGAGTTGAAACGTCGTTAATATGGTAACAAAGATGAGGACAACAGTCAGTTATGTGCCATACATGATACGTTTTGGGCGATCATGTCTCGAAAGAGATATGACTGACTGGGCAGATTATCCTGCAGTAGTTTGTCATTACTTTCTGCGGTAGATTGGTTGTGACTAGGGCTATAGAACCCAATCTGTCCTGTTATTTAACCCATAACTGGAGGGAAGAGGCGGATTAATAACATTACCAAGAGTAGTTGCGCGTTAGTGAATGCAACGAATTCAACTGGAATTTGAGCTCGGCTCTTCATTTTCTCATTCCGAGCCGACATATGCACCACAACGCACATCCTGAACAATATAAACGGCCATAAAGCACAAAGAGTCTCACTATAACTGAGCAGGATTCGTGAGGACACCATTATGATGTTTTCATCCGTCAGGGCTAGTTTGCAAACTAGCCCTGACGAGCGAATACTTCATAATGGTGTTCTCACGAAACTTCGAAGTCAGCATGAATCCTGCTCAAAGATCTCCATTCTGATATCGAGCACTTTACGATAAAAAAAAGTCTGCTTAACAAAATACATTTTATCAGCACAAACTACTACAAAATTGTACATTTTGATTCGACACTGAAAGAACAATATCTATTCTAATTCTATTAGACCGGTTGCCAACCAAGGCTATAGAACCCAATCTGTCCTTTTTACCCTAGATAGGAGAAGTGGGGGAAGAGATTGATACAAGCCTTTCCCCAAGAGCATTAGCACGTAAATAAATGTACTGAACTTGAGTGGAATTCGAACCTTAATCAATTATTCCACTGTCCGTCCTTAAACCTATGGATGGCAGAATACGCAGGTTCATACCTTTTCCAAGGGTATTCATGTGTAAGTGAATATAAAGAACCCGACTGGAACACTGCCTTCAAATTTCCAAGCCTGAGTCTTTATCCGTTACACCACCCGCACATCAGTTAAGTGCCATGCGTGATACACGCTTAGGCGATCCTGTCTCGAAAGAAACATGACTGACTGGGCAGAAGACTATCTCGCAGTAGGTTGCCATCACTTTCTGCGGTAGACTGGTTGCCAGCCAAGGCTATAGAATCCAATCTGTCCTGTTATTTAACCCATAACTGAAGGGAAGAGACGGATTAATACATTTCCCAAGGGTATTTGCGTGTAAGTGAATGCAAAGAATTCAACTGGAATTCGAACTATTACCCAAATTCACGTTCCGAGGCGATATCCACTGCACCACAACGTTGCTGAAAGTTCGGTTATTGTACGATGTTTCAACGTGGGTAAATGTGCATAAAACAAATGCTTTTTTTTTTTTTCGTCATTAGGCTACACACTTATTGATTTACATAGATTAAGAAATTCGCGCGCACGCGCGCGCACACAATCTTGAAACATCCGAAATGCCTTATGTATAATGATTGGTGAAGTAAACAGAATGAAAGACAAGAGAAGAAAATACAGTTAAAATGTAAACGAGACATAATCACAAGACGGAAAATTCTATCCGGCCGAACTTGATACACGTGGGTACTTAGTAGTAATAGCACACGAGAGTCGGATAATTGCAGGGAGGAAAGAAAGACGGAAGATAAATACCAGATGCTTAATTGGAATGTTGTTCAGAGAAACGTTCGCAAATTGGCGGATAATATCGACATAAAAATAACCTTAAGAAAAAGAAAGGAAGAAAGAGAGAGAGTATAAAAGACGTCTTAGACCAGTATTACTACGATATAAATACGAATTCAAATCTATAGACAATGAACAACAAGCAAATCAATATCGATCGATAATGAAATAGGCGCGCATGAAGGAACGGTGTCATCGCTTTTATTTACAAAAAGTATTCACTTATTTAGGTTGAGAATCCTTTATTCGAAAATATTAGGACGACCGGAAGTGCTTCGGTTTTCAGATTTTGGAGTACAGGCTATATATATTTCCAAAAGAAAGCTGATTGATGGTAAAAGCTCAAAGGAGATTCTATCAATAATAATTGTTAAAAATTAAATATTAAAGATCGCCAGTTAAGCAAATTCAATTCGCAGAAGAAGTGATCATACGATCATAATTTCTACTGTGTACGTGATTTCATTTCTTTTTTAAATGCCAAAGGATTTAGCTAGAAACAATGTAACCGCTGTCTGTATCTAACTGCAATTCACTTCCGACTAAAATTTAAATTTTCTCTTTCTTAGCCGTTTCTATTGTCTCTCCCCTTTCTTCCCTCTATACATTTTCTCACTTTTCCTCTTCACTTTCTACTTTTGTATATTTCCTTTTCCTTTACAGAAGTATAATTCTTAAAAAAAAAAAAAGCCAAAAGGTTTGAGCCCAAACACCATGTAAGCGATATCAATATTTGTCTACAATTCACTTCCAGCCTATATTTTAAATTTCTCTTTCTTAGCAGTTTTCATTGGCTCTTTCCTCTCAATACTTTCTCACTTATTTTCCTCTTTACTTTCTATATCCTCTGTATCTTTTCCTTCTTGATTTCTCACCTTTTTGGAAAATGTATGAATCTACTTTTTTCGCAAGCTATGGATTAATTATTAGCTCTTTTATCCACAAATATTCCTACATTAACAATATTTTCTTTTTATCCACAAATATTCCTACATTAACAATATTTTCTGGTTTTTCAAATAACCGGTAAAATGGTTAACTCATTTATTAAAAAAATAAATAAATAAAATATTTACCAACGTAATCTCCTTTTCTGCCAGTGTATTTAATATTCAAGGATGAATATTACATACATCGAACATTATACAGAGAGAATGCCAGATCAAAATCCAGCTAATGACTACCGGAGGGAGTGGAGACTAATTGTTTTGGAAAAATACTCTTGAAATTTTATAATTTAAAAAAAAAAAAAAAAAAAAAATTATTGGCCGAGAACAAAAGACGAAGAGTAATAAACAAATCCATACTCTTCAGCCAATCGGTTATTATTTACCGAAAGTATGTTAGAAGAATTCTGGTTATATTTCCGGCTTCTATTTTTTAATTTTAATCTAATTTTATTTTATTTTTTGTACTGTAACTTCATGATATGCGTAGAACTTATGCAAATCATCAAAACTTACGTACACGAGGGTAAGTCAAAAAGGATTAGCTGGTACTATTATAGTCACGTGATCGAAGTTTGAGCTTGATGGTCCCAGTTTTCTTCCTATTATAGTGTAAACATAGCAGCTCCGCTAGCAGTGTGCCCCAAAAGAAACTTCTTTATAGAAGGATGCTGAGAATACCATGGACTAGATCTGTAAGCAGCGGCGAGGTTTGAGAAAAAAAAATGCAAACACAAACGAACGTGTGAATGGGCGCGTACTCGAGTGGTTAAAGCATTCTCTTTCTGACCATGGGTTCGAATCTCACCATGATCAATGTATCAGATTTCTCGATCCTCCGGAGGAGTGCCTGAAAATCATACCACGGGTATAGTGTGTGAGTGAAGTTTGGTAGGCTACTCTCCTTGAGGAGCCGTCGATGATTGATTGCGCTAGCTAGAAGTCACAAGTCCTCGTGACATAAGGTTTGAGCGTCCCTGGCTTTGTTCAGACTGTTGTTCACATCAGATAACAAACTCACACACTCTCTCTCTCTCTCACACACTCTCTCTCTCTCTCACACTCTCTCTCTCACACTCACACACTCTCTCTCACACACTCACACACTCTCTCTCACACACTCACACACTCTCTCTCTCTCTCTCTCTCTCACTCACACACAAACTGTAACTAAGGTCCGTTCAGTATAGTTGCAGTATAAACCACCACGGATACAGGTGCCTAGCCATATATATATTTTAATCCAAAAACCCGATCCTATTAATATTTAAATTAATCAGGGTGGTGGGCTCGACATAAATAGTATTATCTATTTACAGAGTCAAATATATAAAGTAATTCAAAAATTTTTAAATTTAATTTCGTTGGATGGCCATTTCAGCGAGAAAAATCCTCGCTTCATCAATAACAGTGAAAAACAAAAACTTCATTAATTCAAATATGTTACAAAATTTATGTACCGGAAAACGTACCCAAAAACATATCCATGCATGTTAAATCTAACATGTTTCACTTATAACAAGCTTCTTCAGAGATTTAGTAAGGAAGAATGATTACAAAATTCGAGACAGTATTTTTAAATGAGGTATAGTTTCAAAGGTCAGATACGTGTCACGTGTGATAAAGCAACGATTAATATTAAATGTAGAAGATAAAACTTGTGTTTGTTTTACTGTATGTGTCAACGCGTTCTTTTTAAATAAGAGAAAACAAGTACGTATGTATTGAGATAAATCAAATGATGGAACGATTTTCATTCTAAATAACGTGAAAATCATGTATGAATATAAACGAAATATATTTCCGTTTTAATTCTAGTGAAAATTACGTTAACAGTTAAAATCTTTTAATGAAATAATACATTACTGAATAATGTTAACGGTTAGTATCTTTCAATGAAATAAAAATAACTATGTATTAAAATTATAATAAAATAATTAATAATAATATAAAAATAAGAAAAATTATATATATATATATATATATATATATATATATATATATATATATAACAATTGACCTCATAGTTTATAATAACCCAATAAGCACTAAACTAAATTCTCTACAAAAAAACCAATGTAGTGTACCAATTTACATGCCCATTCAGATTGCATCGCTGATACTAATAAAAAACCTAGTACATATATTGGTTTTACTACAACCACGCTCTCCCGTAGACTTACATGTCATCTTCTGATCAGAGTACTATTTAACAACATTTCTCTGAAAAACATAAACATGTAGGTAATATTAGACAGATTTTGGTGAACAATACGGCGATCCTTACTCGTACACACAGTAAGAGGAATCTGCAGATATTGGAGGCCATGTACATCAAATCTAAACAACCAACACTCAATAAAATCAACTTTAAATCCGGAAATAACATATTACATTGCATTTGACTACATGGTTTTGTTGTCATTTCGCGCTATCACGCGGTGTGACGTCATAAAACCGCATCGCAAACTTAAGAACTGCGTTTATTATTTGTGGTAACTATTGCCGTTGCCAAGCGAAGTTTTATGTCAACACAAAATAAAATCGTCGGTGATGGTGGATGTTATAATATTTCAGTCTAAACAACCTCTCTGAGGATGGCTCATGTGATCCGAAAGCTTAGAAGCAAATTAATAATTATCCAAATGTTGGAGAATTTTTGTCTTTATTTTCAACTGAAATTAAAGACAAAATACGACGTTTAGAACGGCTCATGATTAAACATAAGACATTCATTGTCTCTTATATTTAACAGCATGTTTAGAAAATTACTTGCTGCCTCGATACACTATATATCATAAAAATATTAACGGTTAGAATCTTTCCATGAAATAATAAATTACTAAATAAAATTTTAAAATCAATGATGATAATAATAAACAACTCTAAATTACATATTATGATGGTAAGAAAATTATTACATTGTTAAGAATATAAGGAACTATCTATAATTTATTTAATAATATCTACTGGTATTTTGGATTCATTAAGTGTGTGTGTGTGTGTGTGTGTGTGTGTTATATCTGTTTAAATTTCAAAGCATATGAGTAAAGAGTACTTGGAAAATTTGACCCTCATTTCTAATAAGGGCCAGAGAAAACCAGCGCACAACCTACCCAACGATTCTTTGTAAATGGATGAATAGGAATTAGGAGATATAGCAAAAGGATAAACTTTACTAAGGGCTACAAAGAGTGATCCATGATTGTCCACATCCTGAAGTTTTGGTACTCGCTGTTGGTGCTAATTTTCAGCACCCACTGCTTTTTACTGGAACTGGGAACGAGACAAAAGGTTCATTAATTTTGACGGACTATTGTCTTCATCTTTGTTGTTGTCATTACAACTTTTCGGCCGTTATACCATCCGGTCTTCAACAGGTGTAAATCGATCCGGGTAACCTACAGTGAATTCTGAACTGAACCCTTTATTTGATCTGTAGATTATTCTCGTTCCATTGCCGTAATTTTTATCTTTGTACTGTTATTCTGATGCAGGGATTGAACTCGCAATTACTGTGTTGCCAAATTCGCGAACCAACAATAACCCACAAAGATATTTGCTACCTTGAGTTCAACTTAAGCCTTGAGCTATGCTATTTGTCTAAAGTTATTACAACCATTAATTTTCAAAATGAATTGGAAATCTTTTTTTTTCTATTGTAACAGCTTGTTTATGTAAAACGCATTCGCAAAATAAAAGTCCAATGGTTTCATTCCAAAAATCAGAACAAGTGAAATGAAAAAAACGTACTTAAAATCAAAAGAAAGCTTATGTTAGAATCAGTCAGTTAAGTGCCATACGTGATATACGCTTGAGCGAACGTCTCTTGATCCATGACTGACTAAAAAGATTTTTTTTCCTGCAGTAAGAGGATATTTCTTTCTGCGGTAGACTGGGTGCCAACCAAGGCTATAGAACACAATGTGTCCTGCAATTTAAACCATAGCTGACGAGAGAAGATATGAATCCGTTCCTAATGTTTCCCAATATGCGCGTAAGTGAATGCAACGAATTCAACTGGAATTCGAACTCGGTTCTCTAATTTTTCATTTCAACATCTCCACTCTACGTCAGTAAAATCGATCTAAAAAAATTACGAGAGGTTAAGATAAAATCCATAAATAGTATAAGAAATTTAAAAAAAATTAATATCTGACTTAGTCTTCACCTCCGCCTTTTTTATTTTGTCGCTGTCTGCTTTCTAGTGAGTGTTTATTTGTCGCCGTAAATCAATATTTACAATCATAATCTTTTACATAGACGACGACTAAGCTCTTCCATTCCATAGCTATTTCTGGTCGAAGATGAATGTAGTTACGAGTTCACCAAGGCCGTCAAAATAAAATGATTGTTTTCTAATTTTACAACTGCAATTAAAACACCTATCAAAAAATGTGCGTTGTGGCGCAGTGGATATCGGCTCGGAACGAGAAATCAGGGAACCGAGTTCGAATTCCAGTTGAATCTCTTGCATTCACTTACGCGCAAATTAACCCGTCTCTTCCCTCCAGTTATGGGTTAAATAATAGGACAGATTGGGTTCTATAGCCTTGGTCGACAACCAGTCTACCGTAGAAAGCAATGGCAACCTACTGCGGGATAATCTTCTGCCCAGTCAGTCATGTCTTTCGAGACATGATCGCCCAAGCGTGTATCGCGCATGGCACTTAACTGACTGATCAAAAAATAGAAATTGTGATCGTATGAATTCGCTTCACTGGCGATCTTTAATATAAATTTTTTAACAATTAACATTGATGGACTCATCTTTAGGATTTTACCATCAAGCCGCTTCCTTTTTCGAGATATATTTAGCCTGTATTCCAAAATCTGACAACCGAAGCACTTCCGGTCGTTCCAATATTTTCGGATAAAGTTGTCAATTATATATTTAATTTCGTGCATGCACGTTTTATTTTGTCGAGTGAACACTATAGAAGGGTCAGTTGGGCACTCAGTGAGAGAAAGAGCACTATGACGCAATTCACTCTGCCAGAAACTTGGAAAATACATACTGTACTGCTTGACATTCGTGCCGGAAGCTGCAGTATGGACATTTCAGTGTTTGATTGTTACGAGGGCAGTGCAGTGGACTCGGAAAGAGTTGGATGAGTCTAATGGTGATTACGAAGATATGGCAGCTCGGAAAACTCGCTTTGATCTTTTCTTACCATCAGAAAAGAACTCCCATATTTGTTGAGGGCTTCAAACTGAACAAGTACCTTGACAAGATAGTGTAGCCCTTGTTCAAGAGGGTGGTTGCTGAAAGGCCCTGTCTGGCAACAGGAATCTGCACCAGGCCACACAAACAGGAAAACTCATGGCTGTCAGACAATTTCTGCAACCACATCACCCCCTTACATCTTGCCACTGGACTCCCCAGAGAGCAGCCCCCTTTATTATTATTACTATTATGTGTGGGATGGTGAGAGCCCAACAAAACTTCTTGCCAGAACAAAGATGAACTGAATACAAAGATTATGGCAACATTCATCAACTTAAACAAGGAGATCACGTAGAAGAGTCGCAGGATATTATGAAGTCGTCTAGAGGCCGTGGCTGAAATCAATAACGAGTTTATTTAATAAATTTAATCTTTCGTATTTCAAGATATTTTGTTATTTTCGTGCCGTTTAGGCGACAATTTATCATATCTAATATATATAGTCATCTGCAGACAGATCTGTTTCGCTGTATCACAACTCATCAGTACGGTTAGACAGCCGATTGCTTTTTATCCAGGATTGAAACCCGACTGAATTGGCGTCACTCAGCGATTCTACCTCTTAGCTACGGGCGCTCGGTAGAAGGTGGCAGACTTTTTAGCGTGTATATTATCATTATACACGCCCAATAGCTGAGAGTGTTCAAATTCATTGCTGAATGAACGATGCGTAGATGCCAGAGTAGCTACTGTTTTTCAAAATCTACCATTCTTCCAGGGGTGCTCAATCAGGGTGTGAGAGCATAAATAGTCATCCGCAGACAGATCTGTTTCGTTGTATCACAGCTCATCAGTACGGTTACCCAGGACTGAAACCCGACCGAATTGGCGTCAGTCGGCGATATATATATATATATATATATATATATATATATATACACTTGTACAACATTAAACTTTATTCTGCTCTTTGTTGTTATTTCCGAAATATTAAACAATGCAAATGGCATGCTGTTGATTTACTTGTGCAGTTTAATTTATCAAGTTTACGATAACCTAAAAATTCCATTTGTACGACATCACCGGAAGCGTTCGTTCAGTTCATAAAGATAAGCAGTTCGGTCATCTCTCTATATGTAATGGACTCTTTTGTGAAGCTAAAAAAAAAAACACTAACTCCAAACACACGTTATCTGTCCAAAGAGATCTCTTCACTCTCTCCCTCATCTTTTTTCTTATCTCATCCTCCTCTTCTCTCTCTCTCTCTTATTTCCCCTCTCTTCTCCGCTCTTCTCTCCTCTCTTCCCAAAAACTGCCAAAAAATAAAAACTGTTTAGGAAAATGGATAATGCCGTTTTTTTTTCTCACTCATGAACATATTCTGTTTTTTTTTTTGTTTTTTTTTTAATATTTTCAGTTATTCTGATGTTCATAAAAACTAACAAGTATATTTCTCGTAATAATCATTTTTATATAAGGGGGGGATGTATTAATAATTAATCATTAATGAAAACAATTGTTAGTGATAAAAAGGTTATGATGTCAAAAAAAAAAACCGTCGTAAATCAAATCATCGATTTCATGCTTGTCTAGATTTTCGGCAAGCGTGACTGATAAAATAATACGGATAAAATGTGTCCAACATTAACCACTTTTAATGTTTCTGCTAATTCTCTAACTCCAAATGATAAAATACACTTATCTCCAGTTTTTATAATATAAAAATCTCAAATAGCCGAAGTTTCTGATGAACTGTTAACGCGCACACATTAATACGGCCATAGGCAGGCGAATATGATAAAAAAGTCGAAACGAAACTTTAAATTCAACTTTTTAATCACTTGAGAATGTAATGGATGATGATAGGGAATAAAGAGCTTTTAAATACATTTAAAATTTTTCAGTTTTGTTTGCCTGATATAGCGACTTATGGTTTTGTCTAATGATTGTTGTTCATTGTGGTGCAGTGGATATCGACTCGGAACAATAAATCGGGTTACCGAGTTCGAATTCCAGTTGAATTCCTTGCATTCACTTACGCAAAAATACCCTTAGGAAAGGTACTAATCCGTAACTTCCTTCCAGTTACCGGTTAAATAGCAGGACAGATTGGGTTCTATAGCCTTGGCTGGTAACCAGTCTTCCGCAGAAAGCAATAGCAACCTACTACGGGATAATCTTCTGCCCAGTCAGTCATGTCTCTTTCGAGACATGATTACTCAAAGCGTGTTTCACGTATGGCACTCAACTGACTGATTAATGATTGTTGACGAAAGTTTATTGACCTGAGAAATGTTGGTGATTGTAACAAAGCAAAGTTGCTGACCGCATTCCATAAAAAGAAATGATTGCTAATATTTTCCCTGTTATCCGGGATAAAGAAAAATGAAGTGTCCATTACTAATAATTTAAGAAAACAACTGAGCATTCACAGATCCCAGTGTGATTGAGGTGAAAAGTTCGAATGAATAGATTCCTCCTCCCTACTTTTTTTCCTTTCGAGCAAAACAGCTGTGAACCTTTCAAAAGTCAGTTAAGTGCCATACGTGATACACACTTAAGCGATCATGTTTTCTTTCGAGGCATGATTGACCGCAGTAGGTTGCCATTACTTTGAGGTAGACTGGTTACCAACCAAGGCTACAGAATCCAATCTGTCCTGCTATTTATCTCATACATGGAGGGAGAAGAAATGGATTAACACCTTTTCCCAAGGGTATTTGCGCGTAAGTGAATGCAATGAATTCAACTGGAATTGGAACTCGGCTCTCCGATTTCTCGTTCCGAGCCTCTGCATCATAACGCGCCGATCGTAAATGTTATTTTTATTATGCTTTTTAAAACGTAAGCATATCTTTTACAAAAATCCAGTTAATTAATCTTTAAATTTCCTAATTTACTTTGAAACAGGAGAAATATTGTCTTTTAAAGAGAATTACCGCTTATATTTATATAAATAGCGATTTTGAAACTTGTAGAGGTGACAATGTTTTAGAAATGCCTCAAAACTTTATTTACATACGGAAATATATTTCTCTTTTAATATGGATTATCTTTCGAATAAAACCAGATTTTCAAAGAATACGTTTAGATTTAAAATGAATTTTTTAAAAGAAATATTCAAAGCTGCTCAAATTGGCCAAACCCTGGGATAGTACTTTACATATATGTTAGGTTAAAGAAACCTTTTTGTTTTAGTACAAAAGAAAGATATTAATATTTAAAAAGATTTTATTTAAAAAAGTAAATTGTTGAACCAGGATGTGGTTTCCGGCTTTCTCTTTTCCAATCTTCTCACTTTGTTTTTTTTTTTTTTTTTTTTTTTCAATTGAAGTAGATAGATCTATCTATCGCCCGGTTCGCACTCCATCCACGTCTATTGAACAGGTTAAGAGGCTCATCCCTTGTTCCCTGTTTAGGATATGGTTTCCGGCCTTCTCTTTTCCAATCTTTTCACTATTACGTGTCCCCCTACACATCAGTGGCGTTGCCGCCTTGCTCGGGGTGATACGATTAAAAAAAATGTGTTTTGATATTTTCTTAAATGTTTTATTTATGACGCGCATTTACGCAGTGGAGGCAAGAGCAAACCCGCTTCCCTTGAAAAATAAGCGTACAAAATTTTACCTTTCATACTAGAGATCGAACACAAACTACCAGCTCTGTAGATAAAATACGAAAGGTTTCCAAATAGATATCCATATGACCCAATCAAAACTTAATCCTTCAATATTATTTAGTTAAATAAAATATATTAACTATGTATAAATATCGTAACAATTAAACATATTTTTCGTGTATAAACATTTTTCTGGTGTTCAGGAAGAGTTTGAACTTAGTGTCCAATGGCTTCTCAACTCGTCAGGGTCTCAAATATTTCTATGAGAAAAAAAACAGATTTGAAACTAGAAAGTTACACGTAGGTTAGTAAGTTATTTTTCATGAAGTCATTCGCGTACACGTTACTTAAAGTTTCCGATTCGAAATATTCCACTATAAGTAAAACTGGAATTGGCGTGCTGAAAATTAATAAAGAAATAGTGTTTAACTATTCTAACAGAAAAAATTAAAATCTCAGATGAAAAAAATGTTTCTTTCAATTTAAAATATGAAAAATAAATCCTTTGTTCTTTAAATTTTATTTTTAATATTAGAATACGAATATTTTTTTTTTTTATATGGCACTAATAAAGAATTGGAGTGAAAATGAATGATGAAATCCAGGCAGCTTTGTTAATCTTGTCAAGATGAACCTTAACATCAGAAAAAAAATCATAAAAACGTGTTAAGAATGTAAACAAAAAAAGCGGGGTGTTGGGGGGGGAATCTGAAACGACGGCTGAATGTGTTAAGTCGCGCGTGTGCGTAAATGCGTGTCAAATGCTGGCGGGTTCGGCAAATACTATTTTGGGCGTTCAATTTTTAAATCCACGACAAACGCACACACGGATAGATTGTTTCAATTCCCTGGGGAGAGATCCTAAGTCATTTATTTATTCTGACAAATATACAAAGTGTAAAAAGATAAATAACCTGGCACCAATTTTAAATATGTTCCAAAACCAATCACGATTGCGGATTAAATAAGTTCAATTATTACGACATTTTTTCCCCGTTTCCAAGAGTTCGCTTTGTTAGCTAAAAATACATTTTAAAACGTTACAAGCCATATTGAAAAGCGAATGTACAAATAAAAAAAGTCAAGAACAATGAATAATATTTTAATATTTTATTTTTGGTAAATGTAAAACTTTTTTTTTCTATTACCAATATTATTCGTACTTGTTAAAATGGCTATTTTATCAAAGAAGTTAATCTGTTCTTTTCTATTAAAGAAAATTAAAAATTTCTATTTCCATGTAAATCCATATCAGTTAAGTGTCATGCGTAATACACGTTTGGATGATCATGTCTCAAAAGAAACATGACTGGGCAGAAGATTTTTTTTTCTGCAGTAGGTTGCCATTACTTTCTTCAGTATACTGGTTGCCAACCAAGGCTATAGAACCCAATCTGTTATTTGACCCATAGCTGGAGACAATAGACATTCGACTGAAACTAACTCTGCTTTCTGTGTTATCGTTCCGAACCGATATTCACTGCACCACAACGCACATCCCAGGTATGTAAATATATTTTCAATTAAAACATTTGAATTGAAATTTGAATATTACAAAAAAAAAAAATTCCATTAAAATAATTGCGCGTTTTCAATTACTTTAGGCTTTGTTAGAAACAAATAGTACTGAACTGTTATGTAATATCAGTCTTCCTATGTAAATGGCTGTAAATACTGGGTAATCACCCCCCCCCCCATGAAAAGACTGGAAGCAACAAAGTATTTCTATGGAAGCATGGTGAGACCTCATGAACCAAACATGTGGGCAACGACGAAGTTTCAGAAAATGGTAACAAAAAGGATGCGTATCTTATTAGATGTGTGTTGTGGTGCAGTGGATAAAGGCTCGGAACGAGAAATCGTGAAGCAGTTCGAATTTCAGTTGAATTCCTTGCATTCACTTACCCTCAAATACCCTTGGGAAAGGTATAAATCTGTCTCTTCCCTCCAGTTACGGCTTAAGTAACAGAACAGATTGGATTCTATAGCCTTGGCTGGTAACCAGTCTACTGCAAAAAGTAATGGCAACCTACTTTGGTATAATCTTTTGCTCAGTTATGTCTGTTTCGAGACATCGCCCAAGCGTGTATCACGCACTTAATTGACTGATCTTGTTAGAAAAAGTCATTTGATAATTCTAAGGCACATAATGAGGCAAGATGGCTTGGAGAATTTGATACTCACAGGACAGATTGAAGGCAGGAGGGACAGAGGAAAACTATACATGATCGAACTAACGGGCTTGGTTTACCATGAAGCGTAAATGCAAAAAAAAAAAATTGTAAAAAGGGAAAAGTCAATTAGCGACAACACGGAAAATGTCACTAACATTAACAGTAGTGCCATACGTGATACTACGCGATCATGTCTCAAAACTGACATGACTGACTGGGCAGAAGATTATCCCGCAGTAGGTTGCCATTGCTTTCTGCGGTAGACTGGTTGCCGACCAAGGCTATAGAACCCAATCTGTCCTATTATTTAACCCATAACTGGAAGGAATAGACGGATTAATACCTTTCCCAAGGGTATTTGCGCGTAAGTGAATGCAGTTTCTCGTTCCGAGTCGATATCCACTGCGCCACAACGCACATTAACAGTAATACACATACAGAAAAAAAAAGTGGGTATCCCGCTTGGATTTGGACACACATTTCAAACACAGTAAAAAGCGTGTGTGTCTTCTTGTTCGGCCGTACACCAGCAGCAGTAACAGGCTTATAGTCAAGTGTATCTATGACTGAGCAAGGTGCAAAGGAGGTGTTGGGGGCAGACAAGAAAGCAATCCTCTGTGTGTATGAATGTTTGCTTTGACTGTCCACCTTTTTATATTTCCATATATGTAGCTTCTGTTTAGTTAGTCCGTTAATATCCGCGATAATATCTCGCTTGATCTAAATATACGAGAGTTTGTATTTCAGCAAATTTATAGACCATAATTCCAAATTTCATTAGCTGAAAATAAATAAAAAAAACCTGTGTTTGAGTCGGTTGAAAATTACAATAAACAAAAATGTTTACAACGTGGTTAAGGTTTATATTTATTTCTTGTCTTCAACTGTCAGTATTCGAATCTGTTAAAGATTAAGATATCTTCCCTACTTGCAAGAACTGATAAAATATTAATAATAGGATTAGATAAGTTTTCCTATCGCCCAGTTCACATCCTCCCCGATCTTCTGAACAGGAGTAGAGGTTATTCCCTTTTTTTCTGCTCATTCTAAAATCTTATTCTCTTTCACTTCTAGTGACTGCCTTCCGTCTTTGTGACATTATCATCTTGCATGAGGTGAACTGATATTAAATTACGGAAAGTTACGGAGATTAACAAAATGCAATTAATAACCGACATATTTATTTGTTTGAACATTATTTTTAATCGATACTGGTATTTGAGTAGATATTCTGTTTAATTAAGAACAGAATATCTACCCAAATACAAGTATCGGTTTAAAAATAATATTGCTATATATATATATATATATATATATATATATTTACACACACACAGTTACAAAATGTCACAATAAATACATTCTCTCCTTCGCCATAAAAAAACATGAAGATAATGTATTTGAGTAGATTTGAAACTCTCCCAATTTATATAACAAGTGTCCTTTTAGAACGTGAGTGATTATGGTCCTGTACAGCTTCCTTTTTAATATCTGTGAATCGCCATTAATGTTCTTGAAGAATATAGTGGAGTGATTTCCCGTTGCCTTGTTCTCGATTTAGTATTCAAGATTGTTCTAGACTACTTGCCCTATGAAGACTAAGTAGCCCAGTCTACCCTCCTATTTACTCATTGCTAGAAAGAAAAAAAATAGACTCATGCCTTTACTAAGGCTATTAGCTCGAAGTGAATAACTTCGAACATGACTTGAACTTTACCTTCCGTATTGTTAACCATTACCCTTCCCGTACATCCTGGTGGGTAGATATTAACCAATAAAATACTAGAATTTCGCATATAAGACCCAGATCATACTTGTCTGTTAAAGCTGAAATAGCTCATTTCAGAAGTATAGACAAATACATGTTTGTTGTTTGAGAATTTGCAAAAAAATATTAAATGTTGGATTGTTTATTTACAAAATATATATATATATATATATATATATATATAATATTTTTATTTTTATTTTTTTAATTTTTTTTTCAACCTAAAACTAATTCAATTGCATTAAATTATCTTCGTGCTCCTTGGAGAATTCGGCAAACTTAGAGTCTAAAAAAATTTTAGAACGTTAAATTTTTTTTTTTTTTTTTGACCCCGCTATTATTTTAACTACCTTCACTCCTCGGCAATGTTTACTGTTTTAAAAAGCGACGATTAGAATTTTTTCTTGAGAATTGATAAAAATAATAAAACCTAATGAGGCTGTGTGGCAAAACAGCTAATTGCAAATCGATTCGAACTTTATAAAAATGTTAAATTAGGATTTCCTTACAGTTGGTTCGCATTTAGTAAATGTCAATAAATTCATGAATAACAATAACATTGTTTTCATATTTCTTCATTAATTAGTAAATGATAAATATTGCATTAGTTTTAATACAACTGTATTAGTTTTTAAATTGGAAACAAAAAATATTGTAAATAAATAATCCAGCATTTAATATTTTTATTGTAAGTTCTCAAACAACGAAAAATGTATTTGTCCATACTTATGAGATGAGATATTTACATAATTTACAGTTCGGACTGTTCTTATCTTTATAGCACATTTAAGACGTTTCGGTCGTTGTACACTCCGGCCTTCTTCAGGTGCTAGGAATTTTGAACTGAACCCTTTATTTCGATCACTGGAGTATATAATTTGGATTCCATGTGCGATATCACTTCTGGATGCCAGGTAGTTATCTCCCTTTAACTCAACTCTAAGATTTTGTTCATCACTGCTGTTGCTAGGTATTGAACTCACAACTTTCACTTTCATATGTTTAGGTTTTATTACAGTTCTAATTTTTTTTTTTTTTTTTAAATAAAGATTGCCGAGGAGCGAAGATAGTTAAAAATGATAGGGGTGTCAAGGGAAAAACTGTTTTTATTGCGGATACGAAAGTCCAAGTTGACTGAATTCATTTCGATGTGGGTTTTCCAAGAATACAACTTCGTTCAACGAATTATCTAATTAAAATCATGTTTGAAGTGGCACCCATTGTCAACACCAATCAGGATAATGATTTTATCTTTAATGATATATCTTTCTATAACATAGATGGTGATGGCTTTTCACACGTTCTTTTTCTTTTAATATCTCTAAATCGTCAGGATTATCTTTGGAAAAAGATAATTTCCTTCACGGTTTTTAATTCAGTTATTCTTCTAAACCAATCGCTACTCGAACAAAAAACGCAGTAGAGTTTCCCGCAGTTTCTCTCAACTATATTACCCTTGTGTCACCCTTGAAATAATTTTCATGTTTCTGTGAAACCTGCATAACATTTTATAAAGTTTTCAAGTTCTAATGAACGCTAAGCTATTAGTCAATCATTATATTTGAAGCAAGAAGAAAATTTACAGTAATTTTTAGCAACACAGTTTTGTTTTACGGTTATTTTTTTGTTACAACTTACACCCCTGACGATTATCTCGGAAGGAGATAGAAAGTACTTGTGAACATCGAGAAATGAATAACATTTGTCGCGTATTATAAGGTGTCCTTTCGGAAAGATTATCCGTGATTATTAAAAATAAGCAGACGCAATGTTTGCAGATTTATTTAATTTGACATGTCTAAAACTAATATATATATATATATATATATATATATATATATAATTACAATAATCAAGCATTTTTCCAACAATATGTAAAGTCAGTTAAGTGCAATATGTGATACATGCTTGAGCGATAATGTCTGACTGGCATGATTTTCACGCAGTAGGTTGCCATTATTTTCTGCGGTAGATTGGTTGCCCACCAAGGCTGTCCTGTAATTTAACCCGTAGCCGAAGGAAGAAGAGACGATTAATATTTTTTTACAAGGGTATTTGCGCGTAAGTGAATGCAAGGAATTCAACTGGAATTCGAACTGTTCTCCGATTTCTCGTTCCGATTTTCACTGCACCACAACGCACATCCACGTGTAGAATAAAACAGAAAATTGAACATAATTTACTCGTTGGTCATTAATTAGCCTATTAATTTCTTGTAGAAATCCAGGGCTCCGAGGAACACTGGTTGAGAAACACTCATTTCACTCATAACTGATGGAAGTTAACAAAATGGTTAGCTTGTGCGAAAATGACTGCAACACGGTTGAAATTTGATCTCTGCTCGTCAATTTCACTATCCACACTGAATAATGGTTACGCTCTACGGACATCGAGTTATTGTAGACAAATCAGCGAATTCATGAATTCGTCACCCACCCGACATAGAATCGGATACTGTAATCTGTGTCCCAATTCCACGGCGCGCGTGTAAAATTCTCGTTATCTAAAAATAACATTTCAACTCTGAATACATAATGCTGAGGATGTTATTTGCAACAGTCATGTAGACTGGTGATTTGACACGAATTGGACGATTTAATGAGGATGCGTCACGAGATACGGCGAAGGAAGACTTCAGGGTTTTTCTTGTCTTCAATGCGGGATTTCCCAAACAATAAATAAAAATAAGTGTTGAGTGTACACCGGAAAAGCTGCAGGAATTAAATAATGGCCCACAAGACACAGGCAGACAAAAAAAAAAAAAAAAAAGAAAGAAAAATCTTGCCTCTGATCATACGATTATTATGCAATTAATATCTATCTATATATCTATATATATATATATATATATATATATAACTACTTTCAGTTGCTTTGAGCAGTTTAAAGAGAATGTTTGAACGTGTAGTGAACAAAAGAAGTTTTAGATTTAAAAATTCAAATGCTAAGCACTGATTCATTGATTTTGTTAAAAATAAACGTATTTTCTCGAATTTACAAATTTTGATTAACACACACAAAATTCGCGAAATTTCACACCTCGATGCGAATTGTTTTTCGGCAAATAGAAAACTAGAAACATCTAAAACAAAATAAAAAAATTCAAATCTTTAATTATCAAAAACAAATTCCTTTTACGGACCCTTTACTGCGAGCCGACGCGAAGTTTGTCGTTCAATGGAAAGGCCAGAATCACACCCGGGAGTGAATTCTCGAATGACCTTTTCGAAATAAAAGACGGGCAAGTTTCGACAGTCGCCAAAGTATTAAGATTACGAGCGTAATTAACACGTACCCTTGACAAACGTCAAGCGATCGTTATTATTGTTTGTCTCTCTCACCTTCCTTTTTCACCATTCATCCAGGGCGATTACTTTAAAGACTATCCTACCCGACAATAAACGCTCATACATACGTACGTTCCTGCTTACATCCGCACAAGTTACGAACTCTTGATACCCTTGACTTCTTAATACTGTTTCTCATTGAACAGTAACTTCTATCAGCTCATGTTATTCTTATCCATTAGTAAATTTCTATTCACCAATACAAAAGGTATACTTTTATTCTTTCACACATTCCAATCTGCAACCATCTGGTGATAGCGAATAATTCTGAGATGTAGGTAGTTCGGTTATGTATGGCACATGGCCAATTAAAAAGAAAAAAATAACCAATTCCCTACGGCTACAAACGCTCGCTTGAGGAAGAGACGGATTAATACCTTTCCCAAGGGTATTTGCGCGTAAGTGAATACAATGGATTCAACTGGAATTCGAACTCGGCTACCCGGTTTCTCTTTCCGAGCCGATATCCACTGTACCACAACGCATATCGTCAAATTTTATTGCAATCTTATGAACTTTGAGGTATAGTAAAATGTGTGGGGAGTGTATCCTAGTTTCGTAAGGGACAGGTATATTAGATTTAGGAAGGGCCCACGAAACCAATGCAAAATGTGTATATATATATATATATATATATATATATATATATATATATATGTGTGTGAGAGAGAGATAGATTCTTCATGTCCTCTTATAATATATGCGATTTTTAATTTTGTTTTCATTAAATATTTTACTTTTGTCAGAATTCTCTACGCTAAAGAATTGGGCTTCAATGAGTCCAACCCCTGTTCATGTCAACAATATTTTTTATATTTATCTCCAGTGGGATTGTTCGCAATTCTCTAAATCTGTCGATTTTATCATTCAGTAAACCTAGATATTTATCTCATAGCTGAGAAGACAATAGATGGATTCATAACTTTCCCAGTGCCATTTATACACGCTTGAATCTAACAGGCTCTATAGGATTTGAACTGTACAGTATACGATATTATTAAACACTTCAAAAAAAAATTTTCGTGGAAATATATAAAGAATAGTGCTGCAGAAATTTTATGACAAAGTGGAAAAAGTTTGTGTGACATTTCCTCCTTCGGGGCTTCAGCGGACTAAATTCATGTTAGTACGAATACACATGCGCATGGCAAAAGATGGGATGTGATCAATATGTGGAAATAATTCACTACGGCGTAAATATCTAGTGTCTTAATCGCAAGATCACCCGCAGTAGGTTTGCACCCTGGCAGATCTAATATCGCAGTCTAGGATATCAAATAACTAGTGATGGAAAGAAAAACTCTAAATGAATTCGGCTAGATAAACTTTTAAAATTTTTATTTCTTTTATGTGTAGCACCCCTTTATCGTGCGCATGTGCAGTCGTAACAACAAATTCCATTTGATGAAGGGCGAAACGCGTCACAAGTAATTTTTTTCTTTTTGTCACAGAATTTCTTCTCATATTTTTTTTCTTTTTTTAATCGTATCACCCCGAGCAAGGCGGTAACGCCACTGATTTGCAGGGGGCTACGTAATAGTGAAAAGATTGGAAAAGAGAATGCCGGAAACCACATCCTAAACAGGGAACAAGGGATGAGCCTCTTAACCTGTTCAATAGACGTGGGTGGAGTGTGAACCGGGCGATAGATAGATCTATCTACTCCAATTGAAAGAAAAAAAAAACATGGTAGTAAAAGCCCAGTCAAGAGATTTCTGCTAAAATCAAAAAGAATTAAAGAAAACCAATTAAACATGAAAAACTTAGAATTTAAAATTAGGCAGGAAAAAAAAAAAGAAAAAACTTTAATAATATTTCAAATGAAAGATTCTCAACTCGACACGAGGTTTTTATATATATATATATATATATATATGAGACAGAGAAATTTTCGAGAATAAAATTGCTACGTAATAGTCCAAAAATATGTGTAAAATAAAAATAACACCAGATTCATAGCCACCCTTGAAAATGGTTATAGAAGTGGTGGAACAGAAAAATGCTAGAATGCTGGCAAAACTAATATTTTCTATGTTGGCCGTACTTCAGGAAAGTTGTGTGTGTGTGTGCGTACACACACACACACACACACACACACACACACACAACTTTCCTGAAATAGGTTTGCACCTATGCATCTGCCCTGAAATTATACACAAAGCAGGTGTCGCTGAACTCTTTCATGCAGAAAACATTGCACCCATTGGTAGTTATCGGCTTTTAATGAACGTTTTAGGAACCCAAAGAGTGGATGTGAACACAGTTACATTATAGGTAATGAGTTTCAGTGGTGACTTTTTTAACAAGTCACATTCAGAGGGAAAACAAATAGACAGCATTTTCCTCACCCTCAACGCCGCCATGATAAAATAGGAACTTGTTATATCCTCTGTATTTGTGTCTTTCCGGGAAATAATCAGGAAGCATTACTTTTGAGCATATCTCGTGTTTATATAATATCTACAATTTATGAGTGAGTGTCTTTTTCATTCTCAGGCTGTCGTGTCGTCATAATAGTTCGTGTATAAATGTTGGCTTTTTTTTTCTTCTGGCTTCTATCATTTTTTTTTCTTCTGGCTTCTATCATTTTTTTTTTCTACATCCAATTTTATAGTCGATATATTTTCACATAGTGAAAGCAGACAGTTTTTTCTGTTTAAATTTGGAACGCGTTCCTCCTTTCCATGTGCTTCCCAGTTGACTCTTTCAATAGTTTTTTTTCCAGATAAACCTTTAAATGAATAGATACGCTAAAAAAGCCGAAAGACTGTATCAGCTGGCGCCAGTGAATTCTTCCAGTCGATATCTACGTTACATTAATTCTATTAACAAGATCAATAACAAAGCTTAAAAGAATGACTTAAAGAATTTCAATCGACAATGCCACAGAAATTTATTTTATCTCTCTCTCTCTCTCTATATATATATATATATATATATATATATATCCAACTAGCAAGATTTAATTGCTTTAGTTTCAATTATCTTTTCCATCATCCTAACATTTTTTTCGTTTGTCCATGATTCTTATCGTCCCAAGCGCTTTCAGCCCTTTTCAAGGGTATTTATATCTCTGCTGTTTTTTTTTCTCAACATGTTTTGATTAAGTAATATTTATTTATTTATTTTATTTTATTTTTTAATAAGCGTTTATTCCAGGCTCTCACGTGCCACGCACGACTTGAAATCGCTTGAACCTCTTATTTAAAAAAAAAACTTGATTTCCACTACTAAATAATGCAAAGTTGATGGTTGGAGATAAATGTTTGATATATAGTAGTTCTTTAATGTTTTTGATATTATATAGAATTCTTGTTTTCGATCAAAATTTTCCTTAAGAGTTCTTGTAAATTATGGGTTAATGTTATTTTATGGCACTTTGGTTCGATAAGTGACATGTTTAAAAAAAAAAAAAAAGGTTGCTACCTGACTAATATATATCTCACTTTAACTATTATTAGTTGATTAATGAGGAAGTAAACCAAACTTTATCACATTCCCATTAGTCACAATAAACGTTTGGGAAAAAGACAAATTGATGCTAGAATTACCCTAGTCTCAGTTGTTAGGTAACCATCCTATTTTGACTTCAGTGTTCAAAACTTTTGTCTGATATGAAATTAGCATTTTACTTCTACGAGTTACGCTTATGTTTAACTAGAAAATTATTTACAAAAGTTGAAAATATTTTCCTCCTTGTTTTTTGGTAATATTAGTTCGTTTTGAAAGTCACTTGTTTATCAAGATTTGAAATCTAAGTAATTTTCATTGGGCTATTTTTGTCTTTTAAGCTGTCTAGAAATCCTTCCAAGTTGATTAACAATCCTCTCTATGTAAACTGATATCTGTACTGAAAGAATGTGGCCATCAAAAGTTTGGTCTCATCTCGCTTTTAATTCTCATATATATATATATATATATATATATATATATATATTACTGGGAAAATCAACACTGACTTTGGTTAAAACATTTTTCTTAGTATATACTATCAACTTTACCAAGGCTCAGTTGGCTTGTTCTCCTCCTCTTTCAAGGCCTTGCGTGTGAAAAATCAGCTTTTTTTGACCGACTCCAACATCGACCACTAGCTTAAAAAGAGGGAAATTAGCAATTAGGTCCTACCCTTTTACTGTGAAACCAATAAAATGTAAACACAAATTCTACTCTAGCAGCCTTTTTTCTCGCACTTCCTTCCTGTGGAATTCCCTTCCGTTTGCTTGCCTCCCCGACAGTTACAATCTCCAAGATTTTAAATGTAAAGTCAATAGTCATCTCCTATCTCATTAACTTGTATCCTCTCTCTCCTGCTCCGTTCTTCATCCACTCCACTCATCAGTATTCTCATCCTACTCTTACCCACTATCGCCCGGTTCACACTCCACCCACATCTATTGAACAGGTGAAGAGGCTCATCCCTTGTTTCCTGTTTAGGATGTGGTTTCCGGCTTTCTCTTTTCCATTCTTTTTACCTTTACGTAGCCCCCTGCGCATCAGTGGCGTTACCGCCTTGCTTGGGGTGACATGATTAAAAAAAAAAAAAAAAAAGTAAACAACTTGAATCTGTTTGAAAGTTTTGAATGAAGAATTCTCATTGTTTACACGCAAACTGTTATACCCATATTTTGTTTTTTGTATCACAACGTTTACGTTGTGCTTTTGGTTATCATCAGGTAACTGCCGATCTTGGTAACCTTGAAACATCTTGCCAAACTAAACTTAAGGAGTTTAGAATCTTTGACGATAGTTTTGATGCTTGCTTTTTTGGATGAGCTTTTATACTACGTACGTGTGTTGCTGTTTTTTTTTGTTTTTGTTTTTTTTTTTTTACGGATTATTTAAAGCCGAAATATATTTTGCATTATAAGAAGTCTTTTACTTGTGCCAATTAAGTTTTTAGTAATAACAATGATTTTATTTTTCCAAGATACAATTTTTAATATTTAACCCATAGCTGTTGGAGATGGATTCATGCTTTCCGCAAAGGTATTGGTGCGTACGTGAATATAACTAGCAAGTTGCCAATATTTTATTACAATAATTCCTTTTATACTTTTGCTATTATCTTCTACTGCTAACAACGATAAGTTTGCCTTTCGCATATAGCCTTGGATATTATCACAAATTGTGAGCCAGATTCATTATATCCTCGGATTTCCTATCTATATTTACATTACTGAAGTACAAAAAACTGACCAATCTAAACTTATTTATAAATGGAACTTTGTGTGTGTGTGTCCGTTACCTATAAACTCCGAAACGGCTGAACCGATTTTCTTGAAAATTTACATAGTTGTATTATAAGCGTCTGCGAGTGTTTTAGCTAGGTTTTGTGTAGAGGTATCCCCGATAAATATCGATAATCGAAAAAATCGGGTTATAGAAGGAGTGGTCCGATTTTAATAAAATTTGATACACTCATAGACAAAGACATAAGAAACGATATTCAGAAGTTTCAAGGTTGCAGTTCTTACAATAGTGCAGAAAATCGATAATATAAGGCAAGATGTTTGTGTGTGTTTATCTGTCTGTATGTCCTTTATACAAATCTACAATTTTTATCCGATTCTCACCAAACTTCACACAAATATTCTTTAGTCTGAGCTCCAGGACCATGGATTAGTTTTAAAGCTTTCATTACACCCGAGCAACGCCGGGCTATACTGCTAGTCCTCTTCTAAACTTTGAAAAGAAAGTACTTTCTAACCAAACATGAGTAATCTTTTGTTAGATCTCTAGCCTTATAGGCACTCAGGAAAATGGAAAGACATTTTTAGCGATTCTTTAACTGCCATCCGTTAAAGAATCGCTAAAAATGAATATATCAAAAACGAAAGTCCGTTACACAGATTTCAAAACCGCTATTAATATGACGATGGTTGTATCTGACTTCGTGCCGTTAACAGAAATTGAATGTTGGTAGAAAACAAACAAAACAAAGATTTGAGTAGAAAATGAACCGCCTATGTTTATTGACGCACGCGATACAAAGATGAAAATGTCTAGAGAACAGTCAACCTCAAATCAGCCTGACTGAGTGAGGGTGGCCAAATCTCGCATTTGGTTGGGACGGCTATCAAACACGAGGTATGGCAAAACACAAAGTTAGACTGTCTCACTGCATTTGCTGGCCTTGAGTGGTAGTGTGAAACAATGTTTTCTTCTCCATGAAAATATAGTATATCAGCTCGATATTCAGACTTTGACAATAGGTGTCTCTGTTTATCTGATTTCATCGGTGTTTGATGGAGACGTAACGCGAATGGCTTATGGTCAGTGCAGATGACATGTCGACCTTCAATTTGAGATTTGAATTGCAACCCTGCCAAGTAAACTGTCAGTAACTTCTGAGAGGAAAACCCTATAGGAAAAGGTGGGTTGTCAATCATTTGATGTAATGCTGCAACTACAGGGTCGTTGATCCAGTCCCACACTGGATAGTAATGAGTTACATCTGAGTCGAACTAAAGTGAAGTGAGTTTGATCAGGACATATTTAATGTTCGAATGTTTCCTTTTCAGTATCATCAAGCCGTATGGTATTGCTCTGAGGGTGGTCCTTTATCAGCTCAGTCAACGGTAAAAGAATATTTGCTGCCAGTGGAAAACTTTAAATTTTAACCATTGTCAAGAAACGCTGAAGTGATTTTGAATCCGTTCTGGGAATTCATTTATGTTCTGCTTTTTCTCTGTTGTGAGTTAAGTTTTCCGGACTAATATGATGGCCCAGAAATTCTAGTTCCTTTTTGAAGAATTGGCACTTGTCTAGTGAGATTTTTCGATTATTTTCTTGTAATATCCCGAGAACATTTTTAAATCCTTGTAATGATGGGCGTTGTGGTACAGTGGATATCGGCTCAAAACGACAACTCGGGGAGCCGAGTTCGAATTTCAGTTGAATTCATAGCCTTCACTTACGCACAAATACTCTTGGGGAAAGGTATTAATTCGTCTCTTCCCTCCAGTTATGGGTTAAATAATAGGACAGATTGGGTTCTATAGCTTTGGCTGGCAACCAGTGTACCGCAGAAAGTAATGGCAACCTACTGCGGGATAATGTTCTGCCCAGTCAGTCACGTATGGAACTTAACTGAGTGAATGTCGTTTCATTTCAGAGAAAACCAGAACATCGTCCACATAGATGAAAGCACAGGTGATCTGGAGAAATATATTGTCCATAAATTTTTTAAATGTAGCTGTAGCATTTCGTAGACCGAAAGGCCTATATACATGCTCAGAGGCAAAACTGTTGTTTTTACTCTATAGATATCTTGTGGAAGGTCAATTTTGGAAAATAGATTTTTCTTATTTAATTTAGCAGAAAGACCTTTGATATTCGTCACTGGGAATGTGTCGGATTTTGTCAAATACATTTAAAATTCCTGAAGTCTCCACAGGCGTGCTAATATCCAAGTGTGAAATTTGGAACCATGTGACTTGGGATTACTGCTTGGAGTAGCGTTGTAAATTCCTTCTGGTCAGCTTTAAGCATTTTTTTTCCAGACATTTGTCTCCGTTCACCCACATATACTTTAATATCACCCCTATCTATGCTATGTTTGACTATTGACAGTTTGAGTAGATACCTTCATTCTTGATGAAAATAGCCTTATTAGATCTTAGAACAAGGCGCATACAATGTCCTAGAAAATATCACTGTTATTGAATGATATCTGGTGTATGGGTTTCTCAATATCAACCACCACTGCAGTCTATATATACGAGTGTCGAAGTACTAGAAAGTCTATCAGTTGACGCTTCTCCATAACATTAGATATCATATTCATTGGCTGGGAATCGGCGAACTGGTGTTGGGTTTAAGCAGACTGTTGCCATATTTGCTGGGTAGTATTGTCACCGATGCGCCAGTTTAAATCGGGAACTTCAGCATTGTTTTACCAATCCGGGTTACAACCTCAAAAATTTAAAAAAAAAAAAAAATGGCGTAGAAAATGAATTGCCAATGTCTATTAACGCATGTCAGTACTAAGATATAGAACAGGGGCCAACAACCTAATAATGAAAATTAAAAAGGTTTTTAAAAAGTGGGTACACAGCAAAAGGTTGCCGACCCCTGGTATAGAGAATGATCGACCTCAAGTCAGCATGATGTTGAATGAGGGTGAACGCATAGCCGAATCACCATTTAGGTAGGACAGCTATCTCTAAGTCGGGTTATAAAATTTACACGTGACCGGGAACATTCTTTGGTTTCTTTTTGTTTATGAGTAAATTAATTTTTTTTATTCTCCCACAAGTGTGTACAGGTTATTTTGTTTAAATATTTTGTTATATTTTTAGTTAGTTCTCGGTTATTCATCCCCTCCCCCACTCATTTTCATATTTTTTTATATTTTATAGAAAATTAATTTATATAAATAAATTTTTATCTCATGGGATTTTACCAGGTTTTTAGGATCTCTCGGGGAAAATGTAGTATTATGGCGTATGTAAGATCGTAAGATGATGGACGTGTTCTTGTGGTAAATGGAGAAACTGTTAAGAGTGAATGTTATTAGCTAGGTATAGAATAGTTACTGAAAGACCACCTTTTACCACCCCCTTTCTGCCTTGTGCCACATTTGTGTTCTTTACAAAAATACACTCCCACAACTGCGTACATCTTAAATAAGTGGCAAGAGTTATGGAATACTCACGCAAACAATACATTGTACAAAATTAAACCTACACTTAGGATGAAACACCATAACACCTGGGTTTTGTAGAAGAGTAGTTTTAGTTTCGGCCGTGTGCAATAATTTCTGTATTTTTCAGAAATAAATACTGAGTAGTTTTAGCAAGACTACCAATTGGTCATACCAGCATATTCATTCCTTCTACAAGATAAGTAGACCCTGAAATGCATAGTATACTAGAAGACTTGCGCAGTAAAACATTTTATGATGGACTGTGCTTTTATTCGTAAACGTCCTTGTGAAGGTGAATAGCCTTAAATAACTTTTCAAAAACTTAAATATAAAAACCATTTGAAGAAAACTAAATCATACACCAAGCTTCAACCCAGACAACTCCAACTATAAACTAATTATACAACCAGTTTTCAACTACATTTCATGAATTATAAAATTTAAAAAAACCTTACAATATTATCGATAAAAATTCAGCTTTCAGTATTAAGCATTTTAGCACGAGTGTTGATCTGCTGATAAAACAACCAAACTGAACCTTTTGCATAAGACAAAGAAGTTTGTTACTTTTCGAAAAAATTTGCGTTTTCATATGCCGTCAATAATGGTACATCTAGGATGTGCGTTGTAGTATCGGCTCGGAACGAGAAATCGGAAACCCAAGTTCGAATTCCAGTTGAATTCGTTGCCTTCACATATCCGCAAATACTCTTGGGAAAATATTAATCTATTTCTTCTCTCTCCAGCTATGGGTTAAATGACTAGACAGATTGGGTTCTTTAGCTTTGGTTGGCAACAAGTCTACCGCAGAAAGTATTGGGAATTATCTTCTGCCCAGATATGATCGCTCAAGCGTGTATCATGTATGGCACTTAACTGACTGACCAGTACCAGAGATTAGTGTTCAAATTCATTTCTTTTCAGAAAGAAAAAAGAAAAGGCTGATTTTTTTTTTTTTTTTTTTTTTTTTTTTTTTGCGGGGACACCTGCCCCACCTGAAAAATGGCCGTAAGCACTATCTTTCTATCCAAATTAGAAGGTTTGGAACATATGAAACTCTGCTGAGTTCCTACAGGACATGGGCGATTATGGCTCTCTACAACTTCCTGCTCTTTATAGGTCTTAGTAAATTTTGTCTTTTTATCTACACGCTCATGTACTTCTGTCCCTGTTGTCCTCAATTTATTCTGTCCCTGTTGTCCTCAATTTATTCTATCAGTGTCAAATTATCTAAACTCTAAATATTAGATATGCTTCAAGCCATGACATCTGATGAAGGTTAGTGATTTGTAAAGAAATGCTGTTGAGAGCCTTAACTGCTTACATCTTGAAGGGGACAAGGCATTTAAGAATCGTAAAACTGATTTCAAATTCTGTTTCGAATTTGTTTAGGTTTTTGTATTGATTGCCTTGTCAAAGACATCATTCTTCTCTCGCTCTCAATTTGTTAGTGGGCGGGCTTATTGAACTAAGAATGGCCATCATTCTTTAGTGGGTCTCTCTAATAGCATGGAAAGAAAGTTTAGTTCGTTTATCCCACTTTTAGTGACAGGATTAGTACCATTAGATTTTTAAACACCGTATTTAAAATATATTTGTATCATTTAGTTCTTAATTTTCTTATATTGTATTGAGTGTCTTTTTTTCTTTAATCCGTAAACAGTGTTGGATTCTCATTTATTTGCTTGCTTAATATTGTTCTTCCAATATCAGGCCAAAGATATATATGCGATTTTTTATTATAAGAATATGTAAAATAGATAACGAGGAATTATTTGAGATTGTAGGGATCTGGGAAGCATTCTCTCGGGTTCCACATTTCAACAAATTCGATGTAAAATAGTAAATACCTTTCCATGTTTTTTAAGTCGTTCTAAAATCATTGGTTCTGTTTGATGACCAAAGTTAAGCAACGTTAAGCCTAATGAGTACTTAGATGAGTGACAATTTAAGGAAATGATCTGTATGTGTGCAGAGGTGAAATTAGTTTCTTTTCTGTCGCATTCACTTCGCGCATGACCTTGAGAAAGAGCCATGTCTTCTAGAAGTAACATCAAACTGAATTCAAAACCGGAGAAGGCAAAGGAACGACAGCGCCACTGTATTTTTTTAAGTACATAAGTATATATATTTTTATAAAGAAAAAGTTAAAAGTACTGAAAGAACATGACGTAAAACTCTTGTGGCCATGTGACAAACTTAGAATTAATGAGATATCTAATTTGGTTAACTTTGGCTTCTCAAAGACGATCATTCTTTTATAAGATATTTTAACAAATTTACTTCTTGATCTTCAGTCCCATGCTCTATCCACTTATTGTTATTAAGGCGAGAAGAAAGACCGCCCAACCCTTACAACAGTAGTTAATACTGGTTTGAACTTCTTAAATATAATCTCCTTTATCCGGTCTTCATTACAAATGTAAAAAAAATTTAACTCTGCGGTCGTCTTTAATCTATTCGCCCCAGGGCGTCTGTCGCACATGTAGTTGATAGCGGGGAGTCGTTCCGTGAACAACCAAGCACAATTATTGACATAGCAATGGCTTAAAATTATCACTAATACCGTTACTCTGGCAGGAACAGCTTCGGAAACACATAACACACGGTTTATTTCTAAAGGTTAAATGTCGAATGTAGATAGTATATAAGTTTTATATAATAATCTATTTCTCACACATATACACGCACACACAAAAGTTCATGAGACGACTAAGATATAATAAATCTAAGTAAACACACCAGTTAGTAAACTACAAGACATTCAAGTGGTCAACCAGCTGTTGTGTTCTGGTACGATTGAAAAACGTGTGTGTATAAAATAAATATATAGTCAACCGGCGTCTATTGAAGAGGTGTAGAGGCTCATCCCTTGTTCCCTGTTTAGGATGTGGTTTCTGGTTTTCTCTTTTCCAATCTTCTTACTCTTACGTAGCCCTCTGCGCATAAGTGGCGTTACCGCCTTGCTTGGGGTGATATGATTTAAAAAAAAAAAAAAAAAAAAAAAAAAAATATATATATATATATATAATGTGTGTGTGTATTTGGGCAGGAATACTTCTTTTCATAGAAGTTTGTTAAAGACGACTGGCAAGCTTTTTATTTTTCATTTGTTCGTACAAGTGTTTTTTCTGGATAGTGTGTGTAAAAACTGTCCAAAAGTTCTGTATATTCGAACGCTTTCGGTTATTCACTTAGAATTCATCCATGATAATGGCTATTTTTATATGTAATGTCTAGAATAAAATAAAATAATCGTTGATAATGGCTTAAGGAGTTGCCCAAAACGTTCCGACAATTTTTATATAATTTATATTGACAAAAGAGAGAAAAAAAAACTGCACATTGTCGGTGTTTTTTTTTTTTTTTTTTTTTTTTTTTTTTTTTTTTTTTTTTTTTTAACGAAACTTTTAATAAAAGAGCGATTGCTGCCCCCCACCACCACATACAGAATCCGTAGCTTGCCATTGTTAAGCTAAATTTTGATCTGATATTTTCACTGTATAATGTTGAAAAAGTCCTTTTATCCCTACTTTTATTTCAGATCCTGTTGTTAAAGTATATAGCGTTGCGCTTTTAAGATTAAAAGCAACGATCAAATCTCAGTATTTAATTGAATAAATATCGACATGGATGTGTGTTGCGGTGTAGTGGATATCAGCTACGAATGAGAAATTGAAGAGCCGAGTTCGAATTCCAGTTGAATTTGTTGCATTCACATACGCGCAAAAACCCTTGAAAAGGTATGAATCCGTTGCTTCTCCCTCCAGCTGTTGGTTAAATAGCAAAACTGATTGATTTTTATAACCTTGGTTGGCAACTAGTCTACCGCAGAAAATAATGGCGACTTATTGCAGGAAAATCTACCTAGTCAGTCATTTTTTTTTCTTCTCGAGATATGTTCGCCCAAATGTGTATCATGCATGGCACTTGACTGACTGAAATGTCGCCCCCCCCCAAAAAAAAATGCTCTATCGCATCTTTCTTTTAACAACCACTTCTAATGTGTGTCACTTTAAACGTGTCTGTAGTAACGAGAGGATCAAGGAGTTCCTGGGTGCAAATCCTAAAGGCCTTGTACCAAACCACGCTGAATAAAGTTATATATCTTTTCTAATACGCAACAGCGATAATAGCTGGCTTGGATTAAATTTGAAAACATTTTGAAAGAAAACTATTAACATCAGAAATTGCAATATGAATTAAAACATTAGTCCCTGAAATTCAGTTGCTCTTGTTCTTAAGGGCAAATGGCCTAGTGCATATAGACGTTGGTTAGTTCCAGTTACTTGACCTAAAGGGTTGTGAGTTTAATACGAGGCTACAGCTGTGGTGAACAAATAACTTAGTCTGGTTAGAGGAAGATAACTCATGGCTACCAAAAGAGACTTCGTACAAGGAATGAGAATATACCCCAGTGATCGTAACGAAATTTTAGTTCGAAATTCCTAGCACTTGAGGAAGGTCGGGGCGTACAACAGTCGAAATTTATTACTTATTAGCTTTCTCTTGGTATTGCCTAGGAAAGTTAGGTATGCACCAACCATCGAAGTATGTAATTGACGAAGATTTGTCAAGATATGTGGCAAGGAAGACGGGGTTTTGTAAGGCGATCGTAAACAGTGATATCCAGAAATCGAGCATTGCACTAAATCTGTTTTAATTGTTAGGTCACCTCAATCTCTCATGACTTGAAAGATGTTCCTTTTAAAATCGTGCGTTGTGTTGCATTGGATATCGGCTCAGAACGAGAAATCGGGGAGCCGAGTTCGAATTCCAGTTGAATTCATTGCATTCACTCATGCGCAAATACCCTTGGGAAAGATATTAATCCGTCTATTTCTTCCAGTTATGGGTTAAATAACAGGACAGATTGGGTTCTATAGCCTTGGTCGGCAACCAGTCTACCGCAGAAAGCAATGGCAGTCTACTACGAGATAATCTTCTGCCCAGTCAGTCATGTCACTTTCGAGACATGATCGCCTAAGCGTGAATCACGTATGGCACTTAACTGACTGAATTGAAAAGTTGCGTATTTGACGGTATATAAATCGCATTTTTATTTTCTTAAAAACAAAAACTCCAAACTACAATTGATATACGAAGTTGTCCTTCCGTATAATAATTTTTCTACCGTCGGCTATGATTTTTACCTTTGTTAGTCAGTTAAGTGCCATACGCGATACACTAACTGGGAAGAACATTATCCCGCAGTAGGTTACCATTACGTTCTGCGGTAGGCTGGTTGCCAGCCAAGGCTATTGAACCGAATTTACCCTGTTATTAATCCATAACTGGAGGGAAGAGACGGATTAATACCTTTCCACAAGGGTATTTGCGCGTAAGTGAATACAGGGAATTCAATTGAATTTCGAACTCGGCTGATTTCTTGTTCCGAGTCGATATTCACTGCACCACAATGCACATCCACATCTTAGTTGATATTCCTCTAACACGAGTGGCTCTTTTATTAGGTGAACATCAGTAAAGAAAGGCGACATTACTGTTGTCACTATCACCGGTAGCTAAGGAATTATCCTAGAAAGTATCAATGACGTTCGCTGAAAACAGCTAATCCATTGTACCTAAATATAACCCAATACCTTAAGGGACTAAAATATACGAAAGAGATGTAGAAAATCTCGGTAATGATTAAAATACTGATCTGAGAAATACATTAAGACTACTAAATCTAATACAAAGCAGTAAGAAAAGAATAACTCCAACTGGGAGTGTATTTACATTGTGGTTTCTTGCTTGCTGTCCATCTCGCTTGCTTTTTAGATACAGTAACTTACATACAGTGAGTTAAAAAGCTCCTGTAATATTTTGTAGTTTACTAACAGCTTACTTTAAACATGATATTCTTAAATAAACCATCTTGAAATTGCTCTGTTAAAAAAAGGAGTGGCGTCTAATATACTAGTGTTTCTTTTATTCTGTCAAATACGGTATTAGGATTTATGCACGATCGACGGCCCTCCTTAGTCTAGTAATCCGACATGTTTTCAAACTTTCCACGACCTGTCCGAAGACAGTTGATCCTTAACTCTGTAACACTGACAGGAATGTAGAAATGAAATACATTCGAAAAAGTGAAGAAGTTTTCAAGATGAGGGTAATTTTCAAATCCTAGCAATTGGAATCTAAAAGAGACTGACAGGAATTCATACCTAGGAGACACCAGTGATCTAAGTTCATTGGAGCAGAAGCCGTCCATCAACACCTGATTTATATATTGGTAGATATGGAAGATTTATTGAGGTTATGGTCTAAAAAGAAAAATATGACTTCATTTTTGTGTGCGTGTTTTTTGTTAATGTAATAAGACCAGTGTATCTAAGCATGGTGTAAATGTTTAACAAGATCGTCTGTTTGGAACTTTACTACTGGGTGCTTCACTGGGTGCTCAGGTCATGAGCATGACAGTAAACTGCATTCGACAGCAAGGCCTCTGATTGGGAAGTTGTGAGGAGCATGGAACTAGCTCTTAATTGCTGTTGTTCTCAGGTCCACCCTGACCCGGATTGGTAGCAGCTGTTAGGGTCCCAGCTATGGGAAAATGGTTAACCCCAAACTGGGGTCAAAACACTATGAAAGTATAAAGATACACTTATAGAAATATATACATAAAAATAAACTTTATAGAAAAATATACATTTTTGAATACAAAACTAGAAGACATTTTTAGTTTTTTTAAAATAAAAAAAGAATATAAACAAAATATTTTCATTAAAATCTGACTAAATCAATCTTCTCACTATAAACGAACAATAAAAAATATACCTTAAACCCCCACCTCTTTTGGCATGAAATAACCCACAGAGGTGTTGATATGCCGTTAAACAAAACTCAAACTCACTCGGTGCCCAATAATTGTGACCTTGTACCTAAGCTAAGACCAGTCGTCTATGATATTTTTCTTTCACATAGTTGGAAAAAAATCGAGTTCTACAACCACTGAAATAATTTCATTAACTGTATGCGAATTTGGATAAATAAATCAATTGCCTGACTTGATGACGGGTAAACTTTTGATAAGTAACTAAAGAATAAGAACTAGCCTTGTTCTACATCCACAGTGTTGAATCAGCCTCATTCCCCCACAGCTTTTTCACATGTTCATAAAGAGTTTTAAGAAACGCCAGTTAGTGAAGCGGCGTTGCTTTCTCAAGCACTACAATCTTAACGTCTGAATTTAAACTTGATGAGGCTATCTCTGCTCCATATTCTACTTGCTCATGCCTACGGTAAAATCCCGCTGAAAACATTCTCATTTGATCGTCGAAGTTGAGCCGGGTGGAGTTCGGTCAGTACTTAGATGGGGGACAGCTTTGAAACACCAGATCCTATAAACTACTTCCTACAAAAGGTTGATAAGCAACAAAAACAAAATTAATCTATCCATTCTACTATCTTTTCATAGTGCACACCTCCATTCAGTAACCCATTACGTTGAGTGGCTCCTGGGCCTTGTATTGCGTGAACCTTAGCTAAAATATTAGGAATTAAAAATTTTATATTTTTATATTCATGCAAATGAATTTGTGAGATTACAAAAGGACGTTCTTGAATTGCTTCCATAAACAAATTTAAGACTTTAATAGCTTTCTATCGGAAGAGAGGGTGAATTTTTTTTCTTTTTAATTTACCTGGGGTATGAGTGATGGATATAATCCTGATCTCAGCCTCCTATGACCTTATTCACTTCGTAATAAGTGGATTGCATGAATTGATTGCACTTCTGCAAGTCTTTAAGCAACAATATTCTACATGCGCGCACGTGTCAGAATTGCAGGAACTTATGCAAAACAAAAAGCTGGGCTGAAAAGTTCTCGGCTCGGCAAACTTTCAAAAATCTGTCAACTGGATGTCCTGGTGATGTAACGGATAAGTTAACCAGAGAGCAGAGTTCCAATTCCAGTTGAGTTCGTTATATTAACTTCCACGCAAATACGCTTGTAAAAGGTATGCATCCATCTCTCCTTCCCCATTTATGTCTTAATTAGTAAGGCTTGTGTTACTAAATCAGCCTCTTTAAAAAAAATTTTAAGAAATCTACAAATATTTCTTAGCTTTCTACTCAGCAAATTCCAGTTGAATCCCTTGCATTCACTTACGCACAAATAGCATTGGGATAAGTATTAATCCGTCTCTTCCCTCCATTTATGGGTTAAACAATAGGACAGATTGGGTTCTCTAGCCTTGGCTGGCAACTAAATTACTGCTGAAAGCAATGGCAAACTAGTGCGGGATATTGTTCTGCCCAGTCAGTCATGTCTCGAACGAGACATGATCGCCCAAAAGCGTGTATCACGTATGGCACATAATTGATTCTATCTGCAAAGGGTAGAATCCATAAAAATCCGACAAATACCATATTTTCTTTTTTAAAATCAATTTTATAATGCATGCGTCTCTAAATAGTCACCAGTTTGTTTGTTTTTATTTATTTATATATATATATATATATATATATATATATATATTAATTTCGCGCATGCGCATTGGTTGTTTTTTTTTAATTTTGTCTGTTGCTTAGTATAGTAGGGTCCGTTGGCCTGCGCCTGAGAGAGATGAAGTCAAAACATCATGACGCAATTCACTCCGCCAGAAACGGCATTCTATTATGCTTGGCATTCTAGCCCGAATCTCCTATACAAACATTTCAGTGTTTGGGCGTCAATCTGTGGATATGTGCAGAGGATTCGAATAAAGTTGGATGAGTCTAATGGTGATTGGAAGGTGTTTGGAGTAATGGCGACGTTATGTTTCCGTTCATCTTGCCTTGGGGTCTCAGACTACATCAAGTGCCTTAAAGAGGTAGTACTACCCTGGGTCAAGAGAGTCGCTGCTGGAAAACCCTGTCTGCACCGTGTCACACAAGCAGAACCCAGTCATGGCTATCGTCTGCTACTACATCACCCTTTACATCTGGCCACCAAACACATCCAGACTGTGGGGATCAGTTGAGCGAAACACAAACAAAACTCTTTGTAATACTAAAGATGACCTAAAAGAAAAGATTATGGCAGCAATTTAAAGAAGGAGATCGTCCAGAAGAGTGACAAGAGTTTCTAAAGTCTTCTGGAGTCTATGGTTGAAGCCAATGGCGATTTTATTGAATAAATTTAATCTTTAGTATTTTAAGAAAATTTTTGCGTAATTTTCGTAAATATATTTGTTAAAATGAAATGTCAGTGTTTTCATTTTTGAGGAGTTTAAACAATTTATCCATCGCACTTTGCACACACACATACATATGTTCTTCCCTACGAAACATCATTCGAAAATACGCAACTCTCGTTGACGTAAACAAAAAAAATTAATCATCTATTGCACTAAATTTAAAACTGTTTACCGCGATATCAAAACTACAACCAACCAACATTATTTACAAATTCGCATGTCCTTTGAAGAACTGCATTTTTTATCCTAATTTCGTAAATAATTATATCGGCCACACCACTATGAAACTAACTCGAAGACTGACTACATCTCTCTCAACGGAGCTTAGTTAGATCTCATATAAACACACACAGAAACCTACCAAACCCTATCCGGAACGTGCTTGTTGACAACACAAATATCATAGCATCATCCACATATAAAAAAGACTAAAAATAATGGAGGCCTTATTAATAAAAACAAAAAATCCAACACTCTCTAACAATAACTACGAACACGCTAACAACATGCTTACCGTGTTCGATACATAACACATACCACTACTCTAACTTATATATAACACTACATACATTGTTACACGTAAAATAACATTCATCCTCGAAAATGGCTGTAGCCGAAAGCGCGTGGATAAACAAAACATTTGGACAATTTTTATCGGCTCGGAACGAGAAATCGGGGAGCCGAGTTCAAATTCCAGTTGAATTCATTGCATTCACTTACGCGCAAATACCCTTGGGAAAGGTATTAATCCGTCTCTTCCTTCCAGTTATGGGTTAAATAACAGGACAGATTGGGTTCTGTAGCCTTGGCTGGCAACCAATCTACCGTAGAAAGCAATGGCAACCTACTGCGGAATAATTTTCTGTCCAGTCAGTCTCTTTCGAGACATGATCGCCCAAGCGTGTATCCCGTATGGCACTTAACTGACTGATGTCCACATAAGATCAAGAAAAATGACATCAACGAAACTTAACCATCACACCTTGTCTGTCATTTTTAATGAAGCCTGCATAAAATAGAGACTGCTGCCTATTAGTGACGTAAATTAATAAATATACACATCAGGAGGATGTACAGTATGTATAGTATTATTATTCAGATGTTAATAAAACAGTGTTCAATGTATGAACAGAGCTGTATTATATATATTAATGTTATATTACGTCTATGGCACGACTCGGAGGTTCATGCGTTATACAATCATCAGGTGCATAATTCAAATTGATAGTTTAATAGATTTAAATTTAAGTTCACTCAATGTTCATGGGAATTAAATCTTATAAAGTTACTGCTTTTTTAATAACAAGATTAAAAATTTAAATAATCTATGGTTACATGTGGATAAAAATTAAAATAAAAATAAAACATAATAAAATGTAGGGACAAAAAATCATGAGTTTTAAAAATTTAGGTATTCCAATTTACTTGTACATAAAAAAAGATGTAGGGAAAATTAAAATCTTAAATAAAAATGAGATAAAATAAAAATTAAGAGGTAAAATTTAGAATTAAAAATTAAAAATGTAAGGAGCAAAAATAAAAGGGGGTTTAATTCATAATTGTTAACAGTAATATTGCGGGGGGGGGGGGAGAAAGAAAGGATTAGGAAAGGGGGATCTATATCAATCCGAGTCACTTTAAGTATTTTTTCTGACAGCATGTAGTCATTAAATCACTTTTATTATTATTATTATTATTATTATTATTATTATTATTATTATGTCATTTTTCATTTCTGCTTTGGTCTCACTACCAACCAAGTCTGCGGGGAGACCTAAGGCAGGTAGTGGCGTGTTGTTATGGCTCCATTTCATGTTTTTCTATCTTCCCTATCATCCCCAGCATTACATAGATAAAGTTTTCCTTAGTGTGTGGGCTGTACTTAATAAGACAATTTTTTGTATATCTCTTAAGCTGGGGTTTCCAGGGATTCTTTCAATGTGTTGTTTTGTTCCATTTTTTATCATTCCAAGTGCACCTACTATCACTGGCACAACTCTTGTTTTCAATTTCCACATTTTATTATTATTATTATTATTAAGCAAATTTGGATATTGCATAACGCATGAAACGCCTAGTCGCGCCATAGAAGTAGGATAATTATATATATATGTGTGTGTGTGTGTGTGTGTGTGTGTGTTAGTTTTAAGGTATATCATGGATTGAGCGTATATGGATATAAAAGTGAACATTAAATCATGAAACATTGTCGCTGACGAGATTTGAACTCAGTGTCCACCTTTGCTTTATTTCTAATATTGAGCATTTTAACCCATAACTATAGCATACTTTAAAACTATATTTTATCATATACTGTTTGTGCACATATATAAAATCACTTTCACGGATTTTCGTACATAACTTTGAAGTTTTGGGTTTATATCAAAACGCTGACAATTCTCTTTCTCTTGAATAATAGGTGGTGGGGTAGAAGGAAAATTGTATAAAGGCTGCTTTGGTACACACTTGTAAATCAATATGCACATTGTACAACATATACAAATGTCAGCCAGGCTAGTGGGTCGGGCGGAGTTCTTAAGCGTGAGAAAAGCAGAAAATCCCGTTGTGTTAGACAAAAAGCGGGTAACCTAGCAGCCAGAAAGAGAGAGAACGAACGATCGAAAGGAATAATTTTTTTTTCTCATGCTGCTTCGCTGCCGCCTCTGCCTGTCTTCCAGATTTTCCCGCGGGAAGCCATGACTAAAAATAGTGACAACTCTGACGTCATCAGCGTTGCCAACCGACCACTCCCTGGATCTGTATTTTCAGATGGGTGCGTTTTTCCCTCTCCTCTACCTCCATCTGTCTCACACACACATTATATATATATATATATATATATATAAAATGAGAGGGTATGTAGGTAAACTGTAACTTATGAATGTGCATATTGTTTAATATACTGTCTTTCAATTATTTTGTCCTCTTAATTCAGACATCAACTTGTGAAAACTTTTAACTTTCATCTACTAATTTCAAAAGGACTGACCCTATTCTTTTGAAATTGTTTTTAGTTGTAAAGTTGTCCTATATTGTGATTTCGTAGTTGCGTGGTTGGTTTTTTCCATTCCAAATAAAAGCCATGATTTCCAGTGCTGAATTTTCAAGTCAGGCAGGCTTTCACTAGTTGGGATATCGGCGCTTTTCATACTCCTTGATAACCTAAGTTAAATTTCGTAAATATCTAAGAGTGTCGTTGAATCCTCTTCATTAAGTTAACTAAGATTTTTCATATTTTAGGCTTGTTTTAATTCTAGCCTATAGAAACGCGTCTCTGTCGCAGTAGACAACATAAACAATTCTATTATCTACTTTAGTCTTTGTTTAAGTGTTCGTTGTTACGCAGAACGTTTGATTGTGTTTCTTAAATATTTGAAGTAGCTGGCTGGACGATCTTTAGTTAATATCGAATACAGTAACTTAGCTTCGGCTTTTATAAAGCCAAATTGAGTAAAACTGGTAAACTATGATCGGTTAGTCGAAGAGTTAAAACCTTACTGCTATGAAATTAGGTGGAATTCTTAGAACTGCAACGCTATGATTAACTTTGTAATTATTTATGTATGAAAACAAATGATTGCGTAGTTTAGTTTTGTTTTGTAGCAGTGTTTGTTCATTTTGGGATTGGGCTTTTTGTCATTTCTTTAGTTTAAAGAACTAATTTTCAGTAAGTCGCTTATTTCTTCTTCGTGTATCGTGTCCCTTCAGGACGCAGGCGATCATGAACTTCCACTTGTCTGTCTGTCTGTCTGTCTGTCTGTCTCTCTCTTTCTCTCTCTCTCTCTCTCTCTCTCTCTCTTTCTCTCTCTCTCTCTCTCTCTCTCTCTCTCTCTCTCTCTCTCTCTCTCTCTCTCTCTCTCTCTCAATATTTTTCTCTTGATATCTCTCCTAAACCCCTCTCCGCTATCCATTTGAGCAAGCCTATCAAATATTCCTCACACCTTCTATCAGCCCTCGGAGTATTAAATTCTCAAAGCCTTTCTTCCTCGTTACATGTCTCAGGAATATCATCCGTCTCTTCCTGATATTAAGTATGAATTTTCTTCTCGTTTGCATCCAACATCGTTGCTCACGTGCTCAGTCCATGGTATCCCCAGCATCCTTCTATAAAACCAGGTCCTGGGTATGACGATAAACTGCATCTGGCAGCAAGGCCACTAATGGGGAGGTTGTGAGGAGCGTAGAACCACCGCTTGATTGCTGTTGCTTCCAGATTCCGCCTGACCCGGAGTGGTAGCACCTGTTAGGATCCCAGCTATGGGCAAATAGTTATCCACCAAACTAGTCAAAACACTATGAAAGTATAAAAATATACTTTTTATAGTGAAAATTTCAGAAATATTTTCTGGAAGAAAGTCGAAGGAAAAATATTACTAGCAATTTTTCCTTTTTAAAAATATACTAGCAATAAATCTGACTGTTGACAAAATCCTCTCTGCAAAAATATGTCAATGAAACCTGATCTACAAACTGTTTTTTAAAAATAAAAAAGAAGATATCTTGAGTTTTCTAAAAATAACTTTTTCATCAAAATCTGACAAAATCAATCTTCTCACTGTAACCGAACATTTAAAAAAATACCTTAAAACCCCACCTTTTTTTTTTTTTTTGCATTAAATAACCAGCAGAGGTTGATATGCCGTTAAACAAAACTCAAACTCAGTTCTATAAAACCTCATTTCTGCTGCCTCAAGCCTCTCCTTCATTCTTGATGAGATCGTTCAACATTCACTTCCATACAGAAGGACAGATATCACATAGCAGTCCAGCATTCTTTTCTTTGTTTCCGATGAGATTTTCCTGTCTCTCAGTACTCGGGTTGGCTTTTGAAATGCGTCCTTGGCTATGCCAATGCGTCTTTAGATCTCAATGTCGCGCTTTCCACACTCTCTCAAACACTTTCTAGGTATTTAAATTTATGGTTTTATTTTAGTTTCTTCGACCTGTAGTTGATATCTTGATTTATTTATCGCCTGTAAATTATTTGATTCCGTTTCTTTTCATTCTTTTATATAAACTGATAGCTTTGTTAATCAAATTTTATTTAGAAACGATAATTTTACTGTGATATTAACGTTATATCTGGTGTAAATATCAAACTTTGTTAATGTAGCCTTCTCACGTTATTCTCAAAAGGTTGACATTTTCCAGTTTACAATAAATATATCATAATTATTAATAGCTTAAATATAAATTCTGATTCCGTTTTATTGATACATTTATATTTAATAATCGGCGTATTTTTTTTTTTTTTTGGTGAATTAAGCATATCTTTTCTAATATACTGATTACATTTTCTTTGAAGAAAATGTTGCATATATAATTAAATGTTCACTTTTCTTGTATCTACTGTTATATAGAAATGTAGAATTAGATTTCTACATTCTCTGTTTTAAATCTTTCAAAAGTGGATCACATAACAGCTAAGTATTCTCAGTTTGTGCTAAACCCATTAAAATCGGCTTCAGAGTTCAGTTACGAAAGAACGCTTTCTGATTGGATAATAAATATTAAAAATCACATTTCCCTTTATCTTTAACTCTGCATGTGTATCCTTAGTAGACATTAGTTCGCGCCAACCGATTTGGAGAATTCCACGTGATCAAGAAAACTCATAAATATGAAACTTGATTTATTCAATAGGTTTTTCTTATAATCAACTCGTTACGCGAATCTATGAAACTCATCTACTTGGCTAAAAGTTAATTTTTATTAACATCATAACGGCTTGTGAAATTCTGTTTCTTCAGCGACTCCAACAACTTGACACACAAATCTGTGAAACTTAACTTACTGGCTAAAAGTTAATTCTTTTTAACATTAGACAGCTTGATAAATTCATTTTTTCGACATCAACTCATCAAGTGACAAATTCAATCATGACGAAATTCGTAAACTCATTTCACATCAGTAACTACATTGAAGAAAACGCCACGAATACAATCAAAGCGAGACAATTTAAATGTAAGTCGAGCAAACTGTTACAATTTTTCCACAAACTGTTTAACTTCTTAACATACAAATACCTCTTCAAATTCTAAACATCAGATCTTTAACATAACATTTTCAAGAATATTTTAGAACACACAACCAAGATCTCTAAAGTGTTATAAACAACTTCACCATTTTTTACTTGTTTGTTGTCTTTGGCGCATTTGAGTTAGTAAAAGAAAAAAAAACAAAAAAAAAAAAAAACGTGGAGGTTTAGTTTAAGTGCATTTTGTCACTACTACAAATTTTCTGTTCTGGAAGATTGATTTTTGAATTCACACTTAAATATATTTCTTACTAATGTTATATCTCTTGATATGAGGCTGCTTATTTGAAAAAAAATTCCTTTCAATGAGTTCTTTGTACTTCAAAGAAAAACAAAGTCCATTCAATCTTTATCTTATACACACACACACAATATATATATATATATATATATATATATATATATATATATAAACTTGTTCATAAATGGAACTTTGTGTGTGTCCGTTACCTATAGACTCCGAAACAGCTGAACTGATTTTCTTGAAAATTTATACAATTGTACTATAAACGTCTGCGAGTGTTCTTAGCTAGGTTTTGTGTCGAGGTACCCCCGACAAATATCGATAATCGAAAAGATCTTGTTATAGGAATGGTCCAATTTTAATCAAATTTGATACACTCATAGACAAAGACATAAGAAACGATATTCAGAAGTTTCAAGGTTGCAGTTCTTACAATAGTGCAGAAAATCGATAATATATATATATAAAAAAAGGCAAGATGTTCGTGTGTATGTGTCTGTTTGTCTGTCTTTATGTCCTTTATACAAATCCACAATTTTTATCTGATTCTCACCAACCTTCAAAATTTGACTTACATCCATTCATTTTTTTTTTTTTTCAGTCTACGGTTTCGCTTTAACTGGAAACAACTATTGCTTTTAGTCTTTCGTGCCAACGTCCAGAGTCTGAGTTTCAGGACCATGGATTAGTTTTAAAGCTTTCATTACACCCTAGCAACGCTAGGCTATACTGCTAATGTGTGTGTGTGTGTATATATATATATATATATATATATCTATATATATATATATATACACACATTTCCATTTTTTTAAACGAGTTATTACAAATGGAAAATATTCAAAAGTTCTACAATATAATTGTATTGAACACTTTTTAATACAAATGTGCGCTGGTCTAATTTTATTATGACCCAAAAATAAGTAATTAAACAATCAAAATTATATATATATATATATATATATATATATATATTAACAAATACGAAACATTTATCAATCTAATATGTTTTACTTTTAATAAAGCTTCGTCATCAGTTTGAGAAAAAAAACAGACAAAAAGACTTAACATAATCATATACGTTTTAACTCTTCTCCATCAAGTAGTCGTTTGGAAAAAAAACCAACAACGTTTTACATCAGTTTAAATGTTGTTTAGGAGATTATGTCTCTGACAAAAAGAAGTACGTATGTTGACTTGACGCCTTACACTTCATTCGTCGGTTAACAACTTCTATTGCACAATACCTAAAAACACATTCCTATCCACCTTTACAATACAGGAAAATACTTGTTGATAAAACCAACATATTACACCAATATTATACGGTCGGATGGTTGATTTAGGAAAGCATTTTAGGCTAACCCAATTCGCCTTCGGATTTTAGTTTCGCTCTTTCTGTTATCTATTTAAACACTTTCTAGACTTTTAAATTGTTGTACTTGTTTGATTTTTGGCGTCACACAATTCGGAATTTGCATGTTTGTCTGTTCTTTTGCTAACAATCATGCATTCTTTTTTTCTTACAGTTGACATTTAGTCCTTTCTTCTCACTTTCCTTCTACATTCTCTAAGTGTTCTTTTAGTTTTCTTTCCGTGTCTCTTATCAACACTGTGTCATCTACTTATGTTAAGATGGTGACGGCCAACAATAAATCCTGATAGGACATCTAATTCTCTCAGAATCGCCTCACTGTACCAGTTGATTGCATTCTGAAATTAAAAAAGAAACAAGATATCAATTTATAATTGTGTAAACAATCCTCGATTTTCAGGAAGAAAAATATTCACACTAGTTGTTTTTGTTAATAGTTCTAACAAAATCGGAAATTATAAACTGAAATTCAGTGTATATTTATCATGTAAATCTATACTTCGGTTGGTTAAAACTGAATTGTGAAAACGTTCGATTGCATAATAAAATCTGACAGCATGTAATAAATCCAGGGGTAATTTTATTACTTAATAGAAACAGAAAATCGATTCCCACCTTTTTATGTCTAGTAGAAACTTATATTTAAATATATCTTGAACATTTTCCCATCATTGGTTGGTTAATACCAATTTTATTGTGAAAGCATTCACTTCTATAATATCTGACATGTGATAAGATTTGAAAGCAATAATTAGTGTTATGTTCTCAGGGGATGAAAATGTGGTCTTGTGAGAAAAATAAAAGGATGAAATGAGAGCAAAGGTTTATTGAAATAATTACAAGTCGGATGGTTTCTGTAGCCGCTGAACGCTTGATGATGAATAGTGAGACTTCGAAAAACAATTCTCAACTCGTTTTAATATTTTTCGTTAGGACAAACTGTGCCCTAACAATTAGAAATGATATTTAAATGTTTGAAATATTTCGTAATAGTTTTTTAATCATATTTATCGCAACCAATTGGAGATGTGTGCAATAAGGACCGGATTATCCATTAGGCGTAAGGCCTCTCAAACTCTTCTAAAGCAATGATTTTAATTTTCTAGATGTTCAAACTTCAAAATAGTTTGATAAACTGAAATGAAATTCATATGCCAAACTCATATTTTGTTTTATTGTCATAATGCAGGTTATATATAAAAAAAAACATTTTTTAATGTGGTTGTGTTAAAATATATGCGAATTTGGTTTGCAATGAATAGTAAAATAATGGTATTTCTTAAAGAATAGGGTTTTGCAATTTGCTTGAAGCATTGTGTATAGGTAGATTTTGAAGGCTGCCACAATGCGTTTAGAAAAATAAAGGAAGGCAATGAAGGTATTGGGTATTACATATTTATTAATAATTAATATTTCGGGATCATAGTCTCATCATCAGAATGTTAGGAGAGTTTTATTCACGTCATCGAATGGTCATCTTTCGCTGTTACTGCTGCCGGTAATTGTAGTGTGTGTGTGTGTTCATAGTTTATATATGTGCGCGTTGACCAATAGCAGGATTTGGCGTTTTCGCATCTCTGTTAAAGTGATAGTGGGCGCCGTTTTACGATCTGATGTCATGTCTGCTTTAATTGGAGGCGTGTTTATTGCTATATATGTTTTTCTTTTAATTGCCATCCGATATTTGTGTGTGTGTCATATGCGTTTACGGTGTGTGTTTGTGTGCGTATACTTTATCTTCTTTTTTTTCTTTACTTCTGTAAAGAATATTTTTGTTGACAAACAAGAGATAGCTATTCTAGCTCATTTAAAGAATTTACAATAAGTTTACTTCAAGCAATGTAAATATCATTAAAATATTTCATATGTAAAAAAATATATATTCAAGATTGGTTCGGGAGAGTGGCTCTGTTTGAGGGGGGCATAGGGTAGGGGGCCCCCAAATATTATAATTCCAGCCCTGTGTATAATACTTTAGATTTATTTGATTGTTTCGAATTCTGGCGCATTTGATTGCAACAAAATTGCTTTACTGTATTTTTGTTACATTTTTTAAAATGTTCTTATCAATTTCTTAACGGTTTTATGTATGAACAACAAACCGCAATTTTACGATATTAAAGACACACTGGCCACTTCAGCAGGGCATATCCAGGATAAGTGTTTAGTGTATTCAATGTTTAATGGATGCGCAGTTATCGACCAAAAAAAAAAAAATAAATAGAAGGCTTGTGTTCAAATTCTAGCCAAGCCTGCTGAAGTCACTTTCATGCAAATACTCTTCGGAAAAACATTAATCCATTTATTCTATCCATAGTTATGAGTCTAACTGCAGGGTAACTTTCAGTGATAGTGGAAAAGGTATAAGGAAACTATTCTCTTTCCCAAGAAGGCATAGCACTTCACTTATGATATAGAAGAAAAAAAACAAACTAATCTTTGGTGGGTCATGATCACCTATGCCTTAGAGAAGCGTTTTTCAACCGGGGTTCCCCAGAACACCGCGAGAACAAATAGTATAAGCTAATGCACTTTTGACTTTTTATTTAATTTCATATACGTAATATTACTAAATATGCACAATTTATTCTTGGTTATTGTAATATCTCATCTAACCTATTATGTTATAAAAAAAATCATTTTATATATATATATATTAAATTAAAAAAGGATTAATTCAATGATGTTGAATGACCATTTCGATGTGAAAATATTAATTAGGATCGGGTTTTTGGAATTTACCTTCCTGCTTTTTTCATTGGGATTAAAGTATCTGAATTAAAATATATATATATATATATATATATATATATATATATATATAGTTACAAAAAAGTCCCCAAAACTTTAGCTATAGTAGTAAACATTACTGTACATAAAAAAAAAAATCAAGCGAGCAGTACAACTGAACATGTGGCAAGAAAGCCATTAGGACACGCCCAATTCTTCACTGCTTTGGCCGCTTTTTCTATTCTGAGATGTGGTTGTATTTACACTATTTACATTATTCGGACTGTTGTCCTAATCTTTCTTGCCATGTTTACGACGTTTCGGCCTTTGTACGCTCCGGCCTTCTTCAGGTGCTAGGAATTTAGAAGCGAAACCTTTATTATGATCACTGGGATATATCATTCTCATTCTATGTGTGATGTCACCTCTGGTAGTCATGAGTTATCTTTCTTTAACTCTTCTAAGCTGTTTGTTCACCGCTGCTTTAGCCTGATATTGAACTCACAACTCTTTGGGCCAAGTCACTGGAACTAACCAACAACTATATCCATTGGTCCATGTGTCCTCGAGTACATAAAATAACTTAAAGGGAGATAACTCATGGCCACCATTTAACTATTTCGGCGGTAAAAGAGTGGAACCTTGATCCCAATTTAGTAGCACGCGAAACCAGGGAAAATCTCGTCAAATATTTGTAGAAAAGACAGAGGACGGTCACATCACGTTGGTTAAAAAGTAATTGAACGCGAACTGATAAATCGGGATCGATTGCATTGCAGATCTTTCATTGGATGTTGTCAAGAACCCCAAGTTGAATAGCAGTACATACTTCGCTTACCATTACCGATATTTTATTTCAGCTACAGCTTTTTTTTAGTTTTCGACTTCCGCCATTTGTTTAGGTTATATAATTAGATTGGATGTGCGTTGTGGTGCATTGGATATCGGCTCGGAACGAGAAATCGAGGAGCCGAGTTCGAATTCCAGCTGAATTCATTTCATTCACTTAAGCGCAAATACCCTTGGGAAAGGTATTAAACCGTCTATTCCTTCAAGTTAAGGGTTAAATAACAGGACAGATTGGGTTCTATAGCCTTGGCTGGCAACCAGTCTACCGGAGAAAGCAATGGCAACCTACTGCGGGATAATCTTCTGCCCAGTCAGTCATGTCTCTTTCGAGACATGATCGCCCAAGCGTGTATCACGTATGGCATTTAACTGACTGGCTGATATAATTAGATTACCGACATTTCTTTTCAGTTACTCTTCTTTCTTTCCTGGTTTTCAGTTGCTTTAAAAATAGGAGGCCCATTATAAATCAGCTAGTACCGACGAACGTCACTGGTTCTTTGTTACGACTGGTTCTTTTGCACAGGCGGTGGTGGCAGCATTTAATAGTAGTAAAAGTAAATATGGCCTTTAACTAGGAAGAAGTGACGTTCTTTAGTAAATTTATTACCTGCAGTTGGTGCAGGGACTTTTTTTTAACGGTAAATGTCTTACGGTAATTAGAGAATTCATTTGTGTGTTCAGAGATTATTTCTTTCTTTATGAACGTTAACCTAGTTGAGAGGATGTGCGTTGTAGCGCAGTGGATATCGGCTCTGAACGAGAAATCGAGGAGCCGAGTCCGAATTCCAGTTGAATTCATTGCATTCACTTCCGCGCAAATACCCTTGGGTAAGATATTAATCTGTCTTCCCTCTAGTTATGGGTTAAATAACAGGACAGATTGGGCTCTGTAGTCTTGGCTGGCAACCAGTCTACCGCAGAAAGTAATGGCAACTTACTGCGGGATAATCTTTTGTCCAGTCAGTCATGTCTCTCTCGAGACATGATCGCCCAAGCGTGTATCACGTATTGCACTTAACTGACTGACTAAACCAGGTCGAGAGTTCAACACCTTGCCACATTAGAAGTGAACAAGAACTTGGAGAATCGAGTTACTCAAGTAATAATCAAATGAAACTGAGATATTCAGAAAAAGCATGGCACGTAGAAATAGAGCAATCTTCCACCATTGACTAAATAAAGGGGTTCGGTTCAAAATTCCAATGAAGCGTACAGCGACTGAAACGTTGTGAATATCACAATAAGGATGAGGACAACAGTCCGATCAATCTAAATAGGTACAATATCTCATCTCAGGAATATAGACAGATCCTGAAAAAGACCGAAGCGTACAACAGCCGAAACGTAGTGTACATGACAATAAAGACGAGGACAACAATCCAAACTGTAAATAGTTAAAATACGTAATCTCGAAAATATAAACAGATCCTGAAGAAGGCCGAAGCGTACAACGGCCGCAACATCGTGAATATGCCAGTGAAGATGAGGACAGCAGTCTGAACTATGTTAACAGCTGCAATACCTCATTTCAGAAATCGACGGATTTTGAAGGAGTGAATAATGAAATAACGATGTAAATAATGTAAATAGTTACATTATCTCATCCCGGAAATATAAACAAATATATGGCATTGAAGATGAAGACATCAGACAGAATAATGTAAATAGTTACAATATCTCGTGTCAGAAATAAAGACATAATATTGAGCTCTCTTTAAATATCCGAGCAGATGTATACATTATTTGACCGCCAAGGAAATATGGATGAAAATATCTCATTACTATTTTCATAAGCTCTCTCGGTGGACCACTTAGGTATTTCTTAAAGTGTCTATATTTTCTACTGTGAGAGCTGTGATAACTTGAGAGTCTACTTGGATTTTCTCCCAGTCACCTATACAAAGATAGGAATCTATCTTTACCAAATCTATTATTTACTTTCTTTTCAGACTTACGACCGTATCACGTTGAAACGTTAAGCAACGTCAAGCCTGGTCAGTATCTAGATGGATGACCACTAGGGGAAGCTTAGATGTATGTGTAGAGTAATGGAGAATGGCTAGAAATTGGTACATTGATAACTTAGTTTCAACCTCAGTCGAGTTCATTATATTCGCAAATACCCTTGCGAAAGGTACGAAATCCTTATTTCTCTCTCCAGCTATGGGTTAATTAGTAGCAGTTGTGTCATAATCTCAGAAAAAATCTTACACTTTAAAAGTATTTTCTGACTTTTTGAGTTTTCCTACTACTTGTAACTTTTGAAAAGTATTATTGTTTGTAAAGGGTTAATTCTCGTTTTCCTGTAGTTTTCTGATAATCAGAATAAATTCGGGGACTGATCGCATAAATTTTATTTAAACAAAATTTCAGTGTTTGCATGTAATCGTTTAGAAGCAATTTAGAAAAATAAAAACAATTGGGTAGGATGGCGAAAAAAAATCTTTTTTTTATTTTTCTAAATTGCTTCCAAACGATTACATGCAAACACTGAAATTGGGTCCCTTCATATCTTTTAAGAGTACAGACCTGTCTTAGATGAAGCATTATTAATTTTGTTAATTTCTGACATATTATCTTCCTTTTTATATCAAATTGATTGGGTTTTCAATTACCTCTAAAGTCTACTTTAATTCTAAACATCAACGCCTGAACTCTGAAATGTTATTTATTTCTAAATGAGAGTAGAGAGATTCACACTCTTCTGCGGTCTCTTGGATAGGGGTAAGTTTATTCCCTGTTCAGGATTGGGTTTCCAGTTCCTTCTGATGTCTTTTTTATTGTCTCTTGCTTTCAGTAACCCCCTTACGTCTTAGTGACATTATCGCCTTGCTTCGGGTGAATTGGCGAAAAAATGCATATCTATCGACACATCCCTGTTATGTACATAAATATATAATTTGAATATAAAACTTCCTCAATTAATCCTTTTAATTCGCTTTAGAAAAATAAAATCCTTATCTGTATATGTTTCTATCTCCGGATGACATAGTAATTTATTCTTGCGACCTGCGGCTAATTTTTGGCGACTTGTGTGGTCCGGTATGGTGTTTTTTTTGTTTTTTTTTTTGTTGTTGTTTTTTTTTTTTGTTTTTTTTTGTTTTTTTTTCTCGTTTGGGCAGAAGGTGATTACATTTTGTGAAAACAATATTTAAATAAACTTAATTTACATTGATTTTTAATATCCTTTTTGGTAACGCGATTATTTTAGAAATAACCAATGGAAACAACAAGAACACTTATACTTAAGATCAAGAAAACGCAGTTGAAATTTCTTGGGCAAATAATGAGGATGACGGCTTGGAAAGTTTGATACTCGCAGGAGAGATTGACAGAAAGAAAGATAGAGGAAAACAACGTATAATCTATGTAGGGAGAATGAGCAACTGGATGGCGGATCAGGGTTTAGGAGTTTAAAAAAAAAAAACATTATTAAAGCTATAAATGACAGGAAACGGAGAACCGTGATTGTCAGAAGAGTCATGGTGCATAGAATAAGAATTCAGGCCTGCACACAAAAAAAAAAAAAAAGACTAACGAGACAATTTAATGTGACCATGAGAGATTTTTCAAAATAGTAAATTTTCTCTGATTATCAGAATAGATTCGGTGATAAATCCTGTAGAAAAATTATTTTTGTCTCTACAACGACGTCCTTTTATAACCCTCTACCTTGAGTTGTTTTTGGGCCTTATACTGGGTGAAATATAGTTTTTAAAAAATCATGACTTTATTCAGTAATATTTATTTTTGATCAAGAAATTTGAGATCCATTAGCGCTATTTTATTTTACCCGACTATCCAATGGGAAATATGAGTAGTTTGAATTCCAGTCGAGTTCATTACATTCACTTACACGCAAATATCCTTGGGAAAGGTATGGATCTATTACTTCTCTCCTTAGCTATGAGTAAATAGCAGAACAGACTGTTCTATAGCATTGGTTAGCAACCAGTTTAGCCTGATGGAACCCAATCCTTTCTGTCTTGCCCAAGACGCATCGTTGCTGCTACAGTTGCAGTACATGTGGTGCCCCTCCAACCTTAGTGGGTTATATGACTCGTGATCATGATGTTAGGTTGTTCCTTTTGCTGACAACCATATATTCTAACATTTCAGTACACGTTTCTTTGTTTCTAACAAAATTTTCCTGTTTTGTAATACTTTGATTCGCTCTTGGAAGGCAACTTTCATTATTATTTCTTTATCCTAGCAACACATGTTCTGCCCTGTTAAAACACTTCCTAGATACTTAAATTTTTCTACTTGCTTGATTTGGGAGTCTGCAATCTGTATGTAAGGTAGATAATGGCTTGGATTGAGGAATCTGAGAGCCAAGTTTAAATTCCAGTCGAGTTCATTACATTTCCTGACGGGAAAAGTATAAATTCATCTCTTCCCCTCCCTCATACAGCTATGGATAAATAGCGAGGCAGACTAAGTCCTGTATCCTTGGGTTCAACCGGACTTGGAAAACGAAAAACTTAGAATTAAAAACTAGCCTCTAAAAGCTCGGGCTATTTCAGGCTTTCTTGCCCCAGACACACCACTGCTGCAGTACATGTTGTGACTCTACGGTCCAAATGGATTACAGGACACGTGATTGTGAATCTACGGTAAAAATTGACTCATGCGGCCCGGTTATTTATCTGCGAACAATGTAGACCTTCACAATTCTTTTTAGAGTGCATGACTGTCCTAGTTTCTTCGCTGGGCTTTTCGGGATTACTCTCGCTATTATCGCTTTTTTCCGTTCTCTTCTTCTATATGCCATGTCTCTTCCACGTCTTTCAATCCTATCAAATTTTCTCCTGTTACGCAACCCAAACCCCGCTCTGCAATCCACCTGCTCGGGCCTGTCAAATATGTTATCTGCTGCTTACTCCCGTTTCTCTTTGCCTCTATCTGACCTGTAAGTATCTGATTCTCCAAGCCCTCCTTCCACATTACATATCCCAGAAACACTAGCTGTCTTTTCCTGATGTTCAGTATTAATTTCCTTTTCGTTTCCACCCTTTCCAAAACCTCATCATTGCTCACATGATCGATCCATGATATCCGCAGCATCCTTCTGTAGAATCACATTTCCGTTGCTTCAATTTTTCCTTCATCTTTGATGATATTGCCCAGTATTCACTGCCATAAGGAAGAAAAAATTTCACATGGCAATTCAGTAATCTCTTCTTTGTTTCTAGCAAAATTTTCCTGTCTCTTAATACTCTACTCAGTTTCTGGAATGCGTCCTTTGGCATGCCAATTCGCCTTCGGATCTCAGTGTTGCACTTTCCATCTTCTGTTAGAACACTTGCTGAGTGATTGTTTGTACCTGCTTGATTTTTAGTATTCCCAAACTGTTATTGGCATTTTTGGCTCCTGTTTGCAGATGATATACATTTTTCTTTTCTTGTAGTTTATTAGTAGTTCTTTCTTTCGACTTTCTTCACCTACATTTTTTTAAAAGGTCTTGTAGTTTTCTTTCCGTGTCTGCTATTAGCACCGTATCATCTGAGTATTTTATGTTGTTCAGATTGTGACCACCGATGACGAATCCTGGCATTACTTCTAGGGTCATCAGAATAGTCTCGCTGTTCATGTTGAATCGATCCAGTGAAAAGATACATCCTTGTCTTGTGTCCCTTTCGAGCTTTGTATATCTGCTGAATTCGTTTTCTGTCCGTATGCAGACGATTTTCTGCCAGTAGAAGTTCTTGATTACTTTAATGCCTTTATATGTCGAGGTTGCTGAGCGTTTCTATCAAATGTTTTTGTGGTGTACTTTGTCGAACGCCTTGGTATAGTCTACAAAACATAGATAGACGTCTTTTTTCATTTGTATCGCCCTTTCTGATAGCATCCTAATGATAAACATAGCAGTCCTTGTTCCAGTATTCTTGTCCTATCTCTGGCCTGATTCTGCTTCCCGCTCCAAGTTCTTTATAGTTATTTCATGTTGAGGAACTAACTCATTGCTAACTAATAGCGTTGTTAACCATTACCACGGGCCAATAGCGTACAGAAAGCAGGGCCGATGGTCCGACGGACTCCAAAGAGTGAAATGAAAATTTATTTTACATTTAATTTGTATAAAGTTTCATGTTTTATCTGCTTTTAAATGTTTTCCTTTCTCAGTACTAGGCCCTATAGACCCCCAACACCACTACTTGAGTCTAAAGGGCATACAGTCAGAGTTGGCCCCGAGCATCACAAAGCGTCACCGCCCCAGGCCAAGTCGCCATTTCAGGCGTTCATGTTTGAAAATTATTAAACAAATTGTACTCTGTGTGGCCTTAATTTAATTTATTAACTAGGACCACAACCTGGTACGTATTTTAGTGTGTTTTTAAAACTGTTCGGTTTTCTGTCTTAGATTGGGTGAACTGCTGAGGCCATTTTTTCCCATACCGGTTCTTAATTGGACTGTGAGTTTTTTGTTTTTTTTTTTAATCTGGTCAAATAAGCCATTCATACAATTCCCACCAGTTCGATCACCGAAGTTAAGCAGTGTCAAGGACCAGTCAGTACTTAGATGTAGGACCACATAGGAATACCGGATACTCTAAACTATTGTCTAAAATCTGAAATATTTCAGCGTTAAATCATTCAGAAAATGTTTGATAAGCTGTAAAGAAAAAAAGTCAAATTGTACAGTTACCAAGTGTTATGACCGAAGGGTCATAGAAAGATAACATTGACTCACATATAAGGTTGAATAGTATATTCTCGGAAAACGTAGTACAAAGGTAAACGTGGACTGGAGAGTACTTTCTCTCGCAGGCGTCCTGACTCACTCATTCACTCACTCTGTGGCTACTACTCAGTAACCCCCACTCGGAGTTGGTAGCCATATTATAAAGATGTGAACGAGTTCATTTGTAGGTAGGTCCCCACAATACCAAGATTTATTCAACTAATCATTAGGGCCAAATTCACTACAATGACTACCGCGAGAAACACGAGAACAGTAGATTTAGTAATTTAAGCAGCAGTGACTTAGGGAAAACTAAGGCCTCCTACAGAAGGTAGCAAGAGAAAGCGAGAAAACTGAGCATAAACTTCAAGAAAACTGAATGTATGGTAATCAGCAAAGACAAAGAAGTCAACGAGATGCCTACTACAGGTTGGAGAAACTAAAATAAAACAAAAAAAAAAAAACGCTTCCCAGGTATTTAATTTTTTGACAGAAAATGGAAAGTGCGACACTGAAATCCAAAGAAGCATTGACATGGACAAAGAAGCATTTCAAAAGCTAATCAGTTTGCTGAGAGACAGGAAAATCTCATTGGAAACAAAGAAAAGACTACTGGATTGTTATGTGATATATGTTCCTCTGTATGTCATCAAATGTTGGATAATCTTTTTAAGGATGAAGGGAGACTCGAGGCAGCAGAAATGTGGTTCTACAGAAGGATACTGAGGATACCATAGCCCGAGTACTTGAGCAACGACGAGCTGTTGGAGAGAATGCAAACGAAAAGAAAATTCATACTTAACATCAGAAAGAGACAGTTGCGGTTTCTGGGATACGTAATGAGGAAGACGGGCCTGAATAATTTTACTTACAGGATGGAAAGAGGGGAAAAGGGGCAGGGGAAAGCAGTGCGAGACATATTTGATAGGCTTGAGCAAGCGGATGGCGCAGTGCGGTTTGTGAGAGATACCAAGTGGGAAAATATTGAGAGCGACAAGAGAGTGGAGCAAATGGAAGTCCATGATCGTCTACGTCCTGAAGGAACACGGAACATGAAGAAGAATAAAATAGCACTCGCTCCTTGTTCATCTTTTGGTAGACTCACGTATTATTGAGACGTGCGTGTGTGTAATTGACTTTTTCAAACGGATTTCACACTATTTCTGCTTCAGCAACTGTCCACTGTAGACGTCTATATTTGGCTTTTGGGGTGTGTTCGAAGACTCTACAGAATGTTTTACCCTGACCTTTCAAGGGTTCCTGTTTCAACCAGTGGAACCTACATTAAGACACATTTTCAGAATCAGACAGCAACTTGTTTAGTTTTGGGCGATAATATACACGGCAAAGGCTCAAATGCAACATTTGGTATGAAAAACGTCTTCCTTAAAATATGCTTACCTCGTAAAACAATAGGTACTAAATCGTTATCATTTAGAAAGCGGCAAGTCAAATTTTCATATATTTTTTTTATATTAATTCACCCCAAGCAAAGCGATAATGCCACTAAGATGCAAGAGGCTATTGGGAGTGAAAGAGAACGAAAAAAGTTCTGGAAAGAACTGAAAACCGAATTCTAAACAGGAAACAAGGGATAAACCTCTACTCCTGTTTAAATGCTGACAGTTAAAACTACTTATTCTTATTGAGGAAAAAAAGTAAATAAAATTAAGAGTTTAGGTGGAGATATAAAGGTGAAGTAAATTTTAGAAGGAATCAGAAACCCAATCCTAAACGAACAATAAACCTCTACTCCAGTTCAAAGGATCGAGGAGGAGCATGAACCGGACGATATCAGAACCCATGTACTTCTTCCTGAGCTTTTGTTTGAATTAGTATGTAATGTCAATATATTATATCGTTATTTTCTCTACAAGTTGCATGTGCTATCCATTTTAGCTGTTGCTACTGTTGGTAGTCCTCGAGTGATGCGGTTTCTCTTCTTTGGTACAGTCAGTTAAGTGCCATATTTGATACACGCTTGGGCGATCATGTATCGAAAGAGACATGACTGACTGGTCAGAAGATTTTCCCGTCGTTACATTCTGTGGTGGACTGGTTGCCAACCAAGGTTAGAGAACCCAATCTTTCCGGCTATTTAATTCTTAGCTGAAGGGAAGAGACATATTAATACATTTCCTAAGGTCATTTGCGCGTAAGTAAATGCCCTTAGGAAATTTTCTTTTGTACATTTGTCTAAATGATTAGTTAATATTAGTCAAGTAACTTTTAAGGAGTTTCTGGTTTTAGTAATAAAATTTCTCTTAATTACAAGCAGTTTTATTTTACTAAAAATAAAACGAAGTCCATTTTTGCATATTTGAAATTTTGAAACTTCTGAATTCATTTTGTAATATTGAACTTTTTGAATTCAATTTCTTTTAAATAAATACTTTTTCTTTTTTTTCTTTTCTTTTTTTTCATTTTTATGTATCCTAAAAAAACTCAAGTTCTCAAAACTATATATATCACGGAAATGAATTATATCTATAATATTTTAAATAAGGCGTTTGAAAGCCCCACGGTGCTAATTATGTAACAATGCCCCCACAGTACTAACGTAGGACTAAGGACATCGCAAATTAAAAAAACTTAACTAACTGTAAACAAAAAAGCTCTGTCAATACGCCCACCTCATTCCTAATTTTGGATGAAACCTTGACAAAGTGGCTATTCTTTTTCTCCCATTTATCAAATCAGCAAGTGCTCTCATGTTAATATTTTAGGATAGTTTGGATTTTAGAAGTACGTGATTACAATTTTATCAGTGAAACGGTAACAAGTGACTAAAAGTTCAAATTTCGGCCGAATACGTTGCGTTCATTTTCGCACAAATTCTCTTTCGCCCCTTCTCCTCAAGCTATGAGTTAATAAATAGCATGCTTGACAACGAGCCTCAAAAACAAAACTTTAAATTTGAAATCTTTTGGAAGTGGGACTGGTAAGTCCACCCCATAATACCTACCTGCTACATAGGTCACAGCTGTACTAGTTAGCATGGTGACACTACCCTTTAACAACACAAAGATTCCACCAACGATCTTAAGATTAACTGAAATGCTGACGAAGAAAAAAAAAATACTCGATTCTCTCTCATATAATCTTTAAAATTTTCTATATTTATAAGAGGAATTATCAGTATCGGTTATTTATAAGAGGAAGAGAGCATTTATAGGTAGACTGAGTGGAAATAGGTATCCACACTTCATGGTGTTTGTCAGTTTCATGTTTCAATACAATGCGATGTTCTTGGGTCTGAAGTCGTATAAAAAGGTTAAGCTGACTGTCAGATTGTTATATACGTACCTATGAACATTAATGGGTATGTCTCAATCCTCATAAAATATGCTGAACATTATTGTGATTGGGGTAATATTGCTGTCTAGCGATTAACGTCACTCAGGCGCAAATCTGACATTGTCGCACTCTCTTGACTTCAGTAAGCAAGACAAGCTTTGTACCCAGTTACCGCGTAAGCGGGGGACTGGGTAATCTTTGACCAGTGGCCTGGGCGTACGCGCTCATATTCCCCACGTTAAAAACCGACCTTGTGTCACAACTAGCTCCAGTGGGAGAGTAGGGTAAATAAACTGTGCCTTCTGGCGGAGAATAAACCAGACGAAACTCCACCGAAGGGTAGTCTCACATCTGGGGAGAAAAGTAGACAGTTAATATATGGCTAGGATTACTCATATTAAAAAGGCTTTGTGCCACATTTTGTCTCAAGTGAGGAGGCAGCTAAATATATTGCTGAGCAGCAGTGGTTATCTGCTTCACGTGAGTATTTTATTTTGTTTATGTTTTAAAGATTACTATTTCATTTTCTAACCTACATTTTGGTTATTTCTCCTTTAGTAACCATTTTAGGTTACAGCACATATAGAAAAATGAAACTGACAGTCACTATGTAATGTTGCTTCCTATATCCACCGTATCATTTTTTTTTTTTTTTTTAATCATATCACCCCAAGCAAGGCGAAATCGCCACTGATGCGCAGGAGGCTACGTGAGAAGGAAAAGATTGGAAAAGAGAAAAACCGGAAACCACATCCTAACCAGGAAACAAGGGATGAGCCTCTTCACCTGTTCAATAGACATGGGTGGAGTGTGAACCGGGCGATAGTATACCACCAAAGTTCTCCCTTAGTTCTTCTATAAACTGCAACATTATTTTCATGGGAAAATTTACGAAGTTTGGCAGAATTCTGCAATTACAGAGCAGTTTATGATTAAAACAATATAAATGCAAATGCTTGATAGGGGAATAAAAAATATATAAAATTAGTCAAGTGTGATTTGAACTAAGGAATTCTTGTTTAGGTTGAAATTCACTTGTTTGGCAAGTCGATCATGGCTCTCCACAAATCGACTGGTTGCGCTTATGTGTCCGTCTAAAAAAAGGGGGGGGGTGAACGACATTCCACAGACGTTAGTGACAGGCGCCTTCCAATCTCAGATGACAATTGGTATGCTTCCTTTGTCCGTTGTTTACCTTTTTGTTCCGATCGCACTCTGTCTGCTCGCTTTCTCTTTGGGCGTTAGGTTTGCTTTCGTCATAATCATTTCCACTTCACTTGAATTTTTGGAAGAAAATTGTTCCCGCCAAAGAAAAACCCAAGTCTCGAAAAGTGTCATCTGTATTTATTTATTTATTTATTTTTCAAGAGGAAAAATAAGATGGGTGAAATGGAGAGGGGATTGTTTCCATGACTACGAGCTGGCCAAAACCAGTTCCTGAAACAATGAATGTCGATGGTTTGTCCCAATTCCCACTCCTCAATATTTATCTGGCGTGTAGAGGTGGGGGAACGCGTAAATGGCACAGGGATTTGGAATGCAGGTGGTGTGGTGGTGGTGAGGCAATATATTACTTGCAAGTTACGTACAATTACATGAGCAAAATTATAACTAGTTCACTGTTTCTCTCTTCATTTCTTTCTCCCTCGCTCTTTTTCACTTTCTTAACTTTAACGTATGCTATATTTATGGGTTTGACTAGTGCTCTCTATAAGGGATAGAGCATATGTAGATATAAAAGCGGACATTGGTCATGGCTGGGTGATGATCTCAATCAGTTTCATCCTTAAACATAATCACTAAGCTGTGTGTATTGTTTTGACTCTACTATTTATATATGATCGTCAATAGTAAATTATGGGTAGCAAGGTCTATTATATCATTCTAACAGTTATTGGGTGGGAGAAAACGGTTGTGTTTCAAATTATTCTAGTAGAAATAATTATGAATCCAAGTCAAGACTGTATCGAAAGAGAAATCAAAAAGGGTACGTGGTTTGCTGAAGAAAAACTACCAAAAACAGAGCTGCTATGAATATAAAAAACTATGCTAATTTTCTTTTCTCTCCGTCTGGCGTGGTCAGTCAGAAAAAAATCGCTTGGTGAATAAAGGCCGTTGCTTTTGCTTATTGGAGTTAAATCTTTGAGCTTGATGAGCGGAAGTGCGATTTACAAAGATACAACAAACATGGCCTGAAGATTCCGTTTAAGCATGAAACACCGTCGCCTTTGGGTTTTGAACTTAACGTCCATTTGTTAATTATCAAAACTGATATAATAATCACACACACACACACACACACACACACACACACATATATATAATACACTCATATTTAAATTTGAAATATAGCGTTCCAAATTGTTTTTGATAATAGCCTAGTTGATCGTAAGTGCTTGAACTAAAACTTGAACATCGGACTGTTTTTACGCAGATCTAATCTCTTCTAGAATTGGAAAAATAAACAATTGGCAAATCTTGTGGGTAAACTGTCCGAAGGACAGATTGGGTTCTATAGCCTTGGTTGGCGACCAGTCTACCGCAAAAAGTAATGGCAACCTACTGTGGGAAAGAAAATCTTCTGCCCAGTCAGTCATGTCTCGAAACAGATATGATCGCTTAAGCGTGTATCACGTGTGGCACTTAACTGAATGACTGATTTTAAAAACAATTTAAGGATTAAAATATCAACATTTACTTATACAAAAAAAATTGAATTTTTATTAAATATCTTAAGTTTTTAGATTTCATCGATTGGTTAGTTTTAGAAGCAGAACGAAACATAGTTTGTAAACAATAACAAAAATGTTAACGATAACTTCAACATTACTATGTACTGTAAGAATTTCAACAAGATTTGTCATTGCATATAGTAAACTTTTTTTAACATTATAAGATTATTCACTTGCATTTCGACGAGAGCAAGAGTTGGTACATCTTTATTTTAAATATGAAAGACAGGTATATGTAAACGAATACGTCTCGTCTTTAATTCAAATATCAACTCAACTTCAAATTGTTACCCTCTAGTTTGTGCTAATGAATAACGGGCGCAAGTTTAAACGAAGCTTGGGTTGTCGAAGTGATGGTAAGAAACTACATGAAATCTCTATGAGAAAGCAACAACTGAATTCGGTTGCACTGGCTTTTGCGGTGTCCAAGTGTGAATCTAGACCTAGCTCTTAGGTGCAACACAGAATTGTTATCGAGGAGATGAATCCACAGGAGGCAAATCTTAGAGTATGTCTTACCTGTCTCGGTTAAAGATGAGACCAGAATGTCGAACCGTTGGATCTTAGGAACATATTTATTATATTATTAAAGAATAGTTTTGCGTTGTAAACCTAAAAAGATAAATGGGTCTCTTTTTCTTTTGTTTAATTATTTAGGAATGACTTGATCATTGTCTATCAAGTACAGAACAAGACGCCCCAATATGTGTCCATATTTCTGAGATGAGGTAGTATTTACACTATTTACATTGTTCGGACTATTGTCCTCATCTTTATTGCCATGTTTACGACGTTTCGGTCGTTGTACGCTCCGGCCTTATTCAGGTGCTAGGAATTTCGAACCGAACCATTTATTTCGATCGCTGGGGTATATCATTCTCATTCCATGTTCAATGCTACTTCTGGTAGCCATGTTGTTATCTCCCTTTAACTTAACTCTCTGAGTTATTTGTTCACCACTGCTGTAGCCTGGTATTGAACTCACAACTTTGAGTGAAGTCACGGGAACTAACCAACACCTATATCCATTGAACCATGTGTCTTTGAGGGTTCAGCGTGTGAATTTCTGGGACTTGTAAGTCTAGTGTCTCATTAACCTTTTTATTTATTTATTTATTTTTTATTTACCAGAGTTCATATTGGAGTCTTTGATGATAATGACTTTCTATAGCATTTTTAATTTTTAATGTTTTTTTGTTTTTTTTGGTGTGTGTGTGTGGGGGGGGGGGGGGCAAATAACTGACATGACTACCAAAAGTGACATCGCACATGGAAGGAGCACGATATACCCCAGTGATCGTAATAAAGGGTTTGGTTCGAAATTCCTAGCACTTGAGAAAGGCCGAAGCGTACAACAGCTGAAACGTCGTAAACATGGCAATGAAGGTGAGTACAATAGTCCAACCAACGTTAAGTCTCCCCAACTTTAGTGTTAATATCGTATATTGGCTTCCGAATGGTAGCATAATGGGGTCAACATGTTGATAAAATTTTTTGACATTGGTTTGTGATTGAAGAACCCACTCACCTTGGGGGGGGGGCTGCGAAATTGATGCTCTCTTTAAGATATTGTGGAAGAGAATTACAAAAACTCACACTGAAAAAAAAAAAAAAGAGATCGATTGATATCAATTTGAAAAGAAAATGTTATAAACGTTATACAGTGTGCGACAGAAATACTTCCTACATCAGTGGGTAATGGGGACTTCATCTAGCTAATGTCTTACCATTATGTTGGAGTCCTGGGTATGACAAGAGACAGCATCCAGCAGCAATGCCTCTGAGCGGAGGAGTAGAGGTTTTGAGGCGCGTGGAATCACCTCCTAATTATTGTTCCCAGGTTTACTCGGACCCGGAGTGGTAGCACCTATTAGGGTCTCAGCTATGGGCAAATAGTGAAATCTCAAACAAAAGAGTATGAAAGTATCAGTCGGTTAAATGCCATACGTGATATACGGTTGGGCTATAATGTCTCGAAAGGGACATGGCTGACGGCAGATGATTTCCCCGCAGTAAGTTGCCATTACTTTCTGTGGTAGACTGGTTGCTAGCTAAAGCTATAAAACCCAATCTGTCCTGTTATTTAACCCATAACTGGAGAGAAGAGGCTGATTAATAACTTTCCCAAGGGTATTTGCGCGTAAGTGAATACAAAGAATTAAACTGGGATTCGAACTTGGCAGCAAAATGAAGAACAATACATTTTATCTGTGGTTAAACACATGCAATTGCTTTCAAGATACATCTAGTTGAAACTGTAAAATTATGTTAAAATTATTTAGATTTCGACAGTAAATAACTCGTATAGGTTGATAAATTGATTGTTGCCATCAGACAATATTAATTAATCAACCAGCCAACCAACATGTGGGAGGTATTTTTCCCCCAGGTATTTATTGGAAAGACATGCGCACCAGTAATTTTTTTTTTTAAATTAAAATTGGTTCCAGCGGGCGTAGACAATGGAAAGTTTTAAAAACATGTCTTTCTGTTGAAATTGAACTAGCATTCTTTTCATAAGCTAACCGTCATAAACTTAGGTGTTCTCTAGACAACTCGGCTCCGAAAGACAGCAGTTACTTATAAAAATATAATAAAATTATTAGATTTCTTTGAAATTATTTTCATACTCGCAAAGTTAAAAGAACAAGAGATTCGCATTTCTTAAGAATGGAGAATTGAGTCGTTGCTGGTCAGTGGTCTAAAGCACACCTCGCATGAAGGTGGTTGCTACAGTGTAAAGGAAACAAAGGTTCGATCCCTGTTGAATGTCATCTAAAATTCTTGACTGCCCAGGTCGGTAGATGTCAATCTCCCCTCTAAATAAATAAATTAATTTTTTTTTTTTTTTTTTTTTTTACTCATACGTGTATAACTTTTATAAAGAAGAAATAATACTGGTTTATTAAAAACAAAAAACGTATTATTTTCCAATCTTGATGTCGAAATCTATATCTATTCTCATGCACACAAAATATATATAATGGCTGGCCCCTCGTATTCAAGGATACTCGTCTACCAGGGTGGCTAGCTGATCCCCACTGCAGACGCCTGCTCAAGCAACTTGTGTTTGTTAAACACCCACAGAGCCCACCTGTGGTTTATAATGCAACTACGCTGAGCAGACCTTAATTACAGTTTCTGGGAGAGAGAGCGTTATCCAGCGTGAACAAGGCCGGGACGCTCAAACTCTCGTTCACGATGACTTGTGACTTCGAGTTGGCGCAACCATCGACGGCTCCTCAAGGGAAGCTGTCTACACAGTTTTACTCATAAGGCTTGGGTCAACCTGTGGTATGTCTGTGGATACATATATATGTATGAGAAAGAAAGAAAGAAAAACATGGAGAAACTTGTCACTTGGCTGAGCAGTGTTATTTCAGTCATGCCGACTTTAAAGTTTCTTGAGGGCATTATTGTCGTGTCATCACTCTTCAGGGTCATTTGTTGTTTTTACTGCTGCTATTTCTCAATCTTTTCGTATTTATATTAAGTTTGGTGTAATTTCATATCTTTGTGGAGAAATAGCAAAGAAAAACAAATGACCCTGAAGAGTGATGACATTACAATAATACTCAAGAAACTTCGAAGTTGGCATGACTGAAATAATACTGCTCAGCCAAGTGACAAGTTAATTAACGCTTTATCTTTACCTTTTGATATCGAGCACTTTGACAAAAAAATCTGCTTGCCTAAAAGCCTTTCCACCATATCTTTGTGTGTACGTGATTTTTTTTTTTTCTTTTTTGGTGTTTCATAAGTTGGATTTGTTGGTGGTTAATTGCTGTTTCTAAAAACCACAATTATGGCACTAAACGCAGCTACAATTTAAAACTACAGGGTGGACTGTAAGAACTGCATCAAAATGCTCACGGACTTCTCTTGAATAATGTGGGAGGGGGGTGAGCATCTTGTTGAAAGCGATGGACAAACCTATTTCAATTAGTGTGTGTGTGTGTGTGTGAGAGAGAAAAATATACAAGCTTAACTACCACTCCTTAATTTTCTAAATAAACATGAATTCATCTCATTTTTCTAAATAAATCATGTTCACCATTTATTTTAAAATATCACCTGAAGAAGAGCAGTATTCTTTTGAAAGAGGACAATTTTTGTGTAGTGATATAATGCTTTTATAAGCCATTGTAATAACAAAATTCCAATACATATAATTAATTTCTAAGGGATTTATGGATTTATTTTTAATCCGATAATTTTTAGTTGCTTTAATTCCAGCGATTTTTTTTTTAATCGGGATCCCGAGCAAGACGATGTCACTAAGATGCAAGGGGATTATTGAGTGTGAAAGAAAACAAGGAAAAGAAATAGAATGAACCAGAGACCCTTTCCTGGACAGGAAACAAGGGATAAACCTATACTCCTGTTCAAAGCAAAAACGAGGAAAGAGTGTGAATTAGCTGATAGATTCACTGATATACTTTTTTTTTTTTTTTTTTTTTTTTTTTTAAATGGATACCTTATTCAAAAATAGACGTAATACACACTGATTAAAATTTATCGGCCTAAGCACTCAAGAAAATTTAATGAAAAGGTACTCTCCGGCAAGGTTCAAACTTGCGATCCTCTCCTTTAAAAAATCCTAAACAGAAGTTCTATTTCAAACACTAATAACAATAAGAAATAACGTGATAACTACTTCTACAAAAATAAATAAATAAATAAATAATGTTTCCAGCCTTAAATTTAGAAATAGGAATTATCTTTTGACGTAAGTCAATGCTCATCTATTAAATTGCTAATGCGCGTGCGTGCTTTCTTAACAAAAAAAAGAAGATATTGTGCGTAAAGGTATCACCATTCTTCACCTTTACAAGAACTAAATACATGATTGCATGTCACCTTAAGACACATTTATTTATAGATTTGCTTTCCAGCCTTTTCCTCTGTCTGTTCCCCCACCCCGGTTTGTACGTCTGTCTGGAGAGGTGGAATTCTTACGTACCTCGCTATTTAAAGGTAAGCGCATCATAGGCCGGGAGAACTTCCATTTTAAAGATGCAATTCAATCGTTTCCCTTGAAAGCAACGGTGGTCAGGTGTGGTCTGACGTCATTGCGTGAGAACACACCTGTCGCCCCCGGCATTTCTCGGAGCGAATTTTTTTTTTTTTTTTTTTCTCATTTAGGTGTGGCCTGTTTGACTCGTTGTCGCTGTTTTCTTTCTTGTTTATTTTTATTTTATTTTATTTTTGCTTTCTATTCACCCACATTTTTTTAGAGACTATCTTCAGGCTAAGTGGCGCCTTTCATTCTTTCTTTACGTATCTTTTATTCCATTCTCTGTTGTTCCTTAACCAGAAAGCTTTATTACTATTGTGAGTTCGTTCTTTCCGCTTTCCCACCAATTTCATAACCGAGTAATCAGTTGAGCTTCTAGACAGGTAAAATAATTATGAGACGGTAGATTCCCTTCTACTACTGCCACAATTGTGGCATGCCATATACGAGATATTTTTTTTCTTTACTGGCATCTCGAATCCCTTTCCCTCTGACTTTTCTACAACAATTTTGATGGTAATTGTTCTGAAGAGCTTCTCTCTTTGCTACTTCTACCTCCTGGATTTAAACGCAGTACTAGATTGGCAGCTAGGTCTTATCGTATTGTTGAAATTGGTAAATGTAACTGCAAGTTCTATTTTAACGTTTCCTTTCCTAAAACGACTCAAACATAGAACTCTCTTCTAGCCTTTTTGAAATGCAACATCAATCATAATCTTCTGTTTCTTTAAATTTTCTCCATTTTACTGATACATTTTATTCTTAGTAACTCATTGCGCCTTAGTAGCTTTATGGCCTTGCTTAGAAGGGAAAGAAGTTTTTTTTCTAAAATCTTATATAAAGAACCGTAAAAGAATATCGATTAACTTATATATATTCGATAATTTGTTTTGTATTATAATATAATATTAATTAAACAGATGTTAATTTTTTTTTACAAATTAAGAGTTTATCAAAAATTGTCCCCCCGAAAAAAAAAAATGGACTCTGAACCGGAATAAAAATAGTATAATCATACTCAAAGGTCCCTTTAAGTTAGATTAAAAATATTTTCTTTTTTTTGTTTTTAAAAAATGCTGGGATACAGAGAAAACTAAGACAATAATCTTGTAACAATAATGGATACATCACACCGAAAAGGAGCTGTCTATACTGTAGCTCAATGGATTGACACTTTCCCATTAAGATTGAAAGAAGAAACCCTGTATTTCCCAAACATATAACTTATATTTACAAATTTAAAAGTTGAACTTCATTCTGATTAGTTAAATTAAACACATACACATAAATTTGTCTTTCCCCATCCATATTAACTACTTAGATAACAAGCGAAACAGTTTTCTACATTCAAATCATTTTCACAACAATGAGTCAACATTGCCTGATGACGAGAAACTTAAAAATTTCCGTGTCACAATGTAAATTGAATTAGTTTTAAATAAAAATCAAATTTAATTATATATTAAGCTCCATGATATATGTTGTATTGAGCACTTTTAAAAACAAATGTAAATGCTGGAGAATTTGGAATTCTAAAACCGTTGGTTCTCTTCACCTGGATATATATATGGTATGTAAACATACTTACTAAATAAGCTTTAAGTCGAAAGACAAAATAGAGTTACTACGTGGTGTTGCGGGAACGTAAGAAAGAGCAAGAAGTGAAGTTCTTTGAACTATGCAGCAAATGTAACGGTTAACTTTAAACTTGAAGAGGTCAAGATTTAATATGCGAATAACATTTCTGAGTTCAGTCGGAGATGTTAAAATATAGCGTGAGAGTAGACTTTAAGACTGGGTTTCATTTCTTTCTAAACAAGAAACAACTTGGGCGGACTGTGAACCGGACGATAGGAGTAGATAGGTTCGCCTCTCTTGTTTTATCTCTTCTGTTCGTCGTTTGTGTCTGTCTGTTTCTTTTTTTTTTTTTTTTTTTGTCAAGATGTCTGACGATGGGGAATAACCCGATAAGCTTTCTGTCTTCCCTCAACGGTATAAATAGCCTTAAACCCAATTCGAACCCAATTCTCTCTCTCTCTCTCCCTCTCTCTCTCTCTCTCCCTCTCTCTCTCTCTCCCTCTCCCTCTCTCTCTCTCTCTCTCTCTCTCTCTCTCTCTCTCTCTCTCTCTCTCTCTCCCTCTCTCTCTCTCTCTAAAACAAAAAAAATATCATTTTCATCCTAGTCAGTTAAGTGCCATATATTATACACGTTTCGGCGATCATGTCTTGAAAGAGGCATGACTAACTGGACAGAAGATTATCCCGCATTAGGTTGCCATTACTTTCTGCGATAGACTGGTTGCCAGCCAAGGCTATAGAACCCAATCTGTTCTTTTATTTAACTCATAATTTCGTCTCTTCATTGCCATGGAGAGATGGTTAGCAAGATTGGTGTGGCGTATTCGATTCTTACGTGTGCCTCTTCTGTTTGACATTACGTCTACTTAGTCACAAAAACAACGAATCATCCGCACACTCGCCAACCTTGGCAACATCCTTAGCGTCCCCTTCCTAGACCTGCTTAAGATTCTATACGTTGAAGCTAGTGATTTCCCAATGAGTCGGAATTTTTAATCGGAGAACAGTTTTCCATTTTCGGGTTCGGTTCGTTATATTCACTTGCGTACAAATACGACGGCCGAGGCGGTTACCTCATATACGCCCTCCCTCGGTTCTCTTAATATTGAGATGGTCTTATATCTATATAAAATCTCACTTCTTGCCCTTTCTTATGCTAAGGCAACACCACGTAGTACAATCTTCGTTGAGTGGCTCTTGGGCCTTGTATTAGTTGAATATTAGTAAAAAATGAAAACCAGTTTTAATTCTAGAGAAATCTTGTTAAATGTCACCTTTACAGAATGTTTTTGAATCTATATCAGAGATTTCGTTTTTCGATTGAATGTTTAACCAGTGAGTCTCTCTCACTCACTCACACACACACACACACACACACACACACACACACACACACACACACACAAAAAAAAAAATATCATTTTCATCCTAGTCAGTTAAGTGCCATACATTATACACGGTTCGGCGATCATGTCTTGAAAGAGGCATAACTAACTGGGCAGAAGATTATCCCGCATTAGGTTGCCATTACTTTCTGCGATTGACTGGTTGCCAGCCAAGGCTATAGAACCCAATCTGTTCTTTTCTTTAACTCATAACTGGAGTGAAAAAACGGATTAATACCTTTCCCGAGGGTATCTGCGCGTAAGTGAATGCAAGGAATTCAATTGGAATTTGAACTCGGCTCCCCGATTTCTCGTTCAAAGTGGATATCCACTGCACCACAACGCACATCCTAAGCAAGGCGATAGAGCAACTAAGGCACAATGAGTTACTGAGAATGAAAGGCAAGAGAGTGAAAAAGCTGAAAAAAGATTTAAGGAAAAAGATTGATATTGCATTTTTTAAAGTTTGAAGCAACTGTTTGAATAGAACTTGTTACATTTACCAATTTCGACTGTTTATTCCGGCATAATCTGAGAGTGAGACAAACGCTACACTTGCATTTACTTAAACATTTACTTAAATGAACCAAGCTTAGGTTAGAACAGAATTCTTCCAAATTAGTAAAACTTGTCTACCTTAAAAATTAACGTTTAGAAATAGATTTTTCTTGGGCTCGGACACATTACTTTTTGGCCCAATATGAAAAACACAGCTAGGTTCAGTCTCAACCATACTCGGCAATACATTGGGCTTTTGCCTTACTAAGATAAGTTATCCAAACAGAAGAAAATGGAGTTTATGATGGCGCCAAAATATTTTGCTAATCATGGTTAGATAATTAAATTTACGATGTGCTACCCGAAAGGTTTGAAGAATTTAAGACGTGAAAAAACACCTGAGATTTTTGAGCAGATGTCGGCTGTATCCGAGAAACGACAAATAATAATAATGAATGAATTTATTTAAATTTATCTAAATGGTTGGCTAACAACTAATATCATCAGTGATGATTTATTTTAGGTTTATCTGTTCCAGGACAATTATACCGGAATTATTATTTTAAGGGGATAAACTATTGTTCTAACAGTCTTGAATTCTTTTTTAATTTCCGAAAAAAAAACCAATGATTTTTTTTTTTTTTTACACATCATGCTTTTGTTAATGTTTGTAAGCTACTCATGATTCGGCCAGACTTTAGACACAAAAGTGTAGTAATCCCACGGCTAGTAGTTTATAAATTCTACTTTAAAATTCTATTTTGAGATCAGTGTAATTAATTTATAGATATTTTATAATCAACACTAAGAAAGAGATATAATTATAAATCTCTCACACCCGAAAGATTTCTCTGTTAAATAACTCGAAAGTCATATCTATTTAATCTCTACGCATTTACGTTTCATATTTCACCACTAATATAGCACTCGTTGAAATATTCATTGCCAAATTAAGCATGGATATTTAATGGGGCTGAACGGTTAATATTTGACTCGAGTTTCAACCATTTTTTTTTAATATTTTGATCTTTAATTGTAATTTATTCCTGATACATGTTTAAAGATTCTTGATAAAATTCAAACCTAAAATTTTATAAATGTCTTTTATATAAATATCTAAACTTTATGGATTTAAGCACAGGACTAAATTGCAGGCATGATCCAATCAATTTACAGTTGAAATGGCTAGATGAAACCGTAAGTTCTATGCTGTTTCTTCTATCGCACTTCTTGCTCTTCGGGCTTCTTGCAACCCAGTCAACTTTGGTTTTCTTAAAATTACAAAATACAGTGTCAACTGTTATCTTTTTTTGTCTTCTCGCCCTAATCGTAGTTTTTCTCATATTTTCTGATACTCAGTAGTAATTCTTGCGTCTCAGTGGCTTTATTGCTGTGCATGGGGCGAAATGATTTTTTAAAAAAAGCTTACAATCGAGAAGTTGTGGAGATTCAGTTCCACTCAGGTCATGAATTTCGTATAACACTGCGTTTAATTTTTTTAAAATACCAAACAAATGTCAGTCGTAATCTACTGTCATCTTGACTGCTTTTTTTATTATTATCGTTCCTTAATGTTTATCTTTTACACTCCGGAACCCCTGTGCTTAGTGGCTTTAGTGCCTTAGTTGTAGTAAAAATGATTTTTAAAAAAATGATATTTTGAAAGTTCTTTTACGTATTAGGAAAGTAATATTCCAACAAAATGACGTTGGGGTTCAAATATACGAATCCTTATCTACCCAGGGTATACCAGGCACACGCAGAACAGTCAAATGCGTGCAATAGGGTGATACATTTAGATAAAAGCAGCACATAACCTTTCAGCTAGGGCATGTAAATATATTCAGCTTGTGTAACGCGGTCAACTGACTTGTTTCCGTGTATCTTGACGTGCCTCTCAAGTTGACTTGGCTGTCTAATCCTCCAAACTTAAAAATAATAACCATCTCTGCGCTCAGCGATGATGCTTCTGTTAGTCACGCTCATATATGGAGATGCTCAACTGGTTAAGGCCAGGCAACTGAAGGGAACATTTACTGTCGGTCAGTTACATGCCGTACGTAAAACTCACTTGAGCGATGCTGTCTCTTTGGATTCGTGACTGTCTAAGCAGAAGATATTCCCACAGTAGGCTGTCGTTTTTGTTTTTTTTGTTCTGTGGTAGACAAGTTGCCAACCAATTCTACAGAACCAAACCTGTCCTGAAGAGTCAAATAGATGGATACATACCTTTCTCAATGGTATCTGTGCGTAAGTGAATGCATGGAATTGGTTTACTTATTTATATTACCCCATCTTAACATAGGTACAAGTTTTGTCTTGATGAATTAACACCTACAATCAATTACGATCAGAAACCATGTGAACCGTGCCTAGGTCTATTTAAGATGCTAGAATATTCATTTATTTTTTTAGGTAAGAAGACCATTAAAAAAATCTAGTGCAATATAATCTTCTCCCGACTTCACTTGGCTAATCTAATCTATCTTTACTGACTAAAGTTAAATCGTGACAAACTTTAACTAAAACGCACATGTTCTTCATAAATTAATCAGAAATAATTTCAAAATTTCATCGGTGTAAATTTCCTACGTCAAAATGTGCTGAGGAGATGTGTGATTAATTTAATAGCATAACCAGAAGGAAAAAAGTCGGCCCACACATGAGATTCGCCCCAGGCTTGTTTTCTAAAAAGGTTAGAAATCTATGAAAGGATGTGCTAATGAAAACGTTACTGCAATCCGCAAGACTGATTCAAGTTTCAGTGGTTTATAAACAACCATATAAAATAGTCCTGAAAGGTTCTCAGCCAGACCAACTTGCAAACAAAAAAAATCTCTTCGTCGAGCCGAAAACTTTTCAACATTCCCTCTTCTGTATTTGTCCATACTTCTGAGATGAGGTAGTATTTACATTATTTGTACTGTAGTCCTCATCATCATTTCCATGTTTACGACGTTTCGGCCTTCTTTAAGTACTAGGAATTGTGAATCAAACCCTTTATTTCGATCACTGGAATAGATCGTTCTCGTTCCATGAGCAATGCTACTTCCAGATGCCATGTAGTTATCTCCCTTTAACTCGACACTCTCGAAGTTATTTGCTCACCACTGCTGTAGCCAGGTTTTGAACTCACAACTTTTCGGGTGAAGTCACTGGAACTAACCAATGCCTACATCTCCTAGGCCATGTGACCTTGAGGACCCTTAGTAAAGTTCACCTGTATTGGAGATCTTACTCGAGAGAGGTATACCCTCTAACCAGCCAAATGTTGTTTACTGTAAATGACAGCATGAGACGCAGAACATTAAACGCTCTTGCATTTCAACCAAGTAGTGCGGAGTGGGGCAGAAGGTGCGATGGCCTCGGGCATTTATCGTAGGAGGGCATCCAATCAAAGTGGGAAATAAAAATTTAGTTCATATTCAAATTGAGTAAAGTATTTATTTCGTGTTTCATTTGTCTTTACATATTTAAAGGGTCTTACATTTTCGCATTTCTCAACAATAGGCCCTACACAAGCATACAATCAAGGAGTTGACCGCGGCCATCACAAACCTTTACACGCCCCTACTTCAACCAAACATATTCAGGAGAAGAAAGAAAAACGTTTTGGTGTATTTAGCATGTAAAGTAAGCCATCAATAAATGATAAAATAATAAAACTGCATTTAGTGATATCAGAAAACATTACTGGATATAAAAGGCAAACTATTAATGGATCTGAACATAGCACATACTCATCTTTTCATCAGTCATGATTCTTAGATCTTTTCGCATATCTTTCTATGCGGCTTTGTTTCCCAGATATAAGACAAATGGTAGATTTATAAATGTGCAAGACTGATTCTGGGTAGTTTTCTAAGCATAACTTGGATGTGGCATAAGGCCGAAAGTATGGGGTCCTAGTGAAGATCGTATTCACTACTTGATCGTAATTGATCAAGCCAAAGCTTACTAACCACGTCGATATGTGTAAGACGAAAAAAAAAACAAAAAAAAACTGAAACGGCACAATGAACCAACATTCCTTGCAGTAGACATAGGAATTGATTCGATTCTTCTTCTTCTATGTGCCCTGTCCCTTCAGGACGTAGGCGATCATGGATCTCCACGTCTCCCTATCCCTTGTGGCTCTTAGTATGTTTGCTCCTGTTGCTCCTGGCAACCCCCGTTCCGTCATCCACCTGATCACTCTGCAGATATGTTATCCGCTGCCTTCCTCTGTCTCTCCTTCCTTCTATCTGACCAGTCAGTATCCGGTTCTCCAGGCTCTCCTTCCTCATTGCATGTCCCAGGAACTTCAGTTGTCTCTTCCTGATGCTCAGCATCAATTTCCTTTTTGTTGCCATTCTTTCTAACACTTCGTCGTTGCTTGTATGCTCAGTCCACGATATCCGTAGCATGATTCGATTAAATCGCTCTATTTCATATCCGTGGAAAACGTGAGTCCAAGGCTGGGTAGAATGTTGCTCTCCTGGAGTTTAGCATCGGTCAGGCAGAAAAGGTCTGCTTTGTTCTAGTCTATATCCGACCCCCTCTACGAGTGCCATTGATAACCTAATTCTTCTAGGACCACTCATCTAATACAATGGGGTAGATTGGACTCCATAAATATGTATACACCCAAGTCGGAAGGTTGTCAGTGACTAAAGCGAGCCTTCAAGTTAGGGAAATTCTGTTGAGGTTTGACTTGAAGAGTGATAGTTCCGCCCGGTTCACTTGCTCAAGACAAGCTACGGATGAATTAATACCGCTCCGGTTTTCATTTCAAATACGTGGGGTGAAATGGCCAGGTTCTCAACTCAATACACTGCGCCTCCTAGGCCTTACCCTTTCTTCCGGCCTCGAGTGGAATCATTACATTGTATCAATAGCTAAATCCACTGCTAGGAAGGTTAGGTCACTGTGTCGGGCCAGGAAGTTTTTTTTCCGCCTGAATCCATTTTGCACATATACAAATCAACCATCCGACCGTGCATGGGATACTGTTGTCATATCTGGTCTGGCGATCCAGCTCTTCGTCTCATTGTTCTCTACAGGCTCCAAAGGAGAAACTGTATTGTAATTGGTCCCGACCTGGCAGCTCGACTCCAGCCACTTTCTCATCGGCGTGATGTGGCTTCCCTCTGTCTCTTCTATAAATATTTTCATGGCTTCTGCTCTGACGAACTTAAGTCACTGGTGCCCCCTCCACAAGAATTTACTCGAGCAACTAGACTGGCAACAAGGTCTTAACAGTTTTTAAATCTACCAAATGCAGCCGACAATTCTACTCCATCAGCTTCCTTTCTCGTACTTCCCGCCTGTTTCGTATACTTGCTTTCCTGACGGCTACAACCTCCAGGAATTTAAATGCAATGTCAATTCTCATCTCTTATCCACTTGACTAAAGCCTGTCCCTCGTCCCGTGTATCTTGTTCTTTTCCTTTCTCACTCTACCTTCTCAACTGTCATCACACCTAAATTTCCATCCTTCTCTTGTTCTTTCTCAGACCTCCCTGTAAATGGTTCACTCTTCGCTCTCCTCCTGCTTAAACGTTTACTCTCTTATATATCCCCCTGCACATCTCGCCCCTTTTACATGTAGATCAACTAAATTCAGGCACAATTCTACTGTACAGCTTCTTTTCTCGCATTACCCGCCTATGGAACTCCCTTCCATAAACTTGCTTTTCTGACGCCTACAGCCCCCAAGAATTTACATGTAAAGTCTATTCCCATCTCCACTTGAGCCCAGTTCTTTCTTCATCACTCCGTGTATGTTGTTCTTTTCCTTTGTCTCTACCTTCGCAACTGTCTTCACTCCTGCATCCACATACTTCTTACCCTTTCTTTTTCACCCCCTGTATCTGGTTCGTCTTTGTCTTCACTCTCCCCCTGTCTAAAACGTGTTGACATTAAGACTTAGCCTCGTGTATATATAAATTTAACATCAGGAAGAGACAGTTGAAGTTTCCGTCAGGAAAGCAAAAATACGGGAGGAAGATGTTATATAAACTGATATAAAGTATGCGTGTGTGAATGAGAAGCTAAAGTGTACATGTAAAGAAGTTTATCGGAAAGTATATCTGGTTGTGCGTTGTGGTGCAGTGGATATCGACTCTGAACAAAAAATTGGGGAGTCGAGTTCGAATTCCAGTTGAATTCCTTGCATTCACTTACGCACAAGTAACCTTTGGAAAGGTATTAATCCGTTTCTTCCCTCCAGTTATGGGTTAAGTAATAGAACAGATTGGGTTCTATAGCTTTGGCTGGTAACCAGTCTATTGCAGAAAGTAATGGCAACCTACTGCGGGATAATCTTCTGCCCAGTCAGTCATGTCTCTTTCGAGACATGACCGCCCAAGCGTGTATCACGTATTGCACTCAACTGACTGATATCTGTAGCTGGATCCATGAAATTGCATGCAAAATGTTTATATTTGGACATTAAATAACCCATAGAGGTGTTGACATGCCGTTAAACAAAACAAACCAACACGGACCATTATAGAAAGGGAATAATTCTGTGACAGTGTTAATCTTTTTGTTAATATATATATATTTTTTTTACAACTTTATTTTTATCTGTCCACCTCACTAGTCTCCAGTATATTAAGAGGCTTTTGAAGATTAATAAACTCCTTTGGGTCTAGATTAGTGATTGGATTTCATACGCGTCACCACACTCAAATTTTATTAAAGGTAACCTTTCGGAAGTTGCTATTGCAGCACAAATAAATAAAAACAGTTCAAAACCTCATCGTTTGACGATTTCAAAGAACTGGAAAACAAGAAGGCTCTCCAACTGAGATAAAGTTAACCGCCTAATATCCTCATCTTTTTGTTCTGGTCAGTAAAATCAAAACAAGTTTACGTCATTAACTGAAAGAAAACATTGCTTGGACACACCGAAAAACATTCTAAAATCTAAAAATACTTTAAATAACCTGCAAAAACAAAAAAAAGTCTTTCAACAGGTATCTATCTAATATAGGTACCTCTAGTAAATCTCTAAAAAAAAACAAAAAAAAAAAACAGCATAGTATGAATTAAAAAAAATCCCCAAACTTAATAAAAACGAATTTTTTTCTATCAAAATGTTAATATTAAGAGGAAAGATCAAAGTATTTTTTTTTTAATTTTTAATTTCTTCTAACATGTTAGACATTTTGGTAAAAAATCTTTCGATTTTAGTTAACAGGTAACTAAATTGTTTCGAGAGTTTATAATGGAAAACGTGATATTACATAACTCAGTTTTTTTTCCCCGATAACAAACACATGCATGTCGAAATTCTTGTAAAAATCAAATAATTGTCGGATTTTAATGAAACTTTCAGGAATTATTCGTAAATGGATTAAATTAATTTTAAAATTATTATCTTAAAAAAAAATCTTAGAAATTTTTTTATTTTTATTTTTTTTACAGCTGTTACCCTCTCCAAGTAAATTCATGTAATTTCAAAAAATTAAATTCTGTAGGCAAAAATGGTTTTATTAGTAAACGCAGGACTCATTGGGGAATGTAAACCATGTATTATTTTTCAAAACTCTGCTCCCGATAGTAAAGTAAAAGATGCATTAAAAAATCTAATTAATTAATTAGATAAGCTTTTAATTGCCTCAATTAATAATATAAATGTCAGACATTATACTCTAAAGAAAAATAATTCAATTATTAATGAAATCTTAAAGAATCGTTTTCATTTTTTTTTTTTTTTCAGTTATAATAATCTATAAAGTTTCAAAAATATTTAAAAAATATTTACGATTCTTGTAGACGTTAGGTTGGCAGGTTACATAGTGAAGACTATATTTACTAATCGAAAATTGTAATGTTTGATACAAATAATTTAGCCATCGTACTTTTAAAATGTGCGTCGTGGTACAGTGGATATCGGCTCGGAACGAGAAACAGGGGAGCCGAGTTCGAATTCCAGTTGAATCTATTGTATTCACTTACGCGCAAATACCCTTGGGAAAGGTATTAATCTGTCTATTCCTTCCAGTTATGGGTTAAATAGCAGGACAGATTGGGTTCTATAGCCTTGGTCGGCAACCAGTCTACCGCAGAAAGCGATGGTAACTTACTGCGGGATAATCTTCTGCCCAGTCAGTCATGTCTCTTTCGAGACATGATCGCCCAAGCGTGTATCACGTATGACACTTAACTGACTGACTTTTAAAATAATTTTCACGCTTTTTTGGTGTGTGTGTGTGTGTATTTGAAGTTTTTTGGTTTTTGTATGGTAATTTTTATGTCTAAATTAAAAGGTTATTTTTTCAGGGTTACTCTCCTTTACCGGAAAAATTTGTACAATTATGGCACTTGTGATCGCCATACGCTTATCGATCTGTCATTTCATGCTATAAATAAGTAATACTTGTGTTAATCAGATCGATTTAACATTAAATTTGCTAATTTTCCAAAAATAATGTGTCACAGATGTATATTTTATTTTTGCAAGAATTTTAAAACCGAAAATAAACTGTCAATAGCTCAAAAATGGCCAAAAAATTGAAAGTCTCAAAATTTATATTCCAATCAATTCTGTTGGAATTACACCAGAGTATTTTGCTTACTTAAGATAGTAAATTGAATCATTTATCTTTAAATTAAAATTTAAGTTTCAAAAACTTTATTTTTAAAAATTCAATTTAAAATTTAGATATCGAAAACGAGTGGAGGTACTACACTTATGTCTTCGATTTCTTAATCTGGGAAATCACTTTCAAGCTAATCTTGCTCTGCGACAGGAATCAAAACTAGGTATAAATGTATAATTTTAGAAGTCCACAGATTTATATTTGCTAACTTGATTTTTCTTATACATGAAACGGGGGAAAAAATGTGGTTTTTAAAAGAAATTTGTTAATTGACTTTCAGCGGTAAATATAGACAAAGGGACGGTTTTTTCTAAGTCACCGTTTTTTTTTTTACTGGCAATGTTTGTTTTAAATTGTTTTCTTTTAATTCTTAGATTTGCCCAAATGAAGGTACGTGTATATATTACATTTTTTGTATCCGACGAACACCATGTTGTGTTGTCGAAATGGAAAGATGGTGACTATTTTTCACTGTGGTAGGGGATACTATTATGAACAGGTCGTGAATAAAACGTTTCCTCCTCTTTCTAACCAGAATGGTGCCATATTTCTAATATCATTTTGCGAATAAACATCATTCTTCAAGAGGGTAAACTACTATTATCACGTGGGTAGGCTTCGATACGCTTATTTCAGTTAATCCCACTGTGGTTTGTATGACGCCGAAAATATCGCTTTGCACCACTTATGTCTAAAATACCGAACAGTGTGTCTGTGTAGTTGGTTATACGTTGTGGCTATTTGAAAAAGTAAATCATGATTTTACAATACCCTTAATTGGCTCAAATGCAAAATAAGACATCTGTATAGAAAGAGAGCAAATTGCCACATCACTATATTAGCGACATCAAGTCGCGAAACCTTATTTGCTACTGTGTCACGAAATTCGTTAAATATTTTGGCGTATCTCGCCATGGAATTATGGTGATTATTTTAGTCTAGCTGACCTTTGCTCGTATTTATTCACCCCCAGTAGGGGACAATGGCACAATGTAGTTTTCTAATATGTCCCTGCCCATTTTTATGTGACCACATTTGTCACTTGTGTTCGGATATGTTTACTGGAACAATTGTTGTCAGTAATATTTTATTTCATTTTAGTGCAATGAAGAGTACTTCCTTCGAAACAAAGTCCATAGAGATTCTATTTATTTCAAACGTTATTCTTAGGTCCTGAATGGTTAGAAATCTACAGCTTTGAGATAAATTTTGAATTCCCAAAGTGAGCAGTATCTTTCCACGGTGGAGAAAATATCCAGTGGTAAGCGAGGAAAGTGTTATATTTAGAATAATATATTTTTTTAAATTTTACAAAATCTGTAACGTAGTCTAAGATGAAAGGAAAGTTAGATTTCAGTTGACAACAGCGAATTGTCCTAATGGTTAAGGCGCTGGTTTGTGACATAACTGTGAGTTCAATCCTTGGGCCGTGTAGTCTGGACTCGGTGGAAGAAAAATAAGAACTAGCCAAGAGTTTATCCACATACATTAAATAAAGGGTTCAGTTCAGAATACCCTGTAAGTTACTCAAATCGATATACACATGATGAAGGCCGGACGGTCCAACAGCCGAAACGATGTGATAACAAATATTAGGACATTTTTCCGAATGTAAATAATGTAAATTATTTTTGTATCGTCGTCGTGATAATGATGACTATCACAACAATATAATAATATAATAACAATTTTTTTTTTACTTAATATTCCATTTAATTTATTGAACTTTTATAACGCGTTATTTTCTTTGAGTAAATTTGAATAAAGTCGGCAGGTAGATGTTTTCTAACATAAATAAATTCTTTTTTTTTTTTATTTCAAAATGAAATTGATAAATTTCAGACGGAGTAGAAAAAGAAAATCTTTAACTTTTATCAACTGATGGAGTTGTATAAGTCAATTACAAATGTTGTTCCTAAGTCAATATGTAAGTAGTTTTAATATAGATCTATCTATCGCCCGGTTCACACTCCACCCACGTCTATTGAACAGGTTAAGTGGCTCATCCCTTGTTCCCTGTTTAGGATGTGGTTTCCGGCTTTCTCTTTTCCAATCTTTTCACTATTACGTAGCCCCCTGCACATCAGTGGCGTTACCGCCTTGCTCGGGGTGATACGATTTTAAAAAAAAAATTGTCTTTCTCATGGTTGGTTAGGTTATATATATATATATATATATATATATATATTAGTGTGTGTGTGTGTGTGCGCGCGCATTTGTACGTTTATAAATCGCGAAGAGGTTTGCTCAATCTTTGTAAGTAAATTTTATACAAATATCAGATTAAAGAAAAAAGCTGATAAAGATGACCTACTTGTGCAGCCGTTTCCGTATATGTATCTATCTAATATATAAAGCTAAGAATTTTGTAATGCTTTTATTATGAGTCGTTTCTATACATTCCTCTATGGACCGTATCCCTTCAGGACGTAAGCGATCATGGCCCTCCACATCCCTGTATCTCTTGTAACTCATAAGACCTTTCTCTTGGTACTTCTCTCAAGCCCTGCTCTGTCATCCACTTGCTTAAGCTCCTCAAGTATGTCACGCGTTGCTTTTCCCTCTCTTTTTCCGTCCTGTATCAGATTCTCCAAGCCCTCCTTCCTCATTACATGTCCCAAAAACTTCAACTGTCTCTTCCCGATGTTAAATTTATATATACACGAGGCTAAGTCTTAATGTCAACTCGTTTTAGAGTTTAATAAATTTGTGTAATTTCAGTGTTAATTGCGGAGCGTCATCCTCGTTCTCTCATATCCGTCGTGATTATGGTGTCAAGGCGGGATTATGGGTCTTAGTCAGTCAGTCAGGAGCACGAACCGGACGATATCAGAACCCATCTACTCCTTCTTCCTGAGCTTTTGTTTGAATTAGTATGTAATGCCAATATATTATATCGTTATTTTCTCTACAAGTTGCATGTGCTATCCATTTTAGCTGTTGCTACTGTTGATATTCCTCGAGTGATGCGGTTTCTCTTCTTTGGTACAGTCAGTTAAGTGTCATACGTGATGAACGCTTGGGCGATCATGTATCAAAAGAGACATGACTTACTAGGCAGAAAATTTTCCCACAGTAGGTTGCCATTACTTTCTACTGTAGGCTGGTTGTGTCTTGCTATTTAACCAATAGCTGGAGGGAGAGGATATAGAATAATACTTTCCCAAAGTTTTTTGCGCGTAAGTGAATGCAATGAATAAAACTGAATTTAAACTCAAGTCTTATTCATTGCATTCACTTACGCGCAAGTTAGAGCTTTAGCATTCTTACTGGTTCTAATGACTTCAAAATCTGACTTAAGAGTTGTTAGTTGGGTGTTTAATTTAATAATGTATCAACAATTGTTAGGTTATTTATTTTGTCAAGTGTAAGCCTTACAGAACGAAGAACATAATAAAGTAATAGATAAGTAAACATAGGCCCAGTTTGATGCAGCCAAAAAGATAGTGACTCGATTTATACTTGACTATAAGTCAGAGAAACTAAAATAAAACAAGTTTGACAGAGGATGGAAAGTGCGACATGGAGATCCAAAGACACATTTGGTACGGCGAAAAATGCATTTCAGAAGCTAACCAGTGTACTGAAAGACAGGAAAATCTCATGAGAAACAAAAAAAAAAAATGTGCTGTATGATATCTGTTCTTCTGTATGGAAGTGAATGCTAGACGATCTCAAGGATGAAACAGAGACTTGAGGCAGCAGAAATGTGGTTTTACAGAAGGATGTTGTGGATTTCGTGGACGGAGCACGTGTGTAACGATGAGGTGTTGGAAAGGATGCAAACAAGTAGAAAACTCATACTAAATATCGGGAAGAGACAAATGAGGTTCCTATGACATGTAATGAGAAAGGAGGGCCTAGAGAACTTAATACTCACAGGTCGGATAAAAGAAAGGAGAGACAGGGAAAAGCAGCGCGAAACGTACTTGTTAGCACGTCTGAGCAAATGGATGGCGGAGCGGGGCTTAGTGATACCAAGAGAAAAATATATAGATAGAGAGAGAGAGCCAAGTGGGAAGTCCATGATCGCCTACGTCCTGAAAGGACACGGCACATGAAGATGCAAGCATTCATCCTGTAGATGTTCCTATTTTTTTCTAGAAAGGGTTTATTGTATCAAATACAGACGGTGTGTTCTATGCGCAATACAGTAGCTGTTTGTTTCCATCGTGTTTATCATGATGAAAAACGTGTTTCCACTGATTCGACTGTGCTTTTTTTCCACCTTTCATTTAGTTAATTGTGGCCATGGGCTAAGGCTAAGTTTTGCTATGAGGCTTTAAGTGTTAAGATCTAACTCACTATACGATAGCAATGGTGAAACTGAATCGTTGGCTTTCCGCGGTTCCTATGTTTACTTACAGATATATTCAGACGTAAAAACATCGGCGCATTATTGACCAAATATCATAAAGTAGTTATTGTGATTAATATTTTATTTCTTTCTCACTGTGTTTCCAGAACTGAGACTAAGGTGTCAATTTATGCGTAATTAATTGCAAGTATTTATCGACAAATTAGACAGGGTTTGAGGTGGAGGATAAGTCGTGTTATTACTTACGGAGGAACAGGAAGGCGTCAGGCGTAGAGCTTGGAATGCTTGGAACGAAATGTCGTATTTTTTCTTGTGGGTCAATATTTAGTTGAAAGGACAACTCATGGGAAATGGTGCTTTGTTCATTTCCCTATAAATACAGAAAAAAAAGTGGAGTTGGGATGAAGATTGGTATCAAGGAGACATAATACAGTTTGACTATTTGTCCGGCGAGAAAGAGCTCTCAATGCCTCGTCTTACTAGGATTGAAGAAAAAAATGCTATATACCCAAATAAAAACTAAATTTAAATAACTGGAGGGAAGAAAGAAAAAAACTTCTCAAAATTCGTCTCAACGAAACGAGTTGCTACTTTTTTATTGTTTTACCGTAAGTTACGGAGTAATGGACAACGGTTCGGATTGAGGACTTGGAGGGCCGAGTTGGGGCTCTATAGCTTTGGGTGGCAACCGGTCTAGGAGAAGGAAAACTTTGAATTCAAACTAGTCTGGAGAGGGCTGGGCCCCGTCAGGCTGTCGTACCCCAAAAACACCTACGACTCTGAGTCAGGGGATATCTGGATCCTTTTTTCTAAATCTGTCTTTCGGCTACATTACACTAAAATACTGATTTCTGTATTTAAGAAACGCTTGGTCAGTACTTAAATGGGTGACCGTTTGGGAATATCAGGTGCCTCGCTTCGCTTGTTGTCTGAGGGTTCCAACACCATATTTTAATTTTGGTACAAGCGATTGTTTTTAACATTTGTTTTATATAGGAAGCAAGGATATCATAGGTAGTATGACTCACCTGTGGGTCATTGGAAAATTTCCAATATACAGGTATTACATTGAAATTTTCTATATTCCAAAAATATATAGTTTTATAAAGTGGTTCTCGTGTACCATGATCTCATCAACAGGCAATCATTATTTTGCAGGTATTGCCACGACGACCCTGCGGTGGGTCGTGTGGTAGCCAATATGTAAAAGGATCACTTTACTGACTGTGTTGGATAGACACTAATTAAATAAACTTAGCATATCCTGTTCCCAGAGGTTATGAAAATTTTAATTTAGTCGGGAATAAATAAAAAATTGCTTTGTCTTATATTTTTTTTTTTTTTTTTTTTTTTTTTTTTTCAAAAGTTTGATCTTAGGTAGAGAAAGTAAAGTGTAATTAAAGCTCAATTCCCGGCCTTCTGTTTGAATCAATTATCCCTACTCTTTTCTACATAATGCAAGTAGGTTAAAGAAGGAGGGGAAAACACGGAAGAAGAAAAAAAAAAGCCGTAGGAGGAGCTGGAAACGCGGGGGAAAAAGCAAATAAAACAAAAAACAGGCTTGCTGGTTAGATAGCGAGAAACAATGAAAAAAGGATGGAAAGCATAGATGGTGATGGTGTATTTTTTTTCACTAATATTCAGCTACTACAAGGCCCAAGAGCCACTCTAAGTGAGTGTTACTGAACGTTGTTACTGTATAATTGGTAAGAGTAGGAGTTAAGAAATATAGTTAAGATATTTGAGGAAAACCTACACTTGAAGGGGTTAAGTTTGTAGTGACCAGAAAAGCATTCTCTTGGGAGTCTCTTCGACAAAGCAGATTTTTATTTAGAAGCTAACCGAACAGAACTTTTTATGAGGTACCTCCAGCTTTACTTTTAAAAAAAAATGGGGAAAAAAATTCTACCATGATGAAAAAAGACCCCAAACTTGATTTTTATATATATATATATATATATATATATATATATATATATATATATATATAGTCAAAATGTTTGGTTGTTTCTCTTAATAATAAAGTATTTCTTTGTTTTAATCCTTTCTAGAACGTTTGAAATTTTGATTGAAGTATCAACGAAGTGAGCCAAAGATTAGTGTAGGGATTTTTTCGCGTCATTTCTTTTTACGTTACTTTGTTTTAGAAATTCTTGTAAAACTCAAATAATTAATTAAATTTTCTGGACTAATTCACAAATGAAACTTTTTTTTTAGCAAAATCTTGGTTATATATATATATCTGATCCCCTCCACTTAATTCTATGAAATTTCGAGAAATTAAATTTTAGCCTCTTCATGTCTGTTAGTTAAAAGTTGAGCCCCTTGAAGAATTTAAATCAATTTAATTCAAACAGAAACACTATTTACCCAATCGTTCTGGTCTGAATCGTAAAATAAGAAAACTGCAATAAAACTTCTATTTAATTTGAAAAGCTTTTAATTGGTTTTATAAACAGGGTTATTTTTAAAATTCTGTATTAATTTCAGCCATTTTAGATATTACATGAAAACTATAGTTACTAATTATAAATGGAAAAGCTTAATACAAATCATGAACCACAAATATTTTTAAAAGAATGTTTAAATTTTTCTATATTTGTAAATGTGTCGATCTTTTAAGTACGGGCGATCATACACGATATTATCAGAAAATAAGTGATAAGTATAGTGAATCTAAAGTAAAAAAAAAAATTAAATGAACATTATGGAGAAAATTTTCCTAAATTTTAAGATGGGATGTGCGTTGTGGTGCAGTAGATATCGGCTAAGAGCGAGAAATCAGGGAGCCGAGTTCGAATTCCAGCTGAATCCATTGCATTCACTTATACACAAATACCTTTGGAAAAGGTATTAATCCGTCTCTTCCCTCCAGTTATGGGTCAAATAGCAGGACCGATTGGGTTCTATAGCCTTGGCTGGGAACCAGTCTACCGCAGAAAGCAATGGCAAACTACTGCGGGATAATCTTCTGCCCAGTCAGTCATGTCTCTTTCGAGACATGATCGCCCAAGTGTGTTTCACGTATGACACGTAACTGACTGAATACTTGTAATACATAAAATAAGAAGCGTTATTTCTCAAATTTCAGAAAAGCATATTTATTTTTAGATTTTTTAATGAGAATTTATTACGATCAACACGCGCTGAAATAAAAAAAAAGCTCTATTCCAGTCAATATAAATTAGTTTTTGAAATACAGCAAAGTATTTTGCTTATTGAAAAAATTAAATTTAATCTAATCATTAAAAAGAAAATTATCTCTATCGTGTTTTTTGTGAAGGTCCCTACAATGGCATACGAGGAGAACGTGGATGGTTCATTCCAATGTACGTTGCATAGGGGGTCTTGGTTCCATCAGTTCTGACCTTTACCCCTTAGGAATGTAGCTCGCTCGTCAGTATATTTGCCATAAAATTGAGGAAAAATAAAGAGAATGGCTGTTTTTACTTTTTCTTTTCACTTGTTTCTAGATTTCTGTTTTAAAAAAAACCCAGGACGATTAATGACAATGAGAAAAATAATGGCTAACTTTTTTCAACATCCGGGAATTATCCACAGGTCGAGCTAGTTTATTTTCGAGCTGTGCTCACAAAGATCCATCTTAAATCTAGTTAAGGAACGCACGTTAGACCCGTGCATCCCCGCCGTGTTTAATGTTTGCTTCCTCGGCATTAAATGGTTCTATTTCTTCCTTTCGTTTCCTTTCAGGAGTGGTGAAATGTTCCTCATCACCTGCACTCTCTGACTCGTCCTGCAGTAGATATTCAGATGCTTTAGCTGGGGAACACCTGACCAAGAGGCTGTGCACTCAGGCGGCCCATAAGAGCAAAGGTATTTATTAATTTGTTTGTTTCTTTCTTGTCTTTTTTTTGTTTGTTTGTTTGTTTGTTTAAAAAAAAAACTCACCCTCTTCGTCCCGTTGGTTAAGGCTTTCGATCACATCACATTGAAATACAGGTTCTTGTACGATAACCAAAGTTAAGCAATGTCGAGCCTGGTTAGGACTAGATAGGTGACCATTTGAGATTACCATGTGCTGTAAGATTGTGTGCGGGTGATGTAATATTGAACAGAGAGCAGAGTTCCAATTTCCGTTGGGTTCGTTATATTCCCTTACGCGAAAATACCATTGGAAAAGATATGAATCCACCTCTTCTCACCCCAGCTATAGGTTGATTAATAAGATTTGTACCAATCTAAACTTATTTATAAATGGAACTTTGGGTGTTTCCGTTATCTATAGATTCCGAAACGGCTGAACCGATTTTCTTGAAAATTTACAGAGTTGTACTCTAAGCGTCTGTGAGTGGTCTTAGCTTTGCTTTGTGTCGAGGTACCCCCCGATAAATATCGAAAATTGATAATCAAAAAAATCGGGTTATAGAAGGAGTGGTCCGATTTTAATCAATGTACGTTGTGGTGCAATGGATATCGGCTCGGAACGAGAAATCGGGGAGCCGAGTTCGAATTCTAGCCGAATTCATTGCATTCACTTACCTTTTGGGAAAGGTATTAATCCGTCTCTTCCTTCCAGTTATGGGTTAAATAACAGGACGGGTTGGGTTCTATAGCCTTGGTCGGCAACCAGTCTACCGCAGAAAGCAATGGCAACCTATTGCGGGATAATCTTCTGCCCAGTCAGTCATGTCTCTTTCGTGACATGATCGCCCAAGCGTGTATCACGTATGGCACTTAACTAACTGACTGATACATTCATAGACAAAGACAGAAGTTTCAAGGTTGCAGTTCTTACAATAGTGCAGAAAATCGATTATATATATATATATATATATATATATATAAGACGTTTGTGTGTGTCTGTTTATCTGTCTGTATGTCCTTTATACAAATCCACAATTTTTATCCGATTCTCACCAAACTCACACAAATATTCTTTAGGCTGAGTCTGAGCTCCAGGACCAAGGATTAGTTTTAAAGCTTTCATTACATCCGAGCAACGCAGGGCTATACTGCTAGTAAACAATTATTTTTAAAAAAATTCTGGATTTAAATAACCCTACAAAGAAGGGTTAAGCCATAGAAAATGAATTGATCATGTAATGGTGATTTTTTTTTATTTATTTATTTTATTTTATTTTTTTTTCAAAGAGTAACTTAGGTGTGGCAAGGTTGAAAGGTATAGGGCACCCAGAGAATTGAACTCGCTACTCATTTGATCTAGCGAGACAAACTAGTTAACCAGTGCATCAATCAATTAATCATGTAATGGAAGAGATTATAAAAATGGAAAAATTGTATTACTAAACCATTATTATATCTACCTCTTGAATTCACTTACGCGCAAATACCCTTGGAAAAGGTATTAATCCGTCTCTTCCCTCCGGCTATGGGTTAAATAGGACAGATTGGGTTCTGTATAGCCTTGTCTGGCAACCGGTCTACCGCAGAAAGTTATGACAACTTACTGCGGGATAATCTGCCTAGACAGTCATGTCTCTTTCGAGACATGATCGCCCAAGCGTGTATCAGGTATGGCACTTAACTGACTAACCCCCACAAAAAAATTCTTATGACCTCAAATATTTCTCGCGTTATTACAAGATATGAAAATTAGAATCTGAATATCTGGCTTTTATAACGGTTTGAACACTGGTCATTTGTCTTCCTGTGAACAGTTTTTCCTTGTTTTATGGTTTTATGCTATATTAAGCTAACATACCATCTTTATTAGCAAAATAAAAACTTTCTCGTTGCAGTTTGTGAAATGATTTTGGCATAATCCTATTTTAAGAGATGTTTGAAATCAGAAATACATGAAAGAGTTCTGCAAGCGGGAAGTACTGGCAAAGAAACTGTTAACATAGAACTTGCGGTTACATCTAGCCAGTCTAGTACTGCGCTTATAACTCGTCTGAACAATTACCATGAAAGTTTTTATCGAAAAGGCAGAGGGAAACAAATTAACGGCGAAATTGACTGAAGTCGAGATGCCAGATTAGGGCCAATAACATTTCTGATTCTTTGAATTTTACCAAAGATCTCCACATAGATAGCAGGAGCACTGGACCGTGTTATTAATACAATTAATTCCCAGGTATTTCCTTGATTGCTTCTTTAATTTATCTTAATATACATTAATTTACAATTCTACCATCCGACTTTGTTGAAAAATTCTTGACCAGACCAAGTTTCTAATCACTTGTGTGTATGTATGCGCGCTTGTATAATATAGGTTCGGTAAGTGAATGCAAGTTGAATTCCTTGCATTCACTTACGCACAGACACCTTTAGGAAAGGTATTAACTCGTCTCTTCTCTCTAGTTATGGGTTAGATAATAGGAGAGATGGGGTTCTATAGCCTTGGCTGTCAGCCAGTCTACCGTAAGAACTAATGACAACCTACTGTGGGATAATCTTCTGCCAAATCAGTCATTTCTCGAAAGAGACATGATCGCCCAAGCATATGTCACGTATGGCACTTAGTGACTTTTGTGATTTCAGACATCTGCAGGAGGTCTTGGAACATTTACGCTTCTGGGTGTATTACTGTATTGGTGGTCCTGGGCATGACGGTAAACTGCATCCAGTAGCAAGGTTGGCTCTCAGATCCACTGATTGGGAATTTGTGTTCTCAGGTCCACCCTGACTTGGAGTGGTAGCACCTGTTAGGATCCCAGCTATGGGCAAATAGTTAACCCCCAAACTGGGGTCAAAACACTATGAAAGTATAAGAATACACTTTTATAAAAATATATGCATAAATATAGACTTTTATAGAAAAAAAAAATTTTGAAGGAAAAATATTGCCAACAATACATTTTTTGAAGAAAAATATATTACCATAACACATTTTTGAAGAAAAAAATTATTCTCAGCAAAACATTTTTGAATACAAAACTAGAAGACACTTTCAGTTTTCTAAAAATAAAAAAGAAATAAAAGAATAAAAAACAAAAATTTCATTAAAATTTGACTTTTTGCTATTACCAAACATTAAAAAAATACGTTTAAACCCCACCTTTGTGTCATTAAATAATTCAGAGATTGATATGCTGTTAAACAAAACACAAACTTAAAGACTGTATTGGTCTACCATTCATAATTTTTTTGACATGTTTGCTAATTTCAACTCCTGAAGGAGTCCAATTAACCAATCTCAGTATTTTGTCACCTGGCTTACTATTTTGAGCCAGGTGACATATTGTCAAAATATCTCGTCAACTGTTTAGGATAAAAAATTAAAAAAAAACTGAAACTCTGTTTTACCGATTGATCACCGAAGTTAAGCAGCGTCGAGATCGGTCAGTACATAGATGGCGTACCGCTTGGTAAATCCGAGTACAAAACCAGGTAAGCATTGACTAGCAACCTAATCCCATAAAATCATGTCTTCCCCCTCTCACAATTCATGACTTACTAGACAAAATACCTTTTATAGTTTTACAGAAGGATGTTGAGGATACCATGGACAGAACATGTGAGCAACAATGAGGTTTTGGAGAGGATGTAAACGAAAAGGAAAATAATCGACTGTCTCTTCCTGATGTTAAGTATTAGTGTTTCAAAAATATCGACTATGTTTCTGGAACACATAATGAGGAAGGAGAGCTTGGAGAATCAGCTGCTCACGTGTCAGAGGGTGAGAGACACGCGAGAAAGCAACGCGTAACATACTTGATGGGCTTAGGCAAATAGATGGCAGAGCAGAGTTTGGGTGGGGTAACAGGAGAAGTGAGCCACTAGGGATAGAAAGATGTGGAAAGCCATAATCACCTACGCTCTGAAGGGACGCGGGAAATAAAACAACAATCAAGTTACTATGAATAATTCTTTTGGCAAGATTACTTTATTTTAAGCAACAATCAAAATAATAATTAGAGTGAAGGCTTTGATTTGAATTCGCATTTTATAATTTAATAGTTTAGGGCGTAGTTCAGTTTCTATTGAATCCACTAGAATATTGTCCCTTAGAATCGACAAGCACCTGATGAAGACCAGAGGGTACATAGACCGAAACGTTGTGATAACTGCAAATGCAACGATATAATTTCTCTCGAGAAAATTTAAACAGAAATACTCAGTTCAAACAAATTACAATTTTCCGTTTCCATTTCAGAACTGTTGCCACTGAGCCACCGTTTGGTTTTATCAAAGTCAATGTATTTAAATTAATTCTACCCGTGAATGTGATTTTCTTCCTTTTTAAAAAAAAAAAAAATGCCATTGTCGTTGAACACATGATAAAGAAGTACAAAGATAATGAAAACAAGAATGTATTTTTCCACAATTGTGTGTGGGTAGAGCTAACGTGTACAATGAGATTTTAACAGCATTAGTCCTGTATTGTACAAAATCTTAACTTAAAACGTATTGACATTTCAAGTAACTCTTGATAACGGAAAAATGTGTTATCTATGATCCAACCAAAAGCCATTAATATTACCTACAATAGAGTTTCAGGCAGGGTGTTATTGAAACGAAAAAAGATAGGAACCAGAGGATTAATTATAGGCGAAGAAAATCTCAAAATTGCTGAAGATCTATCAAAGTTACCAGATCTGATAGTACCGCTGCAAAAATACCAGCTGTAATCTAATCAAGGTCTTTACCAAATGCTGACCCTAGGGTCAAGAATAATTTCGGGACATCAAGCATCATTACCATTTTCATGAAAAGAGTAATATTAATTAAAATCTCACATTATTGAATTATCGCATTAACGCCATATAAGACGCAGTTTTTTTTTCCAAAGAGTTCTTGCGTCTTATATGCAAAGTTCAAATCTCCTGTTTCTATCCACAGCACTCACCATTGTAGGCTATTATAATTTCATCTCAAACAGTCAGTTTTGCTGAACGTCTCAGTACTAATCTCGTTCAAGTAAATATTATGATCATTATTATAACAAGAAATTACCCGCGACAACCAGTTAACTTGCCAATTGAAGATTATATTAAGAAGAAAAATACAAGCTTGGTTGCTCAGACCCACATTGGATTGAGTTTGAAGATGACATAAAAATGGATGGTAGGCCAGAGCTTCAGGATCTTATAATGAAGCAAGGAAATTATAAGAACGATATGTTTCTACAAATATTTTCATAGCAATTCTTCCGATAAGTTTTCCTCTTTGATATCTTGAATTCAAGCAAAGCACCAGATTAGTATCTGGGTATCATCATTTACAGTTTACTGTTGAAATTGCTAAATGCAACCCTCCGGTCTAAGTCTATTCTAATAGTTCCTTTATCGCACTTAACACATCACTCAATAAGTCCCGGGCCTGACATATAGATAGCGCCACTAATAAGAAATCCATATGATTTTTATAAATGGCACGTGACAAAATTTGGGCCCAATCGGTTTAGAAATTAGTTATTTAAGTGAAGCTACTGTTGGACAGGGGATGTGCTTTGTGGTACAGTGGATATCGGCTCGGAACGAGAAATCGGGGAGCCGAGTTCGAATTCCAGTTGAATTCATTGCATTCACTTACGCGCAAATACCCTTGGGAAATGTATTAATTCGTCTCTTCCTTCCAGTTATGGGTTAAATAGGACAGATTGGGTTCTATAGCCTTGGTCGGCAACCAGTCTACCGCAGAAAGCAATGGCAACCTACTGCGGGATAATCTTCTGCCCAGTCAGTCATGTCTCTTTCGAGACATGATCGCCCAAGCGTGTATCACGTATGGCACTTAACTGACTGACTGTTGGACATTTTCAAAACAATGAAAAAATCTGGATTTCTTCTGTTGATAAAGCATTGCTTTCTGATAGGGAAAATACTGCTCAAGCAAAGCAAGTGTTAAGTGTTATTCGGAGTCTGCTCCGTCGGAAACAACGGTTAAAAGAAGGTATGCTGACTTTAAACGAGCTCGTACAGACACAAATGATGCTGAACGCTCAGGTCCCCCAAAATCGGCAGTTGTCTCTGAAAACACCAAGAAAATACCCGAAATCTTTTTAGCCGATCGTAAATTGAAGTTGCATGTGATAGCAGGATAGTTGAACATATCAGAAGGCAGTATATTGACCATTTTGCATGAACATTTGTCAATGAGAAAGCTGTGTTCAAAGTGGATGCCACGTTTGATTACAGTTGTTTAAAAACAACGCGTCGACTATTCAGAGCGTTGCTTGCAGCTGCTTCAACGCAACAATATTTTTTGCTTAAATATGTGACAATGGATGCAACATGGATCTACCACTTTACTCCGGTGTCAAATCGACAGTCAGCTGAGTGGACAGCAGCAGGTGAAAGCCGTCCAAAGCGACCAGACACAAACACCAGCAGGCAAGATTTTGGCCTCTGTATTTTGAGATGTGCGAGGTATTTTGTTCATCGATTATCTTGAAAAAGGAACCATTAATAACATACATTATGTAGCATTACTGTTACATTTGAAGAAATCGTCAAAAAACAGCCACAAATGAAGATAAATGTGAACTTTCACCAAGACTACGCACCGTGTCACAAGTCGATCGCAACGATGGCAAAACTACATGAATTTTGAGCTTCGAATTGCTTCCGCATCCACCCTATTCTCCAGGTCTGGCCTCCAGCAACTACTGGCTGTTTGTAGACCTCAAAAGAATGCTCCGAGGGAAAGATTTGGCTCCAATGAGGCGTATTTTGAGGCCTAAGAAAAATCGTTCTACAAAAAGGCATCAAAATGTTAGAGAAGTTTTGGAATCAGTGTATCAACCTAGGAGACTATGTTGATGAATAAAGTCGAATTTTGCGTAAAAGCTGTTTTTATTAGTTAGGCCCGGGATTTGAGTGATGTATTATCGCCTACTCTTTTCCACCTTTTTGGTTTTCCCGTCAACAGCAATCGCCATCTTCTGTTTTCTGATATCCTCTTCAGTAAGGTTTTCAGTTTCCTTCACTCTATTTACCTTTAAACCTAAGTTACTTCATGTATTTAGTGGTTATATCACCGTGCCTGGGATGTATGATTAAGAAAAATATTCAATTCATGGTCAGATATTTTATGTTACCGGTTTATGAAAAGTGCAGTGTTTTTAAATGCGCACAGAAACCTCAGCTGATTATAAAAGGAAAACATTTTTTATTCCTGAATATGCTCTGTTGAAATGGGTGTGTTTAACATACCGTCAAATACGTTATTCGACCGGCTGAAGAATGTCAACGTCCTATATTGACTTGAAATGACTTTCTGCTATTATCATCGTCGTCGTACAGTAGTTCATGCCAACAAGCAAAATGGTCCTGTCGGTTAGAGTGCAAGAATACGTTGATGCGGAGTGGTAAACCCCCTCTCTGTCACTTCGATTAACAACATACAGCTAGACAGTTAAGTGCCATAGCTGATGATCGTGTCCTGAATGACTGGTGATTTTCTAAGCGCAACTTAGATGTGGTACAAGGCCGAAAATATGGGGTACTCAGTGAGGATCGAACTCACTACTCAGTTGTACTAGGTTCTAGCAAAACAAGTTTGCTAACCATTACACCACGCCGAGGTGCCCATCGTGTCCTGAATAACATATTCTTCACTACTCAACGACATAATTATTGCATAAAATAAAATAAGGCACTGTTAAAGAGCAAAAATGCGGCAAGGGCTTTCATAACTGGTAGTAAAGCTTAATGGCTGATAGTAAAGAGAATGAACTGAACTGAGGCTGCCTCTCCATGAACGTGACAGGAGGTTAATTATATATAAACACAACGGATTTTATTATAAGGAAGATGTTCTTGTAAAGCAGCCCTATCCAGTAGTGAGGATCGAACTCCCTAATCAGTCGTAATTGATTTAGTGAGATGAGCTTGTTAACCATTACACTACATCGAAGTGTCCCAAGTCAACATAAAACAACCAAGAACGTGAAGACGAGGGTTAAAGAAATAAAGAGTTATGCCCCCCACCAAAAAAAAAAAAAAAAAAAATAATATGCCGACATTGTCGGAAGTTAAAAGGACAATTTCCGGTATTTCGTTTTGATACAGCACACATATATATATATATATATATATATATCTATATATATATATATATAGATGGGATGGACTATTTCACATTACTGAATGACGCATCAGTCTCCGGTTGATCATATCTACAATGTTAAGAATTTGGTTTTGACGGCAAATAACTTTTCTTTTTTTTTTTTTTAAAACTAAGTTCCTACGTGGAAAGAAGAGGGGGGAAAACAGTATTTCCTTTCTGGCTTTCGACAATTTCCGTCTGCAAACGAATAAAATAGACAAAAAAAAAAAATTGCCGATTAGACAAGGTCAAAAAATTAATATGGATAATGGCGAGGCTCTTGACTTATCGTTTTTGAAAATACTTCAGAAGGGGTTATGCGGAACGCTTTATGCTTGATCCATATCAATGTTTTTTTTTTTAACAGAACTTGAGTTTACAAATACACGCTTTATCAAAATCTCAACGATATTATATCATTGATGCACGCTAACCAAGATTCCGGCTTAAGGTTCTGGGCATGACGGTAAACAGCATCCGGCTGCAAAGCCTCTGATTTGGGAGGTTGTGAGGAGCATGGAATCACCACTTAATTGCTGTTGTTCTCAGGTCCACCCCGACTCGGAGTGGTAATACCTGTTAGGATCCAAGCTATGGGCAAATAATTAATCCCCAAACTGTGGTCAAAACACTATGAATGTATAAAAATATACTTTTTTGAAGGAGAAAAATATTCTCAGCAAAACATTTTTAATACAAAACTAGAAGACATTTTCAGTTTTTCTAAAATAAAAAAAATAAAAACAAAAAATTCTCATTAAAATCTAACTAAATCAATCTTCTCACTATAATCGAACATTAAAAATAACTTAACTCCACATTTTTGGTATTAAATAACCATCAAAGGTTGATATGCCGTTAAACAAAACTCAAACTCAGTCCGACTCAAGATGGCCCTCGAGTCGGATTTCAAATTTTTAAGGGTGTTTTGATAAGGACAGGAACATATCTTCCCTTTTAGACTTTTTTTCTCTGTTCCGCTAACTTTAATTCCTGACAGTACTTACTGATTCTGCTATCGAAAACTCAGTTTTATACATAACCTGCCTAGCATATCTAGAAACGGAGACTGAATACAAACGCAAAATATTCCAAAACCTTCAAATTAAGCAGCAATGACAGGAAATAAAGTATAAACATTCGGCGAAATTTGAATTCTTATTCCGTATGAAAGGTATCCTGTCTCGCATAGACAGCGTTTTAATTATTAGGCCACGGTTTAAACAACAAGCAAAATTCGAATTTAATATTTTCTACAACTTCCTCTTGGTGATTTTTTTTTTTTTTTTTTTTTTTTTTTTTTTTAAGACGTCTGTGAAGACTGAAATACAACTAATCTGAATAAAAACAAATTTTGCCTAACGTTACTCAGTTTTTCCAACGGCGTTAAGAAATTTAAAAAATGATACGAGGCAAATAATTTTTTTAATGTCCATTCACAATCGAAGGTTGGTCTGATAGGGGGACATAAAGAATATACTGCACCAATGTTTTAGCTTGTTCTATAACCTCTTGAACTGGAATTCGAACTCTGAGAGCCGAATTAGCACAAATTAATATAATCGGAAACGAATACAATTAAAGCAGATTGTGTTCTATAGACTTAGTTGGCAACCAGTCTACTGCGAGAAAATCTTCTGCGCACACTGAATCTATAGTATGACAACCTCAAAACGGCACTAGGTGGCGCTTTTCATCCAATACAGGCCTCAATAGCCACTCAACGAGTAAACACCGGTTCCCGTACAATTACCGAAGTTAAGCAACGTCAAGCCTCGTCAGTATCGAGATGTCAGTCAGTTAAGTGCCATACGTGATACACGCTTTGAGCGATTAAGTCTTGAAAGAGATATGACTGACTGGGCAGAAGATTATCCCGCAGAAGGTAGTGATAATATTGATTAAACAAAGCCATCATTGAGAGCTCGTCACCCATTTAGTTCCGGGTATAGCAATAAACTACATCCAGCAGCAAGACCTCTGATCAGTGATTTTGTGGAACATGAATCCATAATTTAATTATTATTGTTCCCAGGTTCGCCCTAACCCGGGGCGATAGTACTTGTTAGGTCCCCAGCTATGGGCAAATAGTGAACCTCCAAACAGTATACATTGTATTGCTGGTATTTTTTATATAGTAAAATGACTACTAATACATTTTATCTGTAATTTACGGAATACTATTGCGTTCAAAATATATTTCCTTGAAAGCATAAAATTGCGTTCAAAATATTTAGATTTTGGGTTTTTAGAGGTGTTGATAAGCCGCTAAGCAAAATTAAATAACCGTAACCCATTAGCATCGTAGGAAAATACCACATGTACAGCGGTGTTTCCTGAGGATGAGAGTTTAACGGAACCGAGCCTTATCCACGACAATTTTGAATTCAGTGTGCTTTCTTCTCCTAGGAGCCTACTATTAGCGCTCTTTAGCCATAGTCATGAGGGAGAATATATGGGTTCATACCTTTCTCAAGGTTTATTAGCCCGTAAGTGACTGGAATTCGAACTCGGCTCTCCGATTCTTCAATCCAAGCCGCAATCTATTAATCTTATAAGAACGGTATGATGTAACTGATTAGTGAGTTCGATACTCACTGGGTGCCCCATAATATCTGCCCTGTGCCACATCTAAGCTGCGCTTAGAAAAATCATCATAATAAGTGAAGGTAATGAGCTTGACTGGAATTCGAACTCGGCTCTGCGATTGCTCAAGACGAACCGCTATCCATTCAGTTAGTCAAGTGCCATACGTTATACACGCTTAGGCGATCATATCTCGAAAGAGACGTGACTGGGCAGAAGATTTTCTCGCAGTAGATTGCCATTTTCTGTGGTAGACTTGTTGCCAACCAAGGCTATAGAATCCAGTCTGTCCTGTTAGGTGGAAGAAGAGCTGGATTAATATCTTTCCTAAGAATATTTGTGCATAAGTGAATGTAAGGAATTCGACTGGAATTCGAACTCTGCTCGCCGATTTCTCGTTCCGATGTTCACTGCACCATAACGCACATACTGCTTCATAAAATGACGAGGAAAATAGTTTGAATGAAATGTATAATAGCAGCATCTTGTTTTGAAATGCAAAATGTAATGTGGTAGAAATAAGGTGAACCCGAATCAATGTCTAATAGTAAGTACCGTATTATAGTCTATAAGCCGATTCTAATGTATAGTGTGACCTGAAACTATGCATGAAACAAAAAATGATGAGGATAATACGAACAATATATATATATATATATATATATATATATATATATATATACATATCTCATTTTTACATTGTTTGGACTATTGTCCTCATCTTTATTGCCATGTTTACGATGTTTCAGTCGTACGCTCCGGCCTTCTTTAGGTGTTAGGAATTTCGAATTCGGTCGAATATATAGAGTAATTATTTCAGAGTCTTCTGTGTCTATTATTCTCATTTCGTGTGCGATGCTACTTCCGGTAGCAGTGTAGTTCTCTCTTTTACGTAACTCTAAAGTATTTGTTCACCACTGCTGTAGTCAGATATCGAACTCACAACTCTTTGGGTCAAGTCACTGGAACAAAACCACTATTTTGCGTTAAAATGTATATCGCACTATACTTGAATATATAGGGTAATTAGTTCAGAGTCTTGTGCGTCATGTTATTTTTTTTTTTCTCCTTTTGACTTCTCTCTTTTTTATCGTTACAGGAATGGAGTCGAATATTACGCTGTGGCAGTTTCTTTTGGAATTACTACTCAGTCACCAACATCGCAACATAATACAATGGACGAACAACGAAGGGGAATTCAAACTGATCAACGCCGAAGAAGTAGCCAAACTGTGGGGTCTACGCAAGAACAAGACGAATATGAACTACGATAAACTTAGTCGTGCGCTTCGATATTATTACGATAAAAACATCATCAAAAAGGTCATGGGTCAAAAATTTGTTTACAAATTCGTTTCCTTCCCTGAAATTGAAAAGATTGAAAACAAAATCCCGTTCAAAGTGAAAATGGAAAGCTTAGCTATGGAATACGGACAGCGTGTTTACCCGCACTTTGTAGCGCCAACCACTGTTGAGGCGAGAAGTAGTACTGGGGTCTGGCACCACCCAAGTAGTAATGCCGCTCTCTCAGCCGTCGCTGCCGGTCGAAGTGATTCTGATGTGAAACGAGAAATAAACGACTCCGAAGTCAAGATAGAGCGTGAATTCGAATGGGAATTAACGTCAAGCAGTAAGAATCACCCATCATCTTTGTCACCGCCATCATCATCTTCTACCTCGCTCACCACCTCTTCCTCCTCCTCCTCTACTTCTTCCTCCTCCACTATTGCCTCTTCCTCCTCTTCCCTTTCCCCGTTGTCAGCCTCTAAAGAACGCAGTTCCGAACTGACGTCATCGGGCAGTGTCTCGAGCTCTTCCATTGATCAGCGGGAAAATCGAACGAAAAGCCGTAGCCCGTCCTCCTCGTCATCTTCGTCGATTGTGTCGCCGGCCAGGCCGAAGCCAATCCCATTAAATTTGCACGTGGAGCAGGCACCATCTTCAGCTTTGTCCCCTGTTACTTCGATCCCCATTCACAGTCCCACCCTAAAAGTGTCATCATCTTTCTCCACCCTCCATACTCCCATACTTCTCGCCTCCCCAATGGTCAGCCAGCGAACGCCTTTCCTTCATTTCTGGAGTTCTCTAAGTCCAATCGCCACCCTCAGCCCTCGTTACAACTCCGCAAGCGCCTTCCAGTTTCCAAGTTACCCCGGCGGACACTTAGCTATGCCAGTGACTCTTTCTAATTATAACAATATGGAAGGCCTCGCTTCTCCCGTTCTAGTTTCATCACCAACAAGAACTATACCGGTCTTATGAAATTATATGAATGATAATGTGAATCATTCCATCAAAATGAACACATTACCAAAAGACTTTAAAAGACACTAAATGGACTAATGAGAATATAGTGTTCTTTCATATGATTAAAAGTTTATTTTTGGGGCCGTGTTGAACACAAGTAAATAAGAAATTTTCCCCCTTTTTATTATTTTATTTAGTCGACATAATCCCACCATTCCGGTTTCAAAAAGAACAGTCCAATTTTGTTCAGAAAGACTAAGAAAGATCCCACCACATATTGGAGACTGCGAGATGGGACGATTTAAAAAAAAAAAAATGAAAAACAAAAAGAAAAAAAAGCTGTGTGCGTGTGGTGTTCCGGCTAATATGTGATTTTTCTTAAATGGTGAATAATTAAAGTGTTTTTCTTCATCTACCCAGCAACTGGAAAAGACAAAAAACTTCGTGAATGAAGAAAAAAATAAAAAAGAATAAAGCAAATTAACTGCGGCTGGAAAATGCTGATTGGACTTAATGAACTTTTATTTTCGGCTTGTACCCGAGCCACATAAACGAACTGGTTCTACTCGATTGCTTTGCTCATCAGTTGGAACCAAAAATCAAATATCCGATTCCATTTCACTAACCACACGCTCTTTGGATTTAGTGCTAAATTAACTAAACGTCCGAACCTTGTCTGGTTTAATAGAGTTGCTTCCGGTTGAAGCTTTTCTTTTATGTATAGACGTTTTTTGTTTTCTTTATTTTTTGTGTATATAACAAACACACGATGTGCAACTCAAAAATTCGAGGAATTTGAACAGAATGCTTGTAAAAACACCTGCTTTGTAATCGTAACCTCTTAGGTGGAAACATCAGGTACATTTTCTTTTTAATATGAAGCTTATAAGCTTAACAATTTAACATTTTAAGCCCGACGCGAAACGGATTTTTACGGGAACATAAACCGCTGATTATGGTTACATATTAAGGTTCGATCTTGAGAACCTGTTAAGCAAGATAAAGTTCACTTAAAATTAACTGGTAATGATAAAAAATGTAAATTGTTCGTTCTGTTTTTCGCTACATGGTCGAATTCGTTGAACTTTTGGGTAGCACGTCGTACACATACCGTTATTCAAAGTAATTTTATTATGTCGTTCTGTACTGGAAGCTACTTTCTGTGGTTGTGACTTGGTACATCACATCGAAGGAACAATTTGATTGTTTCAAGAGACTTATTCCTCAGTTCTACGGAACGATTTGGACATTTTTTTTTATTATTCGAACGAAAGAACTTCATTTGAGTTGTTTATTTTTTTTATTTTTCTGCTTTCTTTAATTTTTATTTTAGTTACGCGTCTTTCTTCGGACATTCAAAAAAATGATTCCAAATTATTTGTCATTGTTTTATTTAACTATTCAAAAATTGTTTTCTTCCTTTCTTGAAGTTCTGAACCGATATATTTGATAAGTCGGCTATATAAGAACGTACAAATAAAACAACAAAACGATTTTGCTCAAACTTTTTGCCTACTCCCCCACCCACCAAACACGCACTTCTAAAAACACATCCCATCATTTCTAGGGTACGATAACGAAAGGACAACGGATGCCCGTTCGTATCTTAACTTTTTTCTTTGTAAATTTCAACTTACTCATTTTTATCGTCATCTTGCCGATGACCTTACTAACAACCCCCATCCAAGAAAACAAAGAGCCATAACTAACCGAGTGTCTATTACGCATGTAGTTTTAAAAAATAGAAGTCGGATAGAATGGCTACCAAACGATTCTACCCAGCTTCTCTATTCACAAGAGTCTCACTATTAATTTTTCTGAACCACGATTTCCAAATATTTTTTTTTAATATATACAAGATTTTAATCTGACAAGTTTCTGCCTGAAACGACAAGTAATTATTTTTAATATTTTTCCAACCTGACATATTAGCTTTACGACAAAGACTAAAGACATTGTAAACAGACTCATGAACACAGCTGGAATCTGGTGTTACAAGCGGGAATAAAAACAAAAACAAAAAACAAACACTGTGCAATTGGATTGTGTGTGTATGCGAATAAATAGGTGTGTCAGTCTCTTACCGCACGGAGCATAGAAGTTTATAATCTTTAAAATATTAGGAACAAACAAATTTAAGTTGTTTCAACAAATTAAAATTGTTGACTAAAATCTGTGTGGCTAGATCTAGATATTACCTCAGGTTTACCCCCCCCCCCACACACACACACCCACTCAAATCGGCGAATTGCCATGACTGAGTAGTCTCTCTACAGTTTTAAATTCAGAACCGTCTCTTAAATTGGCTGCCATCGAAAGTAAGGCCTTGCCTATCCAGTTTAATCCATAGCTGGAGGAGGTGGTCGAATGAAGTTATTGACTCGTGCCTTTCTGAAGAGTATTAGCACGAAAGTAAACGCAAAGACAAGGCTGGAGTTTGAACTCGGTTCGCAGATTTCCACTTTCGCGCCAATAACCGTCATACTGACCGCACATTCTCAGGTAAAACAAGATGAAGTGACGATCAAACACAATGACAACGTATTGTGAAACCAGTTTGCTGGTAATAACTCAAGTACAGGCACTCGTAAATCTTTACAGTCTGGCACAAGGTCGCAATAGTAGAGCAAATAAGGATGGAACTCAACGAATTGGTCTGCGAGAAGATTGTTCACAATGAAGAATAGTTGTCTTCATACAACTATAAATAAACTTTAGTTCTTATTGGAATTAAGTTTGGCTTCGTTTGGTACAAGGCCAAAAGTGTAGAGTGCTCATTGTAATCGAATTCTAAAAAGTAATGTCTGAGATTAGTTTGCTAACAACTGCTCCAAAGAGTTGCGTTTCTGGATATTTAGAATCCAACTCTTTTACCTTTTTAGAGAATTAATCTATATTTGGGCAGCAATCTTTCTTTTGAAACATGTTTCGTTAAAAACGACCGCAAGGAAGATTTTATAATTTTTTTTATATTTTTCCATGTTTCCTGGAGATGAGAAGTGTAAAAATATTCTATAATTTTTACTTTCCAAGCGCTTTCAGCTACTTCGTTGGGTATTTTTAAGGATGCTGTTATTTTGTCCCCATGTTTTGTTTTTTTTTGTTTTTGAAAAGGAGTGTTCATTATAAAGCTATCACGTGATGCGCGCGGCTGTGCATTGCATGAGCGTTTGTCTATTTTTTTTTTAAAAGCTTTCAAAATTATTTCCATTGTTAATTAATGTAGGAGAAAATTGTTTGATATATTGTGCCTCTCTTATAGCGAGGTGCCTTTTGATATTACGATTTAAATAGTATTCTTAGCTTTAAAAACGCTCATTTTCAAAAATACAAAAATTACGTTATGTCAAAACATGATAAAATAACAACATCGGGAAAATAACATCCTTGAAAATAGCCAGTGAAGTGATTGAAAGCGCTTGGAAAATCGAAAACTATGGAACATTTTTACTCTTCATCTTCAGCAAAAAAAAGAAAATTAGAAGAATACTGGAAAAATTAAATTAAAAAAAAAAAATCAATAAAATCTTCCTTGTCAGTCGTTTTACCGAAACATCTTTAAAGAATTGAATATATTCTGCTAAACTTGGATGCACTAGACGGAGTTCAATACTATTGTGTTATAGAAAAATGTATTTGCTTCTGTGGCTTGCTTTATCTCCGAACAATGTATCAACTTTCTCTTTCCGATTTGGGTTTAAAGTTTTAGATTCTTAATGAGATATCTATCATTTTTATACATTTTTTTTCTTATAACATCAAAAGAAATACCACTTTCGTTTTTTCTTTCCTCACTAAAAATTCCATTATAAAGAAAAGACTGATTTCCCCCCCCCCCCACTCCATTACCTTTACAATTTAATCTCATTCGCTGTTACCTTGGAGATTTGAACCCTTACAGCAATAGTGCATCTATGTTTTTGTTCGTTACCTTATAAAATTACTTATGCGTTATTTTAGGAAATAAAATTTATTAGGCATTAAATAATGACGTTGATGTAAGTCTACAGCACCATATGACGTACTTGCATAAAATGGGTGTGATTTCTTTTTTCTCCTCAAGTTTGGTAGTATGAAATGTTAGACTTCGTTCTTGTACAAATGATTCACAGTAGGAAAGCGACAACTTCAAAAGCTCGTCAAATAAAATAGGCGGCAGCATTTATATATTTAGTCACAAGCTTCTTGGATGGGTAACAGTTAAGAATCACTAAGCCCCGAGACGAAAGTTGTGACTGCTTAACTTCTGATCACTGAGAACCAGTTTTTCCGTGCTCATTTAAGCGTTAATTATTTTAAAGGAGACCAAATATAGTGTAGTAATTTTTTTATTATTAATGCCAAAATCTATTTTCCTCACCGAAAAGCTGTTACTTTTGGGTAATAATTTATAAATTTAAGTCAAAGAACTTTCTTCTCTTTTAGTGCAAACAATTCTTTTGAGCCTTCATAAAATAAAACGATGCATCTTTAATCCGACTTACAGGTATTCTTAGAAGAAAATGGCTTAGTTTTTGTACAAGGCCGAAAAAATCATAATTTAAATATTGCAATTTTAGAACATTTGTTTTAGAAAAATCTTCTTTCCATAATTGATGCAGTCGTGAATATTTTTTCTGTTTGTTTCTAACGACTACAGTAGCTACTTGTAGGACTGCGCAGTTTATGACCACGACCTACATATGTATATGCCTGGGTTTCTAATTTAAACTTAATTTAATTTTACCCTCGTTCCTTATAAATTTTAACCATGTTTCATTAAATACGGCCAACAAGGAAGATTTATTATTACTTTTTTACATTGAGTGTTTTTTTTTTTTTTTTTTTTTTTTTTGACATCCTAATATTTTCCCGTTGTGCAGAAGTTAAGGAAGATCCATAATTTTTATCGCCCCAAGCTCTTTTATAGCCATTTTCTTGTGAGTTTTTTTTTCCTCGTTTTGATTGTTACTTAGTAATTTGCTTTTGTCTTGTTTTGAAAAAAGAGCGTTCATTCCAAGCCTTCACATGCCGCGCACGACTGAAAATCGTGTGAGCCTCTATTTAAAAAAAAAAAAACTTTGAACACACCATTAATTATTAAATAATAAAGGTTGAGAGAAATGTTCTTTATATAGGGCCTCTCGAATAGCGAGATGTAACTGATATTGCAATTTATATAGAATTGTTGTATTTTCGATCAGAATTTTCCTTAATTTAAAGAAAAACATTATTTACATAAGTACAGTTCCTCGTTATCTTGTCTATCACTCCGCGATTCTCGTTAAATTTATGCTACTTGCTAAGGATTCTTCTGATGAAGTGTTGACCGAAAGTCTTATTTTTTTCCCCTTTAAAAAAAAAAAAGCTGTTTTGACTGTTTAAAGTTCTATTCTCTTATTGAGGAATGTTTTTAAGTATTCAGTGAATTATTTATCGCCGAGCATAATTTGACATTTTGAATTATGACTTGATTTAACGCAGAAAAAATATCGTTAATTTTACGTTAGATTTTCTTAAGTATCTTTTATTCTGAAGTTCTTATCACTTATCAATGTCATATTGTGACGTCATATCTGCGAAGTATCGCGTCAGGCGCTCGAGGACAAAGAACGTTTTAAATAGCAGTTTTTTATTCTAAATCTTCTAAAACAAATTTAATTCACTTGCAAATTATCATTTTTATTCTATTAGAATGGGAAATTTTTACGTCGAAATAAAAAAAAAAAAAAATGCTGCAAGCAAGTAAATAGATTCTTTGCATTTTCAGGAAAGTTTGTTTCTCGACTTTTAAGCATAAATTGATAAATAAAAGTCCAGTTTTAGGCGCCCAAATAATAACTATTCTCTTGAGTGAGAACTAGAGCTAATCCATGTCGCTTAAATGGGGTATACCTAGAGTTCAACTATTTTGTTCCCCTAGTCCTAGAGCCGGGTTTAGATGAAGAGAGGCCCTAGGCTATTCCACTTGTGAGGCCCCCTCGAAATCCCTATTCTCACGAGTAAAGGAAAATGGAAAGGTTTTAAATTTAAACAATTTAAGTAAAGCCGAGGATGATGACAGGTGTTTAAAATTACGAAAGGGTTATTTTGGGAATGTTCAATTAGAAATTAACTGTAATATTCATAAACTAGTTATTGCTGTATGACGAGGTTAGCTTGTTGACCAAGCCATTTTTATACTCGGGTAATAAAGCAATAGTTTTTTCCTTTTATTTCAATATATATATTTTGAAGTTCTTACAATGAGAAAGTATTTTCTGGCTTTAATAAGCGCTAAAATAATGTTAGACGCTTGTTAGCGAGGCTATTCTAGCTGACAATTACCACCCAGTAATGAATTCTATCCTCATTGTTAGTTACATTACAGACTTCGATATTAAATGACCCAACAAGCATTAGAATGTCGCAATATCAATCAGTAAACTAACTTAACCTAAAACAAATTATCATTCGGCGAATAAATCTCTCCGCCAAGCGTTTTGAACAGTTTTTAAAAGTACGTAAAAGCAGAAGTCACTTCTCTAGCTAAGATCAAATTGAAAACACACATTGGTTATGCAAATATGTGACATTCGGCAGAATTCGAACTTGTGACCGCGAAAAATATAGGGGAAACCATCAATTGTTTTGATGCAGCTTAGACCGCTCGACCACGAATGATTTCTCAATCTAAACTAAGCCAAATATATTTAAGATGTATCGGATAAATTGATGTCTTCCCCTATGTTGCAGGTTCGAATCCTGCCGAATGAGACACATTTTCCTAACAAAATTTCTCTCTCTCTCATATATATATATATATACATACACACACATTGTTTAATTAAACAAACAGAATATCTACTCAAATACGAGTATCTATTAAAAATAATGTTCAAACAAATAAATTAAATATGTCGATTGTTAATTTAATTGCGTTAATTTCGGAAAGTTTCAGTTATATATATATATATATATATATATATATATATATATATATATATATATATATGTGTGTGTGAACAGTAATAAAAATTGTAATGACTTTCCTCAAAGTTTTACGGTTGGCTTGGAGGTGTCAGATAAGTCTATTAAATAAAATTTCTTAATAGGGACATTAATTTATTTTAATTGTGTGGCATATAATTATTCACACACACATGTATGTTAGTTTGATTAACTGTAAGAAAAAAATAATTTTTCTCGAAAGTTGGGTTAAAAAAATTAGCCAGAACTTCATCTCATTTTAGCATTTTTCCCCAAAAATTTATTACTACCTCTAATTCCCGTTAATAGGTTCCTAAAAAGTGAAAACGGCCGCTTCTAAACCCACTGATACACCTACTTACATACTGGTGAAAAGAATTCATGTTAGCGCTAATATCAGACATTTTATTTTCGCACCCAGCCTGTTCTGTTCAAAACAAAAACTTGTCAACCTAAAAATGGCAATGCTATATGCTTTTATATCGCTAGAGTTAAATATTTATTAAGCATATTTGTCTATATTTCTGAGACCCGGTATTGTAATTGTTGACATCGTTCGGATTGTTGTCTTTATATGCGAACGAAAGAAACGATTAAGTTCAAAATTTCGATCACCTGAAGAAGGTCGAGCGTACAACGGCCGAACTGTCGTGAATATGGCAGCAAAGATGAGGACAGCAGTCAGAACAATGTAAATAATCATGAAGCGTAGTCAATAGTCATAAGACTTGAACTCTAAATTTTTCCCTTTAACGAATTCAGACCAAGAGATAAATGATCGGAGCTGATTTGCTTGGTGATCGCCGGTCGGCGTTTCAGTAGTGTGTGTAGGGGGGGGGGGGGGTTCAAGAGCATTATTCTATGCCAAAATCGGCACATCCAAGCTTGAGACCGATATAAGAAAAGCTTTTAATTTTGTATGCTTCAAATTTTCTAACGCTTTCTGAAAACTCTCCCCCCACTCAATGAAAACCTTTGCAGACACTTAATGTATATTAAAGTTAGTACGGTCTGGTACAGAGCTTCAATACGGGCACTCAGTAAAGATCTAGATATGGTCTACAAAACCAAGTTGTTAATGATTTTTAATGTCGGTGATGGTAACAGCGAAAGTGTAAGACGAAATGAATAAAAATAATATATTCTTTATCAGGTCAGCATCAAACCTAGTCTGTATTAGTATGAACTAGGTCCGATACTTTCAGCATGTTTCTTCCGTTAGCCTATGACATCGTGGCCCCGAGACGCAAAGGTTGACCAATTTAGCAACATATCAAGCCTTTGATGGGTTATTTAATATCGGATTATAGGACCAAATTCATAAAATAATAGTAAGAAGGTAGACGCAGGTCCAATTTGTGCCAATGTCAAAAAGGCGAACAAAGCCGGATTTATGCCTAAGCCTGCAACTATTCACATGGAAGTTAAGGTCTTTTGTTGGGGGGGGATTTATCCCCTTTGTAGGCGATACGGACGGCATAATCATGGTTGACAGCGCAGATGAATCAAAATGGTGGAACGTAGGTTATAAATGCAGCTCATAACATGGTATTTGGACACGGCAATGTGGTGTAATGGTTAACAAGCTTGTCTCGCTAGAATCATTACAACTGAATAGTAAATTCGATTCTCACTGGATGCCCCATATTTTAGGCCTTGTACCATATTCAAGCTACGCTTAGAAATTCACCATATCTTATGGTAGTCGTGGGGAGTTTATTACATTAGAATATTGTATTTGGCACTGTAAAGAACAGAGTTTAGTTTAGAAATTTGGAAATAAACAAGTTTAACATTTTGTTTATAAGAAGTTGAAGTTTTGGGATGCTTCCCTTATCAGAGACAAAATAATTTTTTTACCTTCGTGAGTAAATATATAAAATTATTTTATTGTAAGTGATTATAAGAACATTTTACATCGCCATAAAAAAAGCTTTCATGTTTCAATGCTATGAATATTTTGTCAGGTGATGGTTGGTAACTAGAAAAATGATTTTATGGAAATTTAAAAACAATTTGTTACCTTTTTTTAACAGAAGTGAAAGAAGTGGGGATTAGGTTCGAATTAAAAATATACTTGTGGTTATGCCTCGAATAACCAATTAAAAATCAGATCTACGCTTGGTTAAATCGAGAGATACTCATAAGTATGTATTTAATTCTGAACTTATGACCCTCACCTTAACGAATTGTTTTTAAATTTCGATAAAAATCATTTTATTGCCAGTTATGAGCCGTCACCTGACGGAGTCAAATTCATATACTGAAACAAGAAAACTTTTGTGTTGCGATGTAAAATGTTTTTATTATAACTACTTATAATAAAAATATCACAATAATAATATTGCTCTACTTTGTATTGAGCACTAAAAAAGTAAAATGTTACGAACAGTGGAATTTTACCTCATTTATTCTTACTAATACATATATGTGTTTCATTAAAAATGACAGACAAGATATATATATATATATATATATATATATACAACAATTGGCAAAATTCCTGAATGATACTGTCACCCCCCCCCCATACCTACTTACTAATTATAGCATCAACTCCACTCACGAATGTCTTCAAATTCTTAAATCTAAAGCTCCAAACCAAGACACCCTCGTGTGTATCGACGTCGAAAAACATGTTTACTAATATCCCTGTTGCAGAAACCATTGACATTAACTCCGTATATAAACATACTTCAACCTGACCACCTTCTATCAATCCTAATACTCTCAAAAAAAGAAAACTTTTACTTGCATTTACAACCCAGACCTCTTCTTACGACGATAAATGCCACATTTACACACAACCTACCGGGGTAACCCTCATGATCCATGCTTCTCCAACTGTTACATGCCCCACGTAGAAAACAGTTGTTTTTTTTTTTTTTTAATTACCAAATCGACAATATACGTTCGCTACGTAGATACTTTCATTTTATTACATAAAGAAATTACATAAAATGCCTAACCATAATACCTTGTATGTCATTTTTAATGAAACCTGCATAAAAGAGAGATTGCTGCTCATATATATATATATATATATATATATATATATGTGTGTGTGTGTGTGTGAGTGAGTGAGAAAATAGTGTTACAACTTTCACACATAAACTTACAGACTAACGCACGTCCACAGCCACATAAGATTTCACAAATGTCACGTGTGACGTTTTTTTTTTTTTTTTTCTTTTAACACACCAATGATTTCATGTACCGTTTGCTTCTCAATTCCCAAGCGTTCATACTTAAAGTAATCCTGGATTTTTCTAATAAAAGACCTGGAAGCCATTTTACGTTGGCCTCTGGTAACAAATGACTTCTACTCTTTTTGTTGTCAATGTTTTCAGTTCTCATGCATGTTTGTTTTTTGCTTTGTTATTTTTTTTTAATAGTAAATGCGGTGTAATGTAGCATGTAATTGGAGAGCAGAGTTCGAATTCAAGTTAGGTTCATTAAAACCACCTACGCACAAATACCCTAGGTAAAGATATGAATCCATGTTACGGAAAACCCCGAAGATTAACAAAATCGTTTAACAATCGACATATTTAATTTACTTGTTTGAACATTATTTTTAATCGATACTCGTATTTGAGTAGATATTCTGTTTTAATCAAACAATATATTTATTTCTTCCGGCCTCGTACGCACATTTTCGTACAAAATTTATTTTAAATAATCAGGCCGGTAGAAATAAATATATAAATATATTGTTTGATTAAAAACTGAATATCTACTCAAATACAAGTTTCGATTAAAAATAATGTTCAAACAAGTACATTAAATGTGTCGGTTGTTAAAACCATTTTGTTAATATTCGGGATTTTCCGTAACATTGTATGTTTACATTTGTTGACATTACGATACATTTCAGAGCAGAGATGATTATTTGTGTAGAATCGAAAATTGTATTATATAGCCTTGATTTGACTTCGTTTAGACTGTGGTATCATTCATAGTCTAAGACATGCCAGATCAATTGGTGGCTTCCCTTATGTTGATAGGAGTCGCAGGTTCGATTCCTGCTGAATGACACACATTTTCGTAACAAAATTTATCATAAATAATCAGGCCGGTAGAAATAAATATATAAATATACTGTTTGATTAAAAACAAAATCTTTACTCAAATACGAGTATCGATTAAAAATGATGTTCAAACAAATAATTTCAATATCCATCTCTACATACCCCTGTGTGGATTGAATAGCAGGACAGACTGTGTTCTATAGCCATGGTTGGCATCCAGTCTGTCGAGCTTGTTAACCATAACTTCAGACCAATTTATTTTAATACCTATTTATAGATTCATTATGTTACTACTAGTTTTATAAAATAATTGTAACATTTGCATTCATGTTTCATACACTAAATGTAATAATGATTATCGGACATTTTTAGGATGTTGTGTTCTATAGCATTAAGTTAAAAAAAAATGTACGGTATGGTGTATCAAATACGGCTCAGAAGGAGAAATCGCAGAGGCGAGTTCGAATTCCACTCGGGTTCATTACAACCACTTTACCCTTAGGAAAGATATGAATCCATCTATTTAGCCAGTTGGTAACCAGTCTACCGCAGAAAGAAAAGCCAACATACTGCGGGGTGAAAATATTCTGCCCGGTCAGTCATGAATCGAAAAAGACAGGGTCGCTCAAGCTTGATGGCACTTACCCAATTCATTTTGGATATTGTACCAGTTATTACTTATGGGAAAAGTTACTAACATTCCAGCTCACAGGAAAAACGAAGGATATGTTCTTGAAGCTAAAGCGATTTATTAAAGCTGTTTGGTAAATAATTACGTATTTAATCGCTACGAATTAGAAGCCAACCAGAAAAGGCAGAATCAAGTTTGAAAAATACGAAACTGCGTCTAGAATCTTCTCTTCTGGCAGACGTTTTGTCATTTACTGTAACTTCCACAATTTTATTCTTCTCCACACAAAATTATGTTTGCCATTACGCTACATCGATATTATAAAAAAAGTATAACGTATCTGGAAATGAAGTGCTTATTACGAAATGAGAGACCAGTGCCAACGCTACATCGATATTATAAAAAAAAGTATAACGTATCTGGAAATGAAGTGCTTATTACGAAATGAGAGACCAGTGCCAACGCTACATCGATATTATAAAAAAAAGTATAACGTATCTGGAAATGAAGTGCTTATTACGAAATGAGAGACCAGTGCCAACGCTACATCGATATTATAAAAAAAAGTATAACGTATCCGGAAATGAAGTGCTTATTACGAAATGAGAGACCAGTGCCAACGCTACATCGATATTATAAAAAAAAGTATAACGTATCCGGAAATGAAGTGCTTATTACGAAATGAGAGACCAGTGCCAACGCTACATCGATATTATAAAAAAAAGTATAACGTATCCGGAAATGAAGTGCTTATTACGAAATGAGAGACCAGTGCCAACGCTACATCGATATTATAAAAAAAAAGTATAACGTATCTGGAAATGAAGTGCTTATTACGAAATGAGAGACCAGTGCCAACGCTAAAACAGTTTTTCAATGTGAAAGTAACCTGGCCTTTACCGCGGAAGTTTATTCTGAGCAATATAAATGGATGTGCGTTGTGGTGCAGTGGATATCGGCTCGGAACGAGAAATTGAAGAGCCGAGTTCAAATTCCGGTTGAATTCCTTGCATTCACTTACGCGCAAATACCCTTGGGAAAGGTATTAATCCGTCACTTCCCCCCAGTTATTGGTTAAATAATAGGACAGATTGGGTTCTATTGCCGACCAAGGCAACCAGTCTACCGCAGAAAGCAATGGCAACCTACTGCGGGATAATCTTCTGCCCAGTCAGTCATGTCTCTTTCGAGACATGATCGCCCAAGCGTGTATCACGTATGGCACTTAACTGACTGAATATAAATGGGAAAACGAAGTATTACATCAAATTATTCAGAAACAAAGAAATTGAAAACAGTCTTCCAAATTTTTTTTTTTTTTTTTTTGCGAGGGAAAACAGATTTCTTTAAAATATGGAAATGAAAGTTCACTTTAGCAAGGCAATAAAGTCACTAAGACAAAAAGTAGTTACTAAAGTTAAAAGAATGAGAAAAAGAAAAAAAACATTAACGATTAATTTCTTTTCTATGGCTTCTCAAACTTTTACAGATTATTTAAAAATATTTTTAGACCGAAAGAATTATTTTACATTGAATGATTTACTGATACAAGTCATACCAATTAACCCATAGCTGGGAGAGAATAGGCAGTATTTAGGTATCAAGGAAATTAGCGCATGAGTATAACAAACCTGACTGGACTTGGAACTCGGCTTTCCGATTTCTAAGTTATCCATTATACCACCCGCCCACCTAAGCTTACAGCACCTGGTTTTTCCCAAGCTGAAAACTAGAGAACAGGAATTAAGACAGAAGATAACGGTTTTCACTGCTTTTGAATAAAGTCAGTAAAAAACAAGGGATTACTGAGGGTGAAAGAGTAAGAGAAACATTACACTTATCAACATGATTTTGGGTGCCAAGAAACAAAACACCTTTTTTTAGCTAATTTGATGGAGGCTAATTCTGGAAACTACCATTTTTGCTCTACTGAAATTGCTCATTTGTGGGGGAAAAAAAGATCGATTTACGATCTTAGTTGATCGCAATAAAAGTCGTAGAAACCCATCAATTTTCAGGTAGGCCGAGCAATTTATGTCAGCTACATGAAATAAAAACACTTTTTCTTATAAAAATAGTTTGAGTTTAAAATTTCAAAATAGAATTTTTCCAATTTAATGCCAAAATTCAAATTAAGTGAAAAACTTTATTAGTAATACGCAAATATTAGAATAAATGGTTTATTTTTTCTACATAGCCATCTAGATAAATTTTCGAATAATTGCGGCGATGTGAATGCTGAGCAAGAAGAACGACTCCATCAGGATATCAAAACAATGGAAAAGCGCTACCAGGAACGGTAGGACAAATGAATGATGGCTGACTACTGCTGGAGTATCAAAAGGGACTTAAATAACATTGAACATGACTGACAATCAAGAAAGAGAAATTTTTTAACAGTTCACGAAGGTTTTATTTCTACTGTTAGTTTATTAAATGATTTGATGAAAATACTTGTTGGTCTTGGTATATTCAATCGTGTTATTTATAAAGATGTAGGCTCTGGTTGTTATTGAAAATATAGTATTTCTTAATAAGCAGATCGATATTTATTGGATAAATACGAATTGAGAGGTTTCTGCGATTTTACTTTGAGTAATATTGCGAATGGTCAATATCATATATACAGAAAACAAATGAAAAGTATTTTTTCCCAAAAATGAGGTATATCTGTACAGTAAAAACAGTAGCTAATCAAGAAAAAAAATAAGATTTTTTTTTTCAGATTCAGCGTCCTCAAATTAGATAAATAATGTTTGGTGTCTCGACACCATTTCAATTCATTTTACCAGTGTTATTAGAAGCGAGAACAAAAAAATAAAAGAGTAGTCAAGAAGACAGTAGATAATGATTGACATTGCGTTTAAACTTTTGAAGGTCAAAGTTGACTAGAAAGTAAGAAACCCCCCGCAGAAAGCTAGAAGTGTAAGAGAAGAAATTCTTAGCACAGAACTTACGGCTCAATCAGTCTCAACCGTAAAATGATTAAATTAAGATGCAATATTAAGAGATAGTAAAATTTCATTGGAAATAAAGAATAAATATTGATGAAATTCTATGTAATATCTAATCTTTTTGAGGCAGTAAATGTTAGACAATAATTTTAAAGGTTAAGAGGCAGGAAGCAACACAGATGTAGTTCTGCAAGCGAATTATAAGAACACCAACGACAGAATATGTGAAAAACGAGGAATCTTTAAAAAAATAAGAACCACGGAGAATTTATAATAATAATCGAAAAACAAAAGCTGAAATCTCTGTGACATACAATATGAAAAGAGAGCCTGGAAAATTTAACAATCACAAGATATATTGATGGCAAGGTAAGTAGAGGCAAACAGTGAGTAATATGCAGACCGCTTGCAGTCTCTCTCCCACCGGCGCGACGTGGCTTCCCCGTGTCTCTTCTATAAATACTTCCACGGCTTCTGCTCCAATGAACTTAGATCACTAGTGCCCCCTAAATACGAATTTGAACGAGATACTAGATTAGCAACTAGATCCCACCCTTTTACAGTGAAACCGATAAAATGCAGCCGTAACTTCTACTCCAACAGTTTCTTTCCTCGCACTTCTCGACTGTGGAATTCTCTTCCAAATGATTGCTTCCCCGACGGCTACAATCTCCAGGAGTTTAAATGTAAGGTCAATAGACACCTCCTAACACACTAACCTGCTCCCATTCTATCAAACACTCTTCCCATCTGCCCAACCCTCATCCTCGCTATCCTTACTCATCTGTCACCTTCCTCCTGACATTCCCTATGTCTAACCACTCCTTCTCTTTACCTTCCCCTATGTAGCCCCATGCGCAATAGTGGCAGTGGAATGCCTTGCTTGGGGTGAGATGATTAAAAAAAAAAATATGTTCAACGAATGGATGGCAATGGGTCAAAGGTTACTTAGAACAACAAAAGCAGGGTGTTGTGAAGAGCCATGACCGCCTCCACTTTAAAATGGCATAGCACACAAAAGAAAAGAGTAAGTGGTAGGTCTTACTTGAAGAAATAGTCAGTCAGTTAAGTGCCATACGTTATACATGCTTGGGCGATCATGTCTCGAAAGAGACATGACTGACTGGGCAGAACATTATTCCGCAGTAGGTTGCCATTGCTTTCTGCGGTAGACTGGTTGCCAGCCAAAGCTATAGAACCCAGTCTGTTCTGTTATTTATCCCATAATTGGAGGGAAGAGACGGAATAATACCTTTCCCAAGGGTATTTGCGCGTAAGTGAATGCAATGAATTCAACTAGAATTCGAACGCGGCTCACCGATTTCTCGTTCCAAGCCGATATCCACTGCACCACAACGCACATCCTTAATATACCAGCACACTCATGATTTTACGAATGAAATTGGTATTAATATTTGATTAAATTGAGATCAGCATTATTAATTAACTATTATATCTACTTTATTATTGTAGCGAAATTTAAAAAAAAAATTAAGTTTAACAATTTATTAGATTTAGAAAGTTATTCATATATTAAACGAGGAAGAGAAAGAACGCACACATAAACAAACTTACAAACAACTACACATAGAAAAGTAGAAGTGTATATTCACAAATGCTGGCAAACGGACACACATACACGCATATATACATACACAAATTACAAAATTTAGCTTTTATCGACTTGTTAATTTGTTTGTTAAATTTTAAAGCTCTATTTGTACACAAACTAAATTGCTACATATTGGATAAAGTCAAGGCGAATTCGTAATGTGACCAGCCCTGAATGAATGAGGTCGGGACAGACATAATCATATTTCAATGCATGAACATATAAACAGAAATATATACATACTTACGCAAATACACAAGCTGAAATTAAATGCGTATGCATGTGCAAAACGTCACACATATACATATATATACTAAGTCCCATATCGTTCATATGAAGTTATGCCTGTGTGAGCCCCAGTTGTCTAGCTCGCGTGTGCGTGTGTCTCTGCGCACGGCAATGGTTGTACAAGTGTTAATTTATGTCTATGTTTGTATAAAAGGCGTCATGACAACAAATATTCCTCCCAAATTTCATCCTACCTTCGCAAAAATTCATCAATATACGCATCTCTACATATATCCAGTATTTCAAATAAAAAATTACAACATTTTTTTTGACGATCGAAAAAGCGTGAAATTGTAATTTACCATGTTTTTTGTATCATAATACTTGTTGAAGAATTTGTTGTTATGTTTTTTAATATTTTTTCTAGATTATTCGTGCAATTGTATCTTAACTTGAGTGTATTATTATTGAATATTTTGCTAAGAGGATTAGTTTTTGGAAAGTGTTTGCAGATTAAATTTAAGTTTTATGCCCCAATTTAGTTTTAACCATTATATTGTAGGGAAGGGTAAACCATATGATTTTTCTCGATCTTTTCTTCTTGAAGTCAGTAGGGTTTCTGAATTTGATATCAGCAGCCTTATAACCGCTGTTTCTAAGTGGAGAATTATAACATTTGCTATGCTGATCAAAAATTACTTTACTAGATGAGTTGTTGCTGAGTCTTGATTCAATAGAAGATGCTATATGTTTAATGACTGATGGGGGATGGTTAGAATTAGGATTTATGTACATTGGGTTGGAGTTCTTATATATATATATATATATATATATATATATTCTTCATTTGTAAACGAGTTATTACGCGACCTAGGTTTCTACCATGTGGTGTCTTCAGGCGATTTGCAATAACTGATTTTAGTGTTTACCGTTTTTTTTAAGAACGCTCACGTAACGGTAAGTTTTTTTAAACGCTCACGTGACGGAGAATTTTAGAACACGCAATTTTTAAATTTACAAGAAATTATAACGTTTTCATCCATGGTTGTATGAACCCAATAGGTATTTTTTAGTATGGTTACATAATTTCTGTTCTTTCATTCAATAGTTCGTTTTTGTTTGGGAATAGCATAATCTTCCTGGCACAGTGTACATATTTTTGCACCGTTGTAAGACTTGGCTGTTTTCACTATACTCCACGTTATGTCTGGGTCTTTTCCATATTTTAATTTCCATTTCCACACGTGGCTAACCAATTTTGTATAGTTTCTTAAGTTTCCTATTTTGAATGTAGACTTGTGATTGAACCATCTGGTCTTAAAGGTGTTGTGGTTGATCCCAAATATATTTTATTTTTACCATTTAAGTCATGTAAATAACTTCTGTGTTACAAAGTCCTTGAAGTAGACACACACACACACACACACACACACACACACACACACACACACACACACACATAGATATACACACATACACACACGCATATACGTACACACATATTTATACATACACAACGAAGATCTTCAATCACCGGCCATTTCTTGTTCAGTTGCTCATCGCCCAGGTTGGAAAACCCTGACGTAGTCGATCATGTCTTTCCAGATTTATTTTGTTTATCAGTGAATCATCCTGACCTCTTGAGAAAGAAAGAGTAATTTTGCTTTCTCTAGTTTTGAAATAAGTGTAGATTGGACTCCACCCAATGCTGAAGATCTAAGTGTACGCAGTGGTTTTTCTTATCGTTGCGGGGAGGAGAGATGGATTCAGATGGATATTCCCTGCTATTTAATCCACAGCTAGATTTTTCAATAATAATGTTGACACTTATGGACACTTCCAGTCATTATTTAAACCATAAGGTTTATACTCTCAGGGCAGTAGTTCCGAGAGCAGCCCGCCAGGTAGGCGTGGCTACTGCCACACTTGTAGTTATATTTTTCCTTGTTAAATACAATATGTTAAACCTATTATCCGTTGTCCGAGTTATTCTTTCGTGTCCCCTCTATCGAATCCATATCAAATAAATACATTTCTAATTATATTTTTTGATTTTATTAATTTTGACCGGGTTTCTGAGATCGAAGTTTTTCTAAAGTAACCCTGGAACCTGAAAGGATATCTTAATCCACTCCTGAAACCCTAAGAAGGCCATTCAAAGAACCCCGGAAACAAAAGCTTTTAAGGAGTTTCAAAAACCAAGGAAGAAACTTTAAGAACTCACCGGAACCAGGAAACAACTTCAATGGAGTTTAATGTCCCTAAACCATGATAGGTAATTTAAAGAAATTGATTATATAAACTTCTGCGCTCTCTATTACTGGTATTGGACTGCATTGTATAATAGGGTGCTGGATCTGGTTCGAAATATAGTTACATGTGAATGCAAAGTGGGGTGTTGGTGATTAGTAATTAGAAATAAATTTTGGAAACTCCGAGCGATGTCTTAAAGAGTTAATTTTGGAAACTCCAAGCGATGTCTTAAAGAGTTAATTAAAATTTTGGAAACTCCGAGCGATGTCTTAAAGAGCTAATTTTGGAAACTCCGAGCAATGTCTTAAAGAGTTAATTAAAATTTTGGAAACTCCGAGCGATATCTTAAAGAGTTAATTTTGGAAACTCCGAGCGATGTCTTAAAGAGTTAATTTTGGAAACTCCGAGCAATGTCTTAAAGAGTTAATTAAAATTTTGGAAACTCCGAGCGATGTCTTAAAGAGTTAATTTTGGAAACTCCGAGCGATGTCTTAAAGAGTTAATTTTGGAAACTCCAAGCGATGTCTTAAAGAGTTAATTAAAATTTTGGAAACTCCGAGCGATGTCTTAAAGAGCTAATTTTGGAAACTCCGAGCAATGTCTTAAAGAGTTAATTAAAATTTTGGAAACTCCGAGCGATATCTTAAAGAGTTAATTTTGGAAACTCCGAGCGATGTCTTAAAGAGTTAATTTTGGAAACTCCGAGCAATGTCTTAAAGAGTTAATTAAAATTTTGGAAACTCCGAGCGATGTCTTAAAGAGTTAATTTTGGAAACTCCGAGCGATGTCTTAAAGAGTTAATTTTGGAAACTCCGAGCGATGTCTTAAAGAGCTAATTTTGGAAACTCCAAGCAATGTCTTAAAGAGTTAATTAAAATTTTGGAAACTCCGAGCGATGTCTTAAAGAGTTAATTTTGGAAACTCCGAGCGATGTCTTAAAGAGTTAATTTTGGAAACTCCGAGCGATGTCTTAAAGAGTTAATTTTGGAAACTCCGAGCGATGTCTTAAAGAGCTAATTTTGGAAACTCCGAGCGATGTCTTAAAGAGTTAATTTTGGAAACTCCGAGCGATGTCTTAAAGAGTTAATTTTGGAAACTCCGAACGATGTCTTAAAGAGTTAATTTTGGAAACTCCGAGCGATGTCTTAAAGAGTTAATTTTGGAAACTCCGAGTGATGTCTTAAAGAGTTAATTTTGGAAACTCCGAGCGATGTCTTAAAGAGTTAATTTTGGAAACTCCGAGCGATGTCTTAAAGAGTTAATTTTGGAAACTCCGAGCGATGTCTTAAAGAGTTAATTTTGGAAACTCCGAGCGATGTCTTAAAGAGTTAATTTTGGAAACTCCGAGCGATGTCTTAAAGAGTTAATTTTGGAAACTCCGAGCGATGTCTTAAAGAGTTAATTTTGGAAACTCTGAGCGATGTCTTAAAGAGTTAATTTTGGAAACTCCGAGCGATGTCTTAAAGAGTTAATTTTGGAAACTCCGAGCGATGTCTTAAAGAGCTAATTTTGGAAACTCCGAGTGATGTCTTAAAGAGTTAATTTTGGAAACTCCGAGCGATGTCTTAAAGAGTTAATTTTGGAAACTCCGAGCGATGTCTTAAAGAGCTAATTTTGGAAACTCCGAGCGATGTCTTAAAGAGTTAATTTTGGAAACTCCGAGCGATGTCTTAAAGAGTTAATTTTGGAAACTCCGAGCGATGTCTTAAAGAGTTAATTTTGGAAACTCCGAGCGATGTCTTAAAGAGTTAATTTTGGAAACTCCGAGCGATGTCTTAAAGAGTTAATTTTGGAAACTCCGAGCGATGTCTTAAAGAGTTAATTTTGGAAACTCCGAGCGATGTCTTAAAGAGTTAATTTTGGAAACTCCGAGCGATGTCTTAAAGAGTTAAGAGGAAAATAGGAAAACAAAAACAAAAAAAACGGAAAATGACAATTACATATACGTATTCCTAAAATGGAAATTTAAAATCAAATACCTAGATACTACCATATTAGTTTAAAGTGGTGGAATGTGAGGTTATTAGAATTTAAAAGATTAATAAACATTGTACGGAACTAGATATTCACGTGTGGAAGTTAAAAAATGAAAGACCTGAAGGAATGCCAGCTTGTAAACACAGAACAAATATGTACTGGAGCAATATGAACCCGGATGAGAGTACCAAAATTTATATTTTTCCTCCCCTTCCTCCAACTCACATATTTTCTCTACTCTTGCTTCACCCAATCCTTCCCAATAAATTTCCCATTGATATCGTAAGTGTTTAAATAAAGTGGCGATTTTCTAAGCGTAGTTTCAATGTGGCACAAGGCCAAATGTATGGGTCACCCGATGAGGATCGAACTCCCTACGTAGTTGTAATTGTGTTAGCGAAACGAGCTTTCTAGCCATTACACCATGTTGAATTGCCCCAAGAGTATAAATAAAGTGATAGAAAAATAAAACATTTGTCTATATTTTTTAGATGAGGTAGTATTTACATTATTCGGACTATTGTCCTCATCTTTGCTGACATTTGTACGACGTTTCGACCGTTGTACGCTCCGGCCTTTTTCCGGTGCTAGGAATTTTGGACCGAACCCGTTATTACAATCCATGGGGTATATCATTCTAATTCCTTGCCTAGAGCCTCTTCTGGTAGTCATGAGTTATTTCCCTCTAACCCTGTAAGTTACCTTTTCACTGCTGCTGTAGCCTGGTATCAAACTCATGACTACCAGAAGAGGCTCTTGACAAGGAATTAGAATGATATACCCCAATAATTGTAATAAAGGGTTCGGTTCGAACTTTCTACCATCTGAAGAAGGCCGAAGTGTACAACGGTCGAAACGTTGTACAAATGGTAACAGAGATGAGGACATTAGTCCGAATAATATAAATACTGTAAAAATAAGACAAAAGACAATTGACTTTTTCTTTCCTTGAACAAATCTTTAATGGTGGAAAACGCGGTAGCTGAAATGGCCAGTGTTTGTAATATTATAGAGATGAGCAGAGATTAATAGAGAAAGGCAGAGTTATAGAGGGTGTGATTTGATGAATCGTTTCCTTATTTTAGCCCTCACTCTTCTTTTATCTGGCACCACCATTAATCCGTCATCCCGGTACAGGCCATGGTCATTTATATGTGCTATTTTATTTCATTTTACTTAATATATAGAGGCCCATCAATTCGGACAACTTTCCACCGTCAAACGAATCTTACGAGGACATCAAATGTATTTTTTTTTTAGTATCATTGTTGCAGAAAAGAATTGATTTTCTGCAATGTGGAATAATTTCTACTTGCTCAGATGTTACGTTAATGAATTCCTTGGCGAAGTTTAATGCTTCAAGCAGCCCCTGTTCGGACATGAACGGATAGAAATCCTTTATATCGTATTTTATAAACACATGCATTTTTTTCATCGAACCAAGATCAACCCTCGCTTGTGCCTTTTCACTGGTTAGCCTGGGTTGCTATGCGTAGTTAATGGCACATTTCTTGTAGGATTTTCTGTCGTTTTTCCTTCCAATTCTGTTTTTGTTAGGTTAATCAGATGGATTGTTTGGAAATTTTTCATTGAGGTATAGGATGTGCTTTGTGGTGCAGTGGATATCAGATCGGAACGAGAAATCGGGGAGCCGAGTTCGAATTCCAGTTGAATTCATTGCATTCACTTACGCGCAAATACCCTTGGGAAAAGCTATTAATCCGTCTCTTCCCTCCAGTTATCGGTTAAATAACAGGACAGATTTCCTCTATAGCCTTAGCTGGCAATCAGTCTACCGCAGAAAGTAATGTCAACTTACTGCGGAATAATCTTCTGCCCAGTCAGATATCCCTTTTTTCGAGACATGCTCGCCCAAGCGTGTATCACGTATGGTACTTAACTGACTGACTGATTTTACAGTTAGAAAGGATTGCTTTCTACATAGTTGCTGGAGCCTGTCACTTATATCCATTTGGGCCATTATTATTTTTGCCTACTCATTTATTTTTTCAATATATGGATTCGGTGCTTTTTATATAAAATTTGTTGACCATTTCACTCATTTTCCCATACACCTTCGGGCTCATCATGGAGATGTTTCTGGTTTTATCGCCTCTAGTTAAAACTTTGGAGGTTTTATTTTATTTTATTTTTCCCCTCATTAGCCAGGCGTTTCTGGAAGACGCTCTTTATTTTTCTGAACCATTTTCTTTGTCCATTATACCAAACATATCTTTTCCAAATCAGTCAACTTATCTATAACAGGGGAGATTTTTTGGTTTTAAATTGAAATTTATCAATTTCATCATTACTTATGCAGAAAAAAACCAATGCTTTCCATCTTACTTTATTTACAATATTCTCATTTTTATTGAGATATTTTCTCTAGCATTCCGTATTACTATTTTCCATATTGTACTTATTTCTATGCTTGGCCGGCTTAGGAGATTTTTATAGCATAGCATATGCGCTGATTCCTTAAGTTTATGTTATTTCATGTGGTGTTCTTTATCAATTATTTTAATTACATCCTATAGAGGACGGTGATCCCCTTTCTCACTTCCATCTTATTGTTGTAAGGAAATGTTTGACCTTGTTTAATAATATAACATGTATTCATAATTGCCTGGTACAGGAATGTTCTTTAACGGTTACGCTAATTTCAAGATTTGCAATGTGTTTCTTTTCATTATTTATGCAAACATTGTTGTGCATATATTATAATATCTAGACACTTCGATACGAATACATTTTTTAATCGTTTCACCCCAAGCAAGGCGGCACCGCCACTAGGGTGCTACATAAGAAAAAAGTGTAAATTTAAGCTGGAGGAGAGGAAAGAGAAAGACGAACCAATTACAGGGGGTGTCGGAGAAAGGGCAATAGAAAATTGGGAATGCCAGTGTGAAAACAGTTGCGAAGATAGAATGAGAAAGGAAAAGAACAATATAGATAGGGTGATGGGGAAAGGACTGGAGTCAAATGAACGAGAGATGGGAATTGACATTGCATTTAAATTACTGGAGATTGTACCTGTCAGGGAAGCAAGTATACGGAAGGGAGTTCCACAGGCGAAAAGTACAAGAAAGGAAGCTGATAGAGTAGAAGTGGCGGCTATATTTACTTGATTTAACAGTAAAAGAGTGGCACCTTGTTGTCAGTATGGTTTCTTGTGGAGGGGGGGACTAGTGAGCTAAGCTCGTCAAAGCAGAAGCCATGAAAATATTTGTAGAGTAGACAGATGGAAGCCAGATCCCGCTGGTGAGAAAGCAGCTGGAGTCGAGTTGCCAGATCGGGACTGATCACGTTACAGAGTAGTCTATGCACGGTCAGCTGGTTGATTTTTATATATGTGCAAGGACTCAGACGGGAAAAAAATTCCTGGTTTGACACAGTGACCCAACCTTCCTAGCAGTCAATTTAGCTATTGATTCAATGTAATTGTTTCACTTGAGGTCGGAAGAGAGGGGTGAGACCGAAGAGGCGCGGTGTACTGCTTTCAGAGAGACTCGCTTGGTCCATGCTGATGGGGGATAAGAGTTAGCTGATCTAGCAGTGAATTCAATATCGTTATTCCTCTTCGTCAGCCGAGAATGTTGGTCCAAGAAGGCGCAGTGAGTCACTCTCTCATCACCAGTACGGAATTTTATGGAAACAGCTTCTTACTGTCTGATCAGTTGTGAACCAATCTCGCCATGCTCTATTGATATTGGCAAAGGTTTCGGAGGTACTGTGTCCAAGTTTGAAGATCATGTTTTGTCATGTTTATAATCAAGTGTTTCTATGCTTCAAGAATATTTCCGTCTGAAAAAAGTTAAAATCATTAAAGAGCACATATTAATTATTATGTATGCCAAAATTCACCTAATATAAACCGTGAATACTATGTTAAAATGGCTTTTCAAAATACAACATTTCGAGCAGCTATTATTTTTGTAACAACCTTTATATATATATATATATATATTAAGCTCTCTCTCTCTCTCTCTCTCTCTCTCTCTCTCACACACACACACACACACACACACACACACACACACACACACATATATATATATATATATATATATATATATATATATATATATATTAACCTCTCACACCCCGATTGAGGACTACGGAAGAATGGTAGACTTTAAAAAAACAGTAGCTACTCACGCATCTACGCATCGTTCATTCAGTAATGAATTCAATTTCTCTCGGCTACTGGCGTGTGTTTACATTGTACATTACAGAGCGCCCATAGCTCAGTGGTAGAATCATCGACTGATGTTATTCGGTCGGGTTTCAATCCTGGCTAGGAGCAATCGCATGCCTAACAGTACTGATGAGCTGTGATACAGAGAAAAAGATCTGTTTGTGGATGACTATATATATATATATATATATATATATATATATATATAATTATATATAACTAGCGGCGTTGCTCGGGTGTAATGAAAGCTTTAAAACTAATCCATGGTCCTGGAGCTCAGACTCTTTGGACGTTGGCACGAAAGACTAAAAAGCAATAGTTGTTTCCAGTTAAAGCGAAACTGTAGACTGGAAGGAAAATGAATGGATGTAAGTCAAATTTTGATTTCCTGCTATCGATATCAAATAAGTTTCTTTCGTCGTAAACTGAATTTTGAAGACGAAATAAGTCCTCTGAGTAAATGATATCATGGCTGAGACTAAGAACTACGATTATACCTACTTAAAGCCAAGCCCGAAGCAAAAACTAAAATAAAAATGCTGAAAAAATACAGACATACAGGCAGATAAACAGACACACACACAAACATCTTGCTTTATATATATATATATATATATATATATATATATATATATATATATATATTATAGATTTTCTGCACTATTGTAAGAACCTAACCTTGAAACTTCTGAATATCATTTCTTATGTCTTTGTCTATGAGTGTATCAAATTTGATTAAAATCGGACCACTCCGTCTATAACCCGATTTTTTCGATTATCGTTTTTCGATATTTATCGGGGGTACCTCGACACAAAACCTAGCTAAGAACACTCGCAGACGCTTATAGTAAAACTGTGTAAATTTTCAAGAAAATAGGTTCAGCCGTTTCGGAGTCTATAGGTAACGGACACACACACACAGACACACACACAGACACAGACACACACATACACACACACACAGTTCCATTTATAAATAAGTTTAGATGCGTGTGTGTCTCTATGTAGCCGAGTGTGTAGAACGTTCGAATCTCACCATGGTCGATTTGTCAGGAAGATGAATCCTTGATGTTATCGACCGAAAGGAGGTGATCACAGGACTTGTTCAGAATAGATAATAGGTCTCTCTTAAAAATCTGTATCTGACGTAATTGCAGTATAAACCAAAAGTGGGCTCTGTCGGTGTTGAGCAAATACAAGTTTCTGCAGTGGGGTTTAGCTAGCCACCCTGATAGACTTGTATCTTCGAATACGAGTAGCCAGTCATATATATATATATATATATATATATATGTGTGTGTGTGTGTGTGTGTGTGTGTGTGTGTGTGTGTGTGTGTGTGTGTGTGTGTATACACATATTTGGCTCTGTGAATAGATAATACTATTTACATGGAGCTCTCTACCTGAATCATTTTTAATCATATTAATATTAATAAAATTAATATTAATAGGATCTTTTCAGGGATTTTACCTACATGCCACTTTCTGTTTGGACATATATTTAAATTGTTTATAATGAAACAGCTGATTGCAATACATGGGGCGTTGTGTTTCGGTACTGCTTGTTACTTCATCAGGACTCATTAGGTACTATGAGGTACTAGTGGCCGTCACACCTTTCTTGGGGTGAAATGATTTCAAAATAACGCTGTATTTATATAATATTATTTATATTTACGTAATACCTCACATTTACGTAATCGATGTGTATCATATTGCACACGTATAAAACTGCATGAATATCACTATCCCTTGTTTCCTGTTCAGGAAGTGGTTTCCGGCTCTCTTCCTCTCCTCAGTGCTCAGTTTTGGTGCTTTCGCGATATTCCTGCGATGTGCATGGTCGGTGGCAACGTGTGTTCGTTGTGAGGGTACCATTTTCTGATACGTATTTCTGCTGCTCCCTGCATATTAGAAGAATCTATAGAATTAAGTTCTCGCTTTACTTCACGCACGTATATCATTAAAACAAAATGGCTGTAATAGATTGGCGATATGACCAGGCGAGCATTCAAACAGCAATTAACAGATGTCTTTATCGTCTGAACTAAGCACTCTTTCTTGATTATGAAATTCAAACCAAATGGCGTGTTACATCATTCGCAGACGAATCGCCGTCATATTTTTTTCTAACGACTGATACAGTTCGTAACCACGAAGGAAACGAAAGCTTACAAGTGTCACGTCATTGCCCTTCATCCTCTCGACAGTCCGTCATTTTACTTGATGTCTTTCATTAACCAAAGAGGAAAAAAATAACGGGCAGATAGGATAGGTGGGGAAATATAACGGGTGAAGGGAGAAAAGCAGAGGAAGGCATATTTCGATTATTACTTGGCAAAAACAGGTCACTTCCGGTGCAGGTGGCTCTTAGTCAATTAGGTAAATTTTGATGACTTCCATTTCCGGTAGTAATTTACTTCGTATTTGTCATTTTTCTTTCCAGAACTGCTTTAGATTTTTTCGTTTTAATTTTAAGACACAAAGCAGAAGAAAATTGAAAGTACAGTTTCTTTTTTTTTCTGATATTTTTTGTATCACACAGGGTGAGATAGATAAATTGTCGCACAAAGGAAAATGATACTGGCATCTCATTTTAACAGAAATACAAATAAGATGAATAAATTGTCGTCTAAATGATGCAAAAATAGGAACAACACTGACAACTCATTTTAAAAAGATATATTTATCCAAATTGCACAAAAATACATAGAAATAATAGAGACAATAAATTCAATAAAAGTACCATTGGCTTTAACCATGGACTCCAGACAACATGGGAATCTCCTGCAACTCTTCTGGAGGATTTAAGTTGGATGCTGCTATAATCCTTGCCTTCAGTTCATCTTAGAATAAATTTTGTTGGTCTCACGCTCAACTACGCTCATTGCATTGTGAGGAGTTCAATGGCCAGATGTAAGGAGTGATGTGGTCACATAAATCGTCTTATAGCCTTGACTTTGTACTCCTGCTTGTGTGGTATGGTGTAGAGTCCTGTTGCCAAACACGGGTTTTCTAGCAGCCACCCTCTTCACTAATAACGGTCATGTCACGTTGAATACACCGGTTCCCGCTCGATCACCGAAGTTAAGCAACGTTGAGCCTGGTCAGTACTTACGTGGGTGACCACTTGGGAATACCAGGTGCTGTTAGCGTTCACGGATGTGCGTTGTGGTGCGGTGGATGTCGGCTTGGAGGGGGAAATCGGTGAGCCGAGTTCCAATTTCTGTCGAGCACACTGCACTCACTTGCGCACTAGTACCCTTGGGAAAGGTATTAATCCGTCCGTTCCCTCCAGTTATGGGTTAAATAACAGGGTAGGACTTGGGACCCTGCCCTTAAACAAATCCCAATGAGACTTGCTCCGTCAGGGAGGAAGCCCGCTCAACCCGACTAGGGTGAATGCGGCATACATACATACATACCCTCTTCACTCAAGGTAGCACTACCTCCTCAATGCTGTCCATTATTCTACAAGTGTGTCAGCGTCGTTGATGTCAAGACGACAGGAATCGTTAGTTTTCAGGTTATATATCAATAGAGTCATGTGTTGAAAAATGACGAGTCAATTTTTGCCTAAATTACGTAAATTAGGTACTCTTTATTTGTCTATACTTCTGAAGTGAAGTTGCATTTCATTTACAGTGTTCAGACTGTTGTCCTCATTTTTATTATCATGTTTTATTCCTAGCACCTGAATAAGACCGGAGCAAACAACGGACGAAACATCGTAAACATGACAATAAAGACAAGGACAACAACACGAATAATGTAAATAAAGTACTCCTTGTTTTTAACGAGATTTTCCTGTTTTTTAACACTTTGTTGAGCTTTCGGAAGGCATCTTTTACTATCCGGATTTTAATGTCGTATTTTCCTTTCTTTATTAAAACACAGCTTAGATATTTTAGCATCTCTAACTTGTAATTCGCATGTTGGTCTCTTCTTTTTGCTGACACTAGTACATCAGAAAATTAATAAAGTGCCATACGCGATACACGCTTGGGTGATCATGTCCCGAAAGAGACATGACTGATTGGGAAGAATATTTTCCGGCAGAAGTTTGTCATTACTCTCTGCAGTAAACTGGTTGCCAACCAAGGCTATAGAATCCAATGTATTCTGCTATTTAACCCATAGCTGGAGGGAGAAGAAACGTATTAATACCTTTCTAGAACAATATTATTAGTATTAGAATAATACTGCTTCATATGATGAATATCATGGTTCTGCACAGCTGTTTTTAATCTAGGCAGAGTGTCAGGACATCACAGGAAAGATGGTGCAGTGGTTTTCTCTTTGCCTTATTCATAGCTTTAAATTAAGAGTTTCTCTTCTTGACTGTCTATCACTGCTATATTTTACTATTTAACCGGATACCCAAAGAAGGATTCATGGTTTCTCTCAGGAAGCCGTTCACACACACAACAGGCGATTGCTCACATTTTGCTGAATACGGAATGAAAATGACTCTTCTTCACTGTTTTCTAATTTGCGAGCTAGTGCGAAATTTATTTTTTCTGGCCAATAGAAAAAAGGATTGGCTCCAAGCTGGCGAAAAGACCAAGGCAAATTTCGCAAGCCTGTGTGAGATATATTCTAACCAATGAAAAGGGAGTGACTTACTAAGAAAAAGTAACAAACCGATGTCAAATAGCTTTTTGATATAAATAGAGAAAAAGTTGAATCAAAAACAAGGGAGTAGGAAACAAAGAGTAGCAAGAAAATAGTCAAATTGTTACCCGGCGACCCGAATTAGTACCCTCTCATTTTCTTTCTTGTGCTGCTTTCTTTATATTTCCTTTTTCCTCTTCACCTACTCGCCGTCCACAAAAAAAAAAGAGAGGAACAAAGGCGTTACTGCTAACTGTTGATACACACTGGAAATATGGACTTATCTTTTTATCTTTTTTTGCACAAATCACATTTCGCTAAAAGAAACGAACTCTGAAGTCTTTACTACTCTAACTTTCTCTTAGAACATTTTCACAGCTTAATAATTCCATACATACAAAATGGATGTTATTCTGCTCGATAAATACATTTTCACTTATTTATACAAACGAGGCATTTTTTCTTTTCAGCCTTCTGATAATTTTAAACTGTGGGGGACTTCGGTTATGTTTGGCACAAGGGTAATTTGATAATAATAATTGATATAATAGAGATCTCTATAATATAACAGTTATGCTAGCCGCGAACTAATGTATATTTCAATATGCTACTGATAAAAGTTATTTCATCATAAAAATAATGCACTATAATCTTACTCTCCGAAACAAAAGCAGTTTGAGCGGTTTGTCTTAACTAAATGTTCAGTAATCTTGTTTGGGAAAAAATAGAAATATGGGTGCTGGGATAAGACGTACGTCTCTGGTATAGCTTATGATCTACAATAATGTTTAAAGTTTCCAAAATGCAAGCTTAGTACTAAGGTGCTGTCTTCTCTCCGAGATTTCAATTAAAGCCAACGTCTTTGAAGATTACTGCCTGACCACCATAATAAAAAAAGGTGGCATTTACATTTCAGAACCATTGAAAGAGACATGCAAAGGTCAGATTACTTGGAGGCCATATGACAAGTTCAGATTTCAATTAAAACCGCCGCCTTTGTGCAAAACCACATTTTTTACTCGTAATTCACTCTTCTCATCAGAATTGCACATATATAACAAAATTTTCGATATAGATCAAAAGCCTCTCTGATTTAAGTTGTAGATCACAAGGGCGTGTAGATCACATCCTATAACATCATAAAAAATGTCTTAAGATCGCTCTTTACTGGATGTCCCATGCTTTTACTCTTGTGTTGTTCGGCTGAGTAGACATTACAAAGTTATGTTATCTTCAGCGCAAATCATGAGCATTTACCCCGGTAAAATGGTTAGTAAGATGGTTTCGAGAGCGATACGTTCGATTTTTCATTGTCGCTCAATTAGTGTGGCCTTATGCAGACGAAGAGAATTTTCATAAAATATATGAGGTTGCTGGGTGGCTGAAAGAGACGTGCATTTATTTCAAGAACTGTCGTCTGTATTATGGTTTAGCTAAAAGCCAGCATTTGTAATCCCGATTTTCAAGGCAGAAACAAAAAATAACACAAGCAAACAAAAATGACGGAAACAAAAATAACACAAAGAAACAAAACACACACACACACACACACACACACACACACACACACACACACACACAAAAGAAAAAAAATGGTGATATGGACAATCCTATTTCATTTCTACATTTTTCTTCAGCAAATTTACCTTACTGCTCAAATCTATATTATAAAGAGCCGAGGTCTCTTTTTTTTTTTTTTTTTGGTCATTTAAAATCGAAATCTTTAGGCCAGGAGTCGGGGTCTAACGCGTAAATGCCGTTTTTGTGGCTGGAGACCAGCCATCAGTGTATTCTCGGCTCGGTATACAGGGCAATATTTTCGTCAGAGCATTTTAACGGTGCTACTTTAATTTTAGATTAAGTTTTGGATGAGTTATACCAGTAATACGGAGTGCCAGAGAAAATCATTAGTGTCTAAAATTTCAATATGAGCTCTGGTAAAAAATACTAGAGAAAACCATTAAAATCAAAAATTGCAATCTGAACTCTGGTTTAAAAAAGTGGACATTAGGTTTATAAGTCCCAAAAATTCAGTTGTTTTTAAGGACACATGGCCCAGTGAATATAGACGTTGGTTAGTTCCTGTGACTTGACTCAAAGAGTTGTGAGTGTAAGTCTATCTTAGGACATATCACGTTGAATACACCGATTCTCGTTCGATCACCAAAGTTAAGCAACGTGAACCTGGTCAGTACTTAGATGGGTGACCGCTTGGGGAAGACCAGGCGCTGTAAATGTTCTGTGACGGATGTGCGTTGTGGTGCAGTGGATGTCGGCTTGGAAAGAGAAATCGGTGAGCCGAGTTCGAATTCCAGTTGAGTACCCTACATTCACTTAAGCACTGGTACCCTTGAGAAAGGCATTAATCCGTCACTTCCCTCCAGTTATGGGTTAAATAACAGGATGGGGTCTGGAGGCAACCCATTTAGTGTTGGTGTCACGATAAAAACACCCTTGGCAGTCCTGGCAAAGCATCAAGTATTCAGCTATTTGATAAGATTATGAATTTCGCTATAAACTGCGCCAGGGTTCCAAATGCACAGGGAATACTGGAGGGGTGTAGTGAGTTCTATTTCGGCTAAGGCCGCAGGACGACGACATAAGTCTATCTACTGTCCTCCTGATTACCGTTTTCTTTTCCTGCTCATTAGTAATTTTTCTGTTCCTAATTCTTCCATACACACTAATCCCTTGTGTCTTAGTGGCTTTACCGCCTTACATGAGGTCATACAGACTGAAAAAATGAAAGAAAAAAAGACGAAAAAACGTCATAAATAAATTACTTGTGTATGCTTCTTTACAATCTTAATTATTCCCCTTTAGGTGCAGTACACGATCAAGGACCTCCACTTGTCGCTCTTAACAGAAAGTGTTATCACTCCCAAACCCTGCGCCGCCATCCACTTGCTGAAGCCCATCAAGTATGTCACACGCTGTTTTTCCCAGTCTCTATTTCCCCTCTATCCGCCCTGTGAGTATTAGATTCTCTAAGCATTCCTTCCTTATTACGTGTCCCAGAAATTTCAGCTGTCTCTTCTTGGTGTTAAGTTTAAGTTTTCTTTTCATTTGCATTCTTTCCAAAACTTTGTTGTTGCTCGCATGTCGGTCTAATGGTTTTCTCATCATCCTTCTGTAGGACCATATTTTTATCCACTATTCGCTGCCATAAAGGAGGACATATATCACATAACAGTTCAGTACTCTTTTCTTTGTTTTCAACGAAATTGTCCAGTCTTAATACTCCAGACTTTCCGTCTTCTGAACACTTCACAGGTATTTCAATTTCTGTATTTGCTTGATTTTAGTATCCCCGACCTGTAGATGGCATTTTGGGCTCCACGTTTTTTACCTGTAATCATGCATTCAGTTTAACTACTCATTTAAAAATACTTTTGACTAGGTATTCTTAATAGGCCAATTCGAGGAGAGGATTAGTCTGACATATATATTTATCCCAAAATATTTAAAACAGCTTACATAAAAATACTCATTTCATACTATATAGATAAATATAGTAATACGTCTGTTGGAATTTCTAATAAAATTTCAGTCAATCGTGAATACAAACAAAATATATATAAGAACTAAAAATATAGCAGTAATAAATTCAGAAAAAGGAAAAGATTTCGTAAATAATACGAATGGATCCTAAAAATATTAGAATAAATATTAAAACTGATCCAAAAGAAAATCGATTTTTTTAAAATCGTATCACCCTGAGCAAGGCGGTAATGCCACTGATGTACAGGGGGCTGCATAAGAGTAAAAAGATTAAGTAGAAGAGAGTGACGAGGAAGACGAACCAGTTAGAAAGGAGCAAGAGAAGGATGGGAAAACAGGTGCGATGACAATTGCAAAGGTGGAGAGAAAGGAAAGGATATACGGGTTGGTGAAATAACTAGAGTCACGTGGTTAATAGATGAGTATTAACATTGCATTTAAATTCCTAGAGGTTGTAGCCGTCAGGAAAGCAAGAATATGGAAGCGAGTTCCACAGGCGGGAAGTGCGAGAGAAGAAGCTACAGGAACAGAATTGTCGTCTGCATTTTGTTAATCTAACTGTGAATGGGTGGGACCCAGTTGCCAATCTGGTTGCACGAGTAAACACCTGTTGCAGAGACACCAGTGACATAAGTTCGTTGGAGCAGTAGCCATGGAAGTATTTATAGAACAGACAAAGAGAGGCCACATCTCGTCGGTGGGGAAGTGGCTGTAGTCGAGCCGCCAAGTCGGTACCTATCACATTACTGATTCTCCTTTGGAGCCTGTCGAGAACACTGAGATGAACAGCAGGGGCGCCTGACCATATATGGCAGCAGTATTCCATGCACGGTCGAATGGTTGATTTGTATATATGCAGGATGGATTCAGGCGGGAAAAACATCCTGGCCCGACACAGTGACCCAACCTTCTTAGCAGTGGATTTAGCTATGGATTCAATGTAGTGGTTCCATTTGAGATCAGAAGAGAGGGTAAGGCCGAGGAGGCGCAGTGTATTGCTCTCAGGGAGACTCGTTTGGTCCATGCTTATGGGAGGCAGGAGAGGTTGCCTGTGATGATTGACAGTTAACGGCTTGGTCTTAGTTGCATTGAAATTGGCAAGGCACTTCATGCTCCAATTCACCACAGATTGTAGATCCCGTTCACGGTCAGCAGCAAGTTTATGGTTGTTCGCCACGACGGGTTTCTTACTGATGCGGGAGTAAATTGTGGTATCATCTGCGTAGATGCTTACTTGGCTCTTGATCTCATCTGGGAGGTCATTTATGAAAATAAGGAAGAGCGTCGGGCCCAGGATAGAGCCTTGAGGGACACCAGCGTTTGTGCTGTAGGATGTAGAGGCATGCCCATTCAGGACGATCTTCATTTTGCGGTTATTTAAAAAAGATTGGATTAGATCAAGCAAGCGTCCGGTAACACCGTAACCCCGTAGCTTGCATAGAAGGCCAGAGTGCCAAACCCTGTCAAAAACCTTGGAGATGTCCAGAGCAACAGCACGAGCCTCGCCTGACTCATCAAGGGCCTGGAGCATGTACTCCGTAATGGTTTTTAGCATGTCGGCCGTGGACCTGGCAAAGCGGAAGCCATACTGCCTGTCAGAGTAGAGTTTGTGGGCAGTAAGATGTTGAACTATTTCAGCATTAATTATGGCCTCGAACACCTTCTCGATGTAAAATAAATTTACTGAGCAAATATTTATTTCACATATAAATTCAATATTTTACATTTGGAGACTAGATATTTCAGCGGTTTATCAAAACCATCATTTCAGCAACAATGCAACAAATATTATGAAAAAAATTAATATGACAAAAGCATTTTGTTATCCTCCCTAGTATGATAAAAGACGTTGTGTATTTGTGTGCGCATATATATATATATATATACACTTCACTGCTCTACGGTATAATTATTGCAATAAAAAAATAAAATAATGCACTGTTAAAGAGCAAACAAGCAGCAAGAGTTTTCATAGCTGTTAGCAAAGTGAATGAACAGCCGACGCTGCCTCGCTATTGTGCTTTTTTCCATGAGTGTGACAGGAGGTGTATATATATATATATATATATATATATATATATATATATATATATATATACGCACACACACTTGGGCATTTATTATTCTAGAGAGGATAGCAAAATTGACTACATAGGATCACCCGGCCATACACACAAGTGAAACTTTTAGATGAAGCCTGAGCTTTGTAAATAAATGAACAATGTAACAAATGTATCTGTACATATGAAAAAAAATCGTGTACATCACAGGATATGTAATTTGATGCACTCCACTTTATGTATGCTTCGTGCGAAACTACATAAATATTTATTCGCATGCATAACAATGTATTAGTAAACAAACAGTGAAAAAAACAAAAACAAAAAAGCAAAATTTCCTATGCAACAATCTACTAACAAATGTTGTTTCTATAAGTATTCCTGGAATTTATGAGAATACATTAATTATTTTAACAAAAACAGACAGGTCTTCACATTATCCTTTCAAAGCGACTTATCTAGTTCTACCTACCGCCATAGATTAACTGCAAAAAATTAAAAAAACACTTAATAAAGTTTTGTCAAAATTTTTGATATAAAGAGGAAAAACCAAAGGATTTTTTTGATTAAATTATATTTTTGTTCCGCTTTAGAATATTCAAAATTTTCTTTTAATCTTTTTTTTTCTTTAAACGAGAAGGGGGGAAGGGGTGTAAAAATTACTATATAAATTTTTTGTGTTTTTTTTAATTCCCGGTGAAAAGCACATTGTTTTTTTTCCCAGAATTTCCAAATCAATTTCCGGATTTTGATGAAACTTTTAGGACTTCACAAATAAATGATATTATTTTAGGATTTTTTTCTTTACATCTGTTAACCTACTCCACTAAAATTTAAGAAATTTCGAAAATAAAATTTTTCAAGCGCTTAGTGATTATATTAATTAAAAGCAAAACAAATTGGAGGATTTAATTTATTTTCTTATTGTAAAACAGGACCCCACCATAATTACAGAAAATCTGCAATTAACTAAGACATTAATTAGAAAGCTTTTAATTGCTTCACGAATAGAATATATTACGGAAAACCTTGTCTTAATAATAAATGTCGATGAATTTTTACAAGAATTGTTTTCACATGTAAAAAATTATAATTTAGTGTTGAGTTGTGATGATGCTTAGTGCCAAGATTGTGTTTTTTTTCGGTGGTTTCCTGATAGAAAAGATATTTTGGCAAGCAGGTTTTTTGTCGTAAAGTGCTCGATATCGAGAAAGAGTTAAAAGAATTATTGTGGACAGGTTTGTTGCATAACTGAGCAGGGTCATGTCGGCTTCGAAGTTTTGTGAAAACACCATTACGATGTTTTCACTCCTCAAGGCTTTTTTCCATTTGATGTTATGTTCAGGTTTTATTCCTATGTATATGGAGCTTGTAATTTCATATTTTGGTAAGTGAGTGATTCTACCGATAGTTAATTACTTTTGATGGCATTTGTTGTTCTGACTTCTTTTTAATGTTGTATTATTTACATATTGTGATTTCTTTTTATTGCGTTATTATAATTTATAAAGTTTACGTCTTTTAAAATCTTATTTTACTTTGCAGAGATTAGATGATATTGTTATTAAGTAACAACTATATTTAATAGTCATAAATGAAAAAACGTATTGTTTAGCGACCACAAATAATTGAAAATAAATAAATAAAAATGTGTGTAAAAACGTGCCGGTTTTTATAAACATGGACGTTCATACATGACATTATCAGAAAATAAGAGTGATAACTAGATTAAATGTAACTGGAAAGTAACAAAAATTTAATAAAAAAGATCACATAAAATACTTTCCTAATTTTTTAAAGATTACAGGGTAGTAAAAATATTGAAAAAAACAAAACAAAAAACAAAAAACAAAAAAAAAACGCGTACGTTATATTCCTTAAATAAATTTTGCAACTATGTCCACCGTAAGAAAAAAAAATGATAAAGTACGGTCTATCAGTCAACATTTTAATTGGGGCTAAAAATGAGGCTGAAATTAAATTTTTTAGAGAAAAAAAGAAAAATATAGAAAAATTCTTCCAGTCAGTTTAAGTTAATTTTCAAACAGCTGAAAGTATTTTGCTTATTTTAAATATTAAGTTTATTAACTTGAAATTAAGACACAAACAAACAAAAAAAAAAAGGAAAAATATATATTTGTTAACCAGTTTTTGGTCATGATTAAATTAGAATAGTATACAACTTTATTAAAAAGTGCTTAATACATATATAATGTAGAGCTTTTAAATATTTTTCATTTGGAAAATAGTTATACATAATTCATTTTAAAACTCAGGTTTCACGAATCCGGTGGTATCCACGGGATGATCATCCTTGATCTATATACAATATCTATCTAATAATAAAAATATTAGATAATTATTAAAAATTATTAATAATTATAGAAAAGTATAGATTTTTTTAAAATGAATGTATTTTGCTTTAAGTGTTTTTTTGTCCATTTTTCAAACTTTTTCCAACGTCGAAATAAAAAAGATCAACCCCAGAAAAAAAGACACAAACTAAAAAACGATGCAAGCTCCATTCTGAAATAACATTGAAAATGCTATTTTCATCAATTGGGTTAGTGGAGCTTGTGTTGCCAAGGTTCTTAGTTTTATCTTTTTGAGACAAAGTTTCAGATCACTAAACAAGATAGACGACTTCGAGATAGAGTAAAATAATACTGCGGTTAACCCATTGCAAAAACAACCCCCCACCAAAAAAACCCAAAAAAACCAAAAACAAGAATCACCAAATTCTACGGATTTGGATGAAAATAACCCAATGAATAAATAAGGATTTAAATGATGTCAAAATCCTAAAATGTACTGTGTTTAATTTGCAATGTACGTAAATGTAGGCAGAAAAACCGAAAATGTTGATAATATAGCGAGTGTCATAAAGCACTTCTCAGGGCCCTCAGTCAGGTTTGACCACCCCCTTAACTAGCACTTCTGAACGTAAACTATTATACCAAAACACAGTAATTCAGCTACTTTATTGTCTTCAGTTTGGAACTTACATCCCAGTTAATGCGATCCCGGGTGGCTGATTTTATTTCGTTCATGGAAGAAAATGTTTCGCACGACCAGAAAGAACACAAATGGTCAGCATTTTTAAAGCCAATTTTTTTCATTGATGGAAAAAGAGTTGAGCAAGGAGTTCACTTCTGCAAGCATGAGATTCTCAACTCTGCTTTTTAAAGGTTTTTTTGTTGTTGTTAAAATAAGCTAATGATTCTACTTCCTTTTCTTGTAACTTCAGGTTAAATCGATTAATATTGTCTTCCACACTGCACTTTCTTGAAGTCTACGAATTCTAATCCAAGTTATTTAAATCAAGCAAAAGATATAGACAGCTTAAGATCATTAAATTGAAGTATATGAGAAAATTGAAAGAAATGTAAGGTGATATTTAATTCTCAGAATCGAATGCAACTCTATGAAAGTAAATGTTTGGCATCCTTTACTCTTGACGAATATCGTTTCAGTAGAGTCTCTCTTCTGCACTGTCAGTTGAAGAACTTGAAGTTAAGTGATTCTTTAATAATAGAAATGTCAGCTTGTTTTCTTCTAGTTTTGAAAGCTTTAATATGGCCAAACGTCAACAGCACAACACGACCATTACCTTGGAATATTGTTTTTTATTCGAATATTGTAATGAACTGTGAATCTGCCAAAAAAAATTAAGTTATTCAACCATTTCATGGATAGTCTTTTTCTTTATCGCTTAAGACAAGTCTTATACGTTTGAGCAACTCCACAAATCGATTTAACACTTAGACACGGTTTAACCGACAGACATTGTTGTACATGAGCAACTCAGAAAATTGGCTGTTAACTTCATTCAATAGCTTGGTGAATTGACGTTAAATGTATGAGCAACTATAAAATTAACTTTTCTTTTATCACAAGGGGTATATTTTCTAAGAACTCTAACGTGTTTTGTACAGAGTATATTTATGCAAATTGTAATGAAATTCAAGTAAATCGCAATTTGCTTCCTGTTTCAGTAATTGTACAAATCCAGCCTCATCGATTCTTAGAAAATTTCCGAACAGTATTAGTCTATACTTCTGAGATGAGGTAGTATTTACATTCTTTGGACTCTTGCCCTCGTCTTTAGAGCCACGTTTACGACTTTACGCTCGTTGTACGCTCCGGCCTTCTTCAGGTTCTAGGAATTTTGAACCGAAACCTTTATTTCGATCATTGGGGAAGATCGTCCTCGTTCTATGTGCGATGCCACTACCGGATGCCATGTAGTTATCTCCCTCGAACTCAATTCTAAGGTATTTGTTCACACCTGCTGTAGTCAGGTATTGGATATAGACCTTGGTTACTTGACTGAAAGTATTGTGATTTCAGTACCTGGCTACAGCAGTGATGAACAAATCAAAATCTTAGAGAGTTGAGTTCAAGGGAAATATCTACATAGCACCCAGAAGTGGCATCATACATGGAATGAGAATGATATAGTCCAGTGATCGAAATAAAGGGATCAGTTCGAAATTTCTAACACCTGAAGAAGGCCAGAGCGTACAACGGCCGAAACGTCGTAAACATTGCAATAAAGATGAGGACAACAGCCCGAACAATGTAAATAATGTATTTTCGAACAGTTTAATAATTTCTTTTTTCAGTTTATTCCTTATATCTTGCCCTCTAGTTTTCTGAAAGTTTGGTCAGTTCCTTCATTATATTTCCGGTAGGAAATCTTGCAGCAACTGGAAGACGAGCAGAACTGATGTAATGTCTGCACTTTGATCCAAACAAATTGAAAACATGCCTGTGTTTTTCAAAATTAGTAACAATTGATCAGTTACATCCTAACGATGATTCTCTCTTTGACTGTATATCTAGCGTTCGGCAAATCATTAATTCTTTTGAGGATGTTATGTTAATTCTGAAAGTCTTCAAAAGCAACATCTGAGCAGTTAAAGGCGGTATCTACCGCCAGAGGGCGGGTTCTTAAGCGTAGCGATACTAGAGGACATCTGAAAACTAGCTTCAGAAATATTCTTGTTTTGTTGTTTAAAAGATCCTTTTGAAATTTTTACATTGTTTCAATGATTGCCTTACTTTTCTCTAAATCATTTTCTCCATCTATCACTGAGGAAGGAGATTTGGATGATTGCTTTCAAAATGGTGCTTAATATTATGATTAGTACATAAAGTATACAATTGTGGCACAAGGTCGTAGGGGAAGGCAGGTCATCACTGATTATTCGACACCAATCTAATTTGCAGCGCTTACTGGATTGCTGTATGATGTCGGTTCTTCAATATGGCAGCGAATGCTGAACAATATCAAAGATGAAGGAAAAACTTGAAACAACTGAAATGTGGTTCTACAGAAGGATGCTGCGGATATCATGAATCGAGTATGTGAGCAATGATGAGGTTTTGGAAAGGATAGAAACGAAAAGTTAATTAATACTGAGCATCAGGAAAAGATATCTAAAGTTCCTGGGACATGTAACAAGATAGGAGGGCTTGGAAAATCTGATACTCACAGGTTATATAGAGGAAAAAAGAGACAGGAGAAAGCAGTGGGTAACATACTTGAAGAGCCTGAGCAAGTGGACGGCAGGACGGGGTTTGGGTGGAGTAATAGAAGAAAGCATGCTAAGAGCCACCAGGGATAGGGAGACGTGGATCGCTACGTTCTGAAGGAACATGGCACATAGAAGAAGATGAAGGATATTGAATAAGCTTGTTACAAATGACTTCTTGCATATACAACAAAATCTATTTTATTTTGCCCAAAGACACCAAAGTTTTTACTTTACTCTTCGTAAAAAAGCCACCCACTAACACCATGGTTCCCAACCCCGGGGTAAATTACCCCAGTCGGGTAATGAGCCTATATTTTAGGGGTAATGGATGTTTGATTTGGGAAGAGGCAATCAGCTTATAATTTCATACTGTGTCCTTGGAATGAAGACCAAGAAACGTAGCAGACTCAACGTGTCAAACGGCGCCCGAATAGCCCTTTCAGTTACAAAGCCAAGAATAAATAAACTGGCACTGACACAGGCAATACAAGCTCAACACTCACATTAAGAATCACTGGCTAGGTTAACTATACCTCTGATTATTATAGATTGGTACTATTATATTGAATAATTTCCATTGACTTTGTCTGCTTTTGATGTATGAAAATATAATTACTTCTTTTCCTATATTACAGGTATTTGTTCATCGGGGTAATGGATAATAGTGAAATTTTGGGGTAATCGCAGTAAAAAGGTTGGGAACCTATGCAACACATCACTAAATAAATCCGGGGCCTAATTAATAAAACAATAACTTTTAGGCAAAATTCAACGCTGTTTTTAGAGAACAATTTATCTTTAGCCTCAAAATACACCTCGGTTTCCGATATCACTTCTTCATTGGAGCCAAATCTCTTTCCCTGAAGCATTCTTTTGAGATCTGCAAACAGCCAGTTGTCGCTGAGGGCCAGATCTGGAGAATAGGGTGGATGCGGAAGCAATTCAAAATGCAATGTACTTAGTTTTGCCGTCGTTGCGATCGACATGTGACACGGTGCGTTGTCTTGGTGAAAGATTACTTTTTCTTCTTCATTTGTGACCTTTTTTTTTTTTTGCGATTTCTACCTTCAAATGCTACATAATATTCGCTGTTGATGGGTTCTTCTTTTCTCAAGGTATTGCGTATCCTAAAGTACGGAGGCCAAAATCTTGCCTGCTGATGTTCGCATTACTGGTCGCTTTGGACGGCTTTTACCTGCTGCTGTCAACTCAGCTGACTGCCGATTTGATTCCGGAGTGAAGTGGTGGATCCATGTTTCATCCATTGTCATATATTTGCGCAAAAACTCCTTGTTGCGTTGGAACAGTAGCAAACAACGCTCTGAATCGTCGACGCGTTTTTGCTTTTGATCGACTGTGCGAAACGCGGCACCCACTATGAACACAGCTTTCTCATTGACAAATGTTCATGAAAAATGGTGAATGAACTACCTTCTAGTATGTTCAGCTCATCTGCTATCTCACGCAACTTAAATTTACGAAGGGCCAAAACCAGTTTGTGGATTTTTTTGGTTGTTTTCCGGGACAACTGTCGATTTTGGGTGACCAGAGCGTTCAGCATCATTTGTGTCTGTACGACCGCATTCAAACCGTTGTTTCCGACGGAGCAGAGTCCGAATAACACTTATCAAGCCATTGATTTGTTTAAACAGTACTTTTCCCCCATCAGAAAGCAATGCTTTATCAATACACGAAATTAAGATTTTTCCATTGTTTTGAAAATTCTTAACAGTAACTTCATTTAACTTATTTTTTAAACTAATAATCCGATTGGGTCCAAATTTTGTCACCTGCTTTTTAAAGGTTAGTACTTCATAAAAATCATATAGATTTTTTTTAATTAGTAGCGCCATGTATATGCCAGGCTTATTGAGTGATGTGTTAGATTCTAATATTATTTTCCATTACGAGTTTATTTTTACAGTCTAAAATGAATCCAGAAAAGTCACAAATTGTAAATTATCCGAATAAATACTAAAAATAGGTTAGACTACGACTGATAAAAAGGCAAAGAGAGAAAACCTTCTTACAAAACATAAACGTCACCGAGTATCAGCGAGATATATATAGGTATAAACACGACACAAATGTTAGATGGTATCTAATTCTCAGAATCGAATGCAACTCTATGAAAGTAAATGTTTGGCATTCTTTACTATTGACGAATATCTTTTCAGTAGAGTTTGAGTTTTGTTTACCGGCATATCAACACCTCTATGAGTTATTTAATGCCAAAAAAATGCGAGTTTTAAGGTATTTTTTAATGTTCGGTTATAGTGAGAAGGTTGATTTAATGAAAATTATTTATTCTTCTATTAGTCAGTCTCTTCTCCCCCCAGCTATGGGTTAAATAGCAGAACAGATTGGGTTCTGTAGACTTGGTTGGCAACCAGTGTACCGCAGAAAGTAATGGCAATCTACTCTGGGAAAATCTTCTGATCAGTCAGTCATGTCTTTTTCGAGACATGATCGCCCAAGCGTGTATCACGTACGGCACTTGATTGATTAAAACAGACTTTTCAAATTATTTTGAAAAGTCAAACAACATTCATGGGGAGGAAATGGATTCAAGGATATTTGGCCGAAAGTGAAAGTAACAGTCACGACCAGAATTCGAACCTCTCTTGGAACAGACCCCAGATATTTAAATTTTTGTACGTGTTTGAAAGTAAATAGTCATAATGAGTTTATATTCCTCATCAGTGGTCAACGTTCGATCCTAGGTAAAAAAAAAAGGCCGGATTTCGGGATTTTTTTTCTGAAGACAAGCCATCTTCATTTATCCTGGTGATTTTCTAAGCGTAACATAGATGTAGGTCGAAAGTATGGGATACCCCGTGAGGATCGAACTCACTATTCACTTGTTATTGTTGCTATCATTTCATCCATAGCGATCTTTTCCTATTCAACATATGTGCTAAATATACTTTGTTTTGTAGTCCCAGGTGATGTAAGCCTAGATGTGCGGTTGGTGTAATGGATAATGACCTGGAATTATTAAATATTCAAAGAGCCGAGCTCCATTTTCATTATATTCACTTACCCTCGGGAAAAATATGAATATGGCTCCTTTTCCTCCCAGCTATGGGTTAATTAGTAATAATTCTATTATAAAGCATTATTATCTCTAAAAAGAAATTTTTACAATCTAAAAATATTTTTTGGCTTTAAATAACCTGCAAGTCGTTGGTAAGCCGTAGAAAACCAATCAACCGAGCAATACTTTGTTTTGTATGTGTTATGGTGCCCTGTATATAGGAATGGACACTTTCTCCGTCAATTAATAATAACCTGAATGACTTCCGGGGACGCAGCTGTAAGGCAGTCGAGACGCAGCGTAACTATACAGTTCGAACGTACATTTCTATTTGCCGACTACTTTGTATATATGTTCTGTTATTTTAATACACTGGTTTAACCTACCTTCTTGTTTCCGTGTCTTACTTCTTGGCCCTAACAGGCCACAACAGTATGCATTTGTAATTGTACACTCGTTAGGGCGTGTTGACGATTCGTATATTTGCAGACCTGGAACAAGTATACAAGCGCAAAATTGGGAAATGGAGACCCAAGTCCCAATTCCAGATGAGTTCATTATGTTCACTTGGGAAAGATATTTATCCGCCTCTTCTTCCTCCAGCTATGGGTTAAATAATAAGACTGGTATTGCCAAATCATTATCTTTTAAAAAATGTTTTCTGTCACAAGATCTAGAAATTCCTAGTCACACAGTATTACATCGTAGTCACTGGCCTTGCCCTCATCTGACTGAGAACAGAAACACTAGTTGTGACAAGAAATAAAACACTTAAATGTAGAGGGGCTATAGAAGGGAATTCAGTCCTCTCCCGTTTTTACTGGAGCTGATAATTAATCAGAAGATTAAATTTGTGTTTTTCGCCTCGATATACAGCAATGATTATTGGGCATCATGTGCCTAAATTCCTTACTGTCATTAATTTTAAAATTAAATCAGAAAACTTAATTTTCTTTCTTCCTCCGTCCAAACATTAGCTTCCATAGTCTTACGGGGATGGACTAAAAATTCATAAGCTGATTATGAATAACTGATGGTTGTGCTTTGAAATCTTGCATATATTAATTTCAACTCTTCCTATTAAAAACGGCATCGTTTCTTTTCAGATAAACAGACATCTGACTGTTTGAAGAAGATTGTTCATCGGTTAAAAATCATCAATAACAGATACGACATCATCATCACTGCGCTACTGTTTCTAATCAAGTATTATTTATGTTGTTTTTTTAATCATCTCACCCCAAGCAAGGCATTCCACTGCCACTATTGCGCATGGGGATACATAGGGGAAGGTAAAGAGAAGGAGTGGTTAGACATAGGGAATGTCAGGAGGAATGAATGTTAGACATAGGGAATGTCAGGAGGAATGAATGTTAGACATAGGGAATGTCAGGAGGAATGAATGTTAGACATAGGGAATGTCAGGAGGAATGGGAGCAGGTTAGTGTGTTAGGAGGTGTCTATTGACCTTACATTTAAACTCCTGGAGATTGTATCCGTCGGAGAAGCAATCGTGTGGAAGGGAATTCCACAGTCGGGAAGTGCGAGGAAAGAAACTGTTGGAGTAGAAGTTGCGGTTGCATTTTATCGGTTTCACTGTAAAAGGGTGGGATCTAGTTGCTAATCTAGTATCTCGTGCAAATTCGTATTTAGGGGGCACCAGTGATCTAAGTAAATATTATGTCGGGCAGCAAGTGATAGCAAGTAGTGGATATCAGCCATTGAAACCAAGGATGCGTCCTGGAAAACTGTCATGATAAAACAAGATCCTTTTCCTCAGTTTTCTTTAACTTTTGTCTTAATAGCATTTCGTAACTGCCTCAGACTCTCCATTGATAATGGGTCTGTTTGAAAATATTCAGTAAGCACAGTGCTTTTTGAATCTCTCAGAACTGAGGCCATCACCATCCCTTCAAAATGAATGACCTGCTTTGTAGCAGCTTAGGAAATGTGTTTTCCCTGCATGGATTGCATCTTTGTCTCTGGTTCAAAATCATCACTCATCCTTGGTTAGGGAACGTTCAAGAAAACAAACTGGAACTGCCTCAAATAATGTCAGATTTCTCTCTGATTTGGCTAGCCTGTGCGCTTTTTATCAGAAGACGTGAGACACACCAAGCAGAAACCTTCATAATGCCAAACTCATTGTGCATAATATTCTCAATTTTCTTCAGAAATATGCTAATAGCATTTGCTTTTTGATTTACTGTTAATCGCCTGTCATCCGTTATCAATTTTTACCTCGATGGCAATCTTTAAGAGTCTTCTTTTTGCTTCTAAATTCAGCTGCTCACTGTTTCACTGTCGATAAAACCGGAGCGTCATCCCATAATGTAGGAACCATGTCAGCAAGAATATCCTCGGGACTAAACCCTTTTTTCTGTGGGTACCTGATAACACCATGATGTCAAATATTTCAAGAGATTTCACTACTTGTTATTTTTTAAGTCTTCTTTGAACAGCCATCTGTTCATTTACCTCGAAAAAACATAATGCCGTTAATAAGAAGAAACATTGAAATTAATGCATGCAAGATTTCACAGCTCTAGCGTTACTCCTTCGTTTAAGCCTATGAAGTTTTAATGAAACCAGCTAAATCTACCTCAAACAATGTCAAATAGTTGCATAATTCGATCAGAATATGCAATTTTGATCCGATGCTAGAAGATGTGGCAGCCACCGAGCATAAACCTTCATCATGTCAAGTTCATTATACAGAATGTTCTCAGCTCTCTTACTGGCTATGCTAACAAAATTGGCGATTTGATTTACAATCAATCGCCTGTCATTTATAACCAATTTTTTCTATGAAGTTTCCAGACCCCTCTTCGTAAATAGGTGGGGGGGATCTATAAGTCATATTTCATGAAATAAGTACAATCGAAAAGCAAAAATAATGTTTACATTAGAATAATAGACACTATTTACGTTGTTCAAACTATTGTCCTTATCTTTATTACCATGTTTCGGCTGTTGTACGCCCCGGTCTTCTTCAAGTGATTGGAATTTCAAACCGGACCCTTTATTACGATCACTGGGGTAGATCATTATCATTCTATGTGCAATGTCACTTACGGTAGCCATGTAATTATATTCCTTTAACTTAACTTAGTTACTTTTTCACCACTGCTGTAGCTTGGCATTGAACTCACAACTCTGGATCAAGTCACTGAGACGTCTTCATCCACTGGGCTATGTCACATTGAGAATAATAGAATTAAAACTATTCATTTTATGAGAAGATTAGATAAAAAATATATTGAATCATAAATCTTTAAAATTAACTTCTTTTTTTTTTATCTCCGCGATTTTTAATATCTAATTTAATCGCTCCACTTTCAACCACCACTTTTGACATCTGACTTAGCCCCTCGACTTTTTATATTCTGGTGCCTTGACTGTGATAGCAGTAAGAGATATTCAGTAAAAATGCATACTTCCTGAAAAAGCCGAACAATCATGACGCGATTTTACCGGAAGATTAGGTATTTGTCTTCGTTTCCGCCGGAAGTGAACTCTTAATTAGTTTTAAAGAACTTCAACGGAAATACTTTTTGTTTTTCCTGCAGGACAGTTTTTTTATTAAAATCACGCGTTGAAAAGTTCAGTAAGTAAAAGATGGGGTCTGTTGGAGATAAAACAGGTTTGAAATCTTGTGGTGTCACATTTGAAACCCGTCAAGGTATAATTTAGTTCTTGTCACAAAATGCCAAGATCCTCAGATATATGTTAGACGAAATTATAAATAAAATCGCCTTTGCTTTTGGCTTTTTACTGCACAAGCCAAGCCTTTGAATTTATCACTTTTCTATTTTTAGAATTATTTAAAGATGCTAATATATAATACTAAACTGCAATTTTCACAGAAACTCTGCTATGTGTAACTTATGACCAAACACTTATGATATTCAGTACATTTTTGATACGAGAATGTGCCCAATACATGGTTCATAAGCCAAATTAAGATAAGGCGTTAATATTAAAATTTTTGTATGTATATATATCGTTATAAATATATATATAGAGAGAGAGAATAAAAAATGTGAGAGGCCGTGAACGTTTTATTTAAAGTGTATGTTTATTGTTGTTTAAAAATATGTTTAAAAATATGTTATGATTTTTCAAGTGTCTATATTGATATTTGTGACGCTACACGTGTTTCGAGTCTAAGATTGACTCTCTTCAGGCGAATAAATTTGTGGTTTTACATATTTGTTTCCATATCTTTGTTTATATAGTTAAGCTGACAAGCAAACTATAACGTTTTATTTTCCTTCACGCGCACGTTAATAACGGCAAACGCGTTTAGGAAATTTCATTGCCAATACAAACTGCAAAGAGGAACGATCGTTTTATTTCATCTGCACGCTTTTTGGTGTGTTTTTTATGTCGTTTTGTTGAGCGAAGGCTTGTATTTTTTTATGAATCTTTCTTCCTGCGTTAATAATATTTCGTAGTCTGTATTTTGGTAAATAGGTGTAACTTTGAAATTGCCATTACTACATTCCTGCATATGTTGGGAGACATATAGTTTCCTGTTGTATGATAATCTTATATTGCTTTTATGAAGGGATATTCTATTATTCAAGCATTGTGTCGCTCCCTCGTATATCTTCGCGCATTTGTCGCATTTTAGAGCGTAAGCTACATTTTTCGAGTCGCAGGTCAGATCCGATTTTATTTCGAATGTAGTTGCGTTTTCAAACTGGAAGTATTTTCCTTCTATTGTTATGTTGCATACTCCACATCTTTCTTTGTTGCCTTTTGTGACCCCCTGTGTTGTGTGGTGTTCGAATTTCGATGAGGTTAGGATTTTTAAATTTTGGGGCTGGCATTTGCTGTTAATTATTTTGGTTATCGTTAAGATTTCTTTTATTTTTTCATTATTGTTGAGTAATTCTATGTGGGCTTTGATCTCTGTGAATAATTCTGTATTGTTTTTGTTGTGTGTGGAAACATATATATATATATTGTAATTTTGTTATTACAATGGTTTATAAAAGCATTATATCACTACACAAAAAAAACCTGTTTCAGAATATTATTCTTCTTTAGATGATATTTTAAAAAGAAATAGTGAAACTGAATTATTTTAGAAAATATAAAATGAATTCATGTTTATTCAGAAACTTATTGAGGGGGTGGCTGGAGGAAGGTAAACAGTATGATTATGAATGTATCTGTATTACTCAATCAAAAGTGAGAATTAGATTGAACTATGAAATTCAACATTTAGATCGCATTTAGGAAATTGTTGCGTTATGTCATGAAAAAATGACCCTTTTTAACTTGTCTAGGGAAGATACATACTAGGAACATACATTATTCAAATGTGTAGGCATTAGTTTTTGACAGCAGGTTAGATTTTAGATTTTTTAAATTAAATTTTGATACCACTGGAATTGTTAAAGGGGCTAAATTGTTTAGTTGGTTGGTTGGTTGGTTGGTTGGTTGGTTGGTTGGTTGGTTGGTTGGTTGGTTGGTTGGTTGGTTCATTCGTTTAACCATCATATCAACCTTGATTAGGTCATTTAATGTTGAAAATTGTTTTCATTTGTTTTATTTAGTTTATTTGTTTTATTGTTTTTGTTTGATTCATTGGGATTTGTTTTAAGATCAGGGTCCCCAAGTCCTACCCTTGTTATTTAACCCATAACTGGAGAGAAGGGAAGGATTAATACCTTTCCCAAGGGTACCAGTGCTTAAGTGAATGCAGGATATTCAACTGGAATTCGAACTCGGCTTACCGATTTCTCTTACCGAGCCGATATCCACTGCACCACAACGCACATCCGTCACTATACGCTTACAGCACGTGGTATTCCAAAGCGGTCACCCATCTAAGCACTGGCCAGGCTAAATTGTTTAGGTTAGCATTTGAATTAAGTAATTATGGTATACTAAGCTATATTGGAGCTATTAAAACCAAATAAGTATTGTGTGGGTCATTAATTTTAATAAAATATCTTTATGGAATATTAGTGCATAAATTATAAATGAACACTATAATTAACTTTCAAAGCTACCTATCAACTTCATAATCTAACCTATTTCTTACTTTTAATTGAGTAATATAGACATACCTATAATGATATTGTTTAACTTCCTCCAACTACCCCTCCTTAACATACTAAATAACCATAAATTCATTTTATATTTTCTAAAATAAATATTTTTTAAAATATCACCTGAAGAAGAACAATAATCACATGAAATTGTGTGTGTAGTGATATAATGCTTTTATAAACAATTGTAATAGCAAAAATACAATATTAATTTCTACTTTGTAATGAGAACTTTTTATAAACGTAAATGTAACAAACAGGTTTTTAATCTATCTGTTTTTTCACTTATCTATTTAAAATTTGTGTATTTAAACAGCAAAATCAGTTGTCAACGTTACAGCTCATTTCTGACATCTTTCAATTATAATACGCGAAAGATTATCCGTGAGTATGAACTGATTTTATTAAAAATAAGCAGACACAATATTTGCAGTTTATTTAATCTGACATGTCTAAAAGAATATATATATATATATATATATATATATATATATATATATATATATATATATATTTCATTTGTAAACGAGTTTTACGCGACCTAGGTTTCTTCCATGTGGTGTCTTCAGGCGATTTACAGTAACTGCTCTTACCGCTTGTTTTTAGGAACACTCACGTAACGCGGGATTTTTTGAACGTTCACGTAACTGGAATTTTTGAACACGCTATTTTTTAAATTAGAAGAAATTATAACGTTTTTATCAATGTTTGTATGACCCTAATAAGTATTTCATGGTATGGTTACACTTAGTCATAATTTATGTTCTTTCATTTAGCAAGTCATTTTTGTTTGGGAACGACATTATAGCTTACTTTTCTTTCTGACACAGTCTACATATTTTGCCACAGTTGTAAAGCCTGGCTGTTTTCACTATACTCCACGTTATGTCTGGGTCTTTTCCATATTTTAATTTTAGTTTCCACACGTGGCTAGCCAATTTTGTACATTTTTTTTAAATATATATATGGGAAGGGAAAGAGACAGTTATAAGATATGGTCAGGTGTAGGGAAAAGTATCATGGGTTTATAAAGCAGCTGTTACTAGACTGTCGTCTGCTACAGTTCTATTTATCCTCTGCCGGCTATCGTTTGCGTCGATATCTACACTCGCTACACATGCGGATTACGAATAAGAAACAAACTTCATCAAACATCTATATGCATTCGTGGTTCGGTATCAAGTCTTATAAGAAATTTCTTTATCGTTTCGAATTTCTGAAAGTCCGAAAAACAGAGCAGCTGGAATTCTGCGATAAAAGCAGCAGCAGAAGACAATAACAGGAAAAAACAAAAAAAAAAAAAACAAACTGTCTTTGATATGCGAAGATATTGATGCCATAGTTCAGCCAGTACAGATCAATTGTTGGGAAGTAGGAGCCTCCGACCGGAAGGATATACGAGTAAGTCATCTGTCGGTATAATTAACCCTACATACCGAGGAAGCAGATCAGGTGATCTTGAGGTCTCACAGTAGATGGGAAAAAGTAGTGTCGAGTGATGATAGCGTTTGTTATATTGGTTCCATATTCTAATGTCTTTGAGTTTCTTGCTTCATGTCCTGTTCTCTGATTTCAAGAATTAACAAGCAGGTTCGCATTTAGAAGCTTCCATCTCCGTGAAGACAAGTAAGAGGATAATTTTTAAATGCGTTTTAGCCAAGAAAAAGATAAAATAATACGGACTACAGCCTCCTTCCTTCCTACCATTTTTCTTTCTTAGTATAATTCATTTCTTTTTCACCATTTTCTTTTAAATCGATCTCTAACTTTCTACCTTTATTAACCCGTTTCTTTCTTTCTTTCTTTCTTTCTTTCTTTCTTTCTTTCTTACTTTCTATCTATCTATCTATCTATCTATCTATCTATCTATCTATCTATCTATCTATCTATCTTGTTTCAAATACTGATTCTTAAGGCAATTAGATCTTTTCCCTTTATGAAACCGTCTTAGAATGGGATCAGGATTAAATGTCACATTTATTCCTGTCAATTGTTTTAATGACTTTCTAAACCTTGCAAAATCTCAAAGAACTAGTAAAAATTCAATAATTTTAGCGGGATGCTATTTGTCTTTCTCTTCTTCGTTGAAATTTTGAGATTAACGTATACTGGATTTTGTCATTTGTCTTTTAAAATATTATCTTTTATGAAATAGATTCTGTTTCTGATACAATTACATTTGCCAATTTTACTTGGGTTCTTAGTGAATTCATCTTACATTTGTTTTTTTTATTCATATCAAAGCAACAGAACTTATTGAATGCATTTACTTACACACCATCTATCCATTACACTCGTAGACCTATAAATATTTAATCAGATTTAATCTAGTCTAACCTTTGACTCTAAGTGACGTCGGCACAATCATGGAGAAGAGAACTGAATTTAGACAGGTAGGATTCTATCAATGAATACTGACAATACCATTCGGCCGGTGCAACGGTCTACTCTCTCATGCCTTCCCAACGAATCTCTGGTACGTGGTAGTGGTGGTGGTGGTCGTGATGGTGGTGGTGAGGGTTCCAACTCTACTACATTTCAATTTTTATAAGGTAGTATTCGTATAAAATACATATATTACTGTTACCCAGTTATGTGCTATAATAGATCACATGCAATAGAGGTGAACAATTCAACTAGAAAAATTGAAAATAAATACCTTTTTGGTCCTGTTACTGGATTTGCAAGAGTCCCGTGCCACATTCGTTTGAATCTATGATATTGGTCCCCAATTCAATTTTCATAAGGTAATATTGATATAAAATACAAATTTTATTGTAAATAATTATGCCCAATAATGGATCATAAGCAATATAGGTGAAGAATTCAACTCGGAAAATGGAAAAAAAATCCATTGTATCTAAATACAAGCTCCATCTTGAATAAATTGATAATGTTTTTGTGGGATCTCACATTTTTCTATGATAATGGACTCGACTTGAGTATACATATACTCCTGCCATAGAGAGATCAGGATCCGATCCGTAAGTTACCGTAAGAGATCCGTAGGTTACCGTCAGCTACCGTAAGATACCGAAGTTTCACAGAGAATACCGCGTCAGTAGTCATACTAGCTCTGAGCTCCACTCAGCCAGAATAGTATTACACAGCACTCGTCAGTTCCGACGTGGACATCCTAATTCTAGCACGGCTTCACTTCAAAGACTTGTATATATATATATATATATATATATATATATATATATTCCTACTAATCGTATTCCTGGATTACTAACCTGCGTTCAAGTTACGGTTAATATAATTTATTTTTCTATCTCAAATATCTGTTTTGTTGTTCATTATTTTGTGCTGTTCTCTCATCCGGAATCCACAGCAAATGTTGTGTTGCAATTTTTAACATCCACTTGAGATTTATCTTGTAAAAGTTAAATAATTTTAACACATTCAATAATGAAGTTTACATAGGTTTTTTTTTTTTCCGAGACTTAGCATGAACAAAACAAATTCATGGATTTGGTTAAAAAAAAAGACTTCAGAATGATATCATAATCCACAAAAATCTTTCATCCTTTAACAGTCAACTGTACTAAGTTTAATTTGCAGCATATTATGGCGTACTGTACTCTAGGCCTACTCATGGTGCAACAGAGATCGAAAACTGGAGGCCCATGGAAAAAAATGTTTAATTTTCGGAAATTTTGGAAAAAAAATTAAGTTAACTATTGTAAAAAATACTTAGATTAACATTTTGACCCATACCTGAGAATAACAGGGTGTGTTAAAAGTTAAATAAATTAAAATATGTATTTTTATTATGAACGCTGCTAAATATTAAATAAAACAAAGGGGTATTAAAGATTTCTGATAAAATATACGATCCCAGTAATGTTGAAATAGAAACATTCTATTTACTGGTCTCACTGCACCCTTTATTCAATCTACCTACAGAAATTGAAAAAAGAGTCCGGTTCAAATTTCCATTAAAGGTACCAGGTTCAACAAGCAATACCTGAAGAAGGCAGGAGGACATCAGCCGAAATATGTATATGAAAATCAATCACCTCAGAAATATAGACAGATAAAATAAAATCATTCTCTGAAAATGTCAAAACCTTTAAAGCCTGGTTCTTTAATCTAAAGTTCCTGAAAGTTTTCAAAACTATATTTGCAAAAATAAGAGCATTGCTTTCTCTCCATGGTGAAAAAGTAAAACTCAGAAATAAGTATAAAAATGTTACTTTCTTTTATTGTATAGAAAAGAGTGAAACAAAAAATAACTATGGGCAAGTGCGGTCAGAAGGAAGTTTTAGTTTTTCATGGTCAATTGAATTCGTATATTTTCTATACTTTTCATAATAAAAATTGCTTTCATATTCACTAAGTTACTTATCATTTCTTCTAATATATTCAGCTATGTACACGAGAGTCATTTTTATTTCATCAGGTTCTAAATTTTCCAGATTGTCAAATATTTTTAACAAAGTTCATAATCACAAGATTTGTAACCTGGTTTAACGTTAAAAGCATCAATATTTACATTTTGATTTAAGAGTAAAGAAGTCTACTTAATATTCAGCTTTTCAATACACAGGTGGACATTTATAAAATAGGTGCCACCTGATCTTTGACGAAGTTTACTAAATGCTTTTTCTAATCGATCAGTTGTAAATTGCCCAAGTAGCACATATTAATGGCTTGTAGCTAAAAGGTGTCGACATACACTAACGATTCTATTGCATGTATTGTAGTAGCAGTGTGTTTGGATAATTGTTTTATATGATTACACTGACTGTCAGCCATATCAAGAGCCAAATCATTCACCAAACCAAATGAAAAAATCAAGTCGGCTATCATTCGGAGATCTGATTTCAGCTTGTTGAGGGCTATGGCGTAGTTTATTAAATAGAAGGATCTTTACATTTAAAATTTTCCAATATTTCAAAACCGTGTTTATGAAGATGGCAGTATCATTCGTATCCGCACTTATTCGAGTCGGAGAGAGTGAGTGATTTTTGTTTAACGGCACACCAACCTCCGTGGGTCATTTAATGCCAAAAAAAAAAACGTGGGGTTTTAAGGTATTTTTTAATGAAAAAAAATTTTTAACGAAAATTTTGATTTTATTCTTTTTTATTTTAGAAAACTGAAAATGTCTTCTAGTTTTGTATTCAAAAATGTTTTGCTGAGAATTCTTTCCTTCAAAAATGTTTTGTGGTAATAATTTTTCTTAAAAAATATATATTTTTCTATAAAAGTCTATTTTTATGTATGTATAATTCTATAAAAGCATCTTTATACTTTCATAGTGTTTTGACCCCACTTTAGAGGTTAACTATTTGCCCATAGCTGGGACCCTAACAGGTGCTACCACTCCGGGTTTGGGTGAACCTGGGAACAACAGCAATTAAGAGGTGGTTCCATGCTCCTCAGAACCTCCCAATCAGAGGCATTGCTGCCGGATGCAGTTTACTGTCATACCCAGGAACATCGAGACGGAGTGGGAAGTGTATTACATGTATTTTTTTTCTGAAAATACTCTGAAGCATGTAGAAACCTGTTGTCTTTGTATGGGTTTTGAAGCTCTAAGTGCATTACATGTATTTTTTTTCTGAAAATACTCTGAAGCATGTAGAAACCTGTTGTCTTTGCATGGGTTTTGAAGCTCTAAGTGCATTACATGTATTTTTTTCTGAAAATACTCTGAAGCATGTAGAAACCTGTTGTCTTTGTATGGGTTTTGAAGCTCTAAGTGCATTACATGTATTTTTTTTCTGAAAATACTCTGAAGCATGTAGAAACCTGTTGTCTTTGTATGGGTTTTGAAGCTCTAAGTGCATTACATGTATTTTTTTTTCTGAAAATACTCTGAAGCATGTAGAAACCTGTTGTCTTTGTATGGGTTTTGAAGCTCTAAGTGCATTACATGTATTTTTTTCTGAAAATACTCTGAAGCATGTAGAAACCTGTTGTCTTTGTATGGGTTTTGAAGCAATGGAAATTTCATTTAAATCTGAAAGTTTGACTAATCTTTCAGATTCAAAACGATTTAACTGTTCAAAATGAACCCATTTTACAACTCGTTTTAATCCATTATCATCAAAGATTAGTTGCCTTTTCTGTGAATCACAAGTTGCGAATGTTTTTCTACAGATGAACAACATCAAATATCAAGTGTCTATTATATTCAGTTAACCAAGGTTTTTCAGGGAGTATTTCAGGGAGTATGCTTCAGAGTATTTTCAGAAAAAAATACATGTAATGCACTTAGAGCTTCAAAACCCATACAAAGACAACAGGTTTCTACATGCTTCAGAGTATTTTCAGAAAAAAATGTTAAAAACGCTTGATTTATTTGGTTGGCACCTTATAAAATAGCCTTTACATCAGCTGTTACAGAGGTGGTGGCCTAAACTCTTAACTCAGTTTGTTCAAATAAATAGACTGATTTTGAAATTGGAATCCATTTTGTAAGAACGTTCAGACCCTAATTAATGCATTTCAACTGTATACCAAGTATTGTTTGAGTAAGTAGAGCTTACTTGACTTACCAATGTTACTATGTACGTATTACTATATCTGAGCTGTATTTAATTCCAACCATTTTGGGGGTCACTGATGAAAAGTGCTGACTCAAGACATTCTTCTTGTAATCAAAAGCCATAGAATTGAAATATTGGATATTTTCTTTCAGTGAATAAGAATGAACATTTTTTTAACAGGCTGCTAATGTAACACGTAATTCTATAATAAATTCTATAATATTAATAATAATTCTATAATAAATTCTATAATATTAATAATAATTCTATAATAAATTCTATAATATTAATAATAATTCTATAATAAATTCTATAATATTAATAATAATTCTATAATAAATTCTATAATATTAATAATAATTCTATAATAAATTCTATAATATTAATAATAATTCTATAATAAATTCTATAATATTAATAATAATTCTATAATAAATTCTATAATATTAATAATAATTCTATAATAAATTCTATAATATTAATAATAATTCTATAATAAATTCTATAATATTAATAATAATTCTATAATAAATTCTATAATATTAATAATAATTCTATAATAAATTCTATAATATTAATAATAATTCTATAATAAATTCTATAATATTAATAATAATTCTATAATAAATTCTATAATATTAATAATAATTCTATAATAAATTATAATATTAATAATAATTCTATAATAAATTCTATAATGAAAGGTTTCAAATCGAAATATGTTATAAATTCTCAATATAAAGAGAGGGATACCATCGATAAGTTTTGACGACTGAACAATTAAGATGCTTTCAGCTAAAAATGCTACAACTGGACACAAGTTTTTGTTGTTGATTAGACTTCTTTCAAATTTGTATGATTAATCTTATCTAATTCTATTCATTTCTTCATCAATTTGATTTCAAACAGTAATGGAGTTTTTTTATACCCCTTTGAACAGCAGAGGGTGCTGGTATTTGAATCTTTGACACACCTGGCCATACAGATGGAGGATTTTTGGGTGTGCATATTTCCATGAACTTCTATGATATCAAACTTTGAAGGCCAGCGTAATTGATAAATTGTTTGTAACATTCAGATTGTCATTTGGAACTGATTTTCTCATCTTTGTCTTTTGGAAAACGATAAACCGATATTTTATTCATCTCATACATAGTTTTGTCTTACAGGCTTCTGTAATTTGTTTTGCAAGCAATGATGCAACACTTCCGAGGCATTGCTGCAAACTAAGTTAATATCTGAAATGATAGATTAAGCTTCTTAACGACAATTTTTGTCTTTGCTGCTTTAATCTAGGGGTAACTTTTCAACATAAAATCTGCTCTTGCCTGGCTCTCTACCCGGGTGCTGCTTCTCTAGGCAACACCTCCCCTTCGATTTAAAGTGATTGGGGTTTTTGTCTGGTGTCTCAGGTGTCTCGCGTGTCTCGCAAGGGGAATGTAAAAAGAGAGGGTTTTGGCTAGTTTTACCTGCTCAGAGTAAAAAAAAAAACAAAAAACAATAACTAATGACAATCCCCTACCATGCACCTTAATCTCGGCCTTCTTCTGTCAAAAATTAGTTTTGTGCTCAACTTGAGTAAATAAATAAATACTTTAGAAGTAGCTAAAAAAAATGACTAAGCAGACAGCAGAGTTAACATTTCGTTCACCGCGTTTTTAAAATATCGAATCAAACGTATCAAATTTTATTATATGACATTACATTTACGTAAGAAACATTCTTAAGTGATTTTTTCATTAATTTTGTAATAACAATGACATTTGCTTCTATTTTACGCTTTACTGAAAAATTTAAGAAATAAAGATTAATATTTGCGTTGTAGAGTAGCTAACACCTCTTCAACAATCTAACCGATGGACTGGCTCATAGCCTGAAAAGTATACGAGTATGTATTTAAAAGTGCGTTTTTAATAAGTTGTGACAAACAGATTAATATTCGGACCGAGTTACTTCGTCAGCTATTCACCATTTAGACCCTCTTTTCTTTTGCTCGTAAATTTTGTCGTGTTAATTGTTTGTAACTTATTGTTCTGTAATTTTGTATATATCTGTTAGCAACGAGTACTGTGATGAAAAAATATTTTAAGTACACATTCTTCTCTGTGTATCACTCACCTCGACGATACAACAAGTTGTTTATTTTACCTTAAAACACAACTAATGATAAAAAAGAAATCTATGATTGCATTTGTTTTTATGAATTGCACATTATTAGTGAAAAATAGTAAAGCAACTTTTTTGGAATCATAATGGTCGTTTGTTTGTAATAAATTTCGATGTGTAAAAACAAACGTAAAAACGTCTTCGACAAGAAGCAGGTCAGTTAAAAACTAGACATTACTTTTATGTAATATTATTTATTAAAGTTCTTTTGTTCTTTAATTCTAATAAGTAAATCATTACAGTTCATTGAATAACAAAAATCAAATGTGGTAAAAAGAAGCATACTTTTAGCTTTTAGAAACAAATGTACAGAGCGTTGATGCAACTGAAATGTGGTTCTACAGGAGGATGTTATGGATATCATGGATCTAGCACGTGATCAATGCTGAGGTTTTGGAAAGGATAGAAACGTAAAGGAAATTAATACTTAGCATCAGGAAGAGACATAAAGTTCCTTGGGCATGCAATTGGGAAGAAGGGTCTGAAGAATTTGATACTATTTGGCCAGATAAAGGGAAGATGAGACAGAGGAAAACAGCATTTAATGTACTTGATTGGCCTGAGCGGGTGGATGGCAGAACGGGAGAAAGCGTGCTAAGAGCCTACAGAGACAGGGAGACGTGGAAGGCCATGATTGCCTACGTCATGAAAGGACAAGGCACATAGAAGAAGAAGAAGAAAATGACATTTACGATCAGAAAAATAAAGTTGAAATAATGACAGAAGAAGGTTTGAAAAATTCTGCAATCGCAGTAGAGATACTGAATGGAAAAGACGCAGAAAAAACAAGGAAAGCCCGACTTGGTTTTGAATAAATAAATGGAAAGCAACGACACAGTGGGTTAGTAAAAGAAAACCTGCTTAGAGTAAAAAAACAAAAAAAAAAAAAAAATCAAGAGAAAATTGTGGAGAGATGTGAAAGAACATGCTATATAAAAGAAAGAACTATCTTTTTAAATTCTGTTTTAAAAATAAGCTTTTCTATGCATAACTGGGCCTTAAGATATCCGTGCTTTTCCTTCCTCCGTGACCTAGAATACGCCGTCCATCCCCAGCAGATGGGTAAACTGTAAGGTCAATTATCATATAAATGCTTACAGAGTCTAGTATGAAGAGCAGATGTCTACCTATCCCCAAACCAAGGAAATGCTTATAAATATAAACGATTAATATTTGCCTATTCCCGAATCAAGTAAATGCTCAAAATTGAAATTTATATATAAAATTCTGTGATTTTTGTTAGTCCGCCGGTCAGTCACACTCCCTAAAATAGCCATACATTGACCGACTGAAATCAAATTTTTGGGACGAATGCAAACGGGTATGCGGGTAGAAAGTACAATTGATTTTACTAGAGTGTTTTGCTTAATTTAATAAATGTTTTTTTAAAAAATTAAAAGTTTTATTATTTAACATACAAAATACTCCTTTGTTTGCGAAAACTATAAACAAATTGCAAGGCCAAAAGCTTCAAAAGTTGGAACATGGCCCCAGACAGAAATATTTATGCATGTACAGTTGTATGTTGTATGCTCAAGAGTAAGAAATCCGACGAATTTATTATTCGCTGTTAAAAAGGAAAAAATAATTTTTCTTAAAAAATATTGTTTATCATGAAGTCCTATAAATTAAATTATTAAACTACGATTTTAAGTTTTTGTCATGGGATTTTTCCAAACGAATTAACATATTTAAATTTTATCGATTGGCTTGCGAAATTGATTAAAAAGTACATTTTGTAAATCTCGTCAAATATGTTAGTGATAACTTCAACAAATGTAAATACTGTGAGGTTTTCAACATGCGTTGCAGAAAAATTCTAGTAGAATAAAAATGGCTAGTTTATTTTTTACTTAAATCACCGAACACATTTTGATCTATCGTAAGATCAACCAACCAGCCTCATGACCGCATCACCTTACGCGGATCACCTAATACTGCTTTGTTTGCTATGCTTAATTAAATGGCTCAGTCCGCTCAGGGTTGTCTCACGTTTCTTAACCACTAAATTTAATTCAGGGATTTTGTCCACCAATAGCTTGACGCGATTCAACTTTAACTCTCATTTCATAAACTGTTTCGAGTAAACTTTTGACGATAATAATGTTGCTGAACCAACCTAGGCTGGCGTAATAATCTGTAAATAAAATTTATATATATCATAAATAAAAGTGAAACTTAATAAAATATATAAATAATTTAAAAGTTGAAACACCTGATAGAAATACGAGATTAAATTTTCCATGCTTGCTTGTGAAATCCATCAAACGTAGGGCGAATCGAGGTTATGCCGTGTCGGGTTGTTATTTGAACGTTCGATCTTCTTGAGATTGTATCAGGAATTCTTCTTCTCTCACCACAGAATGAGCATTCAGACAACTTTCTGTCGTCTCCTGTGTGTATATCTTAAATTCAGCTAGATCTCTTTTCTGTTTATATTGGTAGACCCATCGACATCCTCTGTGTCCCGATTCTGCACTTGGTGGCTTTAAGGACACCTAGGTCAAGCTATGTATATTCTAGTTCCTTTAGCATTTTGAGTTGACACTTAGTAAAAAAATACTTTTCTTTTATGGTGAACCGAGAACAAATTGGTGTCACCACAGTTCAACTCTTCTTAGGTCAAAGTTTCTGATCATTAAATTCGACCCAGATCAGTTTTATAGTCTGAATCACATATCACAATAAAAAACAAACAAACATGAAAACAAAAATACCTATAGTACTTGAACGACATTTTATATTTTCTAGAAACTAATTTTTAATAGTAGAAATTTCTAAATTCACTAATATTGATGTAGTACGGTACAAGATCAAATAAGTGAGTAGTAAGATTTTTTTATACCAGACATATAAGTCAGGGAGACCTTTCGGCTGTGACAATCAGCACTCGAAATATTAGCTGCAATTTAGGCTCGAAAACCGACCTCGGCCCCCAGCAAGAAATACATCGCTTACGAAGGCAACATAGTGGTGCCTACGCTAGGGCAGAAAAAAAACATCGTGATGATAATCGTGCAAGTTTAAGACGATTTCGAAGATATATGAACAGGATTTTCGCCAAATGTTGCCAAAATCGTGACGCTCTATATGCGAAAAGAAGGTTTTGTTGTGAAATTACCTTACGTGTCTGCACAATGACTACTAACAACCGCTAGATGGTGATATCAAAAGCAGTATCTAAGATAAGTGTATAAAGTCTAATTTTTTTCTCTTTTAGCAACAGGACGCTTCCAAATGCTCTAAACTTATTTGAATACACATAGGCATATCTGACAAGTCTACCATATCAACTCTTGATAAATGAGAGACTCTCTCAATTTTCTAGGAACTTTACAAACACGTACGAGTGTCATTCAATAAATAAGGTGAATTTTTCGGTATAAGGATTTCTAATAGAGATAGAAGCTTACTTTTTTTTTTTTAATTTTTTCTTTACTCCTTTTTCAAAGGGATTTAATTTTTTTTATAGATTGAAAAAAAAACTATGATAGTTTTGGAGATTAACAAAGATGGCCAACCAAGAAGCATGCTCCAGGATTGAACAGAGGTCAGTTATCAAGTTTTTGGTTGCAGAAGGGTGCAAACCAGTTGAAATTCATAGGAGAATGTCAACTGTTTGTGGTGCCACATGTTTCCGCCAAAAATGTCTACAAGTGGGCTAAAAGAAGGACGGAGCAGTGTTGAGGATGAAGACAAGCCTGGGCGGCCTACAGAAGTGAGGTCACCTGAAGTGATCGAATCAGTCAATGACCTCATTCAGTCTGACAGAAAGGTGACAGTGGATGACATTGCAAGGACTTTGAGCCTATCTGTTAGGACAGCACAAAAATTGTTCATTATGACCTTGTCTACTCGAAGGTCAGCTGCCGGGTTGGGTTGTCTGCACCGTCTGGGTTGCCGCAGCAACCCAAACGGTGCAGACCATCAACGAGCTGGGCTGGGAACTACTCCCTCATCTTCCTTACAGCTTAGACCTTGCCCTTTCAGACTTTCACTTGTTTGGTTCCTTGAAACCGTTCACGAGAGAAACGAAGTTTGAAAGTGACGATGAAGTCAAAAGTGCTGTGAGCGATTGACTGAGACATCAGTCCAAAGATTTTTACGCTTAGGAAATACGGAACCTTGTGCACAGATGGGAAAAGTGTGTGACATTGCTAGGAGACTACGTTGAAAAAAAAGTATGGTTCTATCTGTATTAGAAATCCTTATACCGAAAAATTCACCTTATTTATTGAATGACCCTCGTACATAAAAATATTTACACATCGCTTTTATATCCTTTCTATCTACTTACTTGATTTGAGCAGTGAAATATTTTGTTATTTCTCTGCAATATTTAGTCTTATGCTTGTTTAAAGAAACTCAAATGCGTCCACTAAAAACTAGTAGCCATTGTCATTTTTCTCTCGTATACAAGAATTTAATTTATTGTTTCTGATCACTTGATGTTGATGATGATTAAATTCGCCACCAACGGGCAAAGTCAGAATTGGAGCTTCCATTTTCACCAAAACCTGCTCCCGTTTTCCATTCCCTATTCCGATTTGGCTTTGCAAGAATTGGTTGAAGGTAAAAAAAAATCAGAGTAGAAGAAACTGCCAATGGCATGCATTTCTTTAAGTTGGACCTCAACTTGCCAGAAAGTAACCCACACACTCGATTTCGTGGCTTTCCTCTGGTGTATATACATGCAGAATCCAGTTATGAAATAGCAACTGTTATGACTGTTATAATTTCAAGTAGCACCTTCTGTAGTAGCCGCCTTCATCTACTGGTTCAACCAAGATCTGTTGTAATCGTCATCCACTTGTTCAACCGTTGAGGTCTTTGGGATTCATTGCGATTAGTCTGGCACCTACCAGGTGTTAGAACTTCGAAATTCAATATAAATATATATATGTGTCTGTGAGTGTATGGTTCTATGTGCGTAATTTTGATGCTTTCTCCTTGTCATGGTGGAGGAGCTTGCGTGGACCAATAGCTCTGAAAACGATATTTCGTAAATGCATTGCTAGTAATGTTTTTTTTATTTATTTTTTATTTTTTAGAAAAATCAATTGGTGGTTTAATCTACTTTTTCTTTTTACAAAAATGTATTGCTGGTAATATTTGCCTATATTTCTGAGATGAGGGAGTATGACGCGGTTCGGAAGCTTGAGTCAGGGAAGCTGTCAATACGGCACCAGATATGACGACACTCTCGGGTGGCTAGTCGTGATGGCCCCGTCACAATAGCTGGTCTTCGAGTCGTCTATTACAACGGTGTTCCTCCTTGCTCATGCTGTGAATTTTGATCTCAAGGAAGACACATTGAAATTCCGCTAGCTGTATCTTTACCACTTCAAACCAGGCCGGACACGCGTGTACACTTGGGTTAATAACAAAAAAAAAAAAAAAAAAGAACGGCATAAAAAAAAATAAAATAAAATAAAAAATAAACAAATTCGATGACGCCTGGATATGTTGCAAAAAAGTCTTTATATACAAAAAAAAAGAAAAAGAAAAAGAAAAATAGCAAACAGGAATAGAATATAACAGTCGTCGAATTCCTATTCTTACAACGGAGCGAAAGTTTTTGTTTGTTCACTCCAATCAGAGATTTCAAGTTTTTTTCAAGTTTTGACGGTTCAAAAAATTCTTATCAGGTCTTTTCACCGAAGCCTTACGGAAATAGCCGAAGATGGGTTTTTGTGACGGTAGCGGTAAATTCGTCTTGTCTCCTTAGCTCGGCGCAGCAACAACAACTCGAGTTTAACTCTTTCTCGACTCTTTCTGTTTCTTTACATCTTCAGTCAGGACTCTATCGGAGGCACGTTATTTGACTTTAAATCTTTTAAGTCGGTCGGCGGCAGGCTTCTCTACCTTTCTTTACATCTTCAGCCAGGAACTCTATCGGAGGAATCTGTCTCTACAGTTGGCACCCAACTCCGTGGCAATTCTCTCTCTCTCTCTCTCTCTCTCTCTCTCTCTCTTTGTACATCTTTAGTCAGGGACTCTATGGGAAGCGACCACTCTTTTTGGTTGTGGCTCCCAGTTGGGAACCCCACTCCCTCAGTAGTTACATCTTTGTAGTTACATCTCTGGAGTTACATCTCTGGACCGAGATTCTCTGACTGACTAACAGCGCTTGTCTCTTTGTTTTTTTGCCTGTCCCAAATTCTCTTGCGGGGTGCATGACGGACACGGGGTGTCACTCAAATCAAATCTTTAACCAATGAGATTACTCCTAGCTTGCATTATAAGGCGGGGTAATTTTCTTTCTTATTATATTATAACAAATAAAATAGTAATATTTCTATTGGCGTAATTTCTTTTCTTCTTCTTCCCGATTACATCATTTATTTTTTCAAGTTTTCAAATTTATAAATCCTTTCCCAGCGAGATTTATATCTCACTTTATTCTCATAACCAGAATTTAACTTTTTTGCACTTATCAAAGAATTTGTGACAATCTCTTTTCAATAATCCTAAACCCACCTGGGTTAATAAAATTCTTTGTATGCTAAAAACACAAGTTGAACCTTTTTCGCCATGTTATTTCCGCTTGTCAAATAATGGCTGCCAATGCTGACCTTGTCTAACTCCGGCTGATCAACTTCTCTATAAACAATGCATCCACACACACGCAAAATATATTTTTCCCTTTCTATTTGCTTCTCAGCAATATTTTCAGATTTTACAAATTTTGTAATAAATATTCTATTTTCAACTGTAGAATTAATAATACCACTAGTAATAATTTCTTTCCCTCCGTCGTGCTAAACATAGTATCATGTTTTTCCACTTGCAATATTATAGTATTAAATGCTAAAATAGTGTTATAGTAGTATTTGCATTATTTACATTGTTCGGATTATTGTCCTCAACTTTACTGCTGTGTTTACGACGTTTCGGTCGTTGTACGCTCCGGCCTACAACGGCTGAGTTTTCTTAATTTTCACGCCAATCCTCCTCACTTTTTAGCTGCTTTTCCAGGTACAGGTATGTAGGTATCTCCCTTAATTTGATAACTAAGGGTAAAATAATTTTATAACATGTGTTTTGTACAATCGTTTACAATTTAAAAAAGAACATGAAAGTAGGAGTTAATCAATAAAAATGCATAAATTCAATAGTAGGATTAGGCTATGAAATAAAATAGAAAAAAATGTCTTTTTCATTCAATTGAAAATAAAAAAAATGAAACCTTTTCCAATTTGTTTTAATCTTAGCTAGGCACCATAAAATTGTAGTACATATTTGTTTCTTAAAGACATTCTGCAAACACAAATTGAACTTAAATATTTTTTTAAAATTCCAACTTTCCTCTTGATTTTTTCCATTGTGAATGTAGGTATCTCCCTTAATTTGATAACTAGGGGTAAAAATAATTTTATACATATGTTTTGTACATTCATTTACAATTAAAAATAAACTTTAAAGTATTAGGTTAACATTGAAAATGCATAATTTCATTAGTAGGATTAGGCTATGAAATAAAGAAACTAAAAATGGCTTTTTCATTCAATTGAAAAGAAAAAATGAAACTTTTTCCAAATTGTTTTAATCTTAGCCTATCCACCATAACATTGTAGTACATATTTATTTCTTAGTCACATTTTGCAAACACACATTGAAAGTAAACATTTTTATCCTTAATAATTTCTTTTATGAATCATTACCACATGCCATTGGAATGAACAGCCCAAAAAAGCAAAACAAATAAAAAAGAAGTTTTGATGTTTTTTCTAAATTCTGTCAGGTAGATAGATTCACAATTAATATTAAAAATGATTAAACTAATAAGTTAAAAATATAAAAGTTACTTTAAATATTTAAATTCTGACTAGAAATGAGTTCTTTCTTGAGCGATTCAGAGACACGCATGAAAAGAATAGCAGTAAGGACCTTCGGGTTTTATATACGGGAAAATTTTATGTAAGGGCGGACAACCCTTGAGTCACGTGACCATTTACAGGTTTATATCGTTTATGGGCACCCGTACTTAACAAAAACGGGAAATTAACATGCAAAAATAAAGTTTTAATTAAATTACAAAAAAAAAAGCTTCTCTTTTAGAGTAACTTTTTAAATTTTTCGATTAATAAATATATTTGCCACACATTAATTAAAAAACATCTGAGAGACCTATGAGGAGAAAATTGTAAAAGACTTATGAAACTTTTTAAATTACTTAATAAAAAATATGAAAAATAAAAACAATTCTTGTAAAAATTCACTACTAACGGAAAAATTTTTTTTTCAGACGATGACACAATTTTGATTTATGTTTATAAAAGTAATTAAAAGTTTACCCAAATATAAATTGGCATAGTTTTATTGCATTTTTGTTTACCTAATTCAGAGCTGATTTTCTAAAAGGTAGCTTGTTTTGAAGAAAAAAGACAGTTAATTAGCTTTCTTTAATGACTCCTGAATTTAATGAAAACTATCTATATTTTGTGACCGAGTTGCATTTTTCGACATTTCTGGAAATTAAATATTGGGGGGGGGGGGGGGGGGTAACAAATTTAAAAAAAAAAAATTTACCAATATTTTTTAAAAATAATTATTTCGAAAATCATTTCAGTCATTTGTGAATAAGTCCTGAAATATTCATCAAAATCAGAAGATTATTTGAGTTTTGCAAGAATTTCAAAATTAATGTGTCTTTCACAGTCAAAAAATGCCTTCGCGTAATATTACGCTGTTGACGTAATAAACTCTAGCGTCAATTTACCCCTTTCACTGACATGAGAAAAAAAAGATTTTCTACCACTAAATGAGCCTTTCAGGACCTGTTAGAACAATTTTAAAAAATTGTAAAAATAATTAAAAAATACTTTGATCTATCCTCTTTATGATAGCATAAACATTTTGCCGAGAAAACTTTGTTTTTATTTAGTTTGAGGCCTTTTACTTCAGACTATGCTGATTTTCCCACGGTAAAATTGGAGGTACCTATATATATATATATATATATATATATATAGAGAGAGAGAGAGAGAGAGAGAGAGAGAGAATTAATATAGAATTAATATAAGTAAAAGGTTGTCATTTGATTGATTTTATCTTCAGTATCCCGACTCCAGAGTTTCGTAAACGGAATTTTCTGTCCATTCTTCAGTTGCCTTTTTCCAAATTACTATCAATTATATTAATGCTTTATCTTTGATAAACCGTAAGTTCTATGCTATCAGTTTCTTCTATTGTATTTCCTGCATAGAGAAAATTACAGAAATAACAAATGAAATTTATAATCGTGGTGACCAGATGACCTCAGCAAGTCGATCTTCATAGCACTGCCTAAGAAGCCAGGAGTAAACGAGTGCGAACTCCACAGAACCATCAGTTTAATGAGCCATATAACAAAACTGATCGTCTGAATCCTGATGAATAGAACGAGAAGCAGAATCAGGCCAGAGATAGGACAAGAACAGTGCGGTTTCGTCAAAGACACTGGAACAAGGAACGCCATATTTATGATTAGGATGCTCTCTGAAAGAGTTACACAAATGAAGAAGGACTTATACCTGTGCTTTATTGATTATGCAAAGGCATTAGGCAAAATATGCCACAAAGAATTGATGGAGATGCTCGGCAGCCTTGACATATTTGGAAAAGACTTAAGAGTATTCAAGAATCTTTACTGGCAGCAAACCGCTTGTATACAGACAGGTAACGAATTCAGCAGATATACAAAGATAGAAAGGGGCGTAAGACAAGGACGTGCCTTTTCACCGGATCTTTTCAACTTGTACAGCAAGGATATTTTGAGGACCCTAGAATTTATGCCTGGATTGGTCATTGGAGGCCATAATTTAAACAACCTAAACTAGGCAGATGATACAGTGCTGATAGCAGACACAGAAAGGAAACTACAAGACCTCCTACAGAGAGTAGCTGAAGAGAGTGACAAGAAAGGACTACAAAGAAACTGTAAGAAAACCGAATGCATGGTCATCAGTCAAAAGAGCAGCCCAATATATCAAATACAGGTCGGAGATACTAAAATCAAGCAGGTACAAAAACTTAAATAACTGGGAAGTGTTATAACAGAAGACGGAAGGTGCGGCACAGAGATCCGAAGGCGAATTAGCATGGCGAAGAAAGCATTCCAAAAGTTGAGTAAAGTATTAAGAAACAGGAAAATTACGCTAGAAACAAAGAAGAGAGTACTGGATTGCTATGTGATGTCAGTTCTTCAATATGGCAGTGAATGCTGGACAATATCATCGAAGATGAAGGAAAAACTTGAAGCAACAAGAAATGTGGTTCACCAGAAGGATGCTGCGAATATCATGGATCGATCATGTGGGCAATGATGAGGTTTTGGAAATGATGGAAACGAAAAGAAAATTAATACTGAGCATCAGGAAGAGACAGCTGAAGTTCCTGGGACATGCAATGAGGAAAGAGGGCTTGAAGAACCTGATACTAACAGGCCAGATAAAGGGGAAAAGAGACAGGGGAAAGCAGCGGATAACATATTTGAAGGATCTAATCAGGTAGATGATGGAACGAGGTTTGCATGGTGTAAGAACCACCAAGAATAGAGAGACGTGGAAAGCCATGATCGCCTACGTTATGAAAGAACAGGGCACATAGAAGAAGAAGAACATTTTTTTTCGTTTTATTACAATAAATCTTTCGTAAGCAAAACTTGACACACGTCTTTTTCTACATAAAATTGTATTTATTTTATTTTCAGTGTATTCCACATTTCTTGGTTTAAAATATTTATGTCTTCTCTCCCAGCAAAAAAACAAAAAAACAAAACAAAAAACAAAAAACAAAACAAATATTGCTTTTTTTTAAAATTCAAGACTGGGGTAAGAAATTGCTCCTAAAGTTTAATGCTTCCAAAACGAAGCTGCTCTCTATTAACCATCATAGACAATCGCTCCTACCCCCCATTAACATGGAACAAGATTGCCTCCCCAAGAGTAAAACACTACGCCTGATTGGCCTCACAATCTCAGCGGACCTCAAGTGGAATGACTACATCGAATCCATTTGCTAAGAAGGTCAGTTCTGTGGAACTTTAACATAATTTTCTCTTCGAGTTTCAGGTGCTATTCATTTTACTTGAAGCTTCTGTTGAAAGTCCTCAAGTGATTTGGTTTCTATTATTTTATACAGTTCTGTGTTAGTGATTCCATAGTGCAAGTCCACAAGGTTAGAAGAAGGATGAGCCTAGCTAAATTCCATACACTTGAAGTTACTATCTCTGGTGTGCCGTTTATGCTTTGATATATTGCAACCTCGACACATTATCGTCATTATTTATAGAATTTATACTATAAAATAGTTTTCAAAAGACTATCACAAAGCTTATTTATTATTATTGTATCATTTTTCATCATAATTTGATTTTATATAATTCTAACAGGATCGTAAATACCCCGTTAAGCAAAATTTTCAATAGGAATGCGCTATAACTCAGCTATAGTTGCTCTAACAACTTAGAAAAATTAATTAAATTACATTGCAATAAAATATTGAAATTATACAACAATAGCGATAGTAATTCGACTACAAATTTTAATTTGCTCCATAGCATAAATCTTTTGTAATTGTAGAAACCCCAACCATGCCCATTATCTAATGTGTGTTTAACTAAATCTGTGGTCTACATGTGCTCTATCTCGTCTGTGAAAATCCTCGGGTTACTAAATTTTATATTGGTAATACAATTAACCCTTTAGAAAAAGCATTTTTACAATCATCTCTCATCTTTTACTAATAAAGATAAACAAAATAATACATCACTTTCTAAATATTTTTGAAAGTTAAAAAAGAAAATAAAACACCTGAAGTTAAATGAAAAACTTTGAACCGACTAGAATATATAGATTGATAAATGAACCATGTTTTCTTTGTCTACAAGAAAAAAATGGAAATTAAGTACATGAAGAGTGACATATTACTGAATCAGAGGCATGAAACTACAGTAAATTTTAAACATATTGAAGAATTAACTTTACAATCCTGTTAGAATTATAAAAACTAAGGTATGAAAATCCAGCAATTATAAATTTTTTACTATTTGGATAATTTACTTTAACTATATGATCTTTTTTCTTTATCTTTATTTTCTATTACAAATTGTGATCTATTTACTGCTTTAATTTTAATTTTAATATTAATTTGACTTTTTCCTTTAATTTTAATTTTAATTATATTTTTATTTTGAGTTATTTTATTTTTCATTTTAATTTTAAATTTTAATTTTAAATTTTAATTTTAACTTAATTTCTAAATTTTAATTAATTCTTGTTTATTTTTTTAAACATTTTTATTTTACTTCTCCAATTTATTGTATTAGCGCTCATGAATTTATATCTTCGTGTTGTGTTTTTAAATTTAAATTTTTAAATGTTCTCTGATTTGCGTTTTATGAATAATTCCTATCTTTGTGTATATGATTTCATCATTTTTGTTTTTTAAATGTCAAAAGATTTAGTTTTAAACAATGTAACGAACGTCTGTATATATATGCAATTCTCTTCCGGCCAAAGTTTAAATTTTCTATTGTCTCCCCACCCCGCCACTTTCTTCCCTCTGTGCTTTTTCTCACTTTTTTTCCAGATCTTGTTAAGCCCAGATCTTGTGTGACCGATATATGTATCTGTCTACAATTTACTTCTGGCCTAAATTTAAAATTTCACTCTCTTAGCCGTTTCCAATGGCTCTTTCCTCTCGGTTAGTTCTCTCTTGTTTTCATCTTTGCTTTTTGTTTCATCTGTGTCTTTCTCTTTCCTCTTTCTTTTTTCTTTTTCCCCTCTTTTTAATTTCTCTTACAAAAAGATTTTCAAAAATAAAAGGAAGTAAGTTTTTCCCAAAATAGCATTTATTACCATCATTATTAACTAAAGTTAGTACATGTTCTAAAGTAAAATTTATAATAAATATTCATTGATCTATTTTTATATACTGTTTTAAATTAATGTTTTGAACGTTGCAAATATTTTCTTCGTTCCTTATTCATTTGTGTATATATATATATATATATATATATATATATATATATATATATATATTGCATTTAAAACGCTAAAGTTCACCTTCCTTTACTGAGCGCTCATAGCTCAAAGGTAGAATCGCCGACTTATGTCAGTTTGGTCGGGTTTTAATCTGGCTAGAAGCAACCGGATGTCTAATTGGATGACTTGTGATACAGCGTAACAACTCTATATATATATATATATATATATATATATATATATATATATATATAACCATCTCGAATCGGTATTTTTGCGTCATTAATAGCATGAAAACGAGTGCTTATTAAAGTTGGTAAAAAAGACTAAGAAATATGGAATAGGCACAGTGTGGTTCAGTTGATTTCGGATCGGAACAGGAGAGCCGAGTTCAAATTCCACTCGAATTCATTACATTCGCTTATCCTAGGAAAAGTTATGAATTCTACTCTTCTATGAGTAAACAGTAGGACAGACTGGGTTCTATAGACTTGGGTTGAAACCAGTCTACCACAAAAGAAAACATCAGCCTACTGGTTTTGAGTTTTGTTTAACGGCATATCAACCTCCGTGGGTTATTTAATGCCAAAAAGGTGAGGTTTCAGGTAGTTTTTTTTAATGTTCGGTTGTAGTTAGAAGGTTGAATTAGTCAGATTTTTTTTATTTTAGAAAACTGATGATGTCTATCAGTTTTGTATTAACAAATATATTTCAGGCAATATTTTTTCCTTAAAAAATGTATTATGGTAATATTTTTTTTCTTAAAAAATGTATATCTTTCTATAAAAACATATTTTTATGCATATGTTTCTATAAAACTCTATTTTTATACTTACATAGTAAGTATAAAAATAGTAATGTAAGTACTTACAAACCTCAGTACAGGGATTAACTATTTGTTCATAGCTGGGACCCTAACAGGTGCTACCACTCCGGGTCAGGGTGGACCTGTTAACAACAGCAAATAATAGGTGGTTCCATCCTCCTCACAACCGCACAATCAGAGGTCTTGCTGCCGGATACAGTTTACCGTCATAACCAGGACCGCCTACTGGTCGAAAATCTTTCCTGGTCGGTCATGAATCATTGATCTCCCAAACGTGTCCCCCGTATGGCCTTTGAGTGGGTGAAATCGACCTATAAATGTGCGAAATAAGAAATGTAAGATGACTTCTTATCACAATTTTCGCGATATTCCTGTTGTTTGTCGGGAGAGTTGGGCAGAAGTATTCGCTAATGAAACTTTACTCAACGCATTTTTGCTAAATTTGTATTTACTTGATAATAAGCATTGTTTTCATAATCGTACTCATAAAGCCATGTATCATTTCAACCTAGAAATCTTTCTAGATTTTTACGACACCACAATATACTCCCGTACCAGTAAGAAACCTGTCGTGGCGAACAGACATAATCTCGCTGGGGACCTTGAACAGACTGGCAACTGGGTCCCACCCATTCACAGTCAGGTTAGCCAAATGCAGACGACAATTCTACCCATACAGCTTCTTCTCTCGCACTTCCCGCCTGTGGAACTCGCTCCCATATTCTTGCTTTCCTGACGGCTACAACCTCCAGAAATTTAAATGCAACGTCAATACTCATCTATTAACCACTGGACTCTAGCTCTCTCCCCACCCCCGTATATCCTTCCCTTTCTCTCCACCTATGTATCTGTCATCGCACCTGCATTCTCAGCTTTCTATTGCTCCTTTCTAACTAGTTTGTACTCCTCACTCTTTTCTAATTAATCTTTTTACAGTTATGTAGCCCCCCGCTCATCAGTGGCATTTCTGCTTTGCTCGGGGTGAAATGATTTTAAAAAAAACGCAATAAGCAAATGATACTTTTACCCTCTCTACAAGACAACTGGCCGGTTTGATCTACTTTGGCTGGAATCTTTTCACCTTTAGTTAAGCATTGTTTTCAATAGAAATCCTTCAAGAGTTTTTAGTATATTTGTTTCAAATTTGCATTGAAATGTCTATTGATTGTCTGCAAAAATTTACTCAACTTTGATTTTTCAAATAAAACTTTGTGGGCTGAACCAACTGATATTTCTAAAGAGTTAACTATCTTTTCTGCTGTTAAATGTCGCCCAGTTAAATTTTGAACAATATAGACTTTTTTCTTTAAAAGACTAGATGTCGATGTTTTGCCGATTCATTTGCCATCTTCAAATCTGTTTCGTTCCTTTTTGAAGAGTGACATCTATTTTTTAAATTAGTGATTTTCAGTGAAATTTCCCTATAAGATATTCTCCAATCCCCATTAATGCTCTTCATCTTCCCAACATTATTTGCCATAAATTTGATGTAATATCATGCTCTATTTTCATAAGAGTCATGCGACTCTGAAGTGTGTTTTTTTTTTTTTTTTTTTTTTTTTAACTTACAGGAAATTCAGTTTATTACTTCGAAATACTTTTGGTTCATAAGGATTATAAAACGAGGACCCTTGGTATATAAGGATTATAAAACGAGGCCCCTTGGCTCATAAGGATTATAAAACGAGGCCCCTTGGTTCATAAAGATTATAAAACGAGGTCCCTTGGCTCATAAGGATTATAAAACGAAGCCCCTTGGTTCATAAGGATTATAAAACTAGGCCTCTTGATTCATAAGGATTATAAAACGAGGCCCCTTGGTTCATAGTGATTATAAAACTAGGCTTCTTGGTTCATAAGGATTATAAAACGAGGTCCTTTGGTTCATAAGGATTATAAAACGAGGTCCCTCGATATAGTGAAATGACTAGCAAGCTTGTCGCGCTAAAATAATTACGACTAATTTTAAAACAATTATGACTAATTTTCACTAGGTGATCTATGCTTTTGGCCTTGTGCCACATGTAAGTTACGTTTAGAAAACCACCATGAAGATTATAAATTTTAAACCCAAGTTTTGTTTGATTTAATCAAATATCAAAATATTGCATCATTTTTTTAAAAAATTCTAAGAATTTGAACACTATGATAGTAGTAATGAAAATATTGTTTCCTTCTAAGAAAACATCTAGCAGTCATTCATCGAGACGCTAGTATTACTGTCAGTCTGAATTTAGAAAATCTTTCTCTTAAAACAAGGAAACAGGTTTCTCATGTCCAGTAACTGTTATCGATTTTTACAGTATTAATTGGGGTTTTCTTCCTAACATTTCCTTTGTAGTACTGTAGAATATCGGCGTCTTGATTCTGGCATTACTAGCAGTATAGCCCGGTGTTGCTCGGGTGTAATGAAAGCTTTAAAACTAATCCATGGTCCAGTACCTCGGACTCAGTCTAAAGAACATTTGTGTGAAGTTTGGTGAGAATCGGATAAAAATTGTGGATTTGTATAAAGGACACACAGACAGATCAACAGACACACACACAAACATATATATATAAAGATATATTATCGCTTTTCTGCACTATTGTAAGAACTGCAACCTTGAAACTTCTGAATATCGTTTCTTCTGTCTTTGTCTATGAGTGTATCAAATTTGATTAAAATCGGACCACTCCTTCTATAACCCGATTTTTTCAATTATCGATTTTCGATATTTATCTGGAGTACCTCGACACAAAACCTAGAACACTCACAGACGCTTATAGTACAACTGTGTAAATTTTCAAGAAAATCGGTTCAGCCGTTTCGGAGTCTATAGCTAACGGACACACACACACACACACACACACACACACACACACACACACACACACAAAGTTCCATTTATAAATAAGTTTAGATATTCTCTTCGAGTTACAAGTACTATCCATTTTACTTATTGCTTCTGTTTTACTTATGTGGCTTCTATTATTGGGTACAATTCTATGTTTGTGATTCAGTAGCGCCAATTTCACAATGGTCCAATGACGGATGGCCTTTGCAAAGGCTATCAGGTTTCACTTGGTAAAATCAAGAAATCAACATACAACTCAATGTCGAATTTTTCTATAGGGAACTCTGTACGGATCGACCTCACGAACAACAAAAAGTAATTATCCACCTTGAAATCATTCTGTATTGAGGAACCTCACCTAACCAGCTCTTTATGCTGATCACCTCACTTTTTAATCGTATTTATGTTCAGCTTAGTTTGGTACAAGGCATTAAAAGATGAGCTCTCAGAAAGAATCACAACCACGTAAATTATAATAATCTATGAGACACGTTTTTAAACCAAGTGGTAGTAATATTAACAGGACAGGTTGGGTTTTATAGCCTTGGCTGGCAACCATTCTACTGCAGAGAGCAATGGCAACCTAATGCGGGAAAATCTTCTGCCCAGTCAGTTCTGTTTCTTCCGTGACATAATCTCCCAAGCGTGTATCATGTCACTTAACTGACTGACTGGTACTAATAGTGATACACCACAAGTCGACGACATTCTATTACTATACATGCTTTGTTCATAAGCCTGTCTTTCTCGATTCTTATATTTCCTAAACAGCTGCACGCACCTATTTTCTGAATTTCTTGCTCATTTACCGTTAGGATATAGGAAGCCGTTGTCATGAAATTCGAGGTATCCGGAATTGACTCAGCAAAAAAATAGTTCAGATTTACCAGTGAATTTATCTAATGTTTCTTCTCAAGAAACCTGCAGGAGTTGCCGATCAGTTTTTCTTTTTATATAATTTTATCTTGGAGTTTATTTTATTGCATTTTACTATATTTTCTATCTTATATTTTCATTTCTATCCAGTTTCCTCCGTTATAAATCTGTCTTTAGTTATAAATGGCAGGAAATTGTCTTTATTCTAGCAGTTAAGATTTCTCTGCAATTTGAAGACGTCTTCTTGTAGCCATACAATATAAAGCAATATATTACGACTAATAATTTTAATATTTTAAAACTCATATATATATATATATACCTGCGTTTTATACGACTAGCAGTATAGCCTGGCGTTGCTCGGGTGTAATGAAAGCTTTAAAACTAATCCATGGTCCTGGAGCTCAGACTCTTTGGACGTTGGCACGAAAGACTAAAAAGCAATAGTTGTTTCCAGTTAAAGCGAAAAGGTAGACTGAAAGAAAAATGAATAAATGTAAGTCAAATTTTGATTTCCTGGTATCGATATGAAATAAGATTTTCTTCGTAAACTGAATATTGAAGGCTAAATAAGTCCTCTGAGTAAATGGTATTATAACTGAGACTAAGAACTACAATTATACCTACTTAGAGCCAAATTCGAAGCAAAAACTAAAATAAAAGGGCTGAAAAAATACAGACATACAGGCAGATAAACACACACACACACACACACACACACACACACAAACATCTTGCCTTTTATATATATATATATTATCGCTTTTCTGCACTATTGTAAAAACTGAAAACTTGAAAATTCTGAATATCGTTTCTTCTGTCTTTGTCTATGAGTGTATTAAATTTGATTAAAATCGGACCACTCCTTCTATAACCCGATTTTTTCGATTATTGATTTTCGATATTTATCTGGAGTACCTCGACACAAAATCTAGCTAAGAACACTCGCAGACGCTTATAGTACAACTGTGTAAATTTTCAAAAAAATCGGTTCAGCCGTTTCGGAGTCAATAGATAACGGACACACACACACATACACACACATACACACAGGCAAAGTTCCATTTATAAATAAGTTTAGATAATAAGAAGTAAACCCTTAATTTTTATCGACTTTTCAATGTAAATTTCTTCCTAACTACATTTTTTGGAATACACAGTATTTAGTTGAGTTGAAGTTGTTTTTGTTGAGATTTACAAACTCTACTTTTCGTTCAATTTTGAAAATCGATCGATGAAATTTGGATAGGCTGATTTGTTTGGAAAAATATTTTGACAAAAACATGCTTCCTGGTTTCCTATTAAAACCACAAGTACTTTTTATCCCCTTACCGATTTACACTTCTCACCAAAATTTGCTCTGTGATCAGGCAATATATAACCATTTTAGAGGGTTAAAAGAATGAAAAAAGTTTAAAGGCAATTTCAATCGTTATTTACCATCTTCTTGATTCCCCTTCTTTTATTGTTCTCTCCCCTTAATTATGTTTGCTTTTTCTTATAATATTATAAGTCCTATGCTAACAGTTTCATCTCTCACTTATGGAATTTGATTCCGGTTCTTTGCTTTCCACTCAACTTTGATCTTCAAAAATTAAAATGCAATGCCAAACCCTATGTACTGTCTTCTTGATTCCTCTTCTTTTGTTGTTCTCTCTCATTAATTATGTTTTCTTCTCATATTATTATAAGTCCTATGCTAACAGTTTCTTCTCTCGCTTCTGAAACTATCTTCCGACTCCTTGCTTCTCAGTCAAAAATTTAAATGCAACCTCAATCTTTATCTTCTTTCTTTTTAATTCCTGTCCTTTTTTGTTTTCATCTTGTCTTAATGTCTTTTGTCTTCAGTGTTTTACTTTGATATATATATATATATATATATATATATATATATATATATATATATATTGTGTGTATTTTGGCAGTATTTTTTTTATTAATACAGGTTTCATTGAATAATATAGACAAGTTCTGTCTATTTATTTTGTGTAAGATCCTTTTGTATGATCTGATTAGCTTGATGGTGTTGTCATTAAAAGACGACAAGAAATCGCGGTAATTGTTGATTCTTTTATCAGGTCAGAGCTTTCGGCTTACATCAGCCATTATCAAAGAATGAACATTTAATATATAGTGAACATATAATATATGTTCACTATATATTAAATAATATGAATAATATATTATAATAATATGAACATATATCACCATTTAATATATAGTGAACATAGAACATTTAAATTATTAACAGAGTGGAATTAAACAGAGAAAATTAAACCACGGAGACAGGTTCATTTTTAGCGCTAAATGCTCATTCTTTGATAATGGCTTATGTAAGCCGAAAGCTCAGACCCGATAAAACAGAACTTATCTATATTATTCTATGAAACTGTATTAACACACACACACACACACACACACACACACACACACACACACACACACACACACACACACACATATATATATATATATATGTTAATACAATATAATCATCCGCATCAAACATCGATTCTACCTCTGCGCTATATATATATATATGTTTTCTTCGTATATATATATATATATATATATATATATATATATATATACTTGTCCTGACGATCCGTTAGGTGAAACCTAGGTAGGTCCGTTGGCTCTAGGTTAGATTTATTCTTACTTGTTTGCTCTACTGGTGTATTGAGCGCTTTATTGTTAGGGTTCTCGTCTCAGGTTTTTTTCTTTCAAACGAGTACTTTGACGTATGTTCAGGTGCTTAGTTTGTTTCTTTTTTTATTTCCATTTTTTTCCCTTCCGAATTTATACACGGTGGATATTTTCGAGACGGATATAAAGTAATTATTAATATAATTATAAATATATATATATATATATATATATATATATATATATATATATATATATATATATAAGGAGAGAATAGCAAATCCGTAAAGACGGAGAGGATAATCCAAAAGATTTTATCCAATTAATATAGATTATTAACTAGATAAAAATAAAGAGGTCGATGGATATTATCCAGAGCATTATAAAATATTGATAGAAAAACTGCAACACATAGTTAGACGGTTGTAAATAAGGATTTATTTCGACAATGTAAATTTACTAATATTGTATCTTTCAGGCTGATAAAAAATAAATAAATTCACTCAGAATATTAAAAAAAAGGTTTTAACAGAGGAAGTAAAGCTATTATAATTTCAACCGGAAATAAACTGAGAATAGATACATCAGATCATGCATACAGTATAATGGAGACAAAGAATACATATATTTACTAACACATACAGATATTATAAAAATATATATTTTTTTTAATTTGACAGACACAAAAAGTGGACACAGACAAGATGTATATACTCAGTCATACAACTGTATAAAAATGTAAGGTAAAATGTAAGTAAATTACAATGTAGAAATAAATCCTGATTTATAACCGTTTATGAGCGAGTTTTCCTCTCAATATATATATATATATATATATATAAGTCATAAATAATCGAGAAATCTTGTTAGGAACGTATGCGTCCTCCTATATATATAGGTTTCATTGAAAATGACAGACAAGGTATTATGGTTGAGATTTGTATGTAATTTATTATGTGATCTTACGATATTTTTTCTTTCGAGAACATAAATTATATAAAAATTGACCGAATGTTTTGTCTATCAGAGCGCTTTCGGCTATATTTTTAGTCATTATCGAGGATGGATTTTGTTTTACGTGTAACCGAATGTATGTAGTGTTATGTATTTTTGTAGAGTAGTGTGTATGTTTTATGTACCGAATACGATAAGCACATTGTTAGCATGTTCATACCTGATATTATTGAGTGTTGGGTTTTCCTTTTTTTATTAATAATGCTTCCATTATTTTAGCCTTTTTGGATGTTGCTATAATATTTGCGTTGTCAGCAGGTATGTTACTGATAAGGTTTGGTAGGTCTCCGTGTCCATTTAAATGAGATCGGAGTGAGCTCTGTTCTGAGAGATTCAACGTGAATCTTCGTGTCAATTTCGTAGTCGTGTGGCCGATATAATTATTTACGAAATTGGGTGGACCAAAATGAGAGTTTTAACACAAAAATGCTTATTTCTCATCGGAAAAATTCTAACAAAAATTAGTAACATTTTTTTTTTAAAATCAATTTATATTATTAAGCCAAATGTAATTTCCTTGAGGCAAATTCAATTTTGCTTGCATGTTTCTTACTGAAATGTTTTCAGTAATTTTTTTCTAATCTTTACCGTCTCACTACAAAGATATATTTTCTGCACCAATTGTAGTGACATACTAAATAATCTAGTCTACAAGCCATTGAAAGTGAGTTCTGCTTGCCTCATTTTTATGGCTTCCTCGGATTAAAGTTAGCTTCCAAAGAATTAGGACTTAATATAAACCTTTCTCAAAGAGAAATCATATTCTGGAATTGGAATATGGAATGAGGGTAGTGATTGTGTATGCTCTTAATCCATCATAAACATTTAAGACGTGGAATGGATCATTTCCAGGCATTTATACGCCCCTATCTGGATCAATTATGACAAATTTTGTTGCGGAACGCGTAGTATTGCCGAAGAAACACTGACCTAAAAGCTAGCCACGTTCTTAATCCTGTATTATTCGTTTCGAGTTTCCGAAAATGGATAGTTCTCTGCGGTGCTTAGGCACCCTAATACAAAAATGCTCATAGTGATAAAATTAAGTAAAATATTGTCGTACCGCTGAAAAAAAAAAAATAAATAAAAATTAAAAAACAAACTTCAATATTCGTTATATTTTACATGAAATTAAAATCAGAATAATTTTTTTGCATAAACATGTCTCATAAATTGTATGCGAAACACACCAGTACAATAATGGAGAAAAGTTTTCTTCATCACAAATAGTCACAATATATTTTCATGAATGAAAAGTTATTACATAACATAAACTCATAATTGCAGAATTGAAAGTGTAATAATATATAATTTATTTATTTAAACATTATTTTTATTCGACACTCGTATTTTGTTAATTAAACTGTATATATATATATATATATATATATATATATCCGAGTGAATATAGAACGAAGAAAGAATTCTTACAACGTCTAAAACAATAATTTAAAAACAGTGCTCGATATATAATATATAGTGCTGTGAATATTTATTATAAATTATATTTTAGAACATGTACATAATTTTTCTATATATATCCACGACAAAGGTACATTTGTTTCAACATTGAAACTTCAATGTCTCATCAGGCGGTATGTAAAGGAATGGAAAGCCTCTTTTCTTAAGAAAAGAGAAAAATTATGTACTTGTTCTAAAATATAATTTATATTCTATCTATCTATCTATCTATCTATCTATCTATCTATCTATCTATCTATCTATATTATATATATTTTAATTCCACTCCATTTTTTTACTTCCTGTGTATGGATATGTTTTTAAGCTTCTTCCGGTATAGAACATTTGTAACATATTTGAATTAATAAAGTTTTTGTTTACGACCGTTGCTGACGAAGCGAGAATTTTCTCGCTGAAATGGCCATCCAACTAAATTAAATTTTAGAATTTTGGAATTACTTTATAAATTTTGCTCTGTAAATAGATAATACTATTTACATCGAACCCTCCACCTTGATCAATTTTAGTATTATTGAAATTAATATTAATAGGATCGGGTTTTCGGATTTTACCTGTTTGCTCATTCTTTTTGGGTTTAAAATAAAAAACAATATATATATATAGGCCTGAATATTTATGAGAAATTTTGTTAAAAAATGTTATCATTCGAACCCGCGACCCCTAACAACGTAGGGAAAGCTATCAATAACATCTTAACCGCTCGCCTGCGAAAGATCTCACAGCTTAAACAAAATCAAATTAAGTCTTATATACACACTTTTCCGATTTCTCGTAAATAATCATCTCTGTTCTGAAAGTGTATCGTAATGTCAACAAATGTAAACAGATATTGTTACGAACAGTTCCGGAGATTAACAAAATGTAATTAACAACCGACACATTTAATCAAAAATAATGTTCAAACAAATAAATTAAATACTCAGTCAGTTAAGTTCCATACGTAGTACACGCTTGGGCGATCATGACTTTTTCGCGACATGACTGACTAGGTAGAAGATTTTTCCACAAAAGATTGCCATTACTTTCTGCGATAGACCGGTTGTCAACCAAGGCTATAGAACCCAATCTGTTCTGCTATTTAACCCATTAGCTGGAGGGAAAAGCAACGTATTAATAACTTTTCCAAGAGTATTTGTGCATAAGTGAATACAACAAATTCGCCTGGAATTCGAACTCAGCTCTCGGATATCCATTGCACCAAAACACAGATCCATTTTACCATTAGAGTTATCATTAATAAATATATGTTTGGATCTCAGCTGCAGGGCGGTAGTTGACATGCTGAGCTTACGAGCCATTTTTAGTGCGTTCTATGGCCACTGTTGTCGAACTCTTATAGTTTAGTGTTAGATGATATCCAAGAATCGTCTAATTGCCATCAAATTTTGCCTCCTGCGGACTACCTTAAACTACAAAAGCATATTGACTCTAATAATGTATCGCGTTGGAATGGTTTTAAAAAGCAGTCCCGGAGAGGAGATATGTAGAAACAAATTTCCAACATGTCTGGAACCACCTTGTAACAAGGAAAACTCTAAGCAGACTATTAATACTACAACAACCACTAAGAGGTCGGATCTTATAAATTCTTAGGTATACTGAAATAAAACTGAATCACTTTCAACTCCTTCGCTCCTTGTCCCGTCAAACAACTTGGCGTCTCTAACAATAAACCAACAATAACGAGAAAACCATTGAGCAAACGCTAAGCGGCCAGAAACCCGAGCTACCTTCACGTGTCTGTGGGTGTTACCGTCATACACGGGTTAGGGCCAAGGCCACCCACACTCAATGTCATTGAGAACTGAGCACCAGGATAGAGTGTCCCGTCTATATGACAAACTCATTACAGATCGACAGGGGGAACATCTGAAGGAAGAGCAGGGCAAGTGACGTTAATGTAACACTTCCATATTTCGCTCTGTTTAAATCATAGAACGTGGGTCATACAGCAGGAGACATCGGACGTTTAGTGTTTTATTAGTTTTTACGGAGAACTCTCTCTCTCTCTCTCTCTCTCTCTCACACACACACACACACACACACACACACACGCACACACACACAGACACACACACACATATATATACAGTACTGTGCAAAAATATTAGGACAAGAACTATTTTATCTTTTATGAGGCATCAAAATTAAGTTTAAAATGACCCCTAACACTTTTTCACACTACCGGTAGTGTGCCGAAGTATTAGGACAGAGGGAATTCTCCTAAAAACCTCACCGAAATTGAAATATAGGGTGAAAAGCCAAACCTTTGTAAGAATTATTTAACTAAAAAAGAAGAAGGAAGGCTTCGGAATTTGAATTGGTCCCCACAAAGCCCTGATCCTATCGAATATCTATGGTATATCATGGATAAAAAATTGATAAATCTAATGTTATTTCGCAAGACACACTTTGGGAACGAATACAAGCAGCTTGGCAGGAAATACTATTAGATACATTGAAGAAGCTTATGATGTCAGTGCCTGACAGAATGAAGACTGTGATCAAAGCAAAAGGCTATTATATTAAATATTAAATTTGTTTTGTTACAAGTATTTTTTCTTGTTAAAGCATTTGTTGAGTAAATCAAATAAAATTATTTTAATTAAATTGTTTATTTTCTGTCAATATGATTCATAAAAGACAAAATAGTTCTTGTCCTAATACTTTTGCGCAGTAATATATATATATATATATATATATATATATATAGGAAAAACTATTAAAAAGTTGTGAGTTTATAAATGTATTTTTTTGACAGTATTTGTTTATTTCTGTTATTTTATTTGATATTTCAGACCGTCCTCTGTCCTTCATCAGAAACAAATGATTTTAAAATTTAAATTTTAAATTCGTTTTTCCTATACATATTAAAACAGTATACGTCGATCATCACTATGTTATATATATATATATATATATATATATATATATATAGTTCTTGTCCTAATACTTTTGCACAATACTATATATATATATATATATATATATATATATATATATATAGTGTATCGAAGCAGAAAATAATTTTCTAAACATATACTGTTAAATATAAGAGTATGTGAGCCGAAAGCTTAGAACCAACTTAATAAGAAAATATCCAAATTTTGGAGAATTTTTGTCTTTATTCTCAACTGAAATTAAAGCCAAAATACGACGCTTAGAACGACTCATGATTAAACATAATAGACATTCATTGTCTCTTATATTTAACAGTATATGCTTAGAAAAAAAAATATATATATATATATTGAATATATTAACTGAAATCCGACAAGATGATAGAATAAGTAAAGAACAGGTAAGAAAAGTATTTTTAAACAAACATGTTTCACAAACAAGTTTCTTTAGAGATTAGTCAATAAGACACAGGGTTTAATTTATTTTAACTCCGTGTCTTATTTACAAATCTTTGCAGATACTTTCTAAAGTAAGCGTGTTAGATTAAAGACACTTTTCCTACGTGTTCTTTGCTTATTTGGTCATATGTATTTTCCAAACATGGATAAATATGGTACTAAGCTGAAAGTATGAAACACACAGTGAGGATCGAACTCATTATTCAGTCGTAATTGATCTAGCTTGATAAGCACACACACACACACACACACACACACACACACACACACACACACACATATATATATATATATATATATATATATATACACGATTCGTGTGTTTTTGCTCTGCGTAACTGCCTTTTTGTTAACACTTTTTGGTTAGTTTAGTATCGAGCACTTTTCTTTCCTGGTGGTTCGTTCCGTTCGAGGGTTTTTTTCTTTACTGTGAAGAACCGTATGCATTGTCGGTCCTACGCAGTTTTCTTTTTTTTTTTCCCTCTTTGTCCAAAGCTCTATAGCCGAGGACGATAACGGAGTTAGATTCTGCTGTTTATTCATAGTCTTTAAAAGTTTCTTGTGTAACATTTTAAGATTAGAATACGTACAGAGTCGGTTTTATTATTATTATTATTATATATATATATATATATATATATATATATATATATATATATATACCAATGCCAATCCAGATGATTTAAATAATAATTTACATCCATTAAGAAAAATTACCCGCAACAAACTTTTATTTATTAGGCATTGAATTGCATCACCTCACGTCTATGAAATTGCCTGAGTTTTCTACTAAATAATCAATAACAGGAGCGTGACAGGAGTAATATATATATATATATATATATATATATATATATATTCAATTTGTAAACGAGTTATTACGCGACCTAGATTTCTACCATGAGTAGTGTCTTCAGGCGATTTTCAATAACTGATTTTAGCGTTGGCCGAATTATGGCGTTTTCATCCGTTGTTGTATGAACCTAAGAGTTATGTATATTTCATACATACAACCATGGATAAAAACGCCATAATTCTTGTAATTTTAAAAATTTCGCATTCAAAAATTCCCTGCCACGTGAGCATTAAAAAAAAACACCGTTACCTGAGCGTTCTTAAAAAAAACGGCCAACGGTAAAATCATTTATTGCAAATCGCCTGAAGACACTACTCATGGTAGAAACCTAGGTCGCGTAATAACTCGTTTACAAATGCAGTTTGCATTTCAAAAGTTCTATAATATAATTGTATCAAACACTTTTTAATACAAATGTGCATTGATCTAATCTTATGATCAAAAACTAAGTAATTAATATATATATATATATATAAAGTAAGTAATTCATCGAGTTTTATTCAACCTCAACAGAATGCAGAAGATACTGGATGGCCGTTTCGTCCTATATTGGGACTCATCGGTAGTGCTCATCCACTACCAGGAATTGAAACCTAGACAGTTGCGTTATTAAGCGGATATCATATCAACTGTACCACAGGCCCCTGTGACGAAGAGGAAACGAATTCACATTCACATATTGCGTGGTGGAACTCTGCCGAGCTCCTTTTAACCATAGGACTGTGCCTAACACAGCCACGACTACTATCACCAAGCCGCTCGCACTAGGGCATTAGAAGCCGGTTCAAGCAACGATATACAGATCAGAAATTGTAGGAGGATTTGAAATATTAAGTAAATAATTCATCGAGTTTTATTCAACCTCAACAGAATGAATGCAAAATGCAATAGACGGCCGTTTCGTCCTATATTTGGGACTCATCAACTGTGCGCACTGCTGATGAGTTCAATATATATATATATATATATATATATATATATATATATATATATATATATATATATAACGGTCTTTATTATAATAGAAAGGACAATAATGTTTTTAAAATCATTTCACCGCAAGCAAGGCAGTCTTATAGCGAGGCCGTCGCTGTAATATATAGGAGGTCTTGCTTATAGCCACTGTTGCGCAGGGGGTTACATAGGGGAAAGTGATAAGAAAGAGAGTTTAGTTAAAGGAAATGTCAGGAGGAGAGTAATAGACGGGTGAGAATACTGTGTAATGTGGTGGAGTGGATGGAGAAAAGAGCTTGAGAGAATGGATGCGAGTTAGTGAGATAGGAGATGTTTATTGACCTTACATTTAAATTCCCGGAGATTGTAGCTGTCGGGGAAGCAAGTATATGGAAGGGAATTCTACAGGCGGGAAGTGCAAGAAAATAATGTGTTCGAGTAGAAATTGCGGTTACATTTTATCGGTTTCACTGTAAAAGGGTGGGACCTAGTTCTTAGCCCAGTAGCTCGTGTAAATTCATATATAGGGGGCACTAATGAGCTAAGTTCATTGGAGCAGAAGCCGCGAAAGTATTTGTAGAAAAGGCATAGGAAAGCCACATCACGCCGGTGAGAAAGTGACTGCAGCCGAGCTGCCAAGTCGGTATCGATCACATTACAGATTCTCCGTTGGATTTTGTCAAGAAGCCCGAGGTGAATAGCAGGGGCACCCGCCCAGATGTGGCAGCAGTATTCAATACAGGGGCGGATGGTAGATTTATATATGTGCAGGATAGATTCAGACGGGAAAACTTCCTGTCCCTGCACAGTGAACAGACCTTCTTAGCAGCGGATTTAGCTCTGGGTTCGATATAGTCATTCCACTTGAGGTTCGTTGAGAGTGTTAGGCCAAGGAGTAGTTTTTTGCTCTCGGGGAGGCTAGCCTGATTCATGCTAATGGGGGGCGTGTAGGAGCGATTGTCTATGATGGTTAATAGATAGCAGCTTCGTTTCGGAAGCATTAAAATTTACGAGCCATTTCTTACCTCAAGTCCACCACAGATTGGAAATTCGTCTCAAGCTCAAGCTCAGATTTTTGATCGAGGCGAGAGTAAACGGTGGTGTCGTCCGCGTATATGCCAACTTGGGATCTTATTACATCGGGGAGATTGTTAATGTAGATCAAGAAAAGCGCAAGACCTAGAATAGAGCCTTATGAAAAAAGGATTATTAGCTGTTTTCTCATAGGTTATCCCAACTGGGTGTAACAAGATGGAACACACACACACACACACACACACACACACACACACACACATATATTATTATTATTATTATTATTATTATTATAGAGAGGACATAAATGCTTGTCACGAAGTAAGATTTTTATATTTACCTTGATAACGTCACTCAAAGGACGAAACGCGTCGGGCCAAGATAAGTTTTCCATTTGTCTTTATTATTCAAACTGTTGTTCTCATCATTATTGCCATATACACGATGTTTCGGCGGTTGTACGCATTTGCTTTCTTCAGGGGATTGGAATTTTGAATTGATCCTAATGTGAATAATGTAAATAATTACAATACATCATCTCATATATTTGACAGACACACACATATATTTGAAATGAATTGTTTGAACATTATTTTTTATCGATATATACGTGTGTGTGTGTGTGTGTGTGTGTGTGTGTGTGTGTGTGTGTGTGTGTGTGTGCATCAACAATTTCGGAAACTAATTATGAAAAGCCATCCCATCGATCTAATTTCAACATAATCTCTTTTATGCCAGTGCACTTGATAGAGATTTTTTCCATTAATCACATAGAGCAAACATTGCAAAAAAAACAAAACAATTTCAAATGAAAATTCAGTACATAACAGTGTCAAGCTGAACAACTTTATATATATATATATATATATATATATATATATATATATATTAAAGATATATAATGTACCCAATACAAGTTTCGGGAGTCAAATTTAGATGTTGTATTATATAAATAAAAAAGAAGGTGGTAGGAAGTGAGGATAAGGACGATAAATAACTATTAACCCTAAACTTGAAGAGATTAAAAGGATAGTATCCAGAGAAGCATTCACGCGGGAGTTTGTTCCACGTTGTAATAGTTCTAGGGGAAAAGCTGATATGAGAGAAATGTTTTTAAACGTCTGTTTTTGTGTGAATCTTGTATACAAAAGTAGAGGAATAACTACCTTCTACTTGTGATTTCACGATCCATTCCGACTCATTCTTATCCTTATTGCTTTTATCGGTATGTTTTAGTCAGTGGCTTTTCCGACTTTAATACGTAGCTAAATTCATGAAGCATCCAATAAAAAAAATGAACCTATTAATAATTACTTACAAGACCAGCACGCTAACCACCGCACATGTGTGACCCCGAAAAGAAAGATTTTAAATTTGGGATTTCACCTAGTCTCCTACTAAGATTTTTTATCAGTTGCAGGAAATACAAAACAATTTTTATTTTTTGTTACAGATTATTAACTTCGACTGACATAAGCTTGCATGTATGGTACGCCAGGTGAGGATCGAACTCACTATTACTCTGTAAGGATACATAGGTGCTTATTTCTTATTGGTCTAGATAAAGTCACGTGATCACATAACAACCGCTTGTGACGTCACTCCAGATAGTAATCCAAGCGCTAGTTACACTTTTTCAGCTAACAGCAACCGAGGAAAAAAGGTTGTTCCCTTCTATCTATGCTTCTGCTTAGGCCTTTTAAGTAAAATCTGCCAATTGCTATGTTCTCCTAAAATTCCTGCCGTCCAGTTGGAATATAGATGAATCGACAAGCACATACTGCTATCCCGTTGTCACATAGATGAAGCCTGCCGCATCTCTTTAGGATATAGATGAATTCGGCCCCTGTAAATCTGGAGTCATGAGAATGGCCGAACAGAAGTATCTTCAAGTTATGTGTTGTGGAGTTGTGGCGAAACTTCGCTGCAAAGTTGTAGTGACCAGTTTGTGCCGGAAGTACGACACAGAACACATAAGGTAGGTTCAAAACAATCTATTAGCATAACAAGAAGCAAGATATTCAAAGGAAATGTTAATAATAAGTAATATAGAAATAAATAAGTCCAAAGGTATTATTACGCTGCTTATTGCCCGACTATTAGCTGTCGTTAACTACTGTACTAGCTACTCTTTAACTTCTGTACTTGATTCTCTTGTTGACTGCCCTCTAGAAGTCACGCAGGTAATTTATATATATAGCAAGAGGAAGCGTCCATTCCCCGCAGGAGGGTAACATAATAATGTAAGACCTTTCTTCTGGTTCCTCCTGATATTTTGCTTTGCGTTGGATATAATAAATATGTATTTTTCCACGTGTGGACACTTGTTTGTGTTATTTGTGTATGCCATAATAAATAAAAGTCTCTTTGAGAACAAGCGTTCATTCATTCATTTCATTTTTCGTTCCGTTACGTAGGTAACCCAACTCAATATTATTTACTGACCCACATGTGAATGGGAATAAGAAAATCCTATATATTGTTATTGAATATTTTGCTAAGAGGATTTGATTTGGAAAAGTGTTTATTAATAATGTTTAAGAATTTGTATCCCATCAGATTGTAAAGGAGAATAAACCAGGCGATGTATCTATATCTTTTCTTCTTATTATTGTCATTGTTAATGGGATTTCTGAATTTGATAGTGTTATGTGATAGAAGTTGTAAGAAAAGAAAAAAAATGATTTACTAAAACAGTTAAATCACAAACAAATATTTAATTTTCTAAAAAAATACAAAATAAAATATGTACAAAGATACAACTGTGGTAAATAAAAGTTCATTCTCGGCTTTAAAAATCTTGCAAAAATAGAATATACATCTGTGATACTTTTTTTGTTGAAAATTATCAAATTTAATGCAAAAATCATCTGATTTACATAATCAATTATTACTTATTTATAGCATGCAATTTAGAATAAAACTATTTCTTAAACACATAGTTCAACTTTCAGGACTTTCCACCGTATGGGTTGACAGATATGACAGATGCGAGATAAAATAAGTGTATGGCGATCACAAGTGACATAATTGTACATTTTTTCTTGTAAGGGGAAGAAACCCTGAAACACATGAACTTTCAATTTACACATAGAAATTGCCATACAAAAAAAAAAAACTTTAAATGCACAAAAAAATTAATCTATTTTAAAATAGGAAGGCACAATATTTTTACCAAGATTTTTAAAAATACTAATTTCACTATAATTTACATTCATTTTTGAATAAGTTCCTAAAGTTTCATTAAAATCCGACAATTATTCGATTTTTGTAAGAATTTTCAAATTAATGTATTTATCACCGGAAAAAAAAAAAACTGTGTTATGTAATATTACATTTTCCTTTGTAAATCAAAATTTACCAAAATTTCAAACGTGTTAGAAGGGATGAGAAATTCTTTTTAAATAATAAAAAAATACTTTGATCTTTCGTCTTGATAATAATGTAAACATTTTGGTGGAATAAATTCGTTTTTATTAAGTTTGCGGCCTTTTTTATTTATTCGATGCTGTTTTTTCAGCAATTTTGTGGAGATACCTAAAAGGAAATGGATTAAATCCGACCTATTTTTAATTTAAGCGCTATATTTAATGGATCCTCATGTTTAAAAAGATGCTCTGTTTTTATTATGATACAGTGTATTTATTTATTTACATTCACCAGTCTGGATATTCGAGTAATCTTGCTCGAAAAACATGCGTCCGCAGGAGAAGCCGCCATGAGATGTGAAGTGTCTTAGATCGCTCAGCCACAGAGATTCGTTGGAAAACTAAAAGAAAAGAAACATTTTTTACAAGGAATCAGGCTGATGAAGTGTTCGACAGAAAAGTTTCCTTTTAATGAAAAAGAATGCACCCCATCTTTTTTAAAACAATATATAAATTCTGTGGAATAAAAAAAAAATCTTCATATAAAATCCTTAAACAAGCAAGAACAGCTAAATCTATAAACGAACCATGTTTCCTCTGTCTTTAAGAAAAAATTGAGATCCTTAAATATATGAACAGTAACAAGCTTTTCAACCAGAGGCATGAAACCACAGTAAACTGCAAGCACATCAGAGAGCTAACATTACAATCATGCTAAAAATAATACAAGAGCCAAAAACAGGACCCCATATATATATATATATATATATATATATATATATATATATATATATATAAAGATAGAGATATATATGCATATATATATATCTATAAAAATTCTATAAGTTTAATATTAACTATAAAATAAGGTGTATTACCATTATTAGTATTGACTAATAAAGTAAGTCAATTGGTATTAATTAATATTAATCATAAAGTAAGGTTAATAACCATAATTAGAGTAAGGTTAATAACCATAACCATAATTAGGGTAAGGTTAATAACCATAATTAGGGTAAGGTTAATAACCATAACCATAACCATAATAGGATGAATCATATATTCACTAGATATGAGAATGAAAATTTAAAATTTAAAATTTAATACAGAATAGGGTTTCCAAACAATGATCTAATTAAACATCAAAAATTTAAAATTTAATACAATAAACATATTCCCTAAATCCAAAGTTAAGATTAAACATGCAAACTTACATTGATTGTAGAGACTCTGCTTAAATAAAAATAAATAAAAAAATATCCACGCCAACTATTATCGGCTCTTCTAAGTAATCCTTAAAGATATAGTCTAGTCAACGGATAATTAAAATTTACAACTGTCTAGAATCAAAGACTCTCATTAATCAACCACTTCAGAAGCACCCCAAATAAATTCCAATGGTCAGAGACTTATTCCCTATCTTGCTAACCCCCACCAACACCTCTAACTAAACACTCTCCCTGCCCCCCAAAAATTCCAACTGTCAACTAAATATCACCCTATCACTAAACCCCAGTCAACACCTCTAAAACTAAATAAATATAAAGGAAAAGGATTTCCAGTACTTTACACATCGTCTGATGAAGCATTGAGGCTTCAATGCTGAAACGAACATACCTTCGTAGCGATTATATATAGAAAAATTATGTACATTTTCTAAAATATAATTTATAATAAATATATATATATGGATCGGAATCGGACAAGATGAATAGAATAAGTAAAGAACAAATAGGAAAATGTGTCTTTAATCTAACATGTTTTACTTGAACAAGCTTTTTCAGAGATTTATTAAAGACGAATGATTTATTAATAAAATAAAATATTTCACTTAAATTTTTACGCCGTCTTCTGGTTTTCGTGTATTTTTTTTTTTTGCATCCAATCGTCGGCATATTTCATAATGAATTAAATTTATTTCTCCACAGATTTTTTCTTCTTGAATAAAAAATGTAAAAATAAAACAAAACGATATTTTCCAAACCTTATTTTTTATGATGGCGTAAGATGTCTGAAATATTTTTATTGACCTAAAATTAATGTGCCTTTTAAAAGTTTAAGTTTGTTGACATACATAAATCAATTACTATATAGAGGTTAAATGTTATAATATAAATAAATTTAATGGATATTATCGGATTTAATGTTAATACTGGATACGATGTGTTTTATTGGAATATTAGATTTATGCCTTAGGAGATCGCTAAACCACACAGATGCGCTGTAAAACTAAAAGCAAAATAATTTTTTCCAAAGGATCTGGGCTGATGAACTGTTGGACAAAATAGTTTCCTTTTAAAGAAAAAAAGAATGTACTCCGTCTTTTTTAAAACACTATATAAATTCTGTGGTACAAAAAATCTGTCCATATATATATATATATATATATATATATATGTGTGTTCACACACACACACGCACACACACATATATATGAACAATTTTTAAAATTTATATATATGTGTGTGACAATAATAAAATAAAATACTTCACTTAAATTCGTACCCCGTCTTCTGGTTTTCGTGTTTTTTTGTTGTTTTTTTGTTTTTGTTTTTTGTTTTGTTTTGTTTTTTTGCATCCAATCGTCGACACATTTCACAGTGAATTAAATTTATTTCTACACAGATTTTTTTTCTTCTTGAAGAAAAAAATAAAAATAAGATAAAGCAAAAATAAAATAAAACGTTATTTTTCAAACCTTATTTTTATGATGGCGTAAGATGTCTGAAATATTTTTTATTGACCTAAAAATTAATGTGCCTTATAAAAGTTTAAGTTTGTTGACTTATACATAAATCCTTTAGTATATAGAGGTCAAATGTTGATATACAAATAAATTTAATGGATATTGTTAGATTTAATGTTAATACTGGATATACGATGTGCCTAATTGGAGTTTATATATATATATATATATATATACATATATATAGTAATATTTTTATTATTGGAGTTTATAATTAAAACATTTTGGCAGTCAATATCAGATGAAAATACTCATCAAATAAAAGTAAATAACAACTGACACAAGTGAAAATAGTATACATAAATTCTTAATATTACAGCCCATATTGTAAAGTAAACACTGATCTATGTTTACAGCTAACAGTAAATTCCTTTCTTTGGTTTAATAGATTAATCTTGTCCTTGTCCTTAAACCTGATGATTGCTAACTTCTTATTGAGACAAAGATAGCAAGCTGCATGGAGGGAATTACAAGTTCGAGACTTTGTAAGTACTTTCCATTTAATTGTAAGAGTTTTTTTTTTTTTAAACACCCAAATACTTGGATAACGAAGTCAGTCAGTTAAGTGCCATACGTGATACACGCTTGGGCGATCATGTGTCGAAAGAGACATGACTGACTGAGCAGAAGATTATCCCGCAGTAGGTTGCCATTGCTTTCTGAGGTAGACTGGTTGCCGACCAAGGTTATAGAACCCAATCTGTCCTGCTATTTAACCCATAACTGGAAGGAAGAGACGGATTAATACCTTTCCCAAGGGTTATTTGCGCGTAAGTGAATACAATGGATTAAACTGGAATTCGAACTCGGCTCCCCGGTTTCTCGTTCCGAGCCGATATCCACTGTACCACAACAGTACTCTATTTATAAAAACTATCATTGAAAGATAGTGCGTGCTGATACTAGCTGGTTTTGAACGGCTTTGAAGAAAAACAGGTAGTCCAAGTGCTATTAGCATTATACTTCTTTTTGTACAGCACTAACTCAAATCTAACAAAAACAATGACTATACTATCATTTTTTCCTTGGAAAGTCCTGGGTATGACTGTATACATCCGGCAGCAAGACCTGATTGGGAGATCGGGAGTTTTGAGTAACGTGGATCCATCTCTTAATCACTGTTGTTTCTAGATCTACTTTGACTCGAGGTGGTAGTACTAATTAGGGTGCCAGCTACAGGCAAGTAATGAACCCTCAAACAAAACACTATAAAGTATAAAAGTATATTTTTGTTAATAGAAATACCAGCAATATATTTTTATACAAAAAAAAAAAAAAAATTAGCACCAATATTTATTTATAGCACAATTCCAAACAATACATTTGCCTGTGGTTGAAAGGATACAATTGCGTTCAAAATATTTACATCTCAGAATTAAATTACCCATCGAGGTTGATATGCCGCAAAACAAAATCGACCGACCAACATCAGAGAAATCTTTCACGACTTCAATTAATATAATATCATAAAATTACTTAAATCAACCTGTAAAATATAGCTTCAACGTAACTTCCAAAATACAACTTTAACATAAAACACACATATCACCACCTCAAATAATCATCTCCACACAAGCATGTCTATACTTAAAAACTGAGTATCATCTACCATATATTCAAGTGTGAAAGCAGAATAACATACATTATAATTTCATTACTTCAAAGCTTCCAAGAAAATTAAATTTCAGCCTTAAATGACCCCTAAAAGAGTTTGATATGTCGTTAAACAAAAAAAATCAATCAATCCATGGTACATAAAAGACATCCGGTAATCGTGCTCAAAGAAAGAAAAACAGGATAAATGGCGCGACTACATATAAAATTACGAATAATATATATCTATTATTACCATAAACGTTAAATTTCAGTTGAATTCGTTACATTTACTTACGCGCAAATACACTTCAGAAGGTTATAAATTTATCTCTTCTCCCCCCTTAGCTATGGGTTGAATAGAAGGACAAATTGAATTCTGTAGCCTTGGTTGGCAACCATTCTATCGCAGAAAGTCTACGTTGAAACACCAGTTCTCTTTTGATCACCGAAATTAAGCAATGTCGAGCCTGGGCGGCACCTAGATGTATGAGCGCTTAGGAAAAACTGGTGCTGCGTATTTCCTATTTGTAACGGATGTTTTGAGTGCGTAAACAGCACATTCTTTGCAAATAGGAAACAGTACAATGCTTTTTAAAAATATCTGAAAGATTAAAAACAAAACCAAATCACAGTAAAAACATCTCATTGAAAATAAGGAAAAGAACATCAGCCAACACAATCAGTCCAAAAACTGTAAACTCTATCTGAAGTTTAAAAAATAGGTATAATTACCTTCTAAGACTAAAACAAATTACTAAGCAAACAATCAGAACTCATCTCAAAATGCAGACACAAAAACAAGTGTTTACTACGCTACTTAAAAATTCTAAACTGAAATCGAGCAAGAATAAATGTAAATGAATAAATAAAATAGATAAGCAGAAGAAATGAAATTAAATACATCCAAACAAATAAATGAATAAGCCAAAAAATAATGAACAAATTAACAAACTAAACCCGCCATTTAGGTGGGCGTGATCTATTAATTTGTAATAAACCATTAGAATAATACAATAGATTACCCACAAGGCAATAGGGAACCCACAATGCATCAATGATGTGTATATACAAAAGTTCGAGCAGAAACTTAGCGCACATAGACTCACTATTGCGTTCAGCATAAAACATACTGTCACCTCTGGGTGTTGACTTTAATGTCCTCTTTTATATTTACGTGCGCTCTATCCCTGAGATTGAACACATTAACCCATAATTTAACACTTAATATTTTACCCCCCCCCCCATATATATATATATATATATATATATATATATATATTAGTAGTAGTAGGAATCAATGGAATAACAGGTCACAGTTCGTAGCATTTACTCTTTAACAGTACTCGATACGTAGTAGAGCAATATTTGAAATATTTATTGCTGGAGTTTAAAATAAAAATATTTTCTCGCTAGACAAGAGCTGTCGTGTTTCGGTGCATTATATCTAGCACGTGTTCAGGCACCTGATTATCTGTTGGATATAATGTACCGAAACATGACAGCTGTTGTGTAGCGAGAAAATGTTTTTGTTATAAACTCCAATAATGAAAATATTGCTATATATATATATTTATAAAAAAGGCAGAAGGAAGCAAAACATGCTTATCGCTTTTCTGCACATATTTTATGTGTTAACACCATTCTTTGTTAGTAAACTTTTTGTCTACTTTGCCTGGCATTTTTTTTAATCGTTTCACTCCAATCAATACAGTACTGCCACTGGTGCGCATAAGAGGAGGGTGAAAGGTTATGTAGGGGGAGAGCAAAGAGAAATAGGAACGAAGAAGAACCGCTGATAGGGGTGTCAGAGAATGGGTAAGAGAATGATGGGAATACTGGTGTGAGGAGAGTTGCGTGAGAGTAGAGTGAAAAGGGAGAAGAACAAGATACAGATTGTGTTGGGGAAAGGGTAAGAGAAGGATTAAAGTCAAGGGGTTGAGAGATGAAAATTGAGGTTGCATTTAAACTCTTGGAGATTGTAGCTATCAGGAAAGCTAGTATACGGAAGGGAGTTCCACAGGTGGAATGTGCTAGAAAAGAAGCTGTTAGAGTAGAAGTGGTGGCTGCATTTGGTTGTTTTGAATGTAAAAGGGTGGGATCTTGTTGCCAGTCTGATTGCTCAAGTAGATTCTTGTAGAGGATGCATCAGAGTGCTAAGCTTGTCGGAGCAGAAGCCATGAAAATATTTGTAGAAGAGATAGAGGAAAGACATGTCCCGTCGGTAAGAAAATGGCTGGAGTCGAGCTGCCAGGTTGGAATCGATTGTATATATTGTTTGCTTAATACTGTTTTTGTCTCTCTCTTTTCTTTCTCTTGCAATTTTTTATTGCAGACTTTGGTAATTCTACCGGTTTCCATTTAACCATGACCATGACAGCACACAGATTATTCTGTCTTTTATCAAGAATTTCTGAATACATAGCAGAAACACCAGACCAAATGTGGTAGTATGAACAATTCGTAGACTTGTAAATGCTTATGCAAATGCGTTATAAATGTATTGTCTTTGATGACTTTATAGAATTTTGGATTGCATTACTGACCTACTTCCATATTTGTCCAAATTTAAACACTTGACCTCCTTTGCTACGGTGTCTGTTTACACAATCCATATTCCCCAACTTTCTTTTTTTTTTTTACCTAAGTTTTAAATCTTCCCCTACTTCTTTATTGTCAGCATTCTTTCGTCAATTCTTTCGATCCTTATTACTTTCTGTTGAATGAAACTTCCTTCAGTTTTTTCTTTCTTTTACTTGCATTTTCTGCTTTTCTGCAAGTTTCAAATTTTCTTTCTTTTAAGCTGAACGAATTTTGTCTGTTCTTTCTTTCTTTTTTAATTTTTCTTTATTTATTTCTTAGTTTGATTTTTCTCTCATTCAAAGTGAACATCTTTCATTTTCTTTAGTTTTTTCTTTCTTTTAAGGAAGTGCGGGTGGTGTAAGCTCGGAATGAAAAATTGGATTTTTTGCTTTCTTTCTCACTTTCTTTTTTCTTTCTTTCTTTCTTTCTTTCTTTCTTTCTTTCTCAGTTTTTCTTTCTTTTTATCTAACTGCATTTTCCTCAGTTTCTTTCTTTCTTTCTTTCAAATTGAACATCTTGCATTTTCCTTAGTCTTTTCTTTCATTCTCAGCTTTATTTTTCTTTCTTTCTCTCTTCGTTTTCTTTTTTCTTTTTATTAAATTGAACATGTTGCATTTTCCTTTGTTTATTTTTTTCTTTCCTTCTGTCGTAGTTTTACTTTTCTTTCTTTTTTATCTTACTGAACATCTTTCATTTTCCTTCTCTTTTTATCTTTGTAGTTTTCTTTCTTTTTTACTCTCTCTCTCTCTCTCTCTCTCTCTCTCTTTCTTTCTTTCTTAGATTTATTTTTCTTTTTTTCTTGGTTTTATTTTTCTTTCTATCAAGTTGAATAATTTTCCTTTTCTTTCTTTCTTTCTTTCTTTCTTAGTTTTCTTTTTCTTTTACGGATGTGCGGGTTGTGTAATGGATAAATATTAATGGATAATAGTTTTTGCTATTCATTTTATTTCCTTCAGTTTGTTTTTCGCTTTCTTTTAAATTGAACTTTCTTCAGTTTGTTTGCTTATTTTTTCTCTTTCTTTGAAACTAAACTTTCTTCATTTTGTTTGTTTTTTAGTTCCTTTCAAATTGAACTTCCTTCTGTTTGTTTCTTTTTCACTTTTTTTAAAATTGAATTTTTTTCAGTTTGTTTGTTTCTCTTTCTCTTTCTTTGAAATTGAACTTCCTTTTGTTTGTTTGCTTCTTTTTCTATTTCTTTGAAACTAAACTTCCTTCATTTTGTTGTCTTTTTTAGCTTCTTTGAAATTGAACTTCTTTCTATTTGTTTCTTTTTTTCTTTCTTTGAAATTGAGCTACTTTTTATTTGTTTCCTTTACTTAGATATTTTGCTTTCTCCTAGTTTCCTTTTTTTTTCTTTTAATTCAACGATCTTTCTTTCTTTCTTTCTTTCTTTCTTTCTTTCTTTCTCAAGTTTCTCTAATTGAGTATTTTATAAACTCCATGTCGAATAATTGTTGACCTTCAAATGCCATTTGTTCTTTTAGGGTCCCACTTTCGGCTACGCTAGAGCAGGCAGGCAGGCAGGCAAAAGTAATTTCGCTCTGTAATATTAGGCTAAATATATTCCAAGCCAATTTTTTTTTTTTTTTTTTTTTTTTTTTTTTTGCAAACAGCATGTATTATTATGTTTACATTTGCCCTGTTTGTACAATTCTCGAATCTTCTTTCGCCTGTTCGTTTTCATTTCTGTCTGTCTGTATGTCACTTTTTGTCTGCTAATTCCCAACTCTTTCATCTTAGATTTCTTTCTTCCATTTTTTTCTTTTCAATTCATTCTTCTTCATTCCTTTTAGTTTTTTCTTTCTTTGGAATTCAGATTCTTTCTTTTCACTGGGATGACCTGCTTCTTTCTTTCTTTCTTTCTTTCTTTCTTTCTTTCTTTCTTTCAACTAGAGCAGCTTTTATTTTCCTTAGGTTCTTTCTTTCGTTTGATGATGTGCGGGTGGTGTAATGGATAAAGCTCGGAATGAGAAATTGGAGAGCTGAGTTTGAATTCCACTAGTTTTCATTACTTTCACTTACGTGAAAATACGCTACTGAAAGATGTGAATATATCTCCCCTCAGCTACAGTTTAAACAGTAGGACATGTATCCTGAAATATCACTATTATTCTCAAGATAATGCAAGACTCACACGCCAAAAATAATTATTCTTGAAACCCAAAATATGTTTCGGCTTTAGATAATCCCCAAAATGTTGATAAACCGCGAATAAACAAAATTAAAACACAAGCACATCAGTTTCTCTTTTTTTAAGCTAACCATCTTTATTTCTTTTCCGTTTTCTTTTTTTGACATTGAACTTCCTTCATCTTGTTTCTTTTACTTGCATTTTCTGCTTTTCTCACAATTTCATTTTTCTTCTTTCTTTCCTTTAAATTGAACGATTTTTGCTTATCCGAGTTTCTTTCCTTCTTTCTTGCTTAATTTTATTTTTTTCTTTCTATAAAATTGAACATCTTTTATTTTCCGAAGTTTCTTTCTTTCTTTCTTTCTTTCTTTCTTTCTTTTGATTTGAACTTTCTCTATTCTTCTTATGATATTTTTACTTTTCTTTCTTCAATTTTTCTTCCTTAATTTTATTCATTCTTCATTTTCATTCTAAACTATCCGACGGAAATTCTTGTACGTCTGTCAGTCAGTTAAGTGTCATACGCAATACACGTTTGGGCGATCATGTCTTAAAAGAGACATAACTGACTGGGCAGAATATTTTTACGCAGTAGGTTGCCATTACTTTCTGTAGTAGACTGGTTACCAACTTAAGCTAGAGAAACCAAACCGTCCTACTATTTAACCTATATAGAGAAAAGAGACGGATTCCCAAGGGCATTTGCACATAATGCAACGAATTCAACTGGAATTCGAACTCGGCTCTCCGATTTCTCCTTCTTTGTTGATATCCATTGCACCATAACACACAAGCTTGTACGTATGTAGTCTAAAACTCCACAAAAGGGAATGTTTTTGAAACGTTCATTAAATATTTGCTAAAATCTATGTCTTTTGAGTGAAGTACCATTTGTTACGAATGGTTACTTTTTTCACTCATCTTCTTGCAAACATTTTGTTTTTCTTTTTATGTTTCCCCCCTCTAACTTTTTCTTCTTCCTTCCTTCCTTCCTTCCTTCCTTCCTTCCTTCCTTCCTTCCTTCCTTCCTTGTTCTCTTCCTTCCATTTACACGATACCATTTTACACCCCGTCGTCAATATTTCGTTTTCCCCATCTGTCGAAGATCATAAACCCTTATTTGAAGTAACATTTTCTTTACTCGACACGCTTCACTGAAGCAGAACCAAAAAATAGGGTGTGAGTTCATGCAAACCCAGATGGGTGGCCCGCCTAAAATCTCGGTTGGGTGGGCTTCAAGGAGGAATCATTAAGAGCCGGGTAGGGCCAAATGGATAATTTACCGCTGCACACGGTTGCTGCAAGGTCTCCCCTTCCTTGGCGGCCAATCATAGTACTTCAAAGGTTGACCTCTGAACCTCATTTATTCGCCAAGTTTTTGCGTGCACCCCATGGAATGATATCGTAGCCGCCTCTGATGAAGTTGGTTCATGCCAACTGTGAGCCCCTCGACTGGATGTCGACACAGTTGTGTTTAACGTTGCTAAAATGAAGGTCAATGAGCGTCGGGCGGTTTAAGATTATGATTTGACTCATGTTCCTACAAACGGTGCAGAATAATATTAGTGATTCCCTACGAGAGTTGCTCGTGTGTAGGATGATAAACACTGTCGACAGAGAAAAAAAGAAATAGTCCGTGTATGTGTTTGTGTGAAAGAGAAAGGGAGAAAAAGAAAAATAGATAAAAAGCGTATTATTAGGAATTTTAATGAGAAAAAGCATTGTCAAGCATTCATCATTTAGGACTAGGATTACTTTCATCTACATTTCAATTGCTTTATTTCTACTAGTAGTATTAGTAGTAGTAATATTAACTGGAAGTTTGATTTGATGGAGCATTTTCAAGCATTCTTCATTTTGGACTAGGATTACTTTCATCTTCATTTCAATTGCTTTATTTCTACTAGTAGTAATAGTAGTAGTAATACTAACTAGAATTTTGATTAGATGAAGCATTGTCAAGCTTTCTTCATTTTGGACTAGGATTAATTTCATCTTTATTTCAATTGCTTTATTTCCACTAGTAGTATTAGTAGTAGTAATATTAACTGGAAGTTTGATTTGATGGAGCATTTTCAAGCATTCTTCATTTTGGACTAGGATTACTTTCATCTTCATTTCAATTGCTTTATTTCTACTAGTAGTAATAGTAGTAGTAATACTAACTAGAATTTTGATTAGATGAAGCATTGTCAAGCTTTCTTCATTTTGGACTAGGATTAATTTCATCTTCATTTCAATTGCTTTATTTCCACTAGTAGTATTAGTAGTAGTAATATTAACTGGAAGTTTGATTTGATGGAGCATTTTCAAGCATTCTTCATTTTGGACTAGGATTACTTTCATCTTCATTTCAATTGCTTTATTTCTAATAGTAGTATTAGTAGTAGTAATATTAACTGGAAGTTTGATTTGATGGAGCATTTTCAAGCATGAATCATTGAATACCGAAGTTTTCTTTGTTATTTTCACAATTAACATCGTGATTTTTCTAACGTAAACTAAAAACAGTAAAACACACAGTAATAGCCAGGCCAAGAAAATATCGACGGCAAAACCAACTGAACGGGTGCAATTTCCACCCGCTAGAACGACTGTCATCAAGAACGAAATCAACAAATTCATGACCAAATTTGCCTTTTTGTTGTTTTTACTAATTGTTTACCAAATATAAGGACCAAGAACCACTCAAGAAAGAGTGTTTAATGAATGAGATTGTTGGATGGATGTAAGAAGGGGAGGGAATAAGAAAAGCAGATCATGAGGATATTTCAGAAAAGATTGACCGTCGGCTTGAAGAGATGAAGATTGCAGTGCTCGGTGAAGAATCCTCTGGGCTGTCTCTTCCACGAAGCAGCGTTTCTTCTTTCTTACCAACGAGAAACGAAGGAAACTGGAATGGTTTGTACCTTCGCACGTAGCTGTGAAGGTCTGAACTTGTGGAACTAATGAATGTAGCTCGTGGGAACATTTTCATAGAAATAAAAATATACAATCGAGAGGCCTTAGACGTTTCGTCTGTGGAAAAGGGATTTTGTGGTGTAGGGGAATAATTAGTTACCCACATAGCCGCTCAGCTGCTTTTGAATTCAAGTATTGCTGGTAAGTAAAGGTGGGACAAACCTAACATGTTCACTTTTAAAAAGGAATGAATCCAAATCGCCCTGCATTTTCATCTATCGTTAGATATCTTGACAAAATTTCTCGTCACTAGTATGTCACGATAGTTGATAGTGTAGTCAAATGGACACCTGGGTAAATCAATAACCCTTAACTACCTTACATGCCCAAGAGGTAGCAGCAAATATCTTCTCAAATATCGGTGAAATTAAATTTAACGATGTAGTCCGGAGTTCTTTTCTCATCCCATCCTTGGATTGACACACGAAGGTTAAATAATGGCAACAGAATTTCTGGGTCGTAGGCTTTCTGTTGTATTTGTCCAGACTAAATAATTACGATCTCCTTTATATCAGTCAGTTAATTGCCATACTGATACACGCTTGAGCGAGCATGTCTCAAAGAGACGTGACTGACTAGGCAGATGATTATCCCGCAGTAGGTTGCCATTACTTTCTGTGGTAGACTGGTTGCCAGCCAGGGCTATAGAACCCAATCTGTCTTGTTATTTGTCCTGATTTGTCGTTCCTAGCCGATATTCACTGCACCCCAATACACATATATCTGCAAAAATAATGCTGATTAAAGCAAATATCATTCATCGATCCCACATCACAAGGACTCCAGAAAAGCCAACGGTAATATAAAGTGGTACTTAAACAGGGTTAAAAGAAAATAATCAGTCTTAGATGAGAAGCACTGATGAATATGTGAGACGAAGAGATGCTTCATCCAGTCGGTGACTTCAGTGGGTGGCAATATGCTTCATTATATTCTCATGGTTTTAACGAGTCGAACATTTACAAAGATTTTGCTCTCAACTTCTTTCAAAGAATCAGTCAATCTTTTACCAGGTTAAGCATTTTAATGAAATTCCTCATTTTATTTCATTGTCTTAAGTCTTGTGAATTTCTTAGATGAAGTATTGTCATTATTCATTCTTGACGAGTTTTTCTTTCATCTTATGTTTGTTGCTTCTTTATATCTACTAAAAACTGATGTTTTTTAATTTGATCCTCTAGTCATCTTCTTCCTAACCCGATTATCTCCTCGTTATTTTGTTTGTACACGTTGTATTAATTGCGTTATAATTCAGTTAGAATTTTCATTATTTATGTTTAAATAAGTTTAATTTCTATCGTATTTCATTGTCTTAGGTGATGCGAATTTATAAGATGAAACATTGTCATTATTCATTTTTAGATAAGTTTAACTTTTATCTTTTTTCATTGTCTCAAATAATGTCAAATTTCTTAGATGTTGCAATGCCGTTATTCATTTTGGAGTAGATAGACTAAACTATCGCCCGGTTCACACTCCACCCACATCTATTGAACAGGTAAAGAGGCTCATCCCTTGTTTCTGGTTTAGGATGTGGTTTCCGGTTTTCTCTTTTCTAATCTTCTCACTCTTTTCCTTTATTATGTTTCTTTCAATTGGAGTAGATAGACTAAACTATCGCCCGGTTCACACTCCACCCACATCTATTGAACAGGTGAAGAGGCTCATCCCTTGTTTCTGGTTTAGGATGCGGTTTCCGGTTTTCTCTTTTCCAATCTTTTCACTCTTTTCCTTTATTATTTTTTTTTTCAATTGGAGTAGATAGACTAAACTATCGCCCGGTTCACACTCCACCCACATCTATTGAACAGGTGAAGAGGCTCATCCCTTGTTTCTGGTTTAGGATGTGGTTTCCGGTTTTCTCTTTTCTAATCTTCTCACTCCTACCGCCTTGCTTGGGGTGATATGATTAAAAAAGAAAAAAAAGTAATTTTTATCTTATTTTATTGTCTTAAATGATGCAAATTCTTAGATGAAAGATTGTCATTATTCGTTTGAAGTTCGGTTTAACTTCTATCTTATTCCATTTTCTTAAGTCCTGTGAAATTTCTTAGATAAAGTAGTGTCATTATTTCTTTTTAGATAGGTTTAATATCTATCTTATTCCATTTTCTTAAGTCCTGTGAAATTTCTTAGATAAAGTAGTGTCATTATTTCTTTTTAGATAGGTTTAATATCTATCTTATTCCATTTTCTTAAGTCCTGTGAAATTTCTTAGATAAAGTAGTGTCATTATTTCTTTTTAGATAGGTTTAATATCTATCTTATTCCATTTTCTTAAGTCCTGTGAAATTTCTTAGATAAAGTAGTGTCATTATTTCTTTTTAGATAGGTTTAATATCTATCTTATTCCATTTTCTTAAGTCCTGTGAAATTTCTTAGATAAAGTAGTGTCATTATTTCTTTTTAGATAGGTTTAATATCTATCTTATTCCATTTTCTTAAGTCCTGTGAAATTTCTTAGATAAAGTAGTGTCATTATTTCTTTTTAGATAGGTTTAATATCTATCTTATTCCATTTTCTTAAGTCCTGTGAAATTTCTTAGATAAAGTAGTGTCATTATTTCTTTTTAGATAGGTTTAACTTCTATCTTATTCCATTTTCTTAAGTCCTGTGAAATTTCTTAGATAAAGTAGTGTCATTATTTCTTTTTAGATAGGTTTAATATCTATCTTATTCCATTTTCTTAAGTCCTGTGAAATTTCTTAGATAAAGTAGTGTCATTATTTCTTTTTAGATAGGTTTAATATCTATCTTATTCCATTTTCTTAAGTCCTGTGAAATTTCTTAGATAAAGTAGTGTCATTATTTCTTTTTAGATAGGTTTAATATCTATCTTATTCCATTTTCTTAAGTCCTGTGAAATTTCTTAGATAAAGTAGTGTCATTATTTCTTTTTAGATAGGTTTAATATCTATCTTATTCCATTTTCTTAAGTCCTGTGAAATTTCTTAGATAAAGTAGTGTCATTATTTCTTTTTAGATAGGTTTAATATCTATCTTATTCCATTCTCTTAAGTTCTGTGAATACTTTTAGATAAAACATTGTCATTTTTCATTTTTGACTAGTTTTTCTTTCATCTGATTACATTTACATTTTTCGTTTTCATTTCGTGGTAGCAAGCATAATACCACTGCAACTCATTAACCAGTGAAAGGAAAATTTAATCATGCAGTAATCTTTTTCCGTAACCGATCAAACTATATTGTTCGATTACACGTCGTACTAGTAATGTAGTATTTATAAATAGTCTGAATTTCTTTCTTGAAAAATTTCGGCAGATATGGACCTTCGTGTTCCTAATATAAACAAGATGATTTTTCTGATGACATCGCTATTATTTTAACTAGCTTCACCTTGTCCTTGAGAATTTACAACCAAATATTAAACATCATTTTTGGACTGTTTATTTACAAGAATAATTTTATATTTACATCATCCTAAAAACTAATGCAATTTTAAAACTAATGCAATGCAATATTTATCATTTACCGATTTATAAGGAAATAAAAATGAAAACAATTTTTCTTCATAAATTTATAATCATTTACTAAATTATTGAATTACCTGAGTGAACTACAAAGAAATCCTTATTATTTACCATTTTAGGAAATTTGAATCAATTGGCAATTAATCGATGTTTTTCTGCTATTTTAATAAAAAAATTAATAAATAAATATTGTTTGTTACTTTTGTTGTCGATTCTCAAAAACTAAAAAGAAATGTATAAATTCACTTTTTTGTATTTAGGTTCTCTACCAATTCTAATCATGTCTTTATTTAATCAATAAATATTGCCGATGAGTGAAGGTCATTAAAAAGTAGTGTTAACGGAAAAACCGTTCTTTGACATTCTGTCTTATTTCCGGCTTGAAGGTCCATGTTCGCCGAATTTTCGTTATTCATTTTTCACTAGTTTTTCATTATCTTATTTTTATTGTGTATTTACGTCTAAGTATGCAACAAAGAATTGATAGAAATGCTCTGAAAGCAACCTGAAAGGCATGAACGCCTACGCCCAGAAGGGACATGGCACATAGAAGAAGAAGAAGAAGAAGAAGAAGAAGAAGAAGAAGAAGAAGAAGAAGAAGTATGGCAGTCACGTGGCAGAAGTGCCTCCAGAAGTCTGTAATGACATTTCAATTTCAACTTTGGTTCAAAATCATAAATAGAATATAAAATATAATTTATCTTCAAATTAGCCATTTCTGTCTTGGTGTCTCCCTATCCCAGCACTTTCTCACTTCTTTATAACCGTTTCTCTTCACTACCCTTGAGGTATAACACGCATGCGCACACACAAAAATACAGACAATCTATACACGTGTACGAACAGTGGTCAATGTATCAGTAAAAACTCCCCTGATGACAGTGATATATTTAGGCACTTAAAAAAAAGGGTCTCAACAATCTACCCTCCTCATTGAGCGACCGGGCTGAGAGAGTCATCATACAAGCTAGTTGAAGTGTTTACAAATGCAATGGAGTGGAAACATCTGGGAATTCCCGAGGTCAGATTTCGGAGTCCCAGATGTGCTTCATCAGGAAAGCTGGACATTGGCATTGATTTATTTTTTTACCCGTCAGTCTATCAATTAAATAGTTTCAAGGTTCCAAAGATGCGTTTCATTCTGGCTGTACGAAGGCAAATAAACGATAAATAGGGAGAGGAAAAAAAATCTCCAAATCCACGAAAAGGTCGAAGACGAAGGTAATAACGAAGCTGATACCAGGGTGGTTTTATTTGTTATAAAATTCAGCATTTACACTATCTACATTGTTCAAATGTGCGTTGTGGTGCAGTGGATATCGGCTTGGAACAAGAAGTCGGAGAGCCGAGTTCAAATTTCAGTTGAGTTTGTTGCATTAACTTACGTGCAAATATCCTTACGAAAGGCATGAATACGATCAATCGTCTCTACGCTATATTTTATGAATTATCTCTCCAGCTAATAAATAACAGGAAAGATTGGGTTCTATAGCCTTGCTTGGCAACCAGTCTACTGCAAAAGGTAATGGTATCCTACTGCAAGAATTTTTTCTGTCCACTCAGTCATGTCACATTCAAGGCATGATCGCCCCAGCGGGTATCACTATGGCACTTAGCCGGCATTCTTTGGAATGTTGTCCTCATCTTTGTTGCCATATTCACGACGTTTCGGCCGTTGTACGATCAGACCTTCTTCAAGTGATTGGAATTTAAAACTGAAACTTTTATTTCGTCTATCGGGGCAGATTGTTCTACTTCCACGTGCCATGTCTCTTCCGGATATCTCAGTTTCAGTTTCATTTATTTCCTTTTAATTCTCCAAGTTTTGTTGTTCACCTGTGCTGTGGCCAGGTATTTGAACTCACAACACTTGGGTGAAGTCACTGGATCACTTTGTGATGTGTCCACCCCAGTGGAGGAAATAAACGGTTCGGTTCGAAATTTCTATCATCTGAAGAAGGAACGAGTGTACAACGGTGGAAAAGTCGTAAATATGACAACAAAGATTAAGATAATAGTCGAGGCAATGTAAATAGTTATAATACCTCATCTCAGAAATAGAGACAGATGTTAATGGTGAATATGGCAATAAAGATGAGGACAACAGTCCGAACAATGGAAATAGTGCAAATAATTACAATACCTTATCTCAGAAATCGAGACAGATGCTGAGGGTGAATATGGCAATAAAGATGAGGACAACAGGATTGAATGAAGCCAAACGTCGGTGGAATACCGATAGCAAAGGCATTCATGACAAGCAGATATTGCAATAAAGTGCTCGATACATTAATAGGATTAATGTAAGTAAAAGTTCGTTACATATCTGATTAATGTGAGCTTCAGCACTCCGATAAAATATAGTTTTAAGGTATGCTATATTTATGGATTAAATGGCTAATATTATAGATAGATCGTATAGACTGACGATTGCGCTTAGCATGGAAGATGGTGTTGACTTCAATGTCATATATATATATATATATATATATATTGGAGAAAATAAGTATTTTCGCTCCTGGTGATTTTTCGAGTTTGTCACCTTACAAATATAGGACCGGTCTATAATTTTCAGGTTAGGTCAGTCTTGAAAGTGCGAGATAGAATATAAAAAATTCTAAAAAAATCGCATAGTATTAATTTTTGAAAATTTAATTGTATTTAGTGGAAAAAATAATTATTTCAACCCATAGCAAAATATAACTCAGTAGTTGGTGAAGAAACATTTGGCAAGCACAGCAGCCAGACGTTTCTGGGAGTTGGTTACCAAGATTTTACAGATCCGAGGGTGGATTTTGGTCCACTTCTCTCTGCAGATCCTTTCCAAATTCTTAAGGTTTGTAGGTTGTCGTTGGGCAACTGGAAGCTTCAACTCTCTCCACAGATTCTCTAAAGGATTAAGACTAACCAGGCAACTCCATTACCTTAATGTGCTTCTTTTTATGCCACTGCCTCGTTACCTTAGCCGCATGTTTTTGGTCATTGTTATGCTAGAACACCAATCCACGACCAATCTTCAATGTTCTGGCTGAGGCAAGGGGTTTTTCCTAAGGATTTCTCTTTACTTAGTTCCATCTATCTTTCCCTCAACCCGGTGTAGTCGTCCTGTCCACTTAGCAGAGAAATAGCCCCAAAACATAATGTTTTCACCACCATGCTTAATGGTTAAGATGATGTTCTTGGGTTTCATGACAGATATTTTTCTTTCAGACACGTCGAGCTGATGCCAAAAAGCTTAATTTTAGTTATATCTTATTTGTTCACATCTCTTTCTCACAACCCTTCTCTGAATCACCCAGGTGCTTATTTGCAAACTTCAGATGGGCCTGTACATGTGCCTTCTTGAGTAAAGGGAACCTCGCGGGCAATACATGATTTCAGTCCACCATGATGTAGTATGTTACTAATGGTCATCTTGGTGACTGTGGTCCCAGTTACCTTGAGATCATCAACAAGCTCTTGCTACGTAGTTCTGAATTGTTCCCTCACTTTTCTCATCATCAGGTTCACTCCAGGTTGCGTAGAGCTCCATACCGAGGAAGATTGAAAGACCATTGTTGTTTCTTCCACGTTTTATTATCGCACTTTCCTTCTAATCTAGCTGCTTGCTAATCGTCTTGTAGCCCATTCCAGTCTTGCGCAGGTATACAATTTTGTTCCCGGATATCCTTAGCCAATTTTTCGTCTTTCCCATTGTGGAGAGATTAGATTGTGAGTCATTAAAGAAGTCTGTGAACTAGTCTTTTATACAGGTACTGAGTTTTATACAGGTACTGAGTTTTATACAGGTACTGAGTTTTATACAGGTACTGATTAGAAATAATAATCGAGTTAACTAGTCGATATACCTCCTAGTCACATAACCGGTATGTGGGTTCTGAGTAATTGCTAGTCAGTAGGGAGTGAAATATTTACTTTTTCTAATAAAAAACAAATAAATATTCAAAAATTATTATAATATGATTTTCTAGAATATTGTTATATTCTATCTCTGACTTTCAAGACAACCCTATCCTGAAAATTATAGACCGTTCTCATTTTTCTAAGGTGGCAAATCAGCAGGGAATTAAATATTTATTTTTCTCGCTGTATGAAGGTTACTCGAGCAACTAGACTGGCAACAAGGTCCTACCCTTTTATAGTTAAATCAGCCAAATGCAGCCTCCACTTCTACTCCAACAGCTATTTTTTTCTCACACTTCCCGCCTGTGAAACTCTCTTCGGTATACTTGCTTCCCTGACAGCTACAATCCTCAGGAATTTAAATGCAATGTCAATTCCCATTTCTTATCCACTTGACGCCAGTCCTTCTCTTGTTTTTTCCCCGTTATCATTTTTTTTTCTTTTCTCGCTTTACCCTCGCAACTGTCTTCACGCCTGTCTTCCCATCCTTCACTTGCCCTTTCTCCGACACCCCCTGTAACTGGTTCATCTTTCTCTTCGCTCTCCTCCTGCTTAAACTTTCACTCTTCTTTTATGTAGCCCACTACGCACCAGTGGCGGTACCGCCTTACTTGAGTTGAAACGATTAAAAAAAAAAAGATTTAATAAGCCTGTTAATGAAATTTGAGAAATAAAAAGAAACCAAAATGGTAAGAATGTTGGCAATAAGATTTATGTTTATTATTATTATTATTATTTTACACACACACACACACACACACACACACACATATATATATATATATATATATATATATATATATATATACTAGTTAACCTTATGACTAAGTTCAGGGACGAAGAGAAAGCTTTATATATTTATCAATATTGTTATATAACTATTATATAAACCCGTAAATTCCGGGTCCTGTGCATGACGGTAAACTGCATCCGGCAGCAAGGCCACTGATTGGGAGGTTGTGAGGAGCATGGAACCAGCTCTTAATTGCTGTTGTTCTCAGGTCCACCCTGACCCCGATGGGTAGCACCTGTTATGGTCCCAGCTATGGGCAAATAGTTAACCCCCAAACTGGGGTCAAAACGCCATGAAAGTATAATACACTTTTATAGAAATATATACATGAAAATAGACTTTTATAGAAAAATATACATTTATTAATATTTATAAAATATTAGCAACAATATATTTTTTAAGAAAAAATTAATACCATAACACATTTTTGAAGGAAATAAAAATTATTTTCAGAAAAACATTTTTGAATACAAAACTAGAAGACATTTTCAATTTTCAAAAAAAAAAAAAAGATTAAAAATAAAAACTTTTAATTAAAATCTGACTAAATCAACCTTCCCACTATAACCGAATATTAAAAAAAACATACCTTAAAATCCAACCTATTTGGCATTAAATAACCCACAAAGGTTGATATGCCGTTAAACAAAACTCAAACTCCATAAATTCCTGATTTTTTGTAATATTCATATCTGCTTTGTTGGAGCTCATCCATTTTCGTGACATTACCTAAAATAAAATAAAAATGCCATTGTTCAGATTAGGATACGAAAACAAAGCACATATGAATATTACGAAAAATCAGGAATTTATGTGTTTATCAGGCTTAATCCGAGCTTAATTAGAGGATTGCTAAGAAAGGTAGCGTTTTTAGCAGACGAAATAAGAAAGAAAAAAAGCTATTTATCCAAGATAATACCGAAAGTGACAACTATTTAAATAACTTTGCAAGTACTTCTATGTCACTTGAATTAATGTATACCACAAGTCTCTTAAATTTTGCATGACATCAAACAGTAATAAAATCCCCACCCCAATCTTACAAAACGGCGAATTCGTGTTTGGTCTGAGATCGCAATTATGGTCAATGTTTTACTTCCTCTTCTATTTTCGTAATCGGAAATGCTTGGACACCTGTGACCCAGTAGCCCAATTTGTTCGTGGTCAGTAGATTGTCTGGGTCAGTAGAAACAGAAAAAAAGTGTACGATATTAAAAAATAGTGGCATTAATTTGTCGCATCTAACACAATCCTGATATTATAGAGTCCAGCTATTCAAAATTGACTGGCATTTCCAAATTTGGAAGATTAACAGACACCCACTATCTGTGGCCTTGTGTCATGCTATGATTTACTTATTAAATATTCAAGTACAAAATAAAAATAAACATTATCAGCCTCGAGACTCCAGTCACTTCTTCACCCACAAGATGTGGCTTCCCTCTGTCTCTTCTACAAATACTTTCACGGCTTCTGCTCCGACGAGCTTTTTTTTTTTTAATCGTATCCCCCCGAGCAAGGCGGTAACGCCACTGATGTGCAGGGGGCTACGTAATAGTGAAAAGATTGGAAAAGAGAAAGCCGGAAACCACATCCTAAACAGGGAACAAGGGATGAGCCTCTTAACCTGTTCAATAGACGTGGGTGGAGTGTGAACCGGGCGATAGATAGATCTATCTACTCCAATTGAAAAAAAAAAAAAAGAAACCAAAATGAGAAGATTGGAAAAGAGAAAAGCCGGAAACCACATCCTAAACAGGGAACAAGGGATGAGCCTCTTAACCTGTTCAATAGACGTGGGTAGAGTGTGAACCGGGCGATAGATAGATCTATCTACTCCAATTGAAAAAAAAACAAAGTGAGAAGATTGGAAAAGAGAAAAGCCGGAAACCACATCATAAACAGGGAACAAGGGATGAGACTCTTAACCTGTTCAATAGACGTGGGGCTGAACCCTCTATGCGAATTTACTCGCGCTACCAGACTGACAACTAGGTCTCACATTTTTACAGTCAAAGCAGTTAAATGCAGCCGTCACTTCTACGCCATCAGCTTCATTTCTCGCACTTCCCTCCTGCGGAACTCCCTTCCGTATACTTGCTTCCCTGGTAGCTACAATCTCCAAGAGTTTAAATACAACGTTAGTTTCGCTCTACTTTCATGTAAATCTGTTCACGCCAGTATTTCAATCCTTCTATTACTCATTTACCGACGCCCCCTGTAACCTATTCCTCTTTCTCTTCGCCCTCCTCTTATGGAGGACCCTGTGCACCAGTGGCCGTACTACCTTGTTTGGGGGGGAATTGATTATATAAAAAAAATACCGGGTGTAGTCGTATGGTTGCTGCGCAACAGAGTATCTAACCAGCTTCTTCCGTATAACTCGGTTGAGTGTCAGTATCTGAGTCTCTGTGAATGATCTTCCAGTCCACTCATTGACATTGTCAACCAATTTTTCTGCCCCATTCTCTGTTTCTGAAGGTGGTACCTTTTTACTGTTTTTTCTTATGATAGGTCCATAACATTATCATCCATACGTCAGGATATCCAAAAAAAGGTCTGGTAGATAGTTGTCGTTCAACGTGCCAGGCCTCTTTCAGACAACCGGTGGACGGAATAAAAGATTCTGTTCGAAATTCGAATCACCTGAAGAAGGCCGAAAGGTTGTGAATATGACAACCAAGATAAGGACAACATTTCGAGCAATGTAAGTAGTGTAAATATTTACAATACCTCATCTAACGAATATATAAAGAAAAAATATACTAAATATTTAAAAATTCCCGGCGTGCTACAAAATCTAATGATAAAAAAGCAACATTAAATAACCTGAGAAGAAAGGACAAAAAAACAAAAAAACAAAAAGGAATGGGGATAGGCAAAAGAAAAAAATAAACGCTAACTGGTTGTCACCTCTCTCTCTCTCTCTCTCTCTCTCTCTCTCTCTCTCTCTCTCTCTCTCTCTCTACATGCTTTCGAGCGCTTTCGGTTATACTTTTAGCCATTATCAAGAATTAATTTTGCCTTACTTATAAGTAAACACGTTGAAAGTTTATGCAAATACAGTCTTGTTGTAGTATGTTAAGTTTCGAACACAGTAAGCACATTGTTACCATGTTCATTATTGATGTTATTAAGTGTAGAATTTCTTTTTTTTCTTTTTTTTTTTTTTTTTTTACTAATACCTCCATTATTTTTAATCTTCCTTTACATGTTGATGATGCTATTATGTATGTATTATCAACGAGGATATCACAGATAAGTCCTGGAAGATCTCGATGTGTGTTTAAATGAGATCGAATGGAACTGTTGTGGGAAAGGTGTAAGGTCAATCTTCTCGTCAGTTTTGTGGTGGTGTAGCCAATGTAATTATTTACGGATTTGGATAATTGAGGAACAGTTCTTCAAAGAGCATGTAAATTCATAACGACACTGGTTCTCTGCAGTTTAGATTTTGCAAGTTAAATATTATTATTGATAATGAGGTTGGTGGTTTGAATTGGTCGGTGTTACATAATCTCGGCTGATATTGCGAAGTGAAGATTCATCCTGTTTGTAATTATTGTGCATTTGATTTTTGTAAAAAATATTAATGTTTTGCTTTTGTCTGCATATTTGGCGTGTTTGGAGTTGCCATTGGTTACGTTACGAAGAAAAAGTTTAATATGGTAATCAAGTAAATAATTTAGAAAGCCGTTGATGATAAGCATTTGTTTCAAATTGTGTATTTCTTTAAAGATAAGCAGTTGGGATGATGAATTCTCGTACGCTCTCGTGATTAAATTTTTAATAGCGTCAATTTTGTATCGATGAGGGCATTGACTAATAAAATTAAAGTGGCAAGAATTTTTCCTCGTGGGTTTTTTATATACTGAAGTTGTGAAAATATCATTATTAGAATCTACAAGAATATCCAGAAATGAGAGTTTGTTTTTTGGCTAAGTTCATATGTGAAGCTGCGAACAGGATTTTTTCAAAAGTAGTTTTAAGATGATATATTTCATTTTGTCAGCTAAAAGGAAAACATCATCAACGTATGGAACTTATATTTTTGGTTTAGTAACTTTTTTAAGAACTATGTTCTCAGTATGGGACATATAAAAGTTCGAGAAGTATGGACCAAGAGGCTTTCCCATACTTACATCATTAGTTCGGGTATAAAAATGATGGTCGTAAAATGGTAGTTTAGTGGTACAGGCAAGTAAAATATTTTTAAGAATTTTGGAATTGATAGATGGGGGTGGGATTGAATTATGTTACTCTCTCTCTCTCTCTCTCTCTCTATATATATATATATATATATATATATATTGTCATCCGCAGACAGATCTGTTTCGCCGTATCACAGCTCATCAGTACGGTTAGACTCCGATTGCTTTTTTTACCCAGGATTGTAACCCGACCAAACTGGCGTCAGTCGGCGAATCTACCCCTGGGCTATGGGCGTTCAGTGGAAGTAGGCAGACTTTTTAGCGCATATCATTATACGCGCCCAATAGTTAGAGCGCTCTAATTCATTTCATTGAATGAGCGATACGTACACGTACAATATATATAGAGAGATATATTAGCCTTTTGACTAAATAGAAGCAGGAAAAGAAAGATTTATATTTTTTATCGATATTGTTATCATAAAATTTCACATTACCCCCTCGCTCGTCTCTAACATAATTTCAAAGCTTGACCCCCCCCATAAGGTGCGGGGAGTTGGCACCTATTCTTCAGGATACTAATCATTATCCTGAAGAAACTTTACAACCACTGCTTCTCTGCTTCTTGCTTTCCTGCTTGCAGGAAATCCTCCTGTATCTAGGAATTCTTGTGAACACTCAGGACCCTCTAATTATCGCCCTATCAGCTTCCTACCGATATTTAACAAAGTGTTCGAGGCTATTATTAATGCTAAAGTGGAACAACATCTCACAGACCACGGCCTCTTCTTAATAAACTATGGTTTCCGCTTCACCAGGTCTATTGCTGATATGCTAACGACCATCACAGGTTATATAAAACAGGCTCTCGATGAGAACGGCTAAGCTCGAGCTGTTGCCCTAGATATCTCCAAAGTATTTGACAGAGCCTGGTATGCTGGCCTTCTACGCAAGCTACAGGGCTATGGTATAACTGGACGCCTGTTTGATCTAATCCAGTCGTTCCTTTCAAATCGCGTAATGAAGGTGGTATTGAATGGGCATGTTTCCAGATGCTATCATACGAACGCGAGTGTCCCTCAAGTCTCTATTCTACGTCCTACGCTTTGTCCGATCTTCATCGACGATCTCTCTGGTTTAATCAGATTCCAGGTAAGCATCTACGCAGACAATACTACCATTTACTCCAGCCTCGATAAGAAATTTGCCGATGCTGACAAAGCAAATTACGCTACTGATCTTGAAAAAAAAACTCCAATCTGTGGCGGACTGGAATAAGAAACGGCTCGTAAATTTTAATGCCTCCAAAACGAAGCTGCTATCACTTAACCAGAATAGAAAATCGTTCCTATCCCCATTAGTATGGATCAGGCTGGTCTCCCTGAAAGCAAAACATTGTACCTCCTTGGCCTAACTCAATTAGCCGACTTGAAATCGAATGATTACAGTGAATCCATAGCTAAATCTGCTACTACTATGTAGAGCCAGGAAGTTTTTCCTCGTCTGAATCTATTTTGCACATGTATAAATCTATCATCAGCCTGTGCTTTGAATACTGCTGTCACATCTGGGCCGCTACCCCTGCTATTCATCTCTGTCTTCTTGACAAAATCCAACGGAGAATCTGCAATGTAATTGATCGCGACCTGGTAGCTCAACTCCAGTCACTTTCTCAGCGACGTAATGTGGGTTCTCTCTGTCTCATCTACAAATCTTTTCACGACATCTACTTCAATGAGCTTAGCTTCCTGGTGCCCCCTCTGCATGAATTTAATCGTGCTGGATGTGCGTTGTGGTCCAGTGGATATCGGCTCGAGCGAGAAATCGGGGAGCCGAGTTCGAATTCCAGATGAATTCATTGCCTTCACTTACGCACAAATACCCTTGGGAAAGGTATTAATCCGTCTATTCCTTCCAGTTATAGGTCAAATAACAGGACAGATTGGGTTCTATAGCTTTGGACGGCAACCAGTCTACCGCAGAAAGCAATGGCAACCTACTGCGGGATAATCTTCTGCCCAGACATGATCGCCCAAGCAGTGTATCACGTGTGGCACTTCAACTGACTGACTACACTAGTCACTAGGTACCACCCTTTAATAGTGAAACCGATCAAATGTAACCTCAAATTCTCCATCAGCTTCTTTTCTAGCATTTCCTACCCGTGGAATTCTCTACCGTATACTTGCTTCCCTGACAATCTCCAAGAATTTAAATACCATCTCTTATCTCCTTGACTCGCATCCTTTCCCTGACAACCTTTGTATTATGTTCTTTTCTCTTTCCACTCTACTCCCATTCAAATATTTTCACATCAGTGTTCTAACCCTTCTCTTATCCCTTCTCTGACCTCCCCACCTGTAACTTGTTCCTCCTTCTAATCATTAACCCTTATGTAACCCCCTGCGCACTAGTGGCAGTTCTGCCTTGCTTGGGTTCAAATGATTATCAAATTAAAATATATAAAACATAAATTCCTGATTTTTTGTAATATTCATATCTGCTTTGTTGGAGCTAATCTATTTTCGTGACATTACCTAAAATAAAAAAAATGCCATTGTTCAGATTAGGATACCAAAACAAAGCAGATATGAATATTATGAAAAATCAGGAATTTATGTGTTTATCAGGCTTAATTCGAGCTTAATTAGAGGATTACTAAGAAAGGCAGCGTTTTTAGCAGACGAAATAAGAAAAATATTTATCCAAGATAACACCGAAAAATAACTTTGTAAGTGCTTCCATGTCACTTGAAGCAATGTATGCCACAAGTCTCTTAAATGTTGCATGACACCAAAGATTAATGAAATGCCCATCTCAATCTTACAAAACGGCGAATTCTTCTGAGATCGCAATTATGTTTTATGTTTTACTTTCTGTACGTTTCTTAGGACAAAACGAAACCCAAAGAGTACACCAGCAGGTGAAAAGAGATTTGCGACATACTAAAGCTACAATCAATGAATTTAATTTTTGTTAAGAAACATTTAGAAGCGATTCTTATTCTTATCATGTGTAAATCGAAGATCTGGATATATCTATCGCCCGGTTCACACTCCACCCATGTCTATTGAACAGGTTAAGAGGCTCATCCCTTGTTCCCTGTTTAGGATATGGTTTCCGGCTTTCTCTTTTCCGATCTTTCCACTATTACGTAGCCCCCTGCACATCAGTGGCGTTACTACCTTGCTCGGGGTGATACGATTAAAAAAAACACAAAAAAAAACCCTTCAACGCTTCGGGAAAACATCCAAACTCCCAACTCACTATCGAAGAAGCAAATGGTGCCATGCACTTACCGAAAATGTCAGCTGATTCGCTTATTGCGAGCAAACAACCTCTGCAAATCAAACCAAAAGAATAGTCATCATTTTTTCATTCATTTTTTTGTCGGATTGCCGCCGACTAAAGCAGCTCTCCATCCCTAATTGGGAGAATAACAGGATGATGGTTAGCCACTCGCCAGGATGAAAAATAAAAGTTATCAAAGACTGGATGAATTTTACGAATTAGTTAGCTAACTAGAATTGAGGTATCGAGAACAACTTTGGTTATTTAAAATACCAGATGTGCGTTATGGCGCAGTGGATATCGAATCGGAACGAAAAATTAAAGAGCCGATTTCACATCCCCATTGAATTGGCATCCACATACGCGTAACTACCCTTGGAATAGGCAGTAATTCGTCGTTTCCCTCTCCAGCTATGAGTTAAATAGCAAGACAGATTGAGTTCTGTAGCCTTGGTTGGCAACTAGTCCACCGCAGAAAGTAATTGCAACCTACTGCGGGGAAAATCATCTGCTTCATCTCTCATGTCTTTTTTGAGACATGATCACCAAAACGTGTATCACGTATGGCACTTAACTGAGGGGTTGATATGTGATATTTGCTAAGCAATCATCATCTAGCGAGTGCATGCAGCCAAAATAATTTGAACATATTTGTACTCTCTATGAATGTAGAGAGTTAGAGAATAAAAAAACAGGAAATGAAAAGACTGGATATCAACATTCTAAGCGTATGTGAACCAACATGGAAAAACAATGGTTAAACAAAAGATAAAAGGGTCTCGTTTGTATTAATAAGTAAAAATTATTCAACGAGAAGAATGACATCAGTTTTATTGTTTTGAAATAACATGTATGTTCGAAAGTTCTTCATAAAGTTTTTCTTTTTAATTTATGTTTAAGAGTTCGGTTTTCTTAAAGTCAAACGAAATGGATTTGTGAAGAAAAGACAAATTTGCGGTCGCTGTGTTTGAGTAGAATTGTAGTAGGTGAAAAAGTTCGGCCTGAGAAAACGGAAAATGATGTCTTTATTCCTCTTTCTTTTTTTGTTGCCAACAAGTAATGAGAAAGGGAGAAAATCAATTAGTGCGGTGAGAGAGAGAGAGAGAGAGAGAGAGAGAGTAAGTAAATGTGAATAGTGCTGCTAATCTAGTAGCTCTCTGTGTTGCTCTTTCTTTCTTTCTTGACCGTATTTGAGGAAGAGGGAGAATTCAATGCTAAAGAGGTGAGAAAGTAAAAAAAAAGCATGTCACCTGAACTTGGTGTCCAGTTAGACGAGCCGTGGTTCTCTGAAGAAAAAGAAAAAATCACGCGTATTAAAGTGTTTGTGGAAAATAGAATATGATAGACTTTTAGTTTTTTCCTAACTCCTTATTGGTCAATAAATAAAAGGGTGTATTTATTTTGTTTTCACAGGCGTTAGCATATGATAAAATTTAGTGAACCTAAACTTTTAGTAAACCTAAAATTTAGTGAATCTCTTTTCACTGGTAAATGTATAAATGTATGAAAAGGTATAGATGTGTGTTAGCTCGGAATTTCTTTGCAATTAAATATCACGAAATCCGACAAAGACAATAAAAAAATAAAAATTAAGAAGACAGATCTTCTGTCTTCTTAATTGGTATTGCATTTAAATTTTTGAAGATCAAAGTTGACTGGAAGGCAAGAAGAAGAAACTCTTAGCATAGAAATTACGGCTTCATCTGGTCATTTCAATTGTAAAATGAGACAATGTCACCGACCTAGTTCTGTGCTTAAATTCATAAAGTCTAGGTACCATAGAGAAAACAGACCAATTTCCATTAAAGTATTTATAGAAATATGGGTTTTGGCAGTAGTTAAGTTTGAATTCTGCATGGGACGGTCCCGTACAAGGTTTTAATTTTTTCCAGAACAAGTTTTATCCATTTATCAGCAAAAACAATCTCTAAATTTTTTTTTTAATGTTGTTGGTGAGGGATATCGACTCCTCATTTTTTTCGCAAATGAACCATGAATGTTCAATGATGTTGAGATGTGGAGACTGTGGTGACCACATAAGATATTCTACTTCAATAGAATGTTCCTCCTGTCATTCAGTTGCAACTTTAGCCATATGAACGGATGCATTATCATCCTGAAAGATGGAATTTCCCTTCAGAAATAGTTTCTAAAACAATAGGATGAAGTTGATCATTTAAAATTCTTAAATAATTCTGACTGTTTTGTTTTATTATATTTATTTAAATATCTCTCTAAAAAAAAAAGAAAAAAAAAGGAACAATTTTAGCAAAAATGAAGTACTACTAATATTAAATGAACAAACATAAAAATAGACAAGCTTTTGACAGGTCAATGAAAATTTTTTTTCAGGGTGTCTTCACGAAACTTTGAAGTCGGCATGAACCTGCTCAGTTAAAGTGATAATCTCTTTATGCTTATCAACGCTCGCTCTCCTCCCCGATAAACAAACTTTGTGCTTAACATTGTCACAACTCAACACACACACTCTCTCTCTCTCTCTCTCTCTCTCTCTATATATATATATATATATATATATATATTACTTTATGACAAGTAATAATTAATGATAAATATTCATTGCTCTATTTTTATATTGAGCACTGTTTTAAATTAATGTTTTGAAGGTTGAAATAATTTTCTTCGTTCCTTATTCATTTGGATATATATATATATATATATATGTGTGTGTGTGTGTGTGTGTGTGTGTGTGTGTGTGTGTGTGTGTGCGCACGCGCGTGTGTGTGTGTAGAGATAGAAGGAGAGGGAGAGAGATGTACGTGTATGTCGTGAGACCAATACAGAAATGAGATCTAGAGAAAGTAGTGCGAGAGAAAGGAAGCGTTAAAAAAGAAAGAAAGAAAGAGGAAGAAAGAGAGGGAGAAAGAGAAAGGGAGAAAATAGAAAGTAATAAAAATGATTTTAGAGAGGGAATAAAAGAAAGAGAAAATTAAGCAATACGTAGGAAAAGAGGGGAAAGCGTGAGGAAGAAAAAGAGACGATGAGAGAAAAAATTTCAATGCAATACATTAAAGAAAATACAAAGGGAGATAAAAAAAAACGGTAAATTTTTTTAAAGATAGAAAAAAATCAACACTACATAAGAGAAGATGAAGAAAGGAAAGACACAGAGCATAGACCAACAGAGAAAAAGAGTAAAAAAATAGAAAGAGAAAGAGAAAAAAGAACCAAAGGAGAAAAGTATTTGCCGTGGGAAGAAAAAAATTTCGACTATTTGGGAATGTGTTTTACGAAAATAGAGCCAATGGCTATCTCAGCAAATCCTGTTTTTTAGTTTTATTTTATTTTATCTTATCATTATGCATTCTTTTTTTTTATGTTTAGGGTCTGGAAGCCTGACAAGAGATTCAGTGAGTAGAGGCGGCTTGTGGTATTGAAGTGTCAAATCACGGTGGCCGACATTTCGTCCCTTAACCTTCTGACAACGTCGCACTTAACAAACTTAAATACTTGTTTATGCTTCTGATGTCTGGTTAAACTCTCTTTTCTTTCAAGCCAATTTTAGAGCCGCACCCCCTGAAAAGTTGGAATTTAAGTGCTATTATTTAGAGCCAATTAAAAAGTCACGTCCAAATATTCAACGTTTGATGTACAGCTGGGCATGCACCTAATTCTGAACGACACACCATTTCAAGTTATAACCTAATTTTTCTACCACTTTTTATCATCTCCTTAAACACGTAAGCGTTTATGTTGTGTGGAAAAGAATGCCGCATGTTTAGAGACAGAATTACACCCCTTTAACCCATTCAAACCTTTAACCACCAGAAGAACATTCCAGCCTACCATTACAATGGATAACGCTAGTCTCCAAAAGAACAACACAAGGCATCTCTTTGGCCTCACTTTCTCAAATGACCTCAAATGGAATCTACTGCTAGGAAAGTTGGGTCACTGTCGGACTTGGAAGTTTTTTCTAGTCAGAATCCATTTTGCACATTTATAAATCTACCATTTATCCGTGCATTGCCATAACTTTCGGGTGTTCCTGCTTTTCATCTTAAAGTTCTCGAAAAAGAAAGGATCTGCAAGATAATCCTTCCTGATTTGACAGTCCGCCTTCAGTCACTTTCTCACTAACGTGATGTGGCTTCTCTCTGTCTTTTTTACAAGTATTTTCATAGAAACTACTCTGGCGAGCGTTTGTTGTTTTCCTGGAAACCCGACCACATATATTTCCTCGCGCTACTAGATGGGCATCAAGGTACTACCCTTTTACTGTCTAAATAGTTAAACGTAACCGGCTCTTCTACTCTCAGAGTTTCTTTTCTCGCAATTCCAGTTTGTGGAATTCATTTTCATTTGCTTGCTTCTTTGATAGCTACAATTTCCAAAAGTTTAAATGCAGCGTTAATTGCCATCTTTTATCTACTTGATTCCAATCTATCTCTTATCCTTTCTTCGAGATCCAAATAGCTACAATCTCCAAAAGTTTAAATGCAACGTCAATTTCCATCTTTTATCTACTTGATTCCCATCCATCCCTTACATCGTATCATTTCTCCGTATCATTTCTCCGTATCATTTTTATTATCTCACTGTAATCCCTTACGCGCTAGTGACATTTCTGCCTTGCTCTGGTAAAGTGATATATATATATATATATATATATATATATATATATATATATACTGTTAAATGTGACAGAAAATGAATGTCTATTATGTTTAATCATGAGCCATACTAAATATCGTATTTTGGCTTTAATTTCAGTTGAAAATAAAAACAAAAATTCTCCAACATTTGGATAAATTTTTATTAATTTGGTTCTAAGCTTTCGGCTCACATGAGCCATCTTCAGAGAGGCTATAAGGACGGTAACACAATAACATCCACCATCAGTGACGATTTTATCTTGTGTTGACATAAAACTCCGCTAAGCAACGGCAATAGTTACCAAAAATAACAAACGCAGTTCGCAAATTTGCAATGCGGTTCTATGACGTCACACCGCGTGATAGCGCGAAATGACAACAAAACCACGTATTCAAATGCAATGTAATGTGTTATGACCAGATTTAAACGTGATTTTATTAAGTGTGGGTTGTTTGGATTTAATGTAGATGGTCTCCAATATCTGAAGGTTTTTTTTTACTTTGTATATGAGTGAGGATTATTGTATTGTTGACTAAAATCTGTCTGATATTACCTACATGGTTATGTTTTTCTGAGAAATGTTGTTTAATTGTACTCTGATCAGAAAGGTGACAGGTAAGTCTACGGGATAGCGTGGTTGTAGTAAAACCAATATATATAGTAGGTTTATTATTAGTACCAGAGACACAATCTCTGAACGGGCATGTAAATTGATACACTACATTGTTTTTTTGTAGAGAATTTAGTTTAGTGCTTGTAGGGTTATTACTTTGATATTTTTGGTAACTATTGCTGCTGCTTAGCAGAGTTTTATGTCAACACAAGATAAAATTGTCGCTGATGGTGGATGTTTTTGTATTACCATCCTTATAACCTCTCTGAAGATGGCTCATGGCAGCTGAAAGCTTAGAACCAAATTAATAAAAAATTATCCAAATGTTGGAGAATTTTTGTTTTTATTTTCAACTGAAATTAAAGCCAAAATACGATGTTTAGAACGGCTCATGATTAAACATAATAAACATTCATTGTCTCTTATATTTAACAGCATATGTTTAGAAAATTATTTGCTGCCTCGATACACTTTATATATATAATGTAACGAAAGTTGATTTTTAAAAAGTCATTTCAACTAAGAAAAGAGTACTGGTCTGAATTCGTTGCATTCACTTACACCCAGATAACCTTGGGAAAGCTATTAATCCATCTCTTATCCCTCCAGCTATGGGTTAAATAGCAAGATAGATTGAATGGCAACCAGTCTACCACAGAAAGAATCATCTGCCTAGTCAATCATGGATCAAAAGAGACGATCGCCTAAGCGTGTATCGCTTATGGTACTTAACTGGCGTCCACACGACTGTTCAGGTTACTGGGGGCTGATAGCTCCCAGGAACCTGACGCGTTTATCGTAAATTGCTCAAATACCTTTAGGAAAGGTACTAATCTGTCTCTTCTCTTTAGCTATAAGTTAAATAACAGGATAGATTGGGTTCTATAACTTTGGTTGGCAACCAGTTTACCGCAGAAAGTAATGCCAACCTACTCCGGGAAAATCTTCTGCCTAGTTAGTCATTTCTCTCTCGAGACATGATCGCCCATGCGTGTGTCACGCATGGTAATTAACTGAATTCTTGTTATTAAAAATTTTCCAAAAATTAAAATGTACCTTTCTGAAATCTATTTGAGAAATATTAGCGGATTTAAAGTATAATTAATGTATATCAAACAAATATGATTTATTGTAAGTTTAACATATCACAGAAATGCATTTGTTTTTAACACAGCGGTAGCTGTTTATTTAATTTGACGTGTTTGGCAGATTCATAACCGAATGAGGTTTATCGTAAGTAAATAATTGATAAGATGAGCGTAGAAAGTAGAAAATAATATAAAAAAAATTAAGAAAATATTCTCCGTAATCTAATGTTTTATTGAATTTTAGATACTTTATAATTTACGATAATTATTTTCCCAATTTTCTGATAAAGTTGTGTATCTATAAAAATCGCCACGTTTATAAACATTAAAAAATTAAAATTCCTTTAAAAATTTTGGTGCTTGATGATTTTGATTTAGCGTTTTTATTTATGATTGGTAAAAATAGACTTTTTATTTAATAATATTTAATAATATCATGCAAAAGTGTGAAATTAATGCAGAATTTCAAAAGATCTAAAACCTAATAAATTATTCTAATTAACATTTTGACAAAATTTTAATCATTTTTATAAAAATTTATTATTCATGGAATTATTTTATTCAGAAAATAGTGTCCTTAATATAGTTTATTTATAAAAGCAATTAAAAGCGTTTTAATCAAATAATGTAATTTTATTGTATTTTGTATTCTAGGATTCATAGCAGATTTTTGGTAAATGGTGTTTCTTTTTTTTAACAAAATCAAATTGATGATTTAAATTTTCCAAGAAGTCCTGCTTTTAACTAATATAAATACGAAGAGGCTGAAATTTTTTTCTCGAAATTTTATAAAATTACGTAAATGGGGTCAGTCAGTTAAGTGCCATACGTGATACACGCTTGGGCGATCATGTCTCGAAAGAGACTGACTGGGCGGAAGATTATCCCGCAGTAGGTTGCCATTGCTTTCTGCGGTAGACTGGTTGCCGACCAAGGTTATAGAATCCAATCTGTCCTGTTATTTAACCCATAACTGGAAGGAATAGACGGATTAATACCTTTCCCAAGGGTATTTGTGCGTAAGTGAATGCAATGAATTCGGCTGGAATTCGAACTCGGCTCCCCGATTCCTCTTCGAGCCGATAAAATGTAACGCATTTTTCAACAAGTTATTTAAAAAAAATGTGAATAAGTTCTGAAAATTTAATTGAAAGCTGACAATTACTAGATTTTTGCAAGAATTTCCAAATCAATGCATTTTTTGTTTTTACTGAAAAGAAAAAAAGACACTAAAATTCCACACAGTAATCTTTGGCCAATCCGCTTACGCAAAAAAAAAAAAAGATTTTTAAACAAAATTCTTGAAAGGATAAAAATAATGTAATAAAATAATAAAAAATAGTTTGGTCTTTCCTTAATAATAACAAACATTTTCACGATAAAAATTTGTTTTTTACATGCTTGGGGCCTTTTTTCATCACGCGAGGCTCTTTTTTCAACAAATTTCTGGAGGTTGTTATGAATAATTTTTAGTCATCGTACCAATAAGGAAATATCATCAGAACAATTAGTACGAAAGTATTTAGAGAAAGGACATCCAGAAGCTAGGTCACGGCGGTGGAAAAGTAACTGACACCGAATTTTATTTTTGTAGGATGTAAAAAATCTCGAGATATATAGCAAGAGAACCGGACCAAATGTGACAGCAATATTCAATGCATGGATGAATGGTAGACTTAGAAACGTGCAATATGGATTCTAACACGAATTTCGTGCACAACATAGTAAACGAACTTTATTAGCACCAGACCTAGCAATTGATTCAATATAATCATCAACATAATGTCAATGGAAAACTTAAGACAAAGAAGGCATAACTGATGCCAACCTCTATTGGAGATCAGCAACAGTTATGCATATAGGGGGTAAAAACGGTTATCTAAAATGACTAAAAGATAGGGGTTTCTTTTTGTGTGCATTAAAATTTGCCAGCCATTTTTACTCCAGTTAACAGCACATTGGATGTCTGTTTCATAATCAGCTACCAATTATCTATCAAAGAATTTAAAAACAATGAATCATCACTATTTATATTATTCGGACTATTGTCTTCATCTTTACTACCATGTTTACGACGCTTCGGCCGTTATACGCTCCGACCTTCTTCAGGTGCTAGGAATTTAGAACTGAACCCTTTATTACGATCACTGGTGTATATCATCCTCATTCTATGTGCGATGCCACTTCAGGTAACCTTATAGTAATCTTCCTTTAACTTAAATCTTCTAAGTTGTTTGTTCACCACTGCTGGGGCCTGGCATTGAACTCACAACTCTTTGGGTCAAGTCACTCAAGGATACATGGCCCAGTGGATATTGATGTTGGTTAGTTCCAGTGATTCCAAACAAAGCAAATTTTAAGCCCTTAAACAGTAGGCATATTGATGTTTCAATCAAGCGGTTGTCATCAACTGATGATTCAAATGCTTTTCTTCCCCTTAAATCTTTATTTTTTGTTGCAAAAAATTAAACAAAAACGTTGATTAAACGACGAGGCTTGTGGCTGTGGTTTTTGATATCTCGAAGGCAGTTGACATGGTTTGGCACGCTGGCTGTCTTCGCAAACTGAAGAATTATAGTGACTTTAGCCGAATATTTGTCTTCATCTAAACTTAAAAATTGTGAAATGAGAATCAATTTGAACAACCACTCTTGTAGATTCTTTCACATTAATGCAGGGGTCCCCCAGGAATCTATCCTTTCATCAATGACCCTCTGCTATGTCATAAGTTCCCAACTCAATATTCATGCTGATCACACAACTATTTACTTCTGTCTTAATAGTAATAATTTATTTTTAAAAATTTTCTCAAAATTAATTACTAATCAGTTGTTAACTGAGGCAAGAAACGGCTTGTAATTGAATAAATCTCTAAAACGAAACTACTATCTTTAGCCATCGTAGGGAACTATTTTTGGCTTCGATCAGCTAGGCTGATGATGACTTCCAGGAAAGAATCTCATGGCAACTTCCTGTTCTTACATTTTCCATTGACGTGAAGTGGAATGATAATATTGAATAAATTGCTAGATCTGTTTCTAGAAAAATTGGTTAATCGTGTTGTGCCAGAATTCATTTTGCCCATTTCTAAATCTACCATTTGTTCATGCATTGAATATTGCTACCATATCTGATTTGGTGTTTCTGCTGTATATGTGAGATTCTAAACAAAATACAAAGAAAGATCTGCAATACTATCTGTCCTGACTTGGCACCTCTTTTCCACGGCCAGGACGTGGACTCCTCGTGTCCTTTCTATAAATATTTTCATAGCAATTGTTCTTATGAGCATTTCTCCTTGGTATCTCGTCCTCAGGAATTCCACTAAACTATTCAATGTGCATCTATGTCATTTTACTTTTCAAATAGCTAGATGTCATTGTAAGTTCTTATATATATATATATATATATATATATATATAATCATATCACCCCAAGCAAGACAGTCTACTGCCGCTGATGCGCAGGGGGTTATATAGGAGGAAAGTTATGAGAAAGAGTGACAGGTTACAGGGCGTGTCAGGAAATGGGTAAGAGAAGGATTAAGATACTGAGAGTGGATTGGACGGAGAAAGGAGCATGAGAGAGAGGATGCAAGTTAGCAAGTTAGGCGGGTCATTTATTGCCAACTAAATTTTATTTATTTATTCCTGGTAATACTTTTTTCTTTCAAGATTTCAACAATTTTTTGTTGTTTTTATATAGGTTTTTTTATGTCTAGTAATACTTTTTTTCTTTTCGAGTATCAAGATTCATTTTTTTTTTAAGGGCAGGGTCCCCAAGTCCTACCCTGTTATTTAACGCATAACTAGAGGAAAGGGACGGATTAATACCTTTCCCAAGGGTACCAGTGCTTAAGTGGATGCAGGGTATTCAACTGGAATTCGAACTCGGCTCACCGATTTCTCTTTCCGAGCCAATATCCACTGCACCACAACTGACATCCGTCACTAAACGCTTACAGCACCTGGTATTCTCAAGCAGTCACCCATCTAAGTACTGACCAGGCTTAACGTTGCTTAACTTCGGTGATCGAACGAGAACTTGTGTATTCAACGTGATATGGCCGTAAGCTAGTTTGCATTTTTATTTTTATTATATTAAAAACAGTCGATCAAGCTTTAGTTAAGAAAGATGAGATTTTGGATATCTCGAGGGTATTTGACAAAGTTTAGCATGCTGGTCTTCGCAAGCTCAAGGGCTATTGTGACTTTTGTCTTTATCCAGTCTTAAAAGCCGTAAGTTCAAACTGTGTTCACCTTTTATGGATTAAGGCGTTTATGTCTTCTCAGGGCGAGAAATTGGCTCAATACATCCTGTCAAGCAAATTCACACTCATTTCTTTTACTGTATTGAACTAAAATTATTCAATATCTTGGGCTCTCTTTTCTACTTGAATAATTGGTACATTCACACCTTCACAGCTATTCATCCCTATTTGCTTATATCATTCCGATATGTCGAACTAAGATAACCTTTATGAATATATTTAAGTCTATCAGGAATTCTTCTGTTCAAAGATTAGCGCTACGCAATCTTATCACGCCTATTCCCGCCCATTGGATTTATTACGTGCTAAGAAAAATTTTACAAATATTATGTCTTTCGCTATTCCGATCTTGAACATCTGCTGATGTTATGACTAAAATAAATGAAAATACTTTATCGTGGTTTTGTGACATAATCAAAAACGTATTGAAACGTGAAGCAAGAAACTGCTTAGATTGAAAATTATGTGAAATTTTTAGTTGCTAATGTAAATTTTCTACAGATTGAATGGGATAGAAAATAGCTCGTAAATTTTATTATCTCCAAAACATAGCTGTTCTCTTTTAACCATTCATGCTTACTATCAGAACAGATAACGCTAGTCTCCTAAAGCAGGGGTTTTCAAACTTTTTGACTTACGGACCACTTTATTAAAAATTTATCCATGGGTGACATTTGTACCCTGAAAAAAGAAGTAAATTTGAACACCAAACTCTTGCATGTGAAAATAATTTTTTGTATATATATCGTTGACATGTAATGGGCGATAGTGCAAGCTTTTGTCATTTGATAACATTAATAAGTAAAAATAAATATCCAGACATTGAAAATTTATACTTTGAATTTCACGTGAATACCCCCTATCCTATCCTTGCGGACCCTCTGTGGTCCGCGGACCACTGTTTGAAAACCCCTATCCTAAAGAGCAAGGTACTGCACCTCCTTGCCCTCACTCACTCAAATGACCACAAATGAAATGACTACATTTAATCCATAGCTGCATCTACTGCGTGGAAGATTGGTTTACTGTGTTAGACCAGGAGATTTTTCTCGTCAGAATCTATTTTGCACATTTATAAATCTACCATTCGTCCGTGCATTGAACACTGTTGTCATATCTGGTCGGGTACTCCTACTATTCATCTTGAAGTTGTCGACAAAATCCGAAGGAGGATCTGCAATATAATCGATTCTGACTTGGCAGCCTACCTTCAGTTACTTTCTCACCGAAGTGATGTAGCTTCCCTCTGTCTTTTCTACAAGTATTTTCATGGTAACAGCTCTGATGAGAAAAATCTCTGGTACCTCGACCACATGTATTTACTCCTGCTACTAGATTGGCATTAAGGTTCCACCATTTTACCATCGAAATACTTAAATGTAACCGCCTCTTCTACTCTAATAGTTTATTTTCTTGCACTTCCCTTTTTTATGTCACTTCAATTTGCTAGCTTCCCCGATAGATATAATCACCAAAAGTTTAAATGCAACGTCAATTACCAACTTTTATCTAGATTTTTATCCACCTCTTATATAACGTTCTGAGCAAACATTAACTGGAAAGACATTGAAACCATTTGCTAGGACAGCTGCCAAGAAAGTTGGTTCACTGTGTCGCGCGGGAGAATTTTTCTTTCCAGAATTTATCTTTAAGTCTACCATTTGTCCATGCTTAGAATATTGCTAACACATATGATCCGGTGCCCCTGCTATTTACCTTGAGCTCGTTCATAAGTTCCAAAAAAGAATCAGCAATATTATTGGGCCTGACCCGGTGGCTCAGTCACTTATCTACTGTCTTTTCTATAAATATAAAAATTTTAAATAAAATATCAGTCGCTAACTACAGTTGACTGATCATTATTGCCTTTTCTCGTTTATTATTAATGTTTCTGTTCCTAATTCTTCCACACACTATAAACAAATGTGTCTTAGTGGCTTTACACCCTTGCATGGAATGATATTCATTAAAAAAATAAAAATATAAATAAAATATCATCGTTCGTTTTCGCTCTTATATGCTTTTTACACTCGTCTTTTCTTAAAAATGTATTTCTTGTTGTTTTTTCCTAATATTGAAAGAGAAAATATTGACTAAAATCTTCCAAAAATTGAATAAGTTATTTTGGGGTGGGTATTCGAATTCAAGTTGGCTTCTTCTTCTTCTTCTTCTTCTTCGTCGTCGTCGTCGTAGTAGTAGTAGTAATAGTCGACGTCTTTAGATTTATCTACTCGCAAAAAAGAAAAGCATGACTCTATCTCTTATCCCTCCATCTATGGGTTGAATAGCATGGTCGACTTGGTTCTATAGTCTTGATTTCAACCAGTCTACCTAAGAAAGCAATGGCAACATATCACAGGAAAATCTTCTACCTAGTCAGTCATAAATCAAAAGAGACATGATTACCCAAGCGTATGGCACTGAACTGACCGACTGTATAGAAAAGGTTCAATAAATAAACATATTGATAACGGACAGTTAAGTTCGTCCAAAGAGATGAAATTTGAACAATAAGTCACATAGGGATATATCAGATACGTATAGATATTTACCAGATCTCCGACTAGAGCAAGATGCGAAACAAGGTCAAGGTTTAACGTTGGAAGCCCTAACGAATGCGCACGGGGAAGGGCCAAAAACTGCCCAGTCTCCGCAACCGACAGTCGCGTTGGCCTTAGTGGCGATCACCCATCCAACCCTTTGGTAAAATGGGTTGGTTCAGCCTCGGGACACTGCTTCTCGGGATCGAGCATCTCTCAGTATAATTTTTCTCAGATGCATGTTTGTCCTCGAACAGAGATACAACAAAGCAGCACTCTGAACGAGAACAGAGACGCAACTGAGAAATATGATCACCACCAGCCGAAAATGGCTAGGGTAACACATACGTGTAAGTGACTAAAAATCTCCCATTTCCTAAATCCTCCAAAATCCTAAATCCCCACAAATCCAAAATAGTCTAAAACCCGAAATCCTGCAAAATCCTAAATGTTCAAAAATCCGAAATCCTCCAAAAATCCCAAATCCTCTAAAATCCAAAATCCAAAATCCTCCACAATCACAAATCTTCCAAAATCCAAAATACACCCATATCCAAAATACCCCAAAATCCTAAATCTTCCAAAATCCAAAATACTCCGAAATCCGAAATCCTCCAAAATTAAAATTCTTCAAAACGTGAAAGTTTTTCAGGCACTGATAAGTCTTGCCACAAATTAAACATTTCTGAAAGCACTGTGACTGTTTTAGATGATGAGATGTAAGTGACCTCATCTACTTTGAGTGGGGATTCCCCAGCCCAGTAAAGTAGCCTACGTTGGCACACTTTTTTCTGTTAATGATCGTCACAGGAAAAAATTCGTTCGTGGATTACCAGGTGTTTCGTGCTCAGTAAAGATATTATTGAAAATAACAAAAAGTCCTGCAGGTACCCATATGGATAGAGACAATTTAAAAAGAATAGAAAGCACTTATGTTTATCAATATCACAGAAAGTCAAACTGTTGAAAAAATACTAAACGGCGGGTGAGGTGGTTCTAAGTGTGAAGCATATGACATCGGAGTTAGACGTCAAAGCAACCACCAGATATGACATCGGAGTTTGACGTCAAAGCAACCACCAGATATGACATCGGAGTTTGACGTCAAAGCAACCACCAGATATGACATCGGAGTTTGACGTCAAAGCAACCACTTGGTAAAAATGATGATCTCGATTGTGTATTGATGGAGTTGATTCGTCAGCGCCGGAGTGAACATGTGACGCTTACCGGACTGATGAACATGAAACAGGCAAAAATCTATCATGACGAACTGATTATTGAATGTAACTGGAAATATTCAGCAGGCTGGTTACAGAAATTTAAGAAAAGGCAGTCTCATTAAAGATTTAAAGACGTATGGTAATAAAGCATCTGTTGATATAAAACTACATTCAGGGTACAAGCATAAGTCGTGTTATGAAATGTAAAGGGATATTACGTTTCTGCTGGGTTTCCATTCCAAAGCTACCCCATTATATAGATGTTATATTCAAATGAAATTGCCTGTATTCTCAAATCCGGAGATATCTGAAAAACTGAAGTACTTTTGGTCCCAACAATTTCGGATAAGGGTTTCGCAACCTGGAAGTTATTTTAGTTAATCTGATATTCGTTGCCAATCACAGCATGAGGTGCCTAATGAGTGACAGTTTTTTCTGAAAAATGAAATTTCTTCAGAATAACAGTTCGTCATTACTGTGTTCGTTTATTGAATATCTCCAAAATGCAATAGATTTATTACGTGAAATTTGAAAATTTCAAAATTTCAGAAAATTAATTTATCTTTCAGATAAATTAATAAAAATTATTATAACATGATGAAAACATTAGGTAACAATAGGAAACGCTTAGATTTTAAAAAATATTTGGAGGTTTCGATACTTTACAGAAGTTTAAAAACTTTAACAAATAAGTTGAAAAACTATGCGAAATCAGCTAAAAAGCGATACTTTTTTAGGTATATTTTGAAATATTCAGAGTCTCAGAAAATTAATTCATCCTTAGGATAAATTAATGAAAACAGGTGAAACATATTGAAACCACTTGGTATGAATAGAAAACACTTAGATATTAAAACAATTTTAGGGTCTTCAATATTTTCTGGGTGTTTGAATATCTCCAAAATGCAATAGATTTATTACGTGAAATTTGAAAATTTCAAACTTTCAGAAAATTAATTTATCTTTCAGATAAATTAATAAAAATTATTATAACATGATGAAAACATTAGGTAACAATAGGAAACGCTTAGATTTTAAAAAATATTTGGAGGTTTCGATACTTTACAGAAGTTTAAAAACTTTAACAAATAAGTTGAAAAACTATGCGAAATCAGCTAAAAAGCGATACTTTTTTAGGTATATTTTGAAATTTTCAGAGTCTCAGAAAATTAATTCATCCTTAGGATAAATTAATGAAAACAGGTGAAACATGTTGAAACCACTTGGTATGAATAGAAAACACTTAGATATTAAAACAATTTTAGGGTCTTCAATATTTTCTGGGAGTTTGAATATCTCCAAATTGCAATAGATTTATTACGTGAAATTTGAAAATTTCAAACTTTCAGAAAATTAATTTATCTTTCAGATAAATTAATAAAAAGTATTATAACATGATGAAAACATTAGGTAACAATAGGAAACGCTTAGATTTTAAAAAATATTTGGAGGTTTCGATACTTTACAGAAGTTTAAAAACTTTAAAAAATACGTGGAAAAACTATGCGAAATCAGCTAAAAAGCGATACTTTTTTAGGTATATTTTGAAATTTTCAGAGTCTCAGAAAATTAATTCATCCTTAGGATAAATGAATGAAAATAGGTGAAACATGTTGAAACCACTTGGTATGAATAGAAAACACTTAGATATTAAAACAATTTTAGGGTCTTCAATATTTTCTGTGAGTTTGAATATCTCCAAAATGCAATAATGGCGAAATCAACAATGTACAGCAGACGAAGAAACAGGAATGGATTTCAAAAATGTTTAATTGGCGAAGGAGTAACCAGTTGTAGCAATTTTATTGAACAGATAAAAGATCTTTCGTTGCGGATTAAAAAAAGAAATAGCCAGTGTCAATTTCAGTGAACTGATAATTTGTTCAAAGGACAACCATTTGTTTGACCTTCGAGCTAATAATATTTCCAAAGGCAATGAATACAGCATCGCCGGATTTTCTTTTTTCAACTTATTTCTGCAGTTATTTAACCTTTATCTATTTATGCATTTACTATTTAATGTGTGAATTTTCTATTTTTATATGTTTTGGGTGGAGATTGGAATGCAGACACAACTATAATTTTGTTATCAGCAAATGTTGAAATCCCTCTGTTTATAAGTTTGGCTGTATACAAAGAAATTGCAGATACGGGGAAAAAAGTTGGTGGTTTCGAGGCGAAGACATTCGGATTATGTTCCGTGATCTTTTTCGATAGATGACTATGTATGCAAGGAAACAGTATTATGAGAGAAGTGTTGATGATGGCCATATAAAGACGTTTCCTATTTTTTCATCTTTCCTCTAGTTGACAGCAAAGATGATGAAAACCATCTGCTGTCAACTAAAAGAGATTTTATTTCGCATGTAGAAGAGCGAGAAATAATACACACCAAAAACATAAAACGATCGGTTATTTAAGAACTACTGAGATTTATTATTATTATTATTATTATTATTATTATTATTACCATCCGTCCGTGCATGGAGTACTGCTGCCATTTATGTTCAGGCGCCCCTGCCGTTCTCCTCAGTGTTCTCGACAGGCTCCAAAGGAGAGTCTGTAATGTGATAGGTACTGATCTGGCGACTCGACTGCAGCCACTTCCCTATCGTCGAAATGTGGCCTCTCTTTGTCTCTTCTATAAATACTTTCATGGCTTCTGCTCGGATGAGCTTAAGTCACTGATGCCTCCTCAACAGGTGTTTACTCGTGCAACCAGACTGGCATCTGGGTCCCACCCATTCACAGTCAGGTTAGCCAAACGCAGACGACAATTCCACTCCTGCAGCTTCCTCTCTCGCACTTCCCGCCTGTGGAACTCACTCCCGTATTCTTGCTTTCCTGACGGCTACAACCTCCAGAAATTTAAATGCAAAGTCAATACTAATCTACTAACCACTGGCCTCTAGCTCTCTCCCCACCCCTATATCCTTCCCTTTCTCTCCACCTATGTATCTGTCATCGCACCTGCTTTCGCAGCTTTCTATTGTTCCTTTCTAACCAGTTTGTACTCCTCACTCTTTTCTAATTAATCTTTTTACATTTATGTAACCCCCTGCACATCAGTGGCGTTTCCGCCTTGCTCGGAGTGAAATGATTTAAAAAAAAATAAAATTCGCTTTCATTTCTGTTATATACTCATTTTCTTCCGGGTCCCAAGCAGTGACCTAAGACCAGAAATGGCATCAAAACATTTTTGTTTAATATTTTTATAATATATATATATATATATATATATATATATATATATATATATATATATATATTGTGTATTTTGACAGCATTTTTTCATTAATACATGTTTTGTTGAATGATGTAGACAAGGTTTGTATATTTATTTTGTGTAGGATCCTTTCGTATAGTCTGATAAGTTTGATGGTGCTATCGCTAAAAGACGACAAATCAAAGTAATTGTTAATTTTTTTATCAGGTCTGAGCTTTCGGCTTACATAAACCATTATCAAAAAAATGGACTTGTTATTTTAATTTAATTCTCTTTGTTTAATTCTACTTTGTTAATAACTTAAATGTTCTATGTTCACTATATGTTAATTTTCATTCTTTGATAATTAACAATTACTGATTTCTTGTCGTCTTTTAACGATAGCACCATCAAGCTTATCAGACTATACGAACGGATCCTACACAAAATAAATAGACAAAACTTGTCTATTTTATTCAACGGAACCTGTATTAATATATATATATATATATATATATATATATATATATATATATATATTACAAGAAAGTGAAATAACATGTACATTAAAACCCACTGTTCACACATTTACTTTTACAAAGAGTGCTCGATACAGAGTAGAGCTTAATATTGGAATTTTGTTATTACAATGATTTATAAAAGCATAATATATATATATATATATATATATAGTGTGTGTGTATTTAGGCAGCATTTTTTCATTGATGCATGTTTCATTAAATAATATAGACAAGTTTTGTCGTTTTCTTTTTTGTATTTTTTTTATATCGTCTGATAAGCTTAATAGCATTATCGTTGAAAGAGGAAAGAAAATCACAATATTGATACATGTTTTTATCTAATTCTTTCTGAGCTTTCGGCTTACATCAGCCATTATCAAAGATAAAAAGAGTGTTGGTTTTAAAGGGCAGTTCGCGGACATACGATAGTAGTAGTCGTCTACTTTGTTTGTGTGGAGGATGACGAACACGTGCGTAATCTAAGTTTTTTTTTTCAGTTTTCTCCCCACAAATGTTTCAAATTTTCAGTGCAGATATTGGCGTACCTTGTAATGCTGTGTTTTAAATTTGGTGAATGCTAATACTGCGCAACTTGATGCAAGATAGACAATTCTTTTGGGATATTCAGAACAGAATCAGCATCTGGGATCAACATAATTTTTCAGTTTGTGTGTTTGTTACGTTCAAGTTGGCAAATATTTGTTCCCTGCAGCAAGAATAAAACCTTTGGTTTCAGCTTTTAATCCTGCACTACCCAATTACTGATGGGTGTGTGATTTGTTTGAATATTGGCCATGAAGAGGTTTATCTTGCCATCGTTTTCTTCTTCTTCTTCTTCTTCTTCTTCTTCTTCTTCTTCTTCTTATTATTATTATTATTATTATTATTATTATTATTATGTCATTTTTCATCATATTTTGATTTCTGCTTTGGTCTCACTACCAACCAAGTCTGCGGGGAGACCTAAGGCAGGTCGTGGCGTGTTGTTATGACTCCATTTCATGTTTTTTCTATCTTCCCTATCATCCCTAGCATTACATAGATAAAGTTTTCCTTAGTGTGTGGGTTGTACTTAATAAGACACTTTTTTGTATATCTCTTAAGCTGGGGTTTCCAGGGATTCTTTCAATGTGTTGTTTTATTCCATTTTTTATCATTCCAAGTGCACCTACTATCACTGGCACAACTCTTGTTTTCAATTTCCACATTTTTTCTATTTCAATTTCCAGGTCTTTATATTTTGACAGTTTTTCAAATTCCTAGATTGCTATGTTACAATCCGCTGGACAAGCCATATCAATTAATAGACAAGTTTTCTCCTTCTGGTTTTTAACAATAATGTCTGGCCTGTTTGCTTCAATTTTTCTGTCTGTGTAGATGGTGTAATCCCATAGAATGGTTACATCTTCTATTTCTGTAACCGGTGCTGGGAGATGTTCATACCAGTGTTTGTTTACAGATTTTCCATAATGTTTGCACATTGCCCAATGTAAATATTGCCCAACTCTATCGTGGCGATTTTTATATTCATTTGGAGCAAGCACAGAACAGCCTGAGATTAGATGGTCTATTGTTTCTTGGTGCTTATCACAAAACCTGCATTTTGGATCCATATTATTATGCATAATATTTGCCTGAAAATTTCTAGTGAAAAGACTTTGGTCTTGTGCTGCAAGAATAAAGCCTTCAGTTTCAGACTTTAATCCAGATGCACGTAACCATCGATGAGTATTAACTTTGTCAACATTGGATTTATTGGCACGTTCTGGATATTGGCCATGCAGAGGTTTGTCTTGCCAGCGCTGTTTCATCTGTTCAAGAGCTTTATCTTTGGCTTTTATTTTCATATTTTTTGCCGCAATAGTTGGTTCTTGGCTTCTGTTTTGCTTTTCTACAGAATCTACTAACTGTAAATTATTATTATTATTATTATTATTATTATTATTAGTAGTAGTAGTAGTAGTACTATATCCGTTTTCATTCAAACTGTTATATTTATCATGATTATTATACTCACAACGTTTCGTCCGTTATAAAAATCCAGCTTTCTTCAGGTTTCTTTTGTCGTACTCGGTAACCCTTTTGTAACAACTACGGCGACAGACTCCTAAAGAAGGCTGTAGTTTGTCAAAACGTTGTGGTTATAACAAAAAATAATAAGTATACTCGTTCGAATAGGAAGGATTAAAAAAGTGTACTTACATCAATAAGTTCGTCAACCTAATAAAAAAAAAGGCGTTCTTTCCTACGCGGTCAACTTTGATCTTCAAAAATTTGAATGCAATGTCAATCATTATCTACTGTCTTCTTAACTGCTGTTCTTTTATTCTCTCTCGTTAATTATGTTTTCTTTTTCTCATTTTATTATACGTCATATGCTAACAGTTTTTTCACTTGCTTATGGAACTCTTCCAGCATCTTGCTTCCCAGTCAACTTTGACCTTCAAAAATTTAAATCTAATGTCAATCGTTATTTCCTGTCTTCTTGATTCCTCTTCTTTGTTGTTTTCTTTCTTAAATTATGCTTTCTTTTTCTCATATTATTATAAGTCCTATGCTAACAGTTTCTTCACTTGCTTGTGGAACTCTCTTCGGGCTTCTTACTTCCCAGTCAACTTTGACTTTGAAAATTTAAATGCAATGTCAACCGTTATTTACTGTCTTCTTGATTCCTCTGTTTTTATTGTTTTCTTTTCTTAATTATGTTTTCTTCTCATATTATTATAAGTCCTATGTTAACAGTTTCTTCTCTCGCTTGTGGAACTATCTTCAGGCTTCTTGCTTTCCAGTCAACTTTGATCTTCAAATATTTAAATGCAATGTCAATCGTTATCTACTGTCGTATTAACACCTGTTTTTATTGTTTTCTCGGATATTTTCTAATACTCCGTAATGTCTTCATGTCCTTATTGCCTTGCTTTGGGTGAAATTATTAACAAAAATATAAATAATAAAAAGTCATTGCTTTCAAATTATTGTTGAAAAAATTTGTCTTTGTAAACATCTCGTATAAACCTTACTTATAGCATTTAACTACACCAAACTATTTCTTGGTGTTTTCGGGACTTGATTATAAAGCGAAATTCGAGTCGCACGATTTACTATATTCGATATTTATTTTGTTAAAAATTTTATTGATTAATAGAACAAATATTTCGTGAAACATTTCACTAACTTTCTAGAAATTTATAAAAGTTAGAAATGCTTAATGGGAGACGGAGTGTATATTTAAGTGAATATTACTTTCGACTTATCCAACCTAGGATATCACATAACTAGCTGAGGACATTATGGTTTCCGGTTCTGTTATAGAGTTATAAGATCTTCGGTGAGAATGATGCGTCAATAACATATATATTTATTCGGTAATTTCATCACACACACACACACACACACACACACACACACACACACACACACACACACACGTGGTAAAAATCAAACGCTTCTCTTATTCACACGTGGGAAACTTAAAATATCGGAGTGTTATCCGTGGGACTAAAATTGTAGCTCTTAGCAGACCAAGTGTCAACCGCATCTGTTTAGCAGATTCAAAAATAGAAGCTTGGAATATTGGCAATCCTGTAACCTTTTTAGACGAATGGCTTTGATTTTGCAGCTTTATGCTAATTAACCAACACTCTACCTCCAAAGATATACACACATACGCGTGTGCGCACACACACGCATAGACACACACAGACACAGACACAGACACAGACACACACACACACACACACACATATATATGTGTGTGTGTGTGTGTGTGTATATATATATATATATATATATATATATGTATATAGGAAAAACTACTAAAATTTGTAAGTTAAAACTGTATGTTTTTGACAGTATTTATTCATTTATATTATATTATATATATATATATATACATATATATATATATATATATATATATATATATATATATATATATGGTATTTCGAGAAGTTAATAGTTAAACATTTTTTAAATACACTTAAAAATCTTAAAACAACATTTAAAAGTATTATTACAGTTAGGTTTACGTTTAAAAATTCTATTGCTTTCTACATCACGCGATGTACACATCACGCGACGAACGCTTCTCGCGACGGACGCTTCTAGTTTAAATTCTAAAATCATTTGTTTCTGATGAAAGGCCGAAGCCGGTCTGAAATATCAAATATATATATATATATAATAATAATAGAAAAAAATAAATACTGTCAAAAAAAATAAATTTTTAACTTACAACTTTTTAGTAGTTTTTCCTATACATATTATGACAGTATACGTAGATTATCATTATGCTATATATATATATATATATTTAGTATATCGAGGCAGCAAGTAATTTTCTAGACATATTCTATTAAATATAAGAGACAATGAATGTCTATTATGTTTAATCATGAGCCGTTCTAAACGTCGTATTTTTGCTTTAATTTCAGTTGAAAATAAAGACAAAAATTCTCCAACATTTGGATAATTATTTATTGGTTTTCTTCTAAGCTTTCGGCTCACATGAGCCATCTTCAGAGAGGTAGTTTAAACTGAAATATTATAAAATCCACCATCACCGACGATTTATATATATATATTTGAACAAAGTAGACGTCATAGTACACCTTACACCTTAGGAACCTTTCGGCCAACACATTATCAAAGGCGTACGTTGGCAAAATTCAAAAAATAAGCAATGACTCAATAATACAACGTTTGAGAAGGGAAATTGGAAGTCGATTAAAAACAAATTTTAATAAAAAATTATATTAAATGTAAGGGAGTGTAAACAAAGTTTCACAAGAGTAATAAAACAGAAAAAAAAGTGGGACTCCAAACCCTCCAACAAACATAAGGAGCAAATGAAGTGCTTCTTTTGTCTGCAAAAACTGGGCTGGTGGATCTTTAAGTATAAAGTCTCAAAAATACGAAGATGGTAAGACGAACGAGCGCTGTGCAGAATCGTGAATCGTTCTTGAGGCTGTATACTTAAAGATCCAGGATTAGCATGTTTCGGTCTCAATGATCTCATTCTTTCTTTTTGTTTCCTGTTTAGGATGCGGTTTCCGGTTTTCTCTTTTCCAATCTTTTCACTCTTTTCCTTTATTATTATTTTTTTTTTCAATTGGAGTAGATAGACTAAACTATCGCCCGGTTCACACTCCACCCACCTCTATTGAACAGGTTAAGAGGCTCATCCCTTGTTTCCTGTTTAGGATGCGGTTTCCGGTTTTCTCTTTTCCAATCTTTTCACTCTTTTCCTTTTTTATTATTTTTTTTTCAATTGGAGTAGACTAAACTATCGCCCGGTTCACACTCCACCCACATCTATTGAACAGATGAAGAGGCTCATCCCTTTTTTCCTGCTTAGGATGCGGTTTCCGGTTTTCTCTTTTCCAATCTTTTCACTCTTTTCCTTTTTTATGTTTTTTATTTTTTTTATTTTTTATTTTTTTATTTTTTATTTTTTTTCAATTGGAGTAGATAGACTATAAACTATCGCCCGGTTCACACTCCAACCACATCTATTGAACAGGTGAAGAGGTTCATCCCTTGTTTCCTGTTTAGGATGCGGTTTCCGGTTTTCTCTTTTCCAATCTTTTCACTCTTTTCCTTTTTTATTATTTTTTTTGTTTTCAATTGGAGTAGATAGACTATAAACTATCGCCCGGTTCACACCCACCCACATTTATTGAACAGGTGAAGAGGCTCATCCCTTGTTTCCTGTTTAGGATGCGGTTTCCGGTTTTTCTCTTTTCCAATCTTTTCACTCTTTTCCTTTTTTTTTTTCAATTGGAGTAGATAGACTAAACTATCGCCCGGTTCACTCCACCCACATCTATTGAACAGGTGAAGAGGCTCATCCCTTGTTTCTTGTTTAGGATGCGGTTTCCGGTTTTCTCTTTTCCAATCTTTTCACTCTTTTCCTTTTTTACTATTTTTTTTTTTCAATTGGAGTAGATAGACTAAACTATCGCCCGGTTCACACTCCACCCACATTTATTGAACAGGTGAAGAGGCTCATCCCTTGTTTCCTGTTTAGGATGTGGTTTCCGGCTTTCTCTTTTTCCATTCTTTTTACCCTTACGTAGCCCCCTGCGCATCAGTGGCGTTACCGCCTTGCTTGGGGTGATATGATTAAAAAAAAAAAAAATTTCATATTTCATAACAATACTGTTCTTCTTCGGGTGACATGCTGAAATAAATAATAAAAATGACTTATTATGAAAATATAAGATGAATTCATGGTTATTTAGAAAGTTAGGGAGTGGTAGTTGAAGAAAATACTTTAGGTGTGTCAATATTGTTCAATTAAGAATGAGAATTAGGTAACTATGGAGTTTTAAGAGCTGGGTCGCAAAAGGAAGTAAAATGATTTGGTGTCTAGACATGTCACTTTTTAATTTTGTCTAGATAAGATACACAGTGGAACGATAGATTATGTAAATGAGTAAACACTCCATTGTAATAACAAAATTATAATATTAAGCTTTACTCTGTATCGAGCACTCTTTATAAAAGTAAATGCTTGAACAATGGGTTTTAATCTAACGGTTCTTTCACTTTCTTATAACATATATATATATGTAATGAATTATTTTTACCGATCCTCGTATTTAAGTAGATATTCTGTTTTTAATTAAACAGTATTTTTATATTTATATCTCCCGGCCTGATTATTTACGATAAATTTTTGTTACGAAAATGTGTGCTATCCAACAGGATTCGAACCTGCGACCCCTATTACATAGGGGAAGCATACTATTTGATCTGGTACCGTTTTGACCACTCGACCATGAATAGCCTCTTGATAAGACGAGGTTTTTATCATGCTTATATAACACAATTTTCGATTTTACCGTAAACAAGCATATCTGCTCTGAAATGTATCGTAATGTCAACAAATGTAAACATGTTACGGAAATTAACGAATTTTAACGAAACTTGGTTATAAGCAACCAACAATTTGTAATGAATTATTTTGAACATTATTTTTACCGATACTCGTATTTAAGTAGATATTCTGTTTTTAATTAAACAGTATTTTATATTTATATCTACCGGCCTGATTATTTACGATAAATTTTTGTTACGAAAATGTGTGCTATCCAGTAGATATAAATATAAAAATACTGTTTAATTAAAAACAGAATATCTACTTAAATACGAGTATCGGTAAAAATAATGTTCAAAATAATTAATTACAAATTGTCGGTTGCTTATAACCAAGTTTCGTTAAAAATTCGTTAATTTTCGTAACATGTATATATATATATATATATATATATATATATATATATATATATATATATAACCAATTGTTGAGTGGTTGTTTCACACCTTAATTGTTCAACACACCGCGAGAGGGTCATCAAATCGTCGCAGGATCTTATATTCTTTTACCGTGCGATACAGTCAGTCACCATGCACTCTTGATTTCTCTATTCATAGTCTTTAGGCCTCCTAACACTCTTGATGTTAACCACTCATCTTCCATAAATCCGAGTGTAAGCTGAAAACTTCTTAGGATTGTTATGAAAGAGTGATGTAAGAGCCCTGAAATCTTGCATGAATTAATTTCAGCTCTTTGTATTAAATAGTTGCATTGTCTCTTTCCAGGTAAGCTGACATCCGTCTAATCAAAGAAGACTGCTCCTCCTGCTACTCAAAAAAGTCATTTATAGCAGATATGATGATATCACCAATGTGATACTGGTTGCCAGCCAAAAATTATTTAATGTTGGGCAACTGATGATCGCCAAATTAGGACAATTGGGCGTATGATAAACCACCTCAAAGCCAGTTACGCACATCAGCCATTGAAAATAAGTATTTATGTGCTGGAGCATTGTCCTGATGAAACAAGATCCCTTTCATTCTAGCGTTTGATTCATAACTAACTCAGCAAGTTGGTATAGTACCCTCCATTGATTTCTTTTTGAGATATTCAATAAACACGATGCTTTCTGTATCCACCCTCCAACCAAAAAGCACAGGCAATCACTTTCCATGCTGATGAAACGACTCTGATCTTATTTCGAACAGGTAAAGAGGTGTTTCCACTACACGGATTGTCTCCTTGTCTCTGACTCAAAATGATGAACCCAACACTCGTACTGGCTTAGGAAACGTTCAAGAGAACTAGCTAGACCTGCCTCAAATAATGTCAGACTTTACCATGACGTGATCAGCTTGATGAGGGCTTGACCAGTCAGGTACTCTGTAGGAGTAGGCGAGGAGTGTTGTTTCCACTGCATGGATTGTCACTTTGACTCTGGCTCAAAATGATGAACCCAATACTCATCCTCGGTTAGAAAACGTTCAAGGAAACAAGCCTCATCTGCTTCAAGCAAAATCAGGTTTTGCCATTATGTCTGTTTTTCATCACGCATAAGAATATATAGCATCCACAGAGGAGAAACATTTGTCTTGTCAAATGCATCGTGAAAAAATATTAAGTAGCATTGGCAACTTGATTTATATTCAGTCTGTCACAAATGTGGTGAACACAATCGACGTTTGGCGCGTGGTGATAGGTACAGGACGCCCGGACGTTGGGTCATCTTCAAGACTCTCCCTTCCTTTCCTAAATTTAGCTGCTCGCTTTTGTGTCATCCCTTAATATCGTAACCATGCCATCATGAGTGTTCTCGTGGAGTATGCCCTTTTTCTGCAGGTACTTGATTTTTATGATGTGCGTTGTGGTGCAGTTGATACTGCATCAGAACGAGAAATCGGAGAGCCGAGTTCGATTTCCAGTTGAATTCGTTTCATTCACTAACGCGCAAATACCCATGGGAAAGCTATTAATCCGTCTGTTCCCTACAACTACAGCGTGACAGATTAGGTTCTACAGCCTTTACCGCAGAAAGCAATGGCAATCTACTCCGGGAAAATCTTCTGCTCATGTCTCTCTCGAGACATGATCGCCGAAACGTTTGTCACTTAACTGATAGACTTGATTTATACCACGATGCCAAATTTTGTCCATATTCAAGAGAAGTTGCTACTAATTACATTCGAAGTCTTCTTTGAATAGTCAAATGTCAGTTTACCTACAAATAATGCTTTGCACAAAGTGAACCTTAGTGTAAAAGAAAAAAAAAATTGCCTCACTGAAAAAATAAATAGCAAATTCTTAATAAATCCTTTTAAATGAAAACTGTACTGGGTATAAAAGTAAAACTACATTCAACGCCTGACTCTCTTTCTAAAATGAGGTATTTACACTATTTGCATTGTTTAGAGCATTGTCCTCATCTTTATAGCCATATTTACCTTCAACATTTGTCTCTATTTCTAAAATGAGGTATTGTAACTATTTACACTATTTGCATTGTTTAGAGCATTGTCCTCATCTTTATAGCCATATTTACCTTCAACATTTGTCTCTATTTCTAAAATGAGGTATTGTAACTATTTACACTATTTACATTGTTGTCCTCATCTTCATTGCCATATTCACCTTCAAGTTTAGTCCACTGGGGTAGGTTGTTCTACTTCCCTGTGTCATGCTTTTTCCCGGATATCTCTGTATAAGTTAATTCCTTTTAGTAACTCTCCAAGATTTTGTTCACCTTTGATGTGGCCAGGTATTGAACTCATAACCCTGAATCCAGTCACCCATTCCCCCTCCTAAATTCTGCTGCCCACTTTTTGCACCGTTCATAAAGCTAAAGCATCAGCCCCTAATGTAGCAATCATGTCAGCATGATTTTGTGGGCTAAACCCTTTCTCTGCAGGTAACACAACAGTACCAAATTTTGTCTTTTTTCAAGAGAAGTCGCTACTAATTACTTTTGAAGTCTTCTTTGAATTGTCAGATGTCAGTTTACCTGCAAATAATGCTTTGCACAGAGTGAACCTTACTGTAAAAAATTAAAAACCTTTCTCTTGTCAAGTCTATTGTGCAAAATATTCTCAACTCTAGTATTTGTCTATATTTTTTAGATGAGGTAGTATTTACAGTATTTACATTATTCGGGATATTGTCCTCATCTTTGCTGCCATTTTACGACGTTTCAGCCGTTGTACGCTCCGACCTTCTTCAGGTGCTAGGAATTTCAAAATTGCAATATGAAATATGAAATACTAGAGAAAACCATTAGCATAAAAAATTGCAATATGAACTCTGGTAAAAAAAAAATGGTTACTGACCATAGGTTTATAAGTACCCTAAATTCAGACGCATGGCCCAGTGGTTATAGACGTTGACTTGACCCAAAGAGTTGTGAGTATAATACCAGGCTACAGCAGTTAACTAATGACTACCAGAAGAGGTTCTACGCAAGGAATGGAGATCATATTTGTAATAAAGGGTTCGGTTCCTAGCACCTGAAGAAGGTCGGAGCGTACAACGGCCGAAACGTCGTACAAATGGCAACAAAGATGAGGACAATAGTCCAAATAATGTAAATATTCTCAACTCTCTCACGGGATATGCTAATAGCATTAGTGATTTGATTTATATTTAATCTGTCATCCATTACAAATGCGGTAAATACGATCAATTTTTTCCTTCAATGGTGGCAGTTGCAGGACATCCAGACCTTCAGTCATCTTCAAGACCCCCACTTCACGTAAATTTATCTTCCCACTTTTGCACTATTGATAAAACCTGAAATGTCATCCCCTAATCTAACAACCATATCAACATGAATATCATTGGGGGCTCAACTTTTTTTTTCTGCGTGTGCTTGATAACACCACAATATCAAGTTTTGTTCACTTTCAAGAGAAGTCGCTACTGATTAGATTCGAAACCTTCTTTGAAAAGTCAGATGTCTGGACAGAAACAATGCAGTTATTAAGAAGAAAAGTTCAAATTAGTTCATAAATGATTTCACAGCTTCAGCTTTACACCCACATAGTCAGCTTATTAAGTTTTCAGTTCACCTTCGTACATATTTATATATCAGCCGTATAGAAGAGTGTTTGGTGTATAAGACGATAACCTATATATAATAAGATGTTTCTGCTACGGTTTTTACCTTGTCTTAGGCTTGTTGCCTCTCAAAGCTAGACTGCTCAGTCTACCCAGCTAATAATATCCTAGTTTGGGTTATGGGACGACATCAAATAATACATTAATTACTAAATGCTGACCTCCAGTAGAGTGACTTGTACCTTCTTGGGCTAATGTTCTCGGCTGACATGAAGTGAAAAGACTTTATATAATCCATATAGCTAGATCAGGTGCCAGGAAGGTTTGTTCACTATATTGTGCTAGACGGGTTTTCTCTCCAGAGACTACCTTACATATATTGATATGTAAGGTATTGCCATACATGGCAATATCAATATTCTCCGTCCATGCGGAGAATATTGCTGCTACATATGGTCCGATTTTTCTGCTATATATCTAGAACCCCTTGATAAAGTTCAAATTTTGGGACTTTCATCAAGAATCACTAAATATATAGTGATGAGTGGATATATGACATTTCAGCTGTGGGTCCTACATTCTTGCAAAGACTATCTACTTCTACCTTCTCAGATGGGTGCACATATATCTACACGTCATCCGGTTTGTTTTACGTGTACACATCGTAAGCACAGCTGGATCGCACATGTGTTTAGTAGCCAATGACATCTTCTAAGATCTGAAGATGCACCCGGTGCCTACGAAATCATTACGAGTTAAGACGCTGATGCACTAGACTAATGCAAAGTCTATTCTGGAATCATCTGAGGTGAATCACACACACACACACACACACACATATATATATATATATATATATATATATATATATATATATATATATATTAGTGAGATCATTTTACAAATATAAGTTTGAGGTACATGTGAGGATAGAATTATTAGAGAAGCGATACGAGTTCATTAACCATGACGGGTATTGAAATGCTGAAGTTATTATATCCAGTCAAATGCATGTGTCAAGAAAGAAGAGAGAATTATTCGCAAGCTATTCACTCTTATTAACGTATATATATATATATATATTGGAAAAACTACTAAAAATTTGTAAGTTTAAAAATGTATTTTTTTGACAGTATTTATTTATTTCTATTATTATATTTGATATTTCAGACCGTCCTCGGCCTTTCATCAGAAACAAATGATTTTAAAATTTAAATTTGAAATTAGTTTTTCCTATACATATTAAGACAGTATACGTGGATCATCACTATGTTATATATATATATTACTTATTTCATGGCAATAAAGTCAGAAAGAATGAAACTGAAATCAAATAATCTATGACTTCAATAATTCTTTATAAATTTCTTCCTGTCTTTTTTTATTTTATTTTTTCCTTAGTAGAAATATCCTCTGAGCACGGAAAGTGGAATGAGACCAATCTTTCCTTATGGGCTGAATGAAGGGCTCGGTTCCAAATGTCTTTTAGCGCGTTAGCAACGATGAAATCCATGAGCGACGTTAGTGGAGGGGTATACATAAATATTTAGTTTCTTTTTAGCCAAGACTTGGGAACTCTTGGGGCTGGTGATGTGGAGACAACTGATAACAAGTCGTGTAACTTGTAATGAAAATCAGGCCGCCTCATGATACATATCGGTATTTTTCTTAACGTAATCGTTCTATATTTTTCCACTCGTATCATTTGCCGATTCACACACACACACACACACACACACACACACACACACACACACACACACACACACATATATATATATATATATAATATCATATACACACACAGACATATATATCTAATATAATAAAGACCGTTGCTGCTACATATGGTCCTTAGGAGTGGCTTATTGTATTTTTTGCAATAATAATATTGTCGAGTAGTGAAGAATATATATATATATATATATATATATAAAACATATTTGGGATCAACCAAAGACACTTTTAAGACCAGGTAGTTCAATCACAGGTCTACATTTAAAATAGAAAACCTAAAACATTGTACAAAATTAGCTAGCCACGCGTGGAGATTGAAATCCAAATATGAAAAAGACCCAAATATAACGTGGAGTATAGTGTAAACAGCCAAACCTTACAACGGTGGCACAATATGTAGACTGTGCCAAGAAGAAAAGTTAGCTATTATGTTATACCCAAACAAAAATGAATTACTGAATGAAATAACAGAAATTATGACTAAATGTTGCCATACCATAAAATACCTTTTAGGTTCATACAATCATGGATGAAAACGTTATAATTTTTTCTAATTTTAAAAATTGCGCGTTTAAAAATTTCCCGTTACGGGAGCATTCTTAAAAAAAAGGTATAATCAGTTATTGCAAATTGCCTGAAGACACAACATGGTAGAAACCTAGGTCGCGTAATAACTTGTTTACAAATGAAGAATATATATTTATATATATTATATATTTTTTATTATAATAAAAACGGTTGTGTATGTATTTGTACACACACACACACACACACACACACACACACACACACACACATATATATATATATATATACATACAGTAGCGGCCATATTGTAAGGGACGGAAACAGCAAAGACATAAATATGTGTATTACTTAAAAAGTAATGCATGATTAGCAATGAAATTTTTATCGAATAAAGATTAGGGTGTAATGCATAAATATTATACAAAGTTACAAAAAATTACATAATATTTTTTTAAAATAAAGATGAAATGGAACAAAGGAAATAAGCTACTGGACAAAAGTTAAGGAACGATTTTAATAATTTGCTTAAACTTTTAATTTACTTTGTTAAAAAACTCGATGGAGCTTTTCAACAATAAGTAAACGTTCATTTATCATTATGACTTTATTTTTAAGCAATATGGCGAATTCTACACGCAAAACGCTCTTTTGAAGGAAAAAACTCATTATCGCTATCAAGAAAAAACCCAATTTCAGAAATTTCTGATATTGTTTATAGATCTAAAAGTGTCGTTCATCGTGTTATTAGCAGGTTTAGAACAGATAAAATGTTAGATGCAAAACCAAAAACATGCAGACCTTTAAAAACATCACAAAGATCGAAGAATTATTAGAATGTCTACAAAAAAACCGTTTTGAAACTGCTACATCAATAGCCCGTAAATTTAATGAAAACACAGATAATAAGATCTCAAGGAAAATGGTTGCTCGCAGGTTAAAAAATGCAGGATTGCATGCCTATATTCCAGCTTTGAAGTCTCTTATTTCAAAGCGAAACCAAAAGGTACGCCTGGAGTATGCGAGAGAACATGTTGTTTGGACTGACGCACAATGGGATACAGTTCATTTCAGTGACAACTCCATGTTTCCTATATTTAGTTCTGAGAGCAAAACTTACGTACGCCGGAGAACATGTGAAAGTCTGTCTTCTCAATGTGTCAAGAAAACCGTTAAGTTTGGTGGCAGCAGTGTGATGGTGTGGGGAATGATTTCATCAGCAAGAGTTGGCTCTATCATCTGCATACGTGGCAATATCAATTCTGAGATTTACAAAAGGCTTCTTCAGCAGCATGTGGTACCAAGATTACACCATAATCTTTATGAATCTCCTATTTTCATGCAGGACAATGCGCCTTGCCACAAGGCTCAGAAAGTTATGGCTTTATTTGAAGAAGAATGAATCGCCCTAATGAAGTGGTCAGCCCAGAGCCCCGATCTGAATCCAATAGAATATGTTTGGAAGATAATTGGAGAAAAGACTCAGAAAAGAAACCCGAAAAACCAGGATCATCTATGGGAGGGAATTACTGCTGATTTTTGCAAGAAATTAATTAGATCATGTGGTCGACGATACAGAGAAGTCATTGAAAATAATGGGATGTTTACCAAATATTAAATTTTGTTGATATTTTGTTCACAATCAAGTATTAACAAGATTGTTCCTTAACTTTTGTCTAGTAGCTTATTTCCTTTGTTATTTAGTTTAAAATTAGACCAGTACACGTTTGTATTAAAAAGTGTTTGATACAGTTGTATTGTAGAACTTTTGAATATATATTCTTTATTTGTAAACGAGTTGCAAATTGCTTGAAGACACCACATGGTAGAAACCTAGGTCGCGTAATAACTCATTTACAAATGGAGAATATATATATATATATATATATATATATATATATATATATATATTAACCCTTCTGTAAAAAAAAAAATGACAGCAAACTATTTAGCTTTTTGCTCACGGGTTATCCCCACCCCGAGTATATATATATATATATATATATATATATATATATATATTGCTTTTAACCCAGGATTGAAAGTAGACTAAATTGGCGTAAGTCGGCGATTCTACCTCTGAGCTATGGGCGCTCGGTAGGAGGCAGACTTTTAGCATATGATGTATCATACGCCGTTGACCAGAGTGCTCTTATTCATTACTGACTGAGCGATATATATATATATATATATATATATATATATATATATATATATATATTAGAGGGGGATAACCTGTGGACAAAAAGCTAAATAGTTTTTTTCAGAAGGGGTACACTCGTATATATATATAATTAATGGGGAGATAATCGTCACTTAGCTGTCCAGTGTTATTTCAGTTTACCGACTTCGAAGTTTCCTGAAGGAATTATTGTAATATCCCCACTCTTCAAGGTCATTTAGTTTTTTTATCTACTGCTATTTCCCAATTTGTTTCTTGTTTATATGAAGTAATTTGAAGTGTAATTTGATAACTTTCTTATCTTTGTTTTTGGGGGTTCCATCATTTTATTCTTTCTTCATCATTCCCTTTATTCCCTCGCTGTAGCCCACTGCGCTCTAGTGGCAGTCCCGTCTTACTTGTGGTGATATAATTAAAAAATATCCCGTGGTATATAGGCATTGGTACGTAGGCTAGTATGCTTTTGCTAGTATAATTATTATTACATTAAAATCAATCATTATTTCTCACAGTCAGTCAGTCAGTTAACTGCCATACGTGATACACGCTTGGGCGATCATGTCTCTTTCGAGACATGACTGACTGGGCAGAAGATTATCCCGCAGTAGGTTACCATTGCTTTCTACGGTAGACTGGTTGCCGACCAAGGCTATAGAACCCAATCTGTCCTGTTATTTAACCCATAACTGGAAGGAATAGACGGATTAATACCTTTCCCAAGGGTATTTGCGCGTAAATGAATGCAATGAATTCAGCTGGAATTCGAACTCGGCTCCCCGATTTCTCGTTCCGAGCCGATATCCACTGCACCACAACGCACATTGTTAAATAATAACAGTTAGGATAAAATTTCATTATCATTTAGGTGTTAAATAGCAACAACATTTAGACTTTAGGGTATAATATGCAAATTATTTTTTAATAACATAAATTATACGGAATATTTTTAGGTTTTAAGTAATAAAACTTCTAAAATGACATAAAATCTTTATTTTTCAATACAAAATTTAAAAAAAAACATACGACGCCTATATACATAATTAAAACACTTTCTATGATAATCGCCATCTTATGCAAGGAGCTCATCATAGATATCGTAATTTTTCGTCATATGAGTCGCAGTCGGTTGTCTTATACTACGACTATCAAATAAAATCAAGAAAATGTAGCTAGATTTTAGACCTCGTCTTATCTGTAGGATGTGAGTTGTGGTGCAGTGGATATCGGCTCGGAACGACAACTCGGGGAGTCGAGTTCGAATTCCAGTTGAATTCCTTGCATTCAGTTACGCACAAATACTCTTGCGAAAGGTATTAATCCGTCTCTTCCCTCCAGTTATGGGTTAAATAATAGGACAGCTTAGGTTCTATACTCTTGGCTGGCAACCAGTCTACAGCAGAAAGCTATGGCAACATACTGCGGGATAATCATCTGCCCAGTAGTCATATCTCTTTCAAGACATGATCGCCCAAAGAGTGTATCACGTATGGCATTTAACTGACTTAGTTCGAAATACGTGGAAATATACGGTACTTACATTCCTTCCCCATTTAATTTTGTGGTGACTAAGCAAAACCCATTAAATATAAACTGATTTCATTTCTTAATGTTTTATGCATAAAAATAAACGGAAGTAAAAAGAAAAACCCTCTCTGCGTTCGTTCGTGATGGCCCATAAAAATCAAATAAAATTTGAACAAGTTAAAACTATGCCCGGATATAAATAATATTGTGTATATGTTTTGTGAGCATAAGTATACTATTTCTTAAATTTGTGAATGGCGCCCATACTTTCACTGACTTGTCGCTAAAATTCTGGCGAATATTTTTTCTTTTATATTACAATCGGGTTTATTTCGTTTAGATTTTTTAACAATATTCTACTTTTATTTTTATTAAAACATAAAATTAGTAATAAAGTATTGGTATGATCAGCGAATACATAATGGCTTGTCTATAAAATCCTGAAATTCCACGACCACTTTTCTGGATATGACAATATACACTTTGTTTTCAAGTATGTCGACACTACGAAGACGCATGAATCTTCCGATTAGAAGAAATTAATCACTTCTAAAGAACTGTTCTTTTCTATTTTTGGACTAACATTCGAAATTCTTTTTGCTCTGGTGCGTTATAATGACCCCATTTTCAGATTGGAGCGATGTCGGCGCGGAATATTGGGATCGACTTGAAAACTGCAACAATTTGCTTTCTTGAAGCACAATTTTCGAGAATTAACCCTTATCTTCCCCATAAATTGTGCCTTTTAGTCTGTAACCCTCTGCCTCGAATGACTTCTGGGCTTTGTACAGAATGAACATCACTTTAAAAATAAATGTAATTCTTATTTCTGTAAAGCTATGAAACTCTTTACGGTGACAAAATGCAGTGAATTAAAATACAGTGCTTTTTGATCAAACGTTAAATCATGTACCCTATTGTGATTGTGCTTGTTCTCACCTCATTAGTTTAAACAACAGTTACACTGTGCTAATGCCTGAAAATAATGGGCTATTCCGTTTTGATCGTGTGGAAAGAAGAGAAAAATTACTATTTCGATTCAGTGAGAACATGGTAAAAATAATAAAAACACACTACAAAAAACAATTAACAAAGAACCGGCACAAATCTAACCCGTGTGTAAAGAATGAATCCCCCTTCAACGGAAATTGCTTACAAAGCAATGTAATATATTGAGCCACTGTAAAATCATCACGTAACGAAGAAAAATACAGAAAGTAATAACTGAAGGACCTTGGAAACAAAGAAACTAAGCACACAAAACATCCTTTAAAAAATAGGAAATACGTGAACAGCTTTCGAAACATGTACAAGAAATTAAAAAGAAAAAAATCACACCAAAATTATCATGGAAAAGGAAGAAAACAGGATCCGCCTACATCAGTAAGTACCAAAATTGTAAACTCTGTCTAGTGGTGGAATATTTATATAGTTACTATTTAAAGTAAATAATACACCTTCAGCGACACTAATGCACTATGATAAAGAAATCCAAGTAGTCTAAAATACCATTGAAATCGGTCTTCAGAGTATATTTTACAGAAGTCATGGCGAGTGTCTAAGCAAAACTTTATATTTTAACCGAGAGAAACCAAGTTATAACAGTGTCAACGAGAATCGAAACTCATACGAGTTACAACTGGAGTTGCGAGGATACAGTATCTCATACTGGATGATAACAAGTGTGAGAAATACCTGTTGCTTCGGTGCACACGATACCAAGAACGACAAGAATTTGTACCATTTTGATTTAAAATTATCCCTTTGTGTGTGGAAAAAAGAGAAGAAAAAATCCGTATTTCTTCAAATATATAGGAAATATTAACTTCTGTGGTACAAATTCAGCAACATTAACAGCAGGAAAAACATTAAAAGTAAATGGAAATACAGTATTTACATTATTCGGACTATTGTCCTCGTCTTTGTTGCCACTTTTACGACGTTTCGGTCGTTGTAGACTCCGGCCTTCTTCAGGTGCTAGGAATTTCGAACAAAACCCTTTATTACAATCACTGGGGTATATCATTCTCATCCCTTTTGTGTAGGACCTCTTTTTGGTAGTCATGAGTTATCTTCCTCTAAACCTGTAAGTTACTTGTTCACCACTGCTGTAGCCTGGTATTGAACTCACAACTCTTTGAGTCAAGTCACGGGAACTAACCAACGTCTATATCCACTGGGCCATGGCATTGTCTTTATTTCTGAGATGTCCTTAAGAACACATTATAAATCAAAACTAAGAAAAAATTATACACAGCATTGCGACGGAAAAATAATCACAGAAAACAAGAAAATTTGTGAATGTGAAAATAAGTAATGTGATTGTTAAAATGTAAGTAGATACTGGTAGTGATAGGCAGTGAGGCCAAATGGAAAGAAATCGGAAAGTCTATATTAAAAAGAAAGTCACAAGTATTGTTTCAGGTGAGTAATTATTTTTCATTAGCGAAATATATCTCATTCCGTAACAAGTAAGCAAAAGAAAAAAGCTAAGGCTTATATACTAAAAAATGCTACGAACTTATTCGGTAGTGACTGGATAGAATTATTTGAGATTTGGGATTTTCATATAAATGATTATTGCAAAAACATAAGTGACAAGCGATCAATTTAACGGAAAAAACAGAGTAAAGATTCAAAAAAAGAATTGAAAAAGATGCGTTCTGGATGTTCTGTCGAATGAATGAGATCGGTGTTCTAAATTTAATGCGCAATTTAAAACGAAAAATGCTTCGATGCCAGTATTGAAAACAAAAAGGAGTGTACAATTCGAAGCATTGGATCAAGTTAATGAAGGGTTAGACAGGCTTGAAAAAAAGATTAATCAATCAAAATGGGCAGCATCTGCAGTGTACGTAAAAAAATACAATTCGTGTTTGCGCTGATTTTTCGACTGGGTTAAACAAATGTTTAGAACCCCAACTCTACCCATTACCAAGTCCAGAAGAAATTTTTGCGAAGTTAAACAGTTGAAAAAGTTTTTCGAAGTTGAATTTTTCTTAAGTGTATTTACAAAATCAGGTTAAATATTCATAGTGAACAACTATAAATACGCACAAGGAAAGTTCAACCTACTTCTTTTTGGTATAAAGGTGGTTCCTGTTAAGCTATGGATATCATGCTTGCAGATTGTGATTTTGCAGTTGCTTATCTGGATGATATATTGTTATGGTGAAACTCACCTATTCTATAGTGAATAGACTCTCCCACCTAATTTAAGTAAGAGTAGTAAGAGGAACGGGGGTCAGTCGCTGTCGGACGATAGTAGTCGACAGTTAGTCGAATACGAAAGTAACCAGCGACCTGGCAACATTACACTGCGTAATACATATTATATCAAGTTCCTAACGTTTTTGTACGTCGAACCTATTAGGACCGACTTTAGCACAAATACATATATTAATAATAAGGTATCTAAAGAAAATCATATCGTCAGTTTTTGAAAAAATACGAGAATATGGATTCAAACTCAATGCAGAAAAGTGCGAGATGATTTTGCCTAAAATTTTGCCTCGTTGACAAAAATTGTCGTCAACCAGAGGACAAATGCAATTATGAACAAACAAACACACGCGACTAGGCTACAAGCATTCCTGGCAAAATATTATCCAAATTTATATCCATAACATGCAGAATTTAGGAGCATCACTTAATGACTTGCATAAAAAAAGGCATAAAGTGGAACTAGACTGATAAGTTTCAGAATGCATTTAAAGAAATGAAAAAATATTAACGTCAGACTTATCATTAGTGCAGTACAATTCTAAAGTAGAAATCGTAGTGGCTTCAGATGCTACCGATTACGATATAGGAATAGTAATTTTACATAAATACAATGGCAGTATTATGAAAACTGTCGTACATGCTTTGCGCTCACTGCCAGAAGAGAAAAATGACACCCAGATCAAAGAAGAGGTGTTGGCAATTATATTTGCAATAAAAAAAAATCGCAAATTTATACACGGAAGAGTTTACGGTTGCAGACAGACCACAGACCACCACTGCATATGGTTCGAAAAAAGGAATTCCTGCGCATTCAGCGAATGGATTAAACGTTGGGCTACCATCTTATTAAATTACAATTTTAGGATGGAATACCAACCGTCCAAACATTAGAACATGCGGATGGTTTATCAAGACTGATAAGAAAAAGTACTGAAGCGTTTGGGAACAATCTCATTATAGCATTTTAGCATTAAAGAGTAAAACAGAAGTAAAAAATATGTAATACGCGAATTATCTTTGAAGATATATAAAAAGGCAGAGAAAGACGTGTTTATTGTGAAAATAAAATCTATCTAAACTTATTTATAAATGGAACTTTGTCTCTGTGTGTGTGTGTGTGTGTGTGTGTGTGTGTTTGTGTGTGTGTGTGTGTGTGTCCGTTACCTATAGACTCCGAAACGGCTGAACCGAATTTCTTGAAAATGTACACACTTGTACTATAAGCGTCTGCGAGAGTTCTTGGCTAGGTTTTGTGTCGAGGTACCCCCGATAAATATAGAAAAACGATAATCGTAAAAATCGTGTTATAGAAGGAGTGGTCCGGTTTTAATTAAATTTGATACACTCATAGACAAAGACATAAGAAACGATATTCAGAAATTTCAAGGTTGCAGTTCTTACAATAGTGCAGAATATCGATAATATATGTATATATAAAAGGCAAGATGTTTGTGTGTGTGTGTGTCTGTTTATCTGCCTGTATGTCCTTTATACAAATCCACAATTTTTATCCGATTCTTACCAAACTTCACACAAATATTCTTTAGGCTTAGTCTGAGCTCCAGGACTATGGATTAGTTTTAAAGCTTTCATTACACCCGAGCAACGCCGGGCTATACTGCTAGTAACAACTAAAAGAAAGAACGCAATCCAGACTTACCGGCTATATGACGGTGGACTGGTGTTCTTACTTAGCATAAAGCAAAATGAATTTCATAGCAGACATCCGGGAGTTTCAAGGAGGAAATATCTCGTCTATACTGAACTAAAATGGATCAAGATATTGAAACAAGTAGTAAATGCCTGCAGAGATTGTACGCTGGCAACAAAATTACCTACCACGAAACTACAACGTTAGTCAAAGACAGGTATGTCATGCTCAAGACTGCACATAGATTTTGCAGGTTTAATAAACGGATCACATTATCTTGTGTTAGTGGATAGATTTACTAAGTGGACAGAAATTTGTGAGTGCAAATAAAACAACTGTGTCTAGCCAGGAAAATTTTCTCGTCAGAATCCATTTTTCACCATTCATCCATGTATTGAATACTGTTGCCGTATATGGCCGGGTGCTCCTGCTATTCATCTTGGGGATCGTACAAAATCAGTCGGTAGATCTGCAATAGATCCTGACTCGGCAGCTCGCATTCAGTCTCTTTCTCACCGACTTGATGTGGATTCCCTCTGTCTTTTCTACAAGTATTTTCATGGCAACTGCTCTGATGAGCTTTTTACCCTGGTAACCCAACCACATGTATTTACTTGTGCTACTAGATTGGCATTAAGCTCTCATCTTTTTACTGCCAAAATAGATAAATCGCCTACTTTCAGTTTCTTTTCTCACACTTTCTGTTTGTGGAACTCACTTCCACTTGCAAACTTCCCTGATAGCTACAATCTCCAAAAATTCAAATACAACGTCAATTGTCAATTTTTATCTACTTGATTACCATCCATCTCTTATCCCCGCTTCGACTTCCCTGTATCTTTTTTCTTCAATCTCTCACTGTAACAGTGGTATTTCTGCAATTGGAGTAGATAGACTAAACTATCGCCCGGTTCACACTCCACCCATGTCTATTGAACAGGTGAAGAGGCTCATCCCTTGTTCCCTGTTTAGGATGTGGTTACCGGATTTCTCTTTTCCAATCTTACGTAGCCCCCTGTACATCAGTGGTGTTACTGCCTTGATCGGGGTGATATGATTTTAAAAAAAAGAACTTATGTTGAAATGATAAAATAAATCTAACATTATTTTTTTACTATTTTAAGCGTTATACAGAGTGTCCATAAATTTCGTGTGCACTTACTTTATTTGTATTTGCGAATAGAAATAATTTATAAAAAGGATTAGAAAAAAGTTAATTTATATTTTTCAAGGTTTTATTGAAATTTTATTTAAGTTTCCACATATCCTCCGTCATTAGCAATACAAAGGGCAATACGATTTTGCAGTTCATAGAAAACATTTGCTAAGTGATTTACAATAATGCCTGAAATCACAGTGAATATTTTAGCTTTCAAAACTTCTAATAAACTAGGTTTGGTTGCATACACAATTGTTTTCACATGTCCCCCATATTAAAATCTAATGGAGTCAAATTTGGCGAACATGGAGGCCAATAAAACGGTCCCCCACGTCTGATCCATCTGTTTACGTATCTAAAAATTGTTGCAAATTTTGCGATAAAGAATTTTTCAATAACTATAGTTAAAACTATACATTAAACTTTATAACATTTTTTACAGATTATTTCTATCACAAATACAAATAAAGTTATAATTTTTCCTGTAATTATACAGGACACCCTGTATATTAGCGGATATATGCGTATGACGAGGCCTCACATTTTTTTTAAACAGTGCAAATTGCGTCTACTGGCCTATGCATTTCAAAATTGTAATAAATATAATCTGCCTTCCAACAAAGTACAAACCTGTGTCCTCTTTTCAGGGGAAACCAACCTTAAGCCTGGTGTGCTTTTAGCATTTCTAAATGTTATTTAGTGCAAGAAAAACAGAAAAAAATGTAGAGAGCCATGACTGTTCATGTCCTGAAGAGATATGGCATATTAAAAAGATTCGGACGAACATGTTCATTTTGGTTGTTATACTCACAACGATTCGGTTGTTTTATTCTCAGACTGCCTACGTGATAACCTCGGAATTTTAATTAATTGATTGATAGATTTATTTAACGACATATTAATACCTTTATGGGTCATTTATTGCGGAAACTTAATTTTTTGAGAGCTTTGAAGTAATAAAATATGATTTTATGTTATTCCGTTTGCACAATTGAATACTTGACAGATGATACTCAACTTTTGTGCATATACATGCTTTTGCGGACATGATTACTAGAGGCAGTGATATGTGTTTTTTCTCTTGCAGTTTTGTTAGATTTATATTTTTTAATACAGTTTGATTGCTTTAAGAAATTGTAGGATATTATATGAATTAATACCATGAAAGAATTCTTTCACGCTGGTTGTTTGGTTGGATAATTTGGTTTAGCGGCATATCAACATCTCAATGCCGAAGTTTAAATATTTTAAATACAAAATTTAGATATTTTAGATACAAAATTCTGGCTTCAACTACAAATAAATTATATTGTTGGTCATTTTGCTATAAAATGTGGCTTACGGCCTATCACGTTGAATACACCGGTTCTCGCTCGATCACCGAAGCAACGTTGAGCCTGGTCAGTACTTAAATGGGTGACCGCTTATAGTGACGGATGTGCGTTGTGGTGCAGTGGATATCGGCTCGGAAAGAGAAATCGATGAGTCGAGTTCGAATTCCAGTTGAATACCCTGCATTCGCTTATAGCGCTCGTACCCTTGGGAAAGGTATTAATCCGTCCATTCCCTCCAGTTATGGGTTAAATAACAAGGGTAGGACTTGGAGACCCTGCTCTTAAAAACAAATTCCAATGAATCGTGAAAAGAAAAATGTTGTAAAAAGAAAAATAACCTTACCACAAAATCATTGGTTATGACCTTAAAATGAGCCCATAAGGATTGATAGGTCGTTAAGCCTAAAACTATAAAATGTATTGTTGGTAATTCTGCTTTGAAAATGTATCGTTAATAATTTTGCTATAAATAGGTATTGTTGGTAATTTTTTTTTATATAAAAATGTACTGCTGGTATTTCTACTATTAAAAAGTATTTTTTATACTTTCATAGTGTTTGAGGTTCACTAATTCCCCATAGCTGAGACCCTAACAATTGCTACCACCCCGGGTCAGCGTGGACCTAGGAACAGCAGCAATTACGAGGAGATTCCAGGCTTCTGAAAATCTCCACTCTCCCAAACAGGGGCCTTGCTGCGATTCACTGGTAGCTGTAAGTTAAACCCGTGGGTCTACAGTAGAAGAAACGTAAAGGTGAATAAGACTAATGATTATTAATTGATATAAGATATCTCCTAAGTTAAATGAGAACAGTCTATCCCCGTAGATTGAATAAAGAATTTGGTTCCCAATTAAAAAAAAAAAAAAACTACGAAGACCAGGATGGGCATATGATCGGAATAGCAAGACATACTAATTCCATTTAAAAATTGATAACGTCAACCATTTGCACTGCTACTAAAAAAGACGCTTCTTAAACAAAACCAGATATTAAATCTAACTGATTAAAAGGGAAAAAAAAACATCTACAGTTATTTTATGCCTTGAGTACAGGGCAATTAGTTTGTCACAAAATTTATTGAATCAAAAACACCGAAATTTGTAAGCATATGTGAATCCCGAAATGCGGAGAGACGCAGGCGGACACAAAAATATGTGAGCTGTCATTCGATCAGGGAGGAAAATACAGTGCGCGTTTATTTACGCTAAATTTACGCATGCGTATGCAAAAAAAAAAAAAAAAAAAAAAAAAAAAAACACGAAGCAAAATTTGGTAACTTAATCATGCCTACTTAAGTAATACGGTTGTCTACCGCAAAGCAATTGCTCGTGTGCTATTCCGGCTAACATTGATTTTGTTCGAGTTTCACCGAGTGCCCGACTATATTGTCCCTGTATCAATCTAAGCTAAGTCTACCTTTTTAATAAGATAATATAACAGTATTTACATTATTCGGACTATTTTCTTCATCTTTGTTGCCATTTGTACGACGTTTCGACCGTTGTACGCCCCGGCCTTCTTCGGGTGCTAATAATTTCGATCCGGACCCTTTATCACAATCACTGAGGTATATCATTCTTATCCCTTGCCTAGAGCCTCATCTGGTAGTCAGCCCTACCGCTAGCCCTGTAAGTTACTTGTTCACCACTGCTGTAGCCTGGTGTTGAACTCACAGGAACTAACCAACGTCTATATCCACTGGGCCATCTTAGAAATATAGACAAATACTAATATAATATAGCAGTTCTATTATTTGTATCAGTGTCAATGCGTACTCTCTTCTCTATTTCTGAATATTTTTCTCGTGATCTGGATGTCTGTTGTGTCTCCAGTTCATTTCAAAATACAAGTAAAACTCGCATATATGATTCGTTGCTAAAGAAGCTGAAAAAATGATCGGGTGACACTATCGCCCTAAAATGATCGGGTGACACTATCGCCCTAAAATGATCGGGTGACACTACCGCCCTAAAATGATCGGGTGACACTATCGCCCTAAAATGATCGGGTGACACTACCGCCCTAAAATGATCGGGTGACACTATCGCCCTAAAAAAAGTGCCTAACTCTACCATGTTTTATTTTCGCATGTGTGCAGTTGGTAATGTAATTGTTAGCGTCTTACGTTCTATCTTTAGGAAAGGTATTAATCCAACCCTTTTCATCACTCTCTGTTGGCCCAGTGGATATAGACGTTGGTTAGTTCTAGTGACTTGTCCCAAAGAGTTGTGAGTTCAATACCAGGCTACAACAGTGTTGAATAAATAACTTAGCGATTAAATTAAAGAGAGATAACTACATGGCTATCAGAAGTTGCATTACACATGGAATGAGAATGATATACCCCCGTGATCGTAATAAAGGGTTCGGTTCGAAATTCCTAGCACCTGAAGAAAGCCGGAGCGCACAACGGCTGAAGCGTCGTAAACATGTCAGTAAAAATGTAAATAGTGTAAATACTACCTCATCTCAAAAGTATAGACAAATACTGAACGGCTTTCTATGGTGAAACACACCTATTCCTCAGATAATGGACTCTCCCTCCAAAATTAATAAGTGTAAGTAATTAATAAGGAAATTAACTCGAGAAGTTCTTGGGAAGTTCATAGGAGTTCTTAGAAGTTCTAGAGAGTTCTTTGGAATTCAGTAGAACTACTAGGCAGTTGGTATTAGTTGACAGTTAGCCAAATACTAAGGAGTCAGCTTACAGTGGAAGATTACCAAGTTCCTAACATTTTGGGTGCGTTAAATCGAGTAACAACCAACATAGCACGATTATAATTTTCAGTGCGAAAACTACTCCACAACACATGAGAAATTCTTCAATCATTTATTCGAGATAAGATTCAGTTTAATAAATTTAGACCGTTAACAGTTCAAAGATGTCCAGTCTATCTTCGAATATTATGGTTGGGTAGAATTAGTGAGATTTTTGCCAAACGTATTTCATCAAGTTCACTTGAGTGCTATTTCTCAGCAAATAATCGCATTGTGTCCACCCTTCCCTCTATGCGTAAAGACGTTTTCCCTCCATATCACATTAACTCTGTTATCTATTGTTTCAAATGTAGTTTTGGAATCGACAAAATAGGTAGAACGACGGAACGCTTGGATGTTAGGATCAAGCAACTTGTGCCGTCAAAAATAATGAATAAAGTTTTTTCGTCTGGTGATGCCATTCGGAATACACACAGGTCTTCTATTGTTAACCATCTAATAAATAATACGAGTTGCACTCGTGATATTAGCGTGGACTGGTTCATTTTCGAGTGAACGACCATTCTCTCTTGGTCAACTCTCTGCCACCGGGCGGAGATGAACCCAAACGTGTTCTCGTTTGGTGGGAACAGACAAGAGCCCGACCCTGCCTTAAACAGGGTCTACGGTATATTTTTGGCTGAGCTTAATGGCCCAGAATCCCCACTTTAATTGTCTATGTGTCGCATCCGCCTTGGTGAGAAGGTGGCAAATACCAGTGTTCAGTGATTCTCTGTTTTGGCCAGGTCGCACTCGTTATTTCATCTGAAGGTGTTGGAGACGCTGTTTATCAGGTCCAGGAGGCCATTTCTTTGTAAGCAGAGAGAGTATTTGCTCGGACTTTCTTTGTTGAGTTTTCAGTATCTTTAGGTGAAATAACTTTTGGCAAAAGAATTTACTCTTTCCTTCCTTCATGTCACCCATGATATACATGAGTATAGTTTGTCATAATATTTCCCCGTTAGAGTTCTGATGCGTAGGTAATGAAAACCGGTTAACTGGCATTTTTTGTTTTAATATTTGGAATGACCGACTGTAAACAAAATCCTGCGTTTTTATCGCCATATTAGAATTTTGTACCGCTAGAAATATATTTAAATTTAAATAGGGAAAACATGTTTATTGAAAACCCTTATGATCCGGGATTTACTTTACTCCCTCACTAGCTCTTAGAGCTGGCACAAGACCGAAAGTATGGGGCACCCAGTGAGGATCAAACTCACTACTCAGGTTCTAGCGAGACTAGCTTGCTAACCATTACACCACGTCGAGGTGCCCCAAAACCTTGATGTTTCTTTCGACCAGCACTTCTTCGGAGGATATCGTTGTCAACACAATAATTAACAGTAATATAATAAGTTATATTAATTTTTAAGAGACGGGTTTAGAAAAGAGGAGGCAAGTTTCAACTAGATTTCTAGGCTTCATCAGATTCAAAAATGAAAGAAATAAATATGTCTGTATTTGTGTGTATGCTTAAATAATGGAATAATGTACTATTTCCCAAGCTGACGTTTCTTGTGATTAAAGAAGAAAGAAAAGAAGCAACTTCATATAAAAGTACAATGATTCATTATTTAAGTAGACACACACACACACACACACACACACACACACACACACACACACACACATACACACACACACACATATATATATATATATATATATATATATATATATATATATGTATATTGGGACCTTGAATAAGTTTTTATCGTTTTTAATGAAAAATAATGTTTTATTTACAAAACTTAGTAAGATACATATCACTGAAAGTATTTTCCATAGCTAGCCACTACTACTATCATTTCTTCTGGCAGCAATTGCACGTCGGAAAAACGACACGTCTTTTGAGGCTAAACACAATTCGACCCATTTTTTGGCATCTTCATAAGAATGAAAGTGCTGCTCAGCCTGGGCATTTAAGCTCGATCGGAACATGTGATAATTGGACGGGGCAATGCTGGTGAATATGGCTAGTGGGTAGGACTTTTCATTTAAGCGTTTCTAACTCAACGACAAATGTGCCGAAGTAGAGAGACTGAATACGACAAATAATGGTGATATGCATAAAAAAAAGAAACTAACAGGGCAAAAGACCTGCTCAGCAACATGATGTATAAAAGTAAAGGACGGAGTACGCATACTAGAAAAAGAAAAAAATACTTCAGAGATGGGACGAGTATACTGGTGATCTCTTCCGTGACAAAAGAGAGCAACCAACGATACACAAAAATACGGATGGACCAGAAATATTAAAAACCAAAGTGGAATTGGCAATGGCCGAATTGAACAGAAACAAAGCTGCGGGACCCAACGGAATTGTAATAGAGATGTTGACGTCCTTAGACGGCTTTGGCGTAGACAGAATAAAAAAAAAGTAATATATGAAATCTACAACAGCGGTAATATAACGGTGCACCTAAGCAGATGAATTTTTATAGCACTACTGAACAAGCCAAGTGCAAAGGAATGTGAACTCTACCAAGCAATCAGCTTAATGAGATAGGACAAGAACAGTATGGCTTCGTTGAAGATACCGGAACGAGGAATGCGATATCGATGCTCAGAATGCCATCCGAAATAGCAATACAAATGCAGAAAGACCTGCATCTGTGCTTTATGAACTATGCAAAGGGGTTTGAAAAAGTACACCACAAAGATTAGATAGAGATGCTCGACAATCAAGAATCTATATTGGCAGCAAGGCGCTTGCGTACGGAACTCAGCAGGTAAAGAAAAATAGAAAGGGGCGTAAGACAAGGATGTGTTTTCTCACCGGATCTATTCAAGTTTATCATCGAAACAATTCTGAGAGAAATAATACCCTTGCCAGGATTCGTCATTGGAGAGCACAATTTCAACAATGTAAGATACGTGGATGACACAGTGTTGATAGCAGACACTGAAAAAAAAAAAGCACGACCCTCTACAGAATGTAGCAAAAGAAAGCAAGCAAAAAGGACTATGCATAAACCGCAATACAACTAAATGGTATGGTCACCAGCAAAAAGAAAACCTTAAAATGCCAATTGAAGGTCGGAGAAAGTAAAACAAAGCAAGTAAAGAAATTTAAATAACTGGGAAGCGTTCTGACAGAAGACGGAAAGTGCAACATTGAGATCCGAATACGCATTGCTAAGGACGCATTTCAAAAGCTAACCAGAGTACTGAGTGACAGGAAAACTTCATTGGAAACAAAGAACTGAGAGCTAGATTGCTATGTGATATCTGTCTTTCTGTATAGAAGTGATTGTTGGACGATCTCATCAAGGAAGGAGAGGCTTGAAGCAGCAGAAATGTGGTTTTACAAAGGGATGCTAAGGATACCTTGGACTGAGCACGTGAGCAACGATGTGGTATTGGAAGGGGTTCAAACAAGAAGAAAACTAATACTTAACATCAGGAAGAGACAAATGAGGTTCCTGGGACACGAAATGAGGAAGGAGGGCCCAAAGAATTTAATATTCACAGCACGAATAGAAAAAAAGAGACAAGAGGAAACAGCGCGAGACATACAATGGAAGGCGGAACAAGAGGAAAAAGTTGAGAGCAACAAGAGACAGAACCAAGTTGAAATCCATGATCACCTACGTCCTGAGAGGACACGGCACATGAAGAAAAAGATCTACTTTTCATCGCCGGTCACGATACGATGCAAAAAATTACTTCCTTTTCTGCTGTTGAAGCAGCTGTTCACACATGACAAGAAGCAGTTTGGCTTCAACTCATGCGGCACCAAATGTCCTTGTTTCAAATAGTTCCTAATGCTTTCAAACATTTTGTAACTGTTGTGTGATCAACTTCTAATGATTCTTGCGCCTGACATGAGTCTTCATGAGTAATGCCTCCAATTTTTCGTCTTCAAACTTTTCTGGAGCACCAGAGCTTCTTTATCATTAATATCAAAATAATTAATTTTGAAGCGTCTAAACCGATCTCTGCATGTTTCCGACAGAGCATGGTCGCCGTAAGACTCAACAAGAATTCTGTGTGCATAAGCTGCAGATTTCTTTTGAATAAAGTAGTGCAGTAAAATTCATCAGCAATACACTTTCTTTGATATAAAATCCGACATGTTTAAAGCCATGAAAAACAAAGTTGTTTCACTAAATGTCAAGCTTGCTTATAGTACTTCCTTATAGATGCGTTACCATCTGAAATTACAAGCACCAAGTTTTGCGAACGCCATATGTTGAAAAACAGCGAGAACTTATCCACGGTCCATAGATATATATATAAGTTGTATATTCCTTCTCTATATGTCTGTGCACTGTTTTCTATTCTTTAAAAAAAAAAAAATTAATACACAAAAACCTTGCTGTAAGTAAGTACATATTATTCAATATATATATAAATATATTGTAAGATTATAAACTTAAAGTATGCTGAGAAGCGTTCTGACAGAAGATGGAAAGTACAACATTGATATCCGAATACGTATTGGCATGCGCATTCGGATTCCAATCTACACACACACACACACACACACACACACACACACACATATATATATATATATATATATATATATATATATATATATATATATATCGGAATGAGCGATGCGTACATGCCAGAGTAGCTACTGTTTTTCAAAGTCTACCATTCTTCCATTGTAAAATTTTAAACTTAAACTATGCTATAGTTATGGGTAAAAATATCCGATATGACGCATAAAACTTGTGTGATATATAAAAATATACCGATATGAACAGCATATATAAATAGTCGATCCAGCTAACAACACTCATGACCTGAAGATTGAATTCAAGCATGAAACAGATTTCCGCCTTCGATCTCGACTACATATATATATATATATATATATTGAATAATAAGTACTCATTTACAGCAAGGTTTTCTGTATTAAATATTTCTTTTAAAAGGATAGAAAACACACACATATATACATATATATATATATATATATATATATATAAAATAATAGTTATGATTTATTTAACCTGTCACCCATACTTTCTTAAGTGTATTTAAAAGCACTTTTAAAAAGAAGACACCTATTTAGAAAAATTATATATATATATATATATATATATATATATATAATAATCGTACATTAATATGTACGTATATGTATGTACATATGCAAATATCTCATGCATGAATTTGAAGATTATTGTCACGTAAATTGATCTGAAATTTCCACTACATTTCCAAATGTATATTGTCTGGCCTGGGATTAATATTCATCACTCAATTAAATGAATTGACAAGAAAGATTAATTGTAATATAATAAATATATAATGATTTTTCAGCATCAAGCTATGGACTTAATTATATACTTGCCTTATTCTCTTTCACCAACCCCGTCTCTTCACAGTAACGCACACCCGCATATATATATATATATATATATATATATATATATGGTGCGAGGGGTCAGTCAGTTAAGTGCCATACGTGATACACGCTTGGGCGATCATGTCTCGAAAGAGACATGACTGACTGGGCAGAAGTTTATCCCGCAGTAGGTTGCCATTGCTTTCTGCGGTAGATTGGTTGCCGACCAAGGCTATAGAACCCAATCTGTCCTGCTATTTCACCCATAACTGGAAGGAAGAGACGGATCAATACCTTTCCCAAGGGTATTTGCGCGTAAGTGAATACAATGGATTCAGGTTGTCTAAATTACGCAAAAATGTAAATAACATTGACATCGTGATATACTTGAGAATTCCACAAAAATATGGAAATACTAAAGAGGGAATTTATTCAGTAAAATAGCCATTGGCTTCCACCATGGCCTCCAGACAATTTCAGAATCTCCTCCATCTTATCTAGACGGTTTTCTCGTTTAAGTTGGTGAATGCTGCCATAATCCTTGCCTTCAGTTCATATTTGGTATTACAAGAAGTTTTGAAGCATGGGAAGATCGGTGGCCAGATGTAACTGGTTATGTGGTCGGTCGCATAGTGCAGAGTGCATTTGTGGCAAAGTGCAGAGTCTTGTTGTTAGCCATAAGGTCTTCCAGTGGCCACTTTCTTGAACCAAAGTAGCACTACCTCCTCAAAGCATTTTATAGAGGCGTCCGTGTTAAGTCACAGGTCTTGGGAAAAAAGAAGCTTAACCTCGCCATCGCCAGTAATCATCATTAGTTTCATCTAACTCTTTCCGAATCTTCTGTGCTCTCCTCGGATTGACACTCACTCACTCTCAAATGTTCGTATTGGAGCTTCCGGTGCGAATGCCAAGCAGTACAGCATGCCGTTTCCAAATTTCTGGTGGAGTGAATTGCATGATATTTATCTCACGGACCGTGTTCAACTGACCCTACTATATTGTACAATCAACAAAATCAAAAACAAACTACGCGCATACACGATGTTCGAAATAAAAATAGCGACAATTTACCCATTTCACCCTGAATATATACAGGGTGTCCATAAAGTTCGTGTGAAAATTATTTCAATCGCAATTAAAGTCATAAATGTTTTAAAATGCACACGAACTTTATGGACATTATATATATATATATATATATATATATATATATATAGTGATGATCATCCACGTATACTGTTTTAATATGTATAGGAAAGAATATTAATAAAAAGTTTTGAATTTAAAAATGTACTGTTCAAAAAAAGTACATTTTTAAATTCAAAACTTTTTATTAATATTCTTTCCTATATATATATATATATATATATATATATATATATATATATATATATATATATAGAGAGAGAGAGAGAGAGAGAGAGAGAGAGAGAGAGAGAGAGCCCGTAGCTCAGAGGTAGAATAGCAGACTGACGCCAATTCGGTCAGGTTTCAATCCTGGGTAAAAAGCAATCGGCTGTCTAACCGTACTGATGAGCTGTGATACAGCGAATCAGATCTGTCTGCGGTTGACTATATATATATATATATATATATATATATATATAAATTAGAGAAAATTTTCAAAATTCAAAGGTGTCGGATGTACATTTCGACATAAGACATTGTTTTTCCAAATGGCGAAGCCCCTGAGTTAGAGTGTGGAGGGGCTTTTGGTTAACAACGATCACAAAGTGGAAAAGGACAGAGCTGGTATTCGTTGGGTTACAGGGTGTTGAAATTGTATATTTAGGAAGGGGAGGAATAGGAGTTCATATTTTATAAAGATAGACAACTAAATGAGTTAAATTACTTTTTAAAGTTAAGATTTTGGGCTGTTTGAAGAGGTGTATTTAGGCGAGAAGGAATGGGTTTCAATATAAGATTTTAAAAATTTTTTTAAGTTTATTTGATTAAACCTTTTAGGTAGAAGCGAGTTACAGGAAGTTATCAGTTTAAAAATTATTAGAGAAAAAATATTAGAGAAAAAATATTAGAGAAAAAAAAAATATATACATATATGTGTTAACCAAGGAAAAAGGGGTTTAGTAAAAGAATCCATATTTTCTAAAGATAGGCAATTAAAGGAGCTTGGGATAGGAAGGTGGGGGGGGGGGGGTTAAAATACTTTTTAAGGTTAACGTTAGGGTAAAATTAAGATTAAAACTTAAATTGAATCCTTTTAATTTATATTCTAACATCTAGTCAACGGGGATTTAAATTCTAAATTTAAGTATTCGAATAATTTGCCTTGTGGCGGCACTTACTGATGAATTCCCTCCTAAGATTCAGTAGCCGGTGTTGGTGAGGGTATTTTAATATTTAAATTTTTTCCAGTAAACATAGACAGCACCTATCACGAAAATTTCTCGGAATACGGGCTGAACCTATCAGTTTCCAGCTAATTTCAGGATCCAGCCCTTCTTCTTTCATTTTCCAGAATGCCCGCGAAAGGGCTGTCTGGTACCTCTGACCGGGGTTCGAAAAGGAGTACCTGTGGTTATACAGTCTTTGTTTGAAAGGACCGGCGGACATACCGATATAGGTCCGGAAGTCGTTTTTTTGTTAGATGGAGAAATGCGGGCTTCATAAATCAACTGGGTGGATTTGCATTTTCCCTCCACCGGGCAGGCGTCCACAGAATTACAGTTCCATTCGTTTAGAATTCTGGACCTAGATTCAGCATTGCGCAAGTTCACCAAAATACTCCTATTATGGGAACTTATTAGTTCATATTCGGGGTGCAAGAATAACTAATTTTAAGGGTGTACCTATTAAAAATCTTCCGTGGAGGGTTACTGTTATTAAAATGTTTGTCTATTAACTTGAGAAAATATTTACCAATATTGATGTTAGTTAGTTTACAATAGGGGGGGGGGTAAACCAAATTATCTTTCTTTTTCTACAGTTTCCTTTATTTTTATTTTGGATGATTCGGAGTTTTTTGTAGGTTTATTATATGTTAACTTGTTCTTATATCCGCTTTTTTGAAGGGCCTTATTGTAAATATTTTTACTTGCGTTGAAAGTTTTAATGTTGAATGATAATTGGTTGATTCTATTATTCACTATATTGGGTATCTGTTTTATAATATTTTTGGGGTGGTTGGATGATATATTAATATAAGTGGGGGAACTATTTTCTTTGAGAAATGGTTGGTAGGATCCATCATTTAAGTTAAGGGTGATGTCTAGATAGTTTACAATTTTAAGATTAGAGGTGACTTCGACTTTAAAACCGAGGTACTTCAGGGATCTAATTATTTTTTTGTGTATCCTATTTGTGTAGGGCCCATTGGAATTAGGGATAATTATTAATCCATCGTCCCGATATAGGCCAAATTGTTTTAGGTCTAAAAATCTGCTTAGAATATCTAAAATGTAAATTCCCACAAGATCTGCCACCTGGGCTGAATCATATGCTCCCATACGGACGTCAAAAACCTCCCCCGGCCCCTTTGTCTATGTGGAATCATGAAAGGTGAGGATGGATTTTCTGGCCGCAAAGATAATTTCGTTGTCCCTATCCGAAATGTTCACGTAATTTTTAGCAAATCTTAAACAAATCTCAAGAAGGTCCCTTGATATAGAGGAATAGAAATTGACAATATCGAATTTAAGGAAGGTGGATTTAGATTTGTTTTTGATGTTGTTAAACCAGTCTGTCGTATCTGAAGAACTTTCCCAAAGGTTTGGCTGTAGATTCAATAGTAGCTTCTCTATTAGATTTTTTAGAATTTCCCTGGAAATTATGCCTAAGTCACTTTTTGTAGGATTAATTAGCCTGGTTTGTAATTTGTTTTGGGAATTTGGTTTGTGGTCCTTAAATAAAACGTAAGCTTCTTTAGTGGCGATTTTGCCAATTTTGTCACTAATATTTAATTCTTTGGCGAATTTGGCTGTGTCTGTATTAATTTCAGATAATGCTAGGTTCCATCTGTCTACTTTGTAATTACTAGTTAGGTTATTTTTAAGGACACTTATGTAATTTAAAGGATCACATTTATAAATGTTGTTAGATTTGTCGGATTCAACCCACCTGCATCACTTTTTAATATTTAAAATTTTTAATATTGATTAGGATCAGGTTGTTGGAATTTACCTTCCTACTCTTCCACTTCGGATTAAAGAAAAACAATATATATATATATATATATATATATATACTACCGGCCATAATTATTAAGCCACCTCAGTTTTTTTTTAAATTATGTATTTCGTACTATTTTTAGTATTTATTGCCAAGTGGATAATTCTAACTGAAAACAAAATGGTTCTTTTGTTAATGCTGCACATTAACATGTGCATCAAATGAACTGTTCTGGTGTCCAGTTTTTGTGCTCTCTTCCCCATGCTAGTCTCTTCTTCTTATTGGCTGGCCGAAGCAAAGACTTCGTGTCTGCCTTGTAAAATTTTGCAAAGTAATAATAACAAAAGAACCATTTAATTTTAACTGAATATATAAGTTTTTTATTCATGTATCTAGAGTACAGGAATGTTTTATTTTCCAGTCACAGTCAGCTCGTCGTAGTTGATATTATTGAATGTGGTTTTTTCTTTATTATTAATAAAGCTTTTATTACTTTTTGCCATTTTTTTACATGTGAATATGTTGCAGATGGAGTTTTAAAGAAACTTATTTATTTATTTATTTATTTAAATACTTTAATCCAAGCGGAAAAAGCAGGAAGGTAAATTCCAAAACCCGATCCTAATTAATATTAAATATTAAATTTTAATATTAAAAAATGATACAGGAGGAGAGCTTCATGTAATAAAAATTACAGAGCAAATATAAATTAAAATAAATTTTTTCAAAGATGTTGAATGCACATGTACATAATTTTTCTATATATACCCACGACAAAGGTACGTTTGTTTCGACATTGAAAATTCAATGTCTCACCAGGTGGTGTGTAAAGTAGTGGAAAGCCTCTTTCCTTATATTTGTTTAGTTTTGTTAGAGGTGTTGGTGGGGGTTAGTGATAGGATATGGTGGATATATATAGAAAAATTATGTATATGTTCTAAAATATAATTTATAATAAATTTTCACAGCTCTATATATTATATATCGAGCACTGTTTTAAATGAATGTTTTGGACGTTGTAAGAATGTTTTCTTTGTTCTGTATTCACTCGGATATATATATATATATATATATATATATATATATATATATATATACGAAGAAAACATTCTTACAACGTCCAAAACATTAATTTAAAACAGTTAGGGTAAAATTAACCTTATCATATTTATATATATATATATATATATACAACGGAAAAACTCAACGCATCATCTAAGGCGGTTATAAATTATACTTTATAAATGATAGATTATAACCGCCTGAGATGATACATTGAGTTTTTCCTTGATGTATATCATATTGCTCTGGATAGCACCAAACGGTAAATTCCGAAGGAGCCTATTAATATTCTATTTTCACTTAGAATTATCTACTTGGCAATAAATACTAAAAATATTAATATTCTATTTTCATTTAAAATTATCCACTTGGCAATAAATACTAAAAATAGTATAAAATGCATAATTTCTTTTTTAAAACTGGGGTGGTGTAATAATTATATCTGGTTGTCAGAAATGAATTGAGTTCTTTCGGTGACTGGCGTGTGTATACACTGCTTCTATACAACATGTTAAAATTTCCCTTCTCTGTTTCCACGTGCCTATGGCTTAGGGAGTAGCGACTCCGACTGACACCAAATCAGTCGAGTTTCGATCCCGCTCAGAAGCAATTGGATGTGTCTAGCCACACTGATGAGCTGCAAAACAGGATTGTATGTGGATGACTAGTATATATATATATATATATATATATGTGTGTGTGTGTAAGTAACTTTTTTTTTAAATTAATTTTTTTTTAAATTAATATTCTATTTTCATTTAGAATTATCCACTTGTAAATAAATACTGAAAATAGTATGAAATACATAATTTCTTTTTAAAATTTGGTGTGGCCTAATAATTATGTCCGGTAGTAGAGTGGCTGAGGAGTAGAGTGACCGACCGACGACAGTTCGGTCGGGTTTCGAGCCTGGGTTAGGGAGCAATCGGAGTCTAACCGTACTGATGAGCTGTGATGCTGCGAAACAGATCTGTCTGCGGATGACAATATATATATATATATATATATATATATATATATATATAAGCAATTTTGTTTTTCATTTAAAATTTGTGTAATTTACATTGCGAGACGGAAATTTCTGTTTCGAGATTTTATCTCGTCATCAGGCAATGTTGACTCATTTTTGTGAAAACGATTTACATTTGAATGTTGAAAAAATGCGCTTGTTATTTAAAGAGTTAATATAGACGGGGGAGGACAGAAAAAATTAGATTCTATGTGTGCGTTGAATTTAACTAATGAAAATAAAGTTCAACTTTTAAATTTGAAAATATATGTTACATGTTTGGGGAATACAGTGTTTTTATCTTTCAATCTTAACGGGAAAGTGTCAATCCATTGAGACTGTCAATCTAGACTGTTCTTTTAAAAACATAAAGAAAGAAAACAATTTTTAATTTTGATCTAACTTAAAGGGATATTTGAGTATCATTATACTATTTTTCTTTCGGTCCAGAGTTCATTTTTCTCAATTTTTGATAAACTCTTAATTTGTAAATTTTTTTTTTATATCTATTCAATTAATATTATATTATAATACAAAACAAATTATCGGATATATGTAAGTTAATCAATATTCTTTTATAAGAAATTTTAACTATATTCTAAGTTGAACATTTTGCAATGATTACACATGACATTTATTTCATTACGTTTATTTAATAGATTTTTATTCTTAAGAAATATATAGTTGTTCTTATAGACACAAGTGGTATGGGTCGTTTAATAACTTACAATATCTACCTTTATATATATATATATATATATATATATATATGTGTGTGTGTGTGTGTGTGTGTGTGTGTGTGTGTGTGTGTGTGTGTGTGTGTGTGTGTAATTATTTAATTACTTAGTTTTTGGTCTTAATTCAATTAGACCAGTACACAGTTGTATTAAAAGTGTTCAATACAATCATATAGAACTTTTGAACATTTTTTTCAATTTTAAGCAAGCAATTACGCGACCTAGGTATCTACTATGTGGTGTCTTCAGGCGAAAGACATCACATGATAGAAACCTAGGTCGCGTAATAACTCGTTTAAAAATGAAGAATACATATATATATATATATATATATATATATATATATATAGATATATATTCTTCATCTTTTATTTACATCTTTTTTCAGTTATTGTATGTGTCTGTGTTTAATTATTACACCCAGTTATACATGTATATTTATAACATTCGTTTTTACATACATATACATACTTTTTATATGTTTTCCTGTATGTATATATACAGAGAGACGCAAACACCCATATACTTACATGTCTACGCACCTATCTACATACATACTCATCGTTTTCGAGTCTTGATCCTTTCAGTAATGTTTACCAATCTAGAGCATCTAAACAGTCAGATACAAATAAATACGTGTCCGTCCTTTTCCTCACAAAGTCGCAGACGGTTTATAAAAGAGGCATTGCTTAATAAACACACGAAAAGATGAAGATGAAGAAGGAAGAGTAAAGAAGAGAAGAGAAAAGAGGAGTAAAGAAAAAGAAGTAGGCAGAAGTTGGTGCCCAAGAATTAAGGGCAGAATGTGGGACGTAGTTAAAGAGCTAGTGATTCCTAAAATTTTCCCTTTAACCTGAAGAAACAGTTTCTGTTCTTCAGTTCACCTCTCCGTTAGTTTACCCACCTCAACTCTTCAAAACAAGCAGTCAGATGATTCATTGATGACGTCATCGGCCTCTAGGAAACCCGGGCAGTTGGTTAGTTATCATGTGACATTTTAGCTGAAGAAAGTTTTTTTTTTTATTCTTCACTACACAGTAAAGATTGTAAACGACAAAAAGACAGATAAATCATTTATACACTAACAAGGGTTTAACAGTAATAACAGCTGTCAAAGCCGATGTTTATGTAAAATTTTGAAGTATAAAACTAACTCTAAATATTTTTCTTCTGTGGTATAGAAAGTATAAGGAATCAGATCCGGCAAGGACCAACCTTATGAAGCAAAAAGCAACAACATTGCCATTATAGCAAAAAATCAGAATAGCATCGTAGCCCACATGTATCAAACAAAGCCCGAAAAGTCTATGAGAAGAAGGGCGAAAATTTTGCCATAGGAACTCTCTGTTATGATACTGCAGACCAACAACTAAACCCAGACTAAACGTCGAAAACTTGTCACTATTTCTATGAAAAATGTTCTCACGAAATACGTTCCTTGGTTCTACCAGTTCGGCACTTCACAGCTAAGACCTATTATGCCACATATACATGTTCGAATCCTTCTCATTCCCTTCGTATTTAATTCGTAAGAAGGAAGTTTCATTCAATCAGCTTCTCTCTAAGAAGAACCGCTACTTTGTGAAACGAGCTCCCGAGATTATGCTTCCCGATTATTACAATTTTAACCTCTTCAAATCTCAGTTCAACCGTTATCTACTTTCAACAATTTCAGCATTTAAAACAATGTTGATTTTCTAAGCGTAACTAAGATGTGGCACAATGCCGAATGTGTGGAGCAGCTAGTGGGGATCGAACTCACTCAGTCAGTTAAGTGCCATACGTGATACACGCATGAGCAATCATGTCTCAAAAGGGACATGACTGACTGGGCAGAAGATTATCCCGCATTAGGCTATTACTTTCTGCGGTAGACTGGTTACCAGCCAAGGCTATAGAACCAAATCTGTCCTGTTATTTAACCCATAACTGGAAGGAAGAAACGGATTAATACCTTTCCCAATGGCATTTTCGCGTAAGTGAATGCAAAGAATTCACTCAGTTGTAATTAATCTATCAAGGCAAGCATGCTCACTATTGCACGATATCAATTTCTTTTGATCGTTTCACCCCAAGCAAGGCAGTACCGCCACTGGTGCGTAGGGGGCTACATAAGAGAAAAGTGAAAGTTTAAGCAGGAGGAGAGCGAAGAGAAAGACGAACCAGTTACAGGGGGTATCGGAGAAAGGGCAAAAGAAGGATGGGAATAACAGTGTGAAGACATTTGCGAAGGTAGAGTGAGAAAGGAAAAGAACAAGATAGACGGGGTGATGGGGAAATGACGAGGGAAGGACTGGCGTCAAGTGAATAAGAGATGGGAATTAACATTGCATTTAAATTCTTGGAGATTGTCGCCGCCAGGGAAGCAAGTTTACGGAAGAAAGTTCCACAGGCGGAAAGTGCGGCAAGGGGAAGCTGTTGTAGTAGAAGTGGCGGCTGCATTTGGTTGATTTAACTGTAAAAGGGTGGGACCTTGTTGCCAGTTTAGTTGCTCGAGTAAATTCTTGTGGAGAGGGCATCAGTGAGTTCGTCGGAGAAGAAACCATGAAAATATTTGTAGAATATACGAGCCCAAATATTTAAAAAAATTATTAGAAATCGATTTGATTATTTTTACATTTTCATAGAAAATCTATGAGTGTAAAATAAAAGAAAAGTTTTATTGATTTGTTTCTACGGTTTATCAGATTATTTAAAGCCAGAAAATATTTTAGATTGTAAAAACTTCACGCCTCTTTTTTGAGATAATAATGATGTAGCTATATATTATAATCAGCATACAAACTGATCCCTCACTTTGAGGGATACAAATTTTGTATGCATTTATATTCCAGAGAATGTAAATAAATCCAAAAGGCATACCTGTGTAGCTAATCAGTATTTCATCAACTGAGTGACTAATTCGTTTTCTACAGTTTATCAACTCATTTGCAGGTTATTTAAAAACAGAATTTTTTTTAGATTGTAACAATTTTTATAAATAAGAGTTTAATGATACGATTCTTAATAATTCCCCCATAGTTGTGAGGTGAAGGCGGATTCGTTTTCTCAATATGTGGTGTTGGCCCCGCCTACTTACGCGTATAACGAACCCAACGGGAATTGGAACTCGACTTTTCGGTTAACAATTCCTATCCATTATCCATGACATCACCCACACACCCAAGCTTACAGCACATGGTATTCGTAAACGTAGCATAAAAGACATTTATTTAAAAAATATGTAAAAATAAAAAAAATATTTAAAAGTTAATCTGATGTCAATTTTCAAAACAGACGATGGTAATATCTGTAACATCTGCTTTCTTCTCAATTTGAAGAGAAAGAAAGAAAGAAAGAAAGAAAGAAAGAAAGAAAGAAAGCTTCCCACTACAGACATTGGCTGCCGAAGAGGAAATCATTGTTTGTTTATATATGGTGCGGGCTCCGCCTAGTTTTGTCCGTGAGTGTTGCAGACACACACACACACACACACACACACACACACACACACACACACACACACACACACACACATATATATATATATATATATATATTATAACACGAAAATTAATTTTATCTTTTCTTTTAATCTCTTGTGGAAGAGGCCCTGATAGCAAACTATAACAGGAAATTTTCGTAAATGGGATTTTCTGCTAGCCAGCCATAATTTATGAAAATAAAAGCTTAAATGCAGCATCAATCCTTAGACGGAAGACTGTAGAAAAACCAAAAGAATTCTTTATCAAGTGAAATGTTCTTCCTGTCTTTTGAGAAGGTAAAAGAATTCACACAGAGAAAACATACTCCCCATCTAAGACACAGAAAATATCATCAACAAATGACAAATTCAATATCTTATTATTTCGGACTATTGTTCTTCTCTTGGTTGATATAGATGTTATTATAGACACTATGTTTCGACCAAGAACCCCCTGGTCATCATTAGGTGTCCATTGATTGGCTGATATGGATTATCTTTTGGTTATTGTGACAGATCTTGTGGAATAAATTTCATTTTATACGAAGATATTGTGCACCAGAATGATTTTTGGTGATGTCTATTGTGGAGGGATGTGCGTTGTGGTGCAGTGGATATCGGCTCGGAACGAGAAATCGGGGAGCCGAGTTCGAATTCCAGTTGAATTCATTGCATTCACTTACGCGCAAATACCCCTGGGAAAGGTATTAATCCATCTCTTCCTTCCAGTTATGGGTTAAAAAACAGGACAGATTGGGTTCTATAGCCTTGGTCGGCAACCAGTCTACCGCAGAAAGCAATGGCAACCTACTGCGGGATAATCTTCTGCCTAGACAGTCATGTCTCTTTCTAGACATGATCGCCCAAGCGTGTTTCACGTATGGCACTTAACTAACTGACTATTGTGGGGTCATAGAAATTTTCGGGCCTTGATGATATCAGACTTTCTCTCTCCTGGGCCTAGTAGAGAGCGATCATTTCTCGGCTAGTATTATGATATAACTTCCGCATGGCTGCAAAAAGTGTAAACATTTTTCACTCGAAGAAAATATATTCAGTTCATATTATTATTCAAATTTTACTCAGGGAAATAAGCTTTTTTCTGAGCCAATTTATTTATCTATGATTGGTTTGTTTCTTTAACCGCTTACCATCTCCATATGAGTAATGCAACACTGAAATATAATAAAATTATAACTTATTCTGCGTCTACAATTGAGTCCATGGTAGTCGATACTCATCTTTTGTGCATATACATGTTTCTGTGGATATGGTTACTATAGAGGGTAATATGCATTTTATGTTGTTGTTCCGAAGTTATATTCTGGAATACAGTTTGATTTTTAAAATTGTGGAATATTATATTGATTAATATCATGAAAGAGTTTTTTCATGTTGATTGTTGAATTTCTTTAACAGCATATCAACACCGCCATGGCTTATTTAATGCCGAAATCTATATATTTTGAACGCTAATGTATGCTCTCAAACATAGATAAAATCTATTGCTGGTCATTTTGCTATAACAAAAAACCTTATCACATAAGACCACATCATAAGGTGGAGGAAAAAATATACTATAATTTGAGGTCCCAACTTGATTGCTTACCATTTGGGCAGATACTCAGTGTTTCCTCCGACGACCTGAACGGGTGGGAGTGCTGACAAAAGTCCCCTTAGGCATGCCAATGACCAGGACTGGTGTGATAAAATCACCGGCTGGCTGCATTTCGCGACCACCATTCCCTGAAAAGCATTTCCTGCCGCTTTTGCTGTTGCGGAGAAGGAAAAGGAGATATAGCAGGTCGTTCTTAAGACCAAAGGGAAGCTCCAGACTGCGGAACCTCTGTCCCTAGAAACCAGCACGGCAAAAGACACTCACAGCCTCATTCCCTCTACCAGTTCTAAATGCGATGTCCCGGCCACATATACGGAAATGATCTGACAAAGACGCCGATACGAACTCAACTTCGAGAAGTTTGAAAAATTAGAGAAACTAAAAGAATCACTAAGGGCTAAAAGAGCCCTAGAAACATCTGTAAAAGTCAATTTGGTCCTTCTTCCTTGGCATTGTCATCCCCATCACTCAAAAGTAGAAAATAGCACAAACCCAAATCATTAACTCCGACCCAACTAAAATGATCAACCTAATTTGGGTTTCCACTACTAAATCTCCAACAAAAATATCAACCATTCCAATTCGTTCTCTATACCTACACCTATGAACGAACCCACGATATTGGAAAAGACAACGCAGCCCATCAGCAAAGAAAAGCATCACCAGAACAGAAAAAAAGATAAAATGCAATTCTCCTTACAATAACAGAGAGAACATGTAACAAGTAACACCTGAGCAGGCGGATAAAACAATTACAGTCAAAAAAATTAATCTTAAAAATTTTGTTAATCTTCAAATAATCGACGTAAAAGACATTAAAGACTCTAAAAATTTTCCAAAAGCCAAAAGAGTCTTGATCGTAGTAAGGGTTTGACAGGGATCTCAAAAAATGGAGCGATGTTACAAGAAGCAAACTATACATTCTCCACCTTACCGCCGCTGGCATTTTTTTTTTTTTTTTTTTTTTTTTGATGGCGACAAAGTCAAAAAGTTTAATCAATTATGTTCAGGGAGGCTCCTGCTTTTTGTTTACCCCCAGCTTCCTTTATAGAACCCTAAAGTTATGATTCCCCTGGGACATTGGTAACCTATAACTTGATGGCATCATCAAGAGTGAGATGGGCCATAAGTCAATGAGACAGGCCGTCAGTGTCATCACGCCGGCCATATTTATGCAGATTCCTAACCAAAATCAGACTGAGCATGTCTTTTTGGTTGGTTAGTATAAATGGCCGAGGTCTGAGGTCAGAGACTCGCAGGGTGATTCTCGCTTGCAATCCTTAGCGTCTGTGTGTAGATGTATGTTGTATACAGAAGACCAGGTTTTTAACTCGAAACAGTAAATACATTCTACGATGTTTGTCATTTACTAAGCATGATTTGATGGACGCTCGAGAGATGTTTCCTGGCTAGTGAGTAAGTCTTAGAATGCGGTGTGTATTCTTGTTTTCGTAGATCTGGCGGCCAGGATTTTGCGTGCTAGGTGTTACCATAAAGGATAAGTTTCTTTTTTTCATTGGGTTTTATGCTTCCAGTAACCATTAGGAGCGGTCTGATTTGTTTCGGCGAATCGAGTGGTTTTTGATGAGGTCTCGTTGAATAGTTTTAGCAGGCGATTGGAATGTCGTCCTTAACCCCGCTCTAGATTGTACATAGGAGAGATCGGGTGCTAACACACCTGATGTGAAGCCATTTCGGGAATTTATCGGCAAGTTCGATCTTATCGATAAATATCGTTATGAGCACCCCCGGGAAGTAGTGGGGACTTGGACTATTAGGGGCACCACGGCTTTGCTGATGCGTTTTAGCTACCTCAACTGAGTTGTATTGAAGAAAGTCGATATAGGGCTCTTAGGTTTTCCAAGTTTCCAGTTTATAGTTTACTCGAATCATAGGTTCATCCGGGTTCGTGTGAACTTAGATAAACCAATGATCGCCGACTATTAGAAATTTAACACATTATTATTTGGTGAGTGAGATTTCCATGACCACCTGCTACTAATACTACAGCAGAAATTGACGGGGGCTACGGTTTGGGAATAAATTGTGGGATTCATTGAAATCTAAAGATGATCTGTTTACTGCTGATTATAATTGTCGGGGTTCAGCCTAGGTTAGCAGAACAGACGGCATGCGAAGCAAAGATTGATCGGGCGATTAATTCCCGTGATAGTAAGGAAATAGCCTTAGCTCGGGTTGAGCTGGCCTCCTTCCTTATAAAGAAGAATCAATCTCTTGTAGTTCGGCAGAATTCAAAGAAAATGTCTCCTGAGGCAACGAATATGACCGCTGAACAGAGTGCATGGAAACTTAGTAATGCATCCAACAGACATATCATGTGCATCATATTGTTGCATGACTACAAACGTGGGCATATGTGATGCATTTCGTGACTACTTTCAGTATTTCTTCACCAAGGAGCCTAGCCTGAGCCCTGGTCAGTTCGATGCCTCACCAAGGAGCCTAGCCCGAGCCCTGGTCAGTTCGATGCCTATATGGCTTCGAGGAAGCTGAAGCGGTTGGGTACGAGGATCCTGTTATAGAGTCTGAAATCTAACAAGCGATGAAACCGGTTGGCCGGGACAGAACCCCAGGCTATACGAATTGTACTTAAAGCAGTCGCCCGTTCTTGTTCCTTTACTGGAACTTATAACTGGATGAAGCAGGGTCTATATATCAACGCATCACTAGTGGTGTGATCAAGTTATGACTAAAAAACAAAAACGTTGTCAGTGAAGCTCCGCTAGTCAATTTAGGTCAGTCTAAGGCATTCGACAGGGTCGACCATCGTTTTCTCGGGGCTGTAATTTCGGCTGTCGGTTTTGGAACATACTTTCGCACTTGGATCCGAATTTTGTACGCTCTATTAGTCATGGTTGTCTGATTTTGGGGCCTTTTCTATGCAAGTTAAAGGCGAATCAGGTCCTGCGCGGAATCTCCTTACCTGGTGCTACCACCTCGACTATTTTGATAACGTTTCTGTTCTTGTGTCGAGCAGAGCCAAGATTGAAGAAGCCGACAGAGAAATCACAGGGTACGAGACGGTGACAGAGGCCAATATCATCCGCGATTAGTCTGTTAGCTTGCACTCGTGCGCGTGGAAGAGAGTTTCTCTTCCCAGGCCTTTCTTTTGGACAGACAGTCCAGTCAAGATGCTTGGCGGCTGGTTCGGTCCGGAACTCTAGTACCAGAGGAATCTTTTCTTAAAGAAGAGTGCTTACGGCCATATCACGTTGAATCACCGAAGTTAAGCAACGTTGAGCCTGGTCAGTACTTAGAAGGGTGACCGCTTGGGAATACCAGGTGCTGTAAGTGTATAGTGACGGATGTGCGTTATGGTGCAGTGGATATCGGCTCGTAAAGAGAAATAGGTGAGCCGAGTTCGAATTCCAGTTGAATACCCTGCATTCACTTAAGCACTGGTACCCTTGGGAAAGGTATTAATCCGTCCCTTCCCTCCAGGTATGAGTTAAATAACAGGGTAGGACTTGGGGACCCTGCCCTTTAAAAAACAAATCCCAATGAATCTTGATACTCTAAAAGAAAAAGTATTACTAGACACAAAACATATAAAAACAACAATAAATTGTTGAAAGAAAAGGTATTACCAGCAATAAATAAATAAAAATTTAGTTGGCAAGTTTGATATGCCATAAAAACAAAACAATCAATCTTAAATAAGAAGATGGAAGTATGTGTTTCGCATATCTCCCTAATTCTCCGTGCTTCCATTTTTATATGTCATACTGATGCAATTATTGAGGCTCCCAAGGTATATTGGGAAATCTATCGCTTCCACCCTTCTGAAAGAGGTCTGGATATGCCTAGCGTTAAGATTCGTCAACACACACCTCGTATCGCCTTCCTAGATCGAATGTGTTTGCAAGCGAATGGGAATGCCGAATTCTGGAAGGAAGATGATAGTAAGAACTTCCTGTCCCCAAGAAGGGTGTTCTCGTGCAAGGAGAAAACCTACCATTTACCCCGAGACGATTTCTCATTCTATTGTGAATGTTGTTTAGCTCTCAAGTTCCTCTTACGGGCGACGGATGGCCTCTCCAACGTATAGGCGTTGTTCGTTCAGGCTGGTCTGATTGGCGAGCTCGATTTAACGAATAGCATTGACAGCTTGGGTTGAAATGTCTCACTCACCTGGCAGGTGAAACAAAAAACCTTAAAGATCGCCAAAATTTTCCTTCGGTGCGCTTGGGAAATTCATCAACTGCGTCCGCTGAGGTGTGTCACGCCTTCTTACGCTCCAATGTCGCAGTCCCGTTGTGCAATTTTATTGAAGACATCATAGTTCTCATGCTGCGGAGAAAATTCTTTGCTCTTGAGATCAGTTTTGTTTGTAGCAATGTGGTAGCGTCGCTGACTAAGGCTGAGGACTATGCGTTCTTATGCTTACTAGGTGTTATGTTAGTCGTAATATGGACGAAAGAAGGAATTCTATGGAAACTAGAAGTTTACCTGTTCCCAACTGATCTTGTTCTTTAAGCTGATGCTTAAAGTCAAGATCAGGACGGAAAGGTGACGACTTTTTCCATTAGAATTTGGCAAAAGGTGGGTGAGTCTTGCGCGTATCTGTCTGTATCTGAGTGAAAGAAGCTGGCTTAGAGTGGCATTTTGATGCCAGTTATTCATCTCGAGATAGTTTGAGCTTGTTTTAGTTTTTCTTTTAAGATTTCTTATACGCCAAGTTAACTAAGCAATGTAATGTATGCTCAATGGCCCCTTTAATTTTTGTCCCCACTTTCTTTAATTTAATTTCCCACCCGTTAATTTAATTTCCCATCCGTTAGGTGACCAGAAATGGCAGTTCTCAGCTGTGTCCTTTCGTAATTGTTGTCGCGTCTCAACGTGTGTCTAGTTGTGTGTGTGTGTGTGTGTGTGTGTGTGTGTGTGTGTGTGTGTGTGTGTGTGTGTGTGTGTGTGTGGTCGGTCAAATGATTGGCTTTTATTTCATCTATTTGCCACATTAATTTCGTCCAATCAACTGATATTTCTACCACAATTAAGGATTCTGAGTGTTTTATAACGCCGTTTTGTTTAGTTTCTTGTATTTTTCTCCCAACTGGTGTTCTGAGAGGTTACATAGGAGGAAAGTGATGAGAAAGAGGAACAAATTATAGGGGGTGTCAGAGAATGGGTAAGAGAGAAAGCTGTGAATACTGGTGTGATGAGAGTAGAGTGGAAAAAGAAAAGAACATGAAGAAAAGGATGCGAGTCAGAGAGATAAGAGATGACAATTGACCTTACATTTAAATTCTTGGGGATTATAGCTGTCGGAGAAGCAAGTATACGGAAGAGAATTCCACAGACGAGAAGTGTGAGAAAAGAAGCTGTAGAGTAGAAGTTGCGGTTACATTTGATTGGTTTCACTGTAAAAGGGTGGGACCTAGTTGCTAGTCTAGTAGCTGGAGTAAATTCATGCAGAGCTTCAGTGAGCTAAGCTCGTCGGAGCAGAAGCAGTCAAAATATTTGTAGAAGAGACACTGAGAAGCTACATTACGCCGGTGAGAAAGTGACTGCAGCTGTGCTACCAAGTCAGGATCGATCACATTACAGTTTCTCCGCTGGATTTTATCAAGAACCCCAAGCTGAATAGCAGAGGCACCCGACCAGATGTGACAGCAGTATTCAACACACGGGTGGATGGTAGATTTATATATGTGCAGGATGGATTCAGACGAAAAACTTCCTGGATCTACATAGTGAACCGACCTTGCTAGCAGTATATTTAGCTGTGGATTCGATGAAGTCATTTCACTTGAGATCTGCTGAGAGAATTAGGCCGAGAAGGCGCAGTGTTTTGCTTTCAGGGAGACTAGCCTGATCCATGCTGATGGCGAGTAGGAGCGATTGCCTGTGGTGGTTAACAGATAGCAGCTTCTTTTCGAATGCATTAAAATTCACGAGTCATTGAACTATCGTTCTCATCTTGGTTGATATCCATATCAGCCAATCAACGGACACCTGATGATGACCAGAGGGTACTTTTTTGGAAGCATTAAAATTCACGAACCATTTCTTACCCCAGTCCACCACAGATCGGAGGTCCTTCTCAAGCTCAGCAGCTATGTTCGCTTTGTTAACCTCAGCAGATCTTTGATCGAGGCAAGAGTAAATTGTGGTGTCGTCAGCGTAGATGCCTGCTTGGGATCTGATGACATCGGGGGGATCGTTGATGAAGATCAGAAAAAGCGTGGGATCTAGAATAATGCCTTGAGGGAGACACGCGTTCGTATGATAGTATCGGGAAGGATGTTCCTTCATTACTGCCTTCATTACGCGATTTGAAAGTAATGACTGGATTAGATCAAACAATCGTCCAGTTATACCATAAATGTAACAAATGATTACCAGCATTCTTTATCCTTTATACCACATATTTTTTTATGTTTACAAAAAAAAATATTACTCCGTTAAAGTCAGTCGAAGAGAATTTCTGATGACATCACGGCAAGTAGTCTAAGCAAGACATAATATTATAACAGTTTCTCAAGACGTAAATGTATATAATGAACTCGGCTGAAATTCGAACTCGGCTCTCCAATTTCTCAATCCAATGCTATCTTCTGTACTCCAACGTGTTTCCACAAACCTCATAACAGCCCCATAAATTCTCTTCCTTCACTGGCAGTCGTCACCCTCGACAGATAATGCAGTAGTTGTAATTATAGTTAAAAGTATTAACCGACTTCGAAGTTGTCGAGTTTGTTGGTAGTTTTGGCAATATGTTATCGACATTGCCAGTTGCTGTCATTCTCCTTGTCACTGTCATGGTTGTCGCCATGGAATTGCTATGAGCTTCGTAATTAATGGCCTTGAGGTTAACGCATGTCGTCACAACAGCTGATCTTCTGTTACACTTTTGGGCAGCTCCGACGCCGGCAACACACCCTGTCATTTTCGAGTCTTCCATTTTAATTAATTAGCCAGATAATCAATTAACTTTTTAAATTAATTATTGGGTCGCCAGTAAAGGATTTAGTTGACACGTAGCTTGAGCACAAACCCCTACGCCGGGGCGAACAGAAGGAAGTTGCGCTTCGTTGGAATTTATGGGTGGGGCTCAAATGATCAGATTTAATTTTATTTTTTTATTTCTCTTATTTCACCTTATCTTTTTTTAAATAAATTTTCTTTTTTTTTTTGCTTTTTCCCTTTTTTTTCTTTCTTTCACTATTCACCTCCTTCTCTGATTTCCCTCTATTTTTTCATGTGTTTATTTATTTCTCTTTCTGTTTTTTTTTTTTCACTTATTTTTCTTTTCTTTTTTGTTCGTTTCCTTCTTTCTTTTCATCTTCCGTTTTTAACTTTTGCACTTCCTTCTTTCATTTATTTTCACATTCGTTCCTCTTTCTTTAATTTTCTTTCTTTCTCTTCTTTCTTTAACCTTTTGGTTTTAATCCCTTTTACATTTTTTTTCCTTTTCTATAAACCGCCCTTTTATCGGATTCTTCCTTGTTTACTATTCTTAACTTATTTATTTTATACACGACTCTTTTTCTTTAGATTAAAGTTCACTGGCCAGACCCAATGATTTTAAGCTGCAAGTTATCAAATATAAAATTAGAAGCGTTACTCCAAGAGACATCTAAGAAATTAACATAATCAAAAATACCTTTTCAAACTAAGAAAATTCGTTTTATGTAAAAAATATATATATTCTTAAGAATTATCGTATCACAATTTCAAGGAAAAAATAAAATATATTTTTCTGAATATGTTTCCATTAAATTATGTATGTAAATCAAAACTTTGTTAAATATTTATGTGTATTATGAATTCCACATTATGTAATAGGTAAAAACATGAAAGTTTTCTTCTTTGTGGGACGTGTCCCGTCAGGACGTAGGCGATCATGGACTTCCACTTGGTTCTGTCTCTTGTCGTTCTCAAGATTTTTCCTCTTGGTATCTCTCCCAAACCCCGCGCTGCCATCCATTTGCTCAAGACTATCAAGTAGGTTTCGCGGTGCTTTCCCCTGTCTCTCTTTCCCTCTATCCGTCCTGTTAGTATTAGATTCTCCATGCCTTCTTTCCTCATTACATGTCCAAGAAACCTCATCTGTCTCTTCCTTATATTAAGTATGAGTTTTCTCCTCTCCAACACCTCATCGTTAGTCACATGCTCAACCCATGGTATGCTCAGCATCCTTCTGTAAAACCAAATTTCTGCTGCCTCAAACCTCCTTCATCCTTGAGAAGATCGTCCAACATTAAGTGCCATACAGAAAGACAGATATCACATAGCAATCAAGCACTTTCTTCTTTGTTTCCTCCTGTCTCTCAGTAATCTAATTTGCTTTTGGAACATCGCACTTTCCATCCTCTGTCAGCATGCTTCCCAGTTATTTAAATTCCTTTACACGTTTTATTGGGGTCTTGTTTTTATTGATGACCACACATTCATTTTTCTTGAAGTTTATGCATAGTCCTTTCTTCTAGCCTTCTCATGCTATCTTCTGTAGGAGGCCCTGCATTTTTCTTTCCGTGTCTGCTATCAACACTGTGTCATCTACGTATCTTACATTGTTGAGATTGTGACCGCCAATGACGAATCCTGGCAAGAGTCTTATTTTTCTCAGAATTGTTTCGCTGTAAAATTTCTGTATAAATCCAGTGAGAAAACACATTACTTTTTTTTGTATACCTGCTAAATTCACTTCTTATCCGTACGCAAGCGGTTTGCTGCCACTAGATATTCTTGATTATCTTAACGTCTTTTCCAAAAATGTCGAGGTTGTCGAGCATCTATACCAAGTCTTTGTGGCGTACTTTGTCAAATGCCTTTGCGTAGCCTATAAAGCACAGATAGAGGTTCTTCTGCATTTCTATTGCTCTTTCAAATAGCATTCTGAGCATGAATATCGCATTCCTTGTTCCGTTATCTTAAACAAAGCCACACTGTTCTTGTCCTATATCTGGTCCGATTCTGCTGCGCGCTCTGTTCATCAGAATCCGGATGATGAGTTTTGTTATGTGGCTCATTAGGCTGATTGTTCGGTGGAGTTCACATTCCTTTGCACATGGCTTCCTTGGTAGCGCTATGAAAATTGATCTGCTTAGGTTCGCTGGTATATTGCCGCTGTTGTAGATTGCGTTTATTATTTCTGTGAGCCTGTCTATTTCAAAGTCTTCTAAGGGAGTCAGCATATCTGTTACAAGCCCATCGGGTCCTGACGCTTTATTTCTGTTCAATTTGGCCATTACCGATTCCACTTTTCATATTTCTGGTCAAGGCATAGTTTTGTGTATTGTTGGTTGCTCTCTCTTATTGTGGAAAAAAATCAGCAATATAGTCATCCCATCGTTGATGTATTTTTTTCTTTTTCTAGTATGCGTCTATCGTTCTTTGCTCTTATATATCCTGTTGCTGAGCAGGTTTTTTGTCCTGTTAGTTCCTTTATTTTTTATGCATATCACCATTATTTGTCGTCTTCAGTCTCTCTACTTCGGCACATTTGTTGTTGAGCCATCTTTCTTTAGCCTGTTTGCGTTTTCTCGTTATTTCCTTGTTTATTTGCTTATATTCCATGGCATTTTATTCCCTTCTCCGTTCCCATCTGTTTATTTTTTTTCTGTCTGATGTTAGCAACCCGGTAAGACAAAAATTGAACCTACAAAAGGTGGATGAACTAGAGGTGGTTGATTCGATAAAACACGGTGGAGAGGGCAATGGGAAACCACTCCACTATTTCTACCGCATGCATTCATGGACTTGCAAACCTTGAAAGTACTTGTAGAGTATTAACTATGAAGTTTGAATCAATACTAAAAAAAATGAGCAAGCTCTCCCAAACCCCGCTCTGCCATCCATTTGCCCAGGCCTATCAAGTAGGTTTCGCGGGGGGTAAGAGACACAGCCAGGCTAAACCGATGTTCCTTCTTGCGCAGATAAAACCATGAAAAACCTAAGACTATTGCAAATAGTTTTTTTTTTTTAATGATAAAGTCCTTAACCTTATAATGGGACTATGGTATTTATTCGCCTCTCCTCGTGGCATAAGATAATATTTAAATATGGAACCCCGCATGTGGGTAGAGTGAAAATTGTCCAGTTTCTTTGTCTTTGCATATTAAAATCTTTTAAAAATCATTTCACCCAAAAAAGGAAGGATCGTCACTAATGTGCAGGGGTTTACAGTAAGAGAAAAAACTGACTAAAAAATGGTGTATTAAAAAAAAAGATAAAAGATGAAGGGGATTCAAGAAGATAGAAAATGGCAGTTGACGTTGTATTTAAATTTTTGGAGATTGTAGCCATCAAGGAAACAAGTAAATCGAAAGGAGTTCCACAGGCGGGAAGTAGGAGAAAAGAAACTATTAGAGTAGAAGTGGAATTTATATTTAACTATTTCAATGGTAAAATGGTGGGACCTAAATGCTAATCTAGTAGAACGCTTAAATTTCCATAGATGAGGCACCAGGGGAAAAAAGATGCCAACAATGTTATAAAACGGACAATGAAGCTACATCTTTAAATGAAGTTGAGAACGGGTTCCCTAAAAATAGATATTATATATACACTAGAGAAATGAAAAATGGCCGGCATCTTGTACAACAAAAGTACCCGGCCAGTTTTGCCATATTTATATTTGCAAGAGTAGAGTTTGTCGACAGCAGATAGAGCATTGCTACCATTGCTACTGGACTGAAGCTATTCAATGTTCATTATTCAGCCTTGAGAGAGTTAAAAATCGTTTAAACACGTAACATGTTTTCTACCCTATAAGCACTTTCTCCGCAGGTGCAAAGTTTCATCCTATTGCTGATCTATCGTCATCTACCCGGCAAATATGTTCTCCTATCATCAATTCCATTAGTTAAAACTTTTAAAAATCGGACTCCCCATTTTACTAACACGGAATCTAATCACACACTTTTTCTCCGTGTATTCCATTTGCAAGAAGAAAATTCCATTCAGACAATTTTTCAGGATAACTGCTACTCTGTGGAACAGACTCCCGCGTGAATGTTTTCCTGAATACTAAAATATTGACATCTCCAAGTCAGAGCTCAATCATCTTTAACTTCACCTCCTTCTAATTCAACATACTTCTCTCATTTGGTAAAGATCTACCATGTGTGGTTCTTGGGCCTTGAATTGGGTGAACTTTTAAGATAATATTCTATCTTTTAACTGGAGGACAACATTATGGGTATCGATTAAAGTGGAGAAATCATTTTTTTTTCCGCGTATATATAAGGATATATGCACGATATCCCACCGGTCATTGTCATACTGACATTGATATCATCAGTTGTAGGGGTAGCTAAGTCCATAACAATGAGAAAATTACTGCTTTCTTCGAAATGAAACGACTAATAAATTTTTAAATCTCTCTCTCTCTCTCTCTCTCTCTCTCTCTCTCTCTCTCTCTCTTTTTAAATCTCTTCCAATCAAAAACTCTCACATCTTGAGTTCATTTGACGGTGATGCTCAAACATATGTCGCTCGTTCCGTAAAGTTAAGTATCCGTGCCAGGGTTAATCTTTCTAGAACAGCATCCCTGAGAATGTCAAGAAAGTATACAGAGAATATTCTACTCTCACCCAGAGCCGTCGAGAGGAATTTTAAGGGCTCCAGTATTACACGCTTCCTTTCTCCTTTTTATATTTAATACACTAAGATATACAGTTTACCCAAAATGTGCTGGCTAGACTTCCACATATGTAAACATTATAGAAAAATTCACGGTCACCCTATAAGATTCAGGAATGCCATCGGATAATTTATATTACATAAAAAAATCTTAACCATCACACCTTGTCTGTCATTTTTAATGAAACCTGTATAAAATAGCGACTGCTGCCTATTAGTGACGTAAATTAATAAATATACATATGAGGAGGATGTACAGTATGTATAGTATTATTATTCAGATGTTAATAAAACAGTGCTCAATGTATGAACAGAGCAGTATTATATATATATATATATATATATATATATATATATTTAAATGTAAATCATCTGCACAACAACAACAACGTTGCCCATTGCCTGATGATGAGAATTAATCTCGAAACATAGAAATTTCCATGTCGCAATGTATAATTGACAACCATATAATTATATTATATCATATTATATTATATCAAGCTCTATAATACTCATTATAGTGAGCACTGTTTATAATAAAATAAATGCCAAAGCACTCAAAATATAACAAAAACCTTGAGCCCTCTTGACTTGGAATTATATATATATATATATATATATATATACATGTTATCCTACGTCTATGACACGACTCGGAGTTTCGTGCGTTATACAATCATCAGGCGCATAATTCAAACCGATAGTTTAATAGATTTAAATCTGTTCACTCGATTTTCATCGGAATTACTGTCATAATCCTTGCCTTCAATTACAAGAAGTTTGCTTGCTTAAATGAGTCCCGCACATTATAATCAAGGGATTCACATTCGAGGGAGTTAGGTGACCAGATGTAAGGACGATGTGCTCGAAATAATTGTCTGAAAAACTATGACTGGATTTTCCAGTTTGTGTGGTATGGCGCAGAGTCCTGCTGCCAGGCATAGTGTCTTTCAGCAACAATCCTCTTACCTAGGGAAAAACTACCTCTTCAAGGTAATGATGTACGCATCTTGTTATGTGTTAGGCCCCGAGGGAATATGAATGGAAGCATGACGTCACTAACACCTTCATAATCACCATTAGACTCAACCAACTCTTTTCTTAAATACTCTGCACAGTAGACAAAATCAAAATCGAACAACGCGATGCGGGAAATTAAAAATTTGAAGTGGAGACATTTTGCCCAACTCGAACCATATATATATATATATATATATATGTAATAAAGGGTTCGGTTCGAAATTTCTGTACCTGACGAAGGCCGAAGCGTACAACTGCCGAAACGTCGTACAAATGGCAACAAAGATGAGGACAATAGTCCGAGTAATATAAATACTACCTCATCTCAGAAATACAGACATATATTAGTCATCCACATACAAGCCTGTTTCACTGTATCACAGATCATCAGTGTGGCTAGACATCCACTTGCTTCCAGCCGGGATCAAAACTTGAGCGACTTGGTGTCAATAGGAGCGCCTACGCCCTAAACCATGGGCGGATGGAATGAGAGAAAGAAAAATTTTAGCGCGTTATATATATGCGGTGTATACACACGCCAAAAAATTGGCTATATGTAGGGCTGCTTATATTGGTGTATTTTTGTGGAAGTGAGAGGTAAATTTGTCGTTGTGACACACGCAGACATATATACACATTTGTACACCCACTGACGTGCGCAAAGACACACACTCGCGCGTCTGCCCACCGGGGCTCACACAAACATATATGCGAACCGTATGGGGCTCGGCATATATATGTATATGTGTGCCGTTGTGCACATACATACGCATTCGGTTGGTGTATTCGAATAGTGTAGCAATGTCAACGTTCGGACAGTTGACGATTTCTCATATGTACGTATGATGGGGTTTGTGTGAAACTATGATCGGTAAAATTTGCTATTATTTTATTTAAGGCTGTATTGTTATTTTTTATTTTAAAGTCGGTTGTTAGCTTGTTTTTTGTGGTTGCGCATATTTAAATGATAGAAATTCTAATTTGTAATGCTTGTTAGTTTTTGTGTAGTGGCATTAATTTTATTACGGCAGAGAGGAGTAATTTACGTTAATAATGATTGTGGACTAATACGGTGATAGTAATATTTGATGATAATAAGAGTTGTAGTAGCAAATACTTATTATAACATGATGAAAACATTTGGTATCAATGGAAAACACTTAGATTTTTCAAAAATTTAAGGGTTTTCGATACTTTACGGAAGTTTAAAAACTTTTACAAATATACGTTGAAAAACAACGTCGTGATTAAGGAAAGCTGTAGTTTTTTAACCTAAAATTTGAAATATTCAAAGTCCCAGAAAATTAATTCACCCTTAAGATAAATTAATGAAAACAACTGAAACAAGATGAAACCATTTGGTATCAATTAAAAACACTTAGATTTTTAAAAAGATTTGGGGTCTTCGATATTTTACGGAAATTTAAATATCAACAAAATGCTATTTTAACGTAAATTTTGAAAAATTCAAACTTTCATAAAATTATTTGTAAAAGTTTTTAAACTTCCGTAAAGTATCGAAAACCCCTAAAATTTTTAAAAATCTAATTGTTTTCCACTGATACCAAATGTTTTCATCATGTTATAATAATTTTCATATAATATAGACAATGAATGTTTATTATGTTTAATCATAAGCCGTTCTAAACATCGTATTTTGGCTTTAATTTCATATAAAAATAAAGACAAATATTGCCCAACATTTGAATATTTTTTTTATTATGCAGGTTCTAAGCTTTCGGCTCACATGAGCCATCTTCAGAAAAGTTACAAAGACGTTAACATAAAGACATTTCATCATACACACCAAAAATAGATTCATATAACTGCACAACACTGCAAATTACTTAATCCAAGGAAAAATAGAAAGCGATTACACCCTGTAACTCCAGTGGGTCTAAAATTGACCGTATAGTTAAAGAAAGGAAACTAAAGCAGTTGTTTTGATTAATTTGCACAAGGGTGTATATTCGTAAGTGTGTATCCATGTTTCGAATTCTGCCAGTGGGCATATTCTTCCTTTAATAAGATTTCCAGAACATTCAGGCCGGTAGACGAGGAAAATGAATAAATATATTGTTTAATAAATAAATGTAACCTCTATTTAAATATGGACATCCACTAAAAATAACATTTAAAGCAATGAAATCTGTTGGATTTAAAATAAAAATCTATTACTACTTTGGAAAAAAAGTAAATATATTGTTTGATAAATAAATACTCAAATATGGTCATCCACTAAAATAACGTTTAAGTGAAAAAAAGTGTGTGTGTGTGTGTGTGTGTGTGTGTGTGTGTGTGTGTGTGTGTGTGTGTGTGTGTGTGTGTGTGTGTGTGTGTGATTTGAGTTAAACAAGTTGAATTTAACAAAGCACTTTAAACTTTAATGGTTTTTTTTCGGATTTGTGACCAATAATATGTGTGTAAAAATTTGATTAAAAAGAACCGATATCTATCTGTTTAATTATTTATTGCATTTTTCTCATTTTTGAATGACGGGCAGTGTATTGGCATCCAACTGTGGTTAAAGTGTCCAACTATCTTGTTCAAGTGATTGCTTTTTAAGTACTTTTGTCTGTCTCAGTCATTTTCAAGAACCAATATAGTGTCTGTGTGGTATACAAAGTCACTTTGTCTACGGCTTGGTAATCTCGGGAAAGTCTGAAATAGTCTATCGGTGACAGCATGTGTACTGCTTATTTGGAACAAAATAGGACAAAAAAAGGATGTGTTTTATGTATATATACAACATAAACAACCCACATTAAATAAAATATTTTTTGCCACCTGAGAAGGCGTCTTGAATTACGTATGAAGTATTTAATATACAGAAAAAATATTTTTGGTGCGGCTCCACTCCCATTAATCGTTACAAATGACGTCACCGTGGACTGTTTTAAACTGTGACCTTTCTAAAGAATGTAATTATCGAAATCTTGCTCCCACACAAACACTTTCAATCTATGACTTACTAGACAGAAGACTTCCCCGCAGTATGTTGCTATTACTTTCTGCGGTAGACTGGTTGCCAACTAAGGCTATAGAACCCAATTTATTCTGCTATTCGACCCATAACTGGAGGGAGAAGAGATGGATTAATAACTTTCCGAAGGGCGTTTGCAACTGAAATTTGAACTCGGCTCTCCGACTTCTCATTTCAAACTGAAAGCCATAGCACTCCTACGCACATCAAATTAAGACATTATTTAATTAGAAAAGCTTTTATTTGCTTTTATGAATAAAATATATTAAGGACACTCTTAAGAAACATTCAATGAATAATGAGTTTTAAAAAATTTGTTTTCATTTTTTTAAATAGAATATTTTTTCAATATATTATTTATAATTTTTAATTCTTTTAAAATTCCGCTTCAGTGGTCTAAAGGTTAGGGAATATTGTTAAATAAAACTATATTTACTGATCATAAATCGAAACGCTTATTGCAATCTGAGGTATCTCAGTATTTTAAAATGAATTTTCAATTGTTTTTGTTTTTTATAAACATGCCGATTTTCGTAGATACGATTGTTCATAAACGGTATTATCAGTAAATAAGTAACTATAATATATAAAACAATATAATTATAGTAAATAATTTATTAGGATCATTGAGTACTTAAAAATTGTATATAAAAGGCGCCTAAATTTTATTATTCAGTTATTTTTTACGTATAAAGCTTTCGTAGCTTAGCATTGATCCATCATAAATAAACATTGATCCATCGGAAATAAACAACTATCCTTGTTTTTAAAAAAATGCATTTCTGCGATAGTTGTGATAGTTTAAACTTAAAGTAAACAATAGTTGTCTCAAATCAGATTAATTATACTTTCAGCTAATAACCCACAAATAAATTTTCAGAAAAGTATATTTTATTTTGGAAGATTTTTTAATAAGGAGAATTACATTCTGATGGCCGGTAGCACAAACTTGCGCTAAAATAGATTTCATCAATTTCAAAACGAAAACTCCTTCCAGTCAATTTAAATTAGTTTTGACAAAGTATTTTGCTTATTGAAAATACCAAATTTAATCTATTAGCTTGAAATCAAAACTAAAATAACAGCTTCAAGAAAGATTTTTTTTTTTTTAAATTCATTATGAATTTTTGATGTCTTGAATCTGTGGAAGTACGTACAATATAAAGAAAGAACAAATTGACCCAATAGAAAAATTAGTATATTTCCAACAAAATTTCCAACGTGTCTAGTTTAGAAAACATAAAAAAGGTTATTCAGTAAAATAGGATTCAGTCTTGATGACTATCGTTTATTTGGCTTATTAGCCGTAACGTTCACTATAGTTGCCTCATCGAGACTTTGGTATTCTGGGATCTTTGTTTGGTTTCCTATTTGAAAGGAATTCAAATCGAGAGATCTAAGGAGTCACAGGTCACATATTGAAGGACCGTTTTAAGGGGCTTAAATTATAGACATATTTGCATATAAATCTTTACTTACACACCTACTTTAACTACGTAAATATTTACATATATATCCACCCATATGTACATATATAAAAAACGCACTTATATATATATATATATATATATATATATATATATATATATATATATATATATATATATGCTTACATATATATATATATACACACATATATAAGCAAATTTCCGGTTTTCTCTTTTTCAATCTTTTCACTCCTATGTAGCCCCCTGCACCTCAGTGGCGTTACCGCCTTCCTCGGGGTGATATGATTTAAAAAAAAATATATATATATATATATATATATATATATATATATTTATGCAAAAATTATATACACTTACTCATATTTTTACCTATATATACACACTTTAACATAAGCATATCAACTTACACACACTTAATTTTATACACTACTTAAAATTAACGATTGGGGCTTTAGGCAGTTATGAATTTTAGTAAATTTATATGTCAGTTCTTGACTGACTAAAACTTTAAAGTGTAAATTGCATTTTGTTATGTAATTTTAAATCTATTTTTGTGTCTGCATCTGAAAATGAGTTCATTCCTCTGGTTCAATAGTTCACTGGGATTTTTATATCTGATTATTACAATCTTTTCCTCCAAGCATAGATTTCATCTTTCCCTGAAGTTGTTGGGAGTTTGTGCATGTCCGATGACCCTCCATCATTTAACTTGTGGGGTGAGTCTTCCGTCTTTTAGTTCCCACTAGTCTTTTGATAGTGTTTTGATACTTCCAATTTTATAAAAGTAAATGCTTGAACAGTATGTTTTAATCTACCTGTTCTTTCACATTCTTATAATATGTACACACACACACACACACACACACACATATATATATATATATATATATTTTCTAGACATATTCTATTAAATATAAGAGACAATGAATGTCTATTATGTTTAATCATGAGCCGTTCTAAACGTCGTATTTTTGCTTTAATTTCAGTTGAAAATAAAGACAAAAATTCTCCAACATTTGGATAATTATTTATTGGTTTTCTTCTAAGCTTTCGGCTCACATGAGCCATCTTCAGAGAGGTAGTTTAAACTGAAATATTATATATATATATATATAATATCACCATATCAATATATATATATATATATATATATATATATATATATATATATATATATATATAATTCCCAAATGAGTTTTCTTCTTACAATTCAACCTTGTCGGTTGATTTAGAATTTTTTATTGCATTTTTCAATTTTCAAATAATAACTTGTACGTTGTTATGATAGACAAGATTTTGTTGGCGGGTATTTTTTAGGGAACGCTTGAATTCAAATTCAATTAAAGGTATCCTATATTTATTAGTTAAAGTGTTCAATACCAGGGACATAGTCTATGTAAATATACAAGTGAACATTGAAGTCAAAACCTACATGATGATTGCGTTTAGCATGAAAGAGTCTGTCAGTTGTCGTCTTGACTTCAATGTTTGATTATATATAATCGCCAAACAAGTTTTATTTTACAATTAACCTTGTTGGTTGATTTAGAATTTTGTTTTGAATTTTCAATTTTGAAATAATAGATTCTACATCAATATGGTAGACAAGATTTTTGTTGGCTGGTATTTCTTTAGAGAATGCTTGAATTCAAATTAAATTCAAATAGATCGATTTGTTGAATTTGACTAAACTTATTTAGAATAATTCTTGCTCTCTAAATATATCCTAAGTTACACGAGCCTATAATGAATAAGGATATTAACGCCACAAAAGATAGACATACACTTACGGAAAGAGAAAATATATTAGTCAGCTACAAGGCCCGACATTGTAACTCTGAAATAAGAAAAATTGAAGATATTCTGAAATGCTCTAACAGCTACAAAATACGAAATTGAATCCACTACAATAAAAAGGAACACATGAAACAAAATGAACATACAAAAAAAGATTAAGAAATTGTATAAAGAAAAAAATCATCCTATTTCCTCTGATAACTTTATAAAAGAATTACGGATGAATTCCTCTGCTAACTCTATAAGTGGCTCTAACTACCAACTTACCAAACAACAAAAAGGAATTCCTCAAATAGAGAACGAACTGTCATTTCTACTCATATTCTGACAGCAATATAAAAAAAAGCGGAAATTGAATTTTTGTACCAAAAATAAGGTAATAATCTTGTAACGCATCAGACATATCAGCACTCACCTTGAACTAGAAACTTTACGTAATGATGAATGCAACGAATCCAACTCTTGATACAAGTATTAAGACAATCTAAACCGAACTTAGACTTAGCGAAAGCATTTTTAATTCGGAAGATGGATAAATGCAACATATTCACTCGTTTAAATAAGACTGAATATAAACGCGAAACTCTTTCTAAAAACTGCCGTAGAGCGGCTAACACCCCTGCGGCGATTTCAATGACGGAATGGCTTATGGTGGAAAAGGTCTATTTAAGTGAAGAATAGTAGCATTCAAGGTGTAATATTCGAGTGTCATTCGAGTAATATTCTGACTGATTACTTAAGCGACTATTTAGATCTAAACCCGTCCTCTCAGTGTTGTAAGTTCTATCTTGTCTGTCATTGTAACTATTGTACTGTTCTGTGTATATCCGTTTAGCACCGGATATTGGGATGAATAATACCACATCACACTTTCTTTGTATATCATATCCACTTCAGCAATACAACACCATGTTTATGATATTTCTGCGATTGTATGCTCTGGCCTTCTTCCAGTGCTAGTAATTTTGAACCAAACCCTTTATTTTCAATCACTGGCCCAGTGGATATAGATGATGGGATAGCAACTGAAGACAAGATGTCATTTCAGTACAAATAACATTTTCAATAGATTTCATCAAGAATTACTTTAATATAGAGCAGAAGCACCAGAACTGATGTAACAACAATATTTAGATATTGAGATAAATGGGGAAAAATTTATTATTAAAGAAAATAAAATAAAAAAATTAAATAATAAATCTTATATTAAACATTTTAAATTAAAATTGTGAACTTGAAATTAAAAGTTTTAAATCAGTTATGACATAATAGTTAAAATGCCAACATATTCTTTATTGCTATGTGATGTAGAGTGGCTAACACCCCTGTAGCACTCTCAATGGCCTGAAATGGTCTATTTAAGTAAAGAATAGTGTCATTCGAGTAATATTCGAACTGATTACTTCAGCAACTATTGCAATCTAAACACTTCCTCTATGTGTTGTAAGTTCTGTCTTGTCTGTCATTGTAACTAGTGTACTGTTCTGTGTATATCCGTTTAGCACCGGATATTGGGATGAATAATACCTCACACTTTCTCTGTAACTTATCCATCTCAGCGATATAACAACAAATCAAATTTTAAATAATACACAATCAAAAATACTACTTGCCTACACAAGATACAGATCACAAACTTATCACAGCTAACAACACTGAAATCAGATCCATAAAACTTCACAAACAGGTTATTTTTTTAAGCCAGGCGTTAATGCCGATAAGATACACGGAGTTACTAAGAGTGAAAGAGAATAAGGAAAAAGCACTTGTGGGTTATATGTCATCACTTATTAATTTTAATTAGTTTTCAAACTTTTTTACAAATACGGATGTGTAAAATATACTGTCTCAAAGATTCATTTAGCTATCTGAAAAAAAGAAGAAAAAAAAGTTACTTAAAAAAAGTTTTAAATACAACATCTAACTGTATAAAAATATCACCAATATGTAAATTAAAAGTTAGCAAAAGATAACCCATTGAAAACGCATTTTAAAAAGTGGTGACAGATAACCGACATCGCTATAACATTTCGATATAGAAACATATAGAAAACATATAGAAATATATAGAATATATAAACATATAGAAACGATATAGAAACATATAGAAATATATAGAATATATAAACGATATAGAAACATATAGAAATAGCGATAGAAACATCGCTATAACATTTCGTAATAAGGAAAGTTTAGTGAAGTGAAAGGACAGTACCGCCACTGATGAGCAGGGGGGCTACATAAGAATAAAAGTTTAGATAGGAGGAAAGTAAAGAGAAAGACGAACCAGTTACGGAGGTGTCAGAGAAAGAGCAAAAGAATGATTGGAACACAGGTTTGAAGAAAGTTGAGAAAATAGAGAGAAAAGAAAAGAACAAGATATACGGGGTGATGTAGAAAGTACTGGAGTCAAGTGGATAAGAGATGGGAATTGACATTGCATTTAAATTCCTGGAGGTTGTAGCCGTCAGGAAAGCAAGTATATGGAAGGAAGTTCCACAAGCGGGAAGTGCAAGAAAAGAAGCTGAGGAGTAGAATTGTCGGCTGCATTTGTTTGATCTAACTTTTAATGGGTGGGACCTTGTTGCCAGTCTGGTTGCAAGAATAAATTCTTGTGGCGGGGGCACCAAGTTCGTCGGAACAGAAGCCATGAAAATATTTGTAAAATAGACAGAGGGAAGCCACATCCCGCCGGTTAGAAAGTGGCTGGAGTCGAGCTGCCAAGTCGGGATCTATCACATTACAGATTCTCCTTTGGAGCCTGTCAAGAACACTGAGATGAACATCAGGGGCGCCTGACCATATATGACAGCACTATTCTATGCACGGACGGTTGATTTGTATATGTGTAAGATGGATTCAGACGGAAAAAAACCTCCTGTCAGAGAGACTCGCTTGGTCCATGCTTATAGGGGAGTAGGAGAGGTTGCCTGTCAGAGGTGACAGATAACAGTTTCGTTTTAGAAGCATTGAAATTTACAAGTCACTTCTTACCCAAGTCCACCACTGAGTGTAGATCCCTCTCAAGATCAGCAGCAACACGTTTGTCCGCCTCACCAGATTTCTTACTGATACGGGAGTAAATTGTGGTGCCATCTGCATAGATGCTTACTTGAGACAAAGATGTCTACATTTAATTTTTTAAGACCTTCGGTTGCAAAAAGCAATAAGCTGGAATCGAGTTTCATAAGCAAGTATGAGTAAATAAACTATTAGAATAGAACTAACAGTTACATCTAGCCATTTCAACAGCAAATAGATAAAACTTAGTTTCCAATATAGTACTTCGTTTTAACTTTGAGGTACCAAAGAGGAGATCACATTGAAACAGTTGCCTTGAAAATAATTATAGAAACGACAACGGTAAGCTACGTTACAGCGAAGGGAAATTCCTGAAGTCGAGATGCCACACCAGGGCCAGAGCATTAAAGACCCTTTATAGAGGATTTCAAAACTCAAAAAACGTCCCATCATTTCACAAATACTTAATCATATATACGAATTATCTAAATCAACTGATACTGCCATACTTACCCGATAAATATAGTGTTAATTTCTTGAAATGCTGCACTCAGTAACGACACCCATTACTGATTGTCTTTTAACCAATGTCCATTTCAAAGAAACTATAGGTAAAAAAAATGCAAAATGGATGTAAACATCCTTCACTTCTAATTTTAGGCCAACAAGGCTAGGTAAAGTATTATGCATGATACAAGTGTATTTTTATTATTATAATAGCAACGTTTACACACAGACTGACGGTGTATCTATGGGTTCACCTTTTGGTCCAACTTTATTTAATTTCTACTTAACCCAGGTAGAACACAAAATAATTAAAAAATTCCAAGAATCATTTAATCTATTTTCGATCTATCAATAATATATTCACAGTAAGTAAAAATTTAAAAGAAATAAAAAAAATACGGAAAAATTTAACCGTTTTAACCGTTTTTCTTTAGAGCTTAACATTAATAACAGAATTCTTTCCTTTGACGTTTTACTTGACGCTAACAGGCATGATATAATCACTTTCCTATACAAAATGTATGGTTAAAATGTATCGGGGCTGTTGCTATAAAAAAGGAACTAAAGTATGAAGAGTGAAACTGTTTAGTACAGATTGACCATCAGCTCTATTGCGCATACTTTTTCTACGATGCGTAGTGTCCCTTCAGGACGTAGACGATAATGGCCTTCCACACATCTCCCTATCCCTAGTGGCTCTTAGAAATTGATCGAAGTAAACCTGGAACTCTTTTTTGTGGAGAATAGCGAATAGCTGCCTCGTCGGATTCTCTTGGATTTCCTTGACGTCTTGTAATTTTGTTCCGTTCAAGTGGGATTTGATTTTGTGGAAGAAAAATGTCGTAAACGGCGAGATAAGGTAATGTTTGTCGGACTTGGAGAATGTTGTGTTTCACTAAAAATTACTGAACAAGCTGTGATCAGTAATAAAAACTCCGTGGTGTGGTGAGACGATCACACTCTACACTGTTACCTCTCCCAAACTCCGCTCAAACCCATCATGACCTTGATAACTCGATCGCGCAGGCACCTAAGTTATAACTCTCTCGCTCACTTCTGTCGTTAATAGCAATCGTCTCACCACACAATAGAGTTTTTATTTGTGACCTCAGCTTGTTCCAGGTTGACTTCGATCAATGGAAACGACGCTTGACAATGTCTTTGTCTTTAGAAGGGGGGACTATTTTGAAGGAAATTGAATGCCGAATTTATATCTGTTGTACTTTTATTTTTATTTATTTATTTTTTAATCATCTCACCCCAAGCATGGCATTCCACTGCCACTATTGCGCATGGGGCTACATAGGGGAAGGTAAAGAGAAGGAGTGGTTAGACATAGGGAATGTCAGGAGGAAGGTGAAAAAAGACAGCGGAAGACCACATCACGTTGGTGAAAAAGTGGCTGAACGTGGGCTGCCAGGTCAGGATCAATTATATTGCAAATCCTCCTTTGGGTTTCGTTGAGAACCTCAAGATGAATAGCACCCGACCCGATATAGCAGCAGTGTTCAATGTGTGGATGTGCATTGTGTTGCACTGAATCACTTTAAATTACTTCCTATTTTAGTTTTAAGTAGAAATTATCGCTAATGAACTACTAATAAATGAGTGTATTGTTTTGTTAAAGATCTCTTTTCATGTTCATTTACTTTGTATTTAAATTCCTAGATGTCTCATCCGAGTATCATTCTTTTTGTAACATTTTATTTATTTTATTTTTTTAATCATCTCACTCCAAGCAAGGCATTCCACTGCCACTATTGCGCATGGGGCTACATAGAGAAGGAGTGGTTAGACATAGGGAATGTCAGGAGGAAGGTGACAGATGAGTAAGGATACCGAGGATGAGGGTTGGGCAGATGGGAAGAGTGTTTGATAGAATAGGAGCAGGTTAGTGTGTTAGGAGGTGTCTATTGACCTTACATTTAAACTCCTGGAGATTGTAGCCGTCGGGGAAGCAATCGTGTGGAAGAGAATTCCACAGTCGAGAAGTGCGAGGAAAGAAACTGTTGGAGTAGAAGTTACGGTTTCATTTTATCGGTTTCACTGTAAAGGGTGGGATCTAGTTACTAATCTAGTATCTCGTTCAAATTCGTATTTAGGGGGCACCAGTGATCTAAGTTCATCGGAGCAGAAGCCATGAAAGTATTTATAGAAGAGACACAGGGAAGCCACGTCCCGCCGGTGGGAGAGAGACTGCAGCCGGTCTGCCAAGTCGGTACCTATCACATTACAGACCCTCCTCTGAACCTTATTGAGATCCTGAGGAGAATAGCAGGGGCACCCGACCAGATGTGGCAGCAGTATTCAATGAACGGGCGGATGGTAGATTTATATATGTGCAGGATAGATTTAGACGGAAAAAACTTCCGGGCCCTACACAGAGAACCGACTTTCATAGCAGCGGATTTAGCAATGGATTCTATATAGTCATTCCATTTGAGGTCCGCTGAAAGTGTGAGACCAAGGAGGCGTAGTGTTTTACTCTCTGTGAGGCAAGCCTGGTCCATTCTAATGGGAGGTAGGTGAGATTGTCGATGATGGTTAATTGAGAGTAGCTTCGTTTTAGAAGCATTAAAATTTACTAGCCATTTCTTACCCCAGTCCAATATGGATTGGAGGCCTTTTTCAATCTCGGCTGCGAGGTTAGCTTTGACGCCTACACCAGATTTTTGTAGGAGGCGAGAGTAAACTGTGGTGTCATCGGCGTACAAACCTATTTGGGCTCTTATGGAATCAGGGAGATCATTAATGTATGGATAATTTTTTATTAATTTGGTTCTAAGCTTTCGGCTCATATGAACCATCTTCAGAGAGGTTATTAAGACGGTAACACGATAACATCCACCATCACCGACGATATTATTTTGTGTTGACATAAAACTCCGCTAGGCAACAGCAGTAGTTACCAAAAATAACAAACGCAGTTCGCAAATTTGCAATGCGGTTCTATGACGTCACACCGCGTGGTAGCGCGAAATGACAACAGAACCATGTATTCAAATGCAATGTAATGTGTTATGGCCAGATTTAAGCGTGATTTTATTAAGTGTGGATTGTTTGGGTTTAATGTACATGGCCTCCAATATCTGAAGGTTCTTTTTACTGTGTGTATGAGTAAGGATTATTGTATTATTGAAAGCTTAGAACCAAATTAATAAAAAAATGTGGGAGATTTTTCGTATTTATTTTCAACTGAAATTAAAGCCAAAATACAACATTTAGAACGGCTCATGATTAAACATAATAGACATTCATTGTCTCCTATATTTAACAGTATATGTTTAGATAATAATTAATGTGTACTCGTTTTAACGTATTTTCAGATAGAAATATTCTTGAAGCATAGAAGATCTTAATTATAAACATGACAAAATATGATCTTCGTTTATTTTTCTTGCATGAGTTCAAACTTGGGCACGATGCCTCCTAAACCACTGTTAATATCAACAGACTATGAGGGGATAGGTTCACAAGTGATCGGACAGTACGAAGGTAGTTTCAGAAACTCCGTATTGGTTATGAGAGCCTTGAAGATAATAAAAATAGGCAGGGGACGGTTATGTAGGCTTGACAGCGAACAATTTCAAGCACTTGGTGAGCAAAACCCACGTCAGAGTGTCAGAGAAATGTCTCCGATGTATGGTAACATCACTGCAACAGTATCGGATCATTTTTAGAGTATCGCTAAGTGAAAAACGCTCGATAGATGGGTTCAAAATGATTTCAATGAAAATCAAAAACTTAAATAATAAATATGAAGTGTTTTTTTTTTTTGCGTAACACCAATGATCTCTTTCTTGACTGAATAGTCACTTGTGATGAAAAGTGGATCCTTTGTGATAACCGTAAGTGATTAGGTCTATGGCTCCATTGTGATGAGTCATCCAAACATTTACCAATGCTAAAGTTGCATCAGCAAAAGATATTGTTGACTGTCTGGTGGTCTATGATTGGTGTTATCCACCGCAGTTTTCTGGAAGGATTGATACAAATCTATACTGCAATCAGCTTGCTAAAATGCAAAAAAGAAAAAGATATGAGACCTGCATTGGTGAATCGACATGGTCCAATTCTGCTCCACTATAATGCACGGTCATATGTTGCAAGGATGGCGTTGCAAAAACTCATACCTGGAATACGAGACTTTACCACATCCTAAATATTCGCTTGATCTTTCACCCGCTGATTATCATTTTTTAACTATTTAAGTATATTTTTATCATGTTATAAATAACAACGCACAGATTTAATACAGAAGTTATTTATTCCCACCATTAATTGTGAAGACAATTTAAAATCTTTTCCGCCCTCATTTGGTAAAACACAATTTGTTTTTAATAACTGATGATAAACAAATGAGTTCAAAGATCTAGAAGTCTCCGAATATTTTAAACATTTCAGGCATAACAGTCTCTGAAAATCGAAAGCTTGCTCCTGGGCATGGCTCTCTTGCCAGTACAATTCAAGGTGTCCTCACTAAAGACAACAGTCACAGACCATAGAATCCATGTTGTTCAAGTTCTGCCTACACATCTTACAAGGCACTGCGCTGATATTCTCAAATATAATATATTCTTATTTCTGACGACACCACATTTTACTCTCGCCTCGATCAAACATCTGGTGTGGGTGACAAAACGAACCTCGCTGCCAAGCTTGAGAAGGACATCCAACCTCTGATGGACTGGGGTAAGAAATGGCTAGTAAATTTTAATGCTTCCAAAATGAAGCTGCTATCAATTAACCATCATAGATAATCGCTCTTACAGCCCATTAGCATGGAACAGGCTAGCCTCCCTGAGAGTAAAACACTACGCCTCCTTGGCCTCACACTCTCAGCGGACCTCAAGTGGAATGACTACATCGAATCCATTGCTAAATCCGCTGCTATGAAAGTCGGTTCTCTGTGCAGGACCAGGAAGTTTTTCTTGTCTGAGTCCATCCTGCACATATATAAATCTACCATCCGCCCGTGTATTGAATACTGCTGCCACATCTGGTTGGGTGCCTCTGCTATTCTCCTCGGGGTTCTTGACAAAATACAACGGAGAATCTGTAATGTGATCGATACCGACTTGGCAAACCAGCAGCAGTCACTCTCTCACCGGCGTGATGTGGCTTCCCTGTGCCTCTTCTATAAATACTTTCACAGCTTCTGCTCCGATGAACTTAGATCACTGGTAACCCCTAGATATGAATTTGCACGAGATACTAGATTAGCAACTAGGTCCCACTCTTTTAGAATGTAACAGATAAAATGTAACCGCAATTTCTACTCTAACAGCTTCTTTTCTCGCACTTCCCGCCTGTGGACTTCCCTTCCATATACTTGCTTCCCCGACAGCTACAATCTCCAGGAGTTTAAATGTAAGGTCAATAGACATCTATCACACTAACTCGAATCCATTCCCTCAAATATACTTCCCATCTACCCAACCCCCATCCTCGGTATCCTCATCCATCACCCTCCTCCCGAGATTTCCTATAACTAACCACTCTTTCTCATCATTTTCCCTATGTAACCCCCTGCGCAATAGTGGCACTGGAATGCCTTGCTTGGGGTGAAATGATTAAAAAAAAAGCACCATTTTTATTTACCGGCCTTGGTGTATTTTACAGAAAAAATAGCCTATTCGACGCCCTCCAAGACAGAAACATCGCTATAACATTTCGTTTTTTATAACATCCCAGAAAGCTCCGTGTTAAAGCGAAATATAAAAGGCTGTGGGTATTATCACGGCACAGTAATATTACTATCTCATTATAGTCACCGTACAGTGAAAAGAACAGTGACTAAATTATCACCGTTCAGTGATTTTTTGGCGGAGGTCTTTTCACTATGAATCTAAAATAATTTATTGTTACTTATCTATTACCGCTGAAGGAAATTAAAAGGCACTTCATAAAAATATATTTGTTCGATATTCCGTAATTGTTTTCCTCCATGTTGCCTTGACTGAGGTCAACAAGTTCGTCTATGTCGAGTCGAGCATCTAATTCCAAAGTGGTGGCAGGAGGTCTCGAGTGTAAACTGTTTACATAACACACTCGGAGTAATTCTACACACACACACACACACACACACACACGCGAGAGAGAGAGAGAGAGCGAGAACGATAAAAAGTGTGGATATAGAAATAAACACTGCAGAGGGATTGGTATTTTCCGGCCTTAACGGGAACATTTGTTATTCTTTATATATATAAAGAATATTAATAAATATACATATTATCCTATATTTTACTCACGACTCTGAGTTTCATGCATCACAGTAATATATATATCTCAGCAATATCTATCTATCTATCTATATATATATATATATATATATATATATATATATATATATATATATATATATTGCTGTGATGCATGAAACTCAGAGTCGTGAGTAAAACATAGAATATGTATATTTATTAATATACAGCATTGAGCACTGTACCATTCACATCGGATTAATATTTATATATTGATGTGTATACACACGTATGCACTCACACACACACACACACACACACACACACACACACACACACACACACATATATATATATGCTTATTTAACTAGTTATCTCTCTCTCTCTCTCTCTCTATATATATATATATATTTATATGTGTGTGTGTGTGTGTGTGGTCATCCGTAGACAGATATGCTTCGCTGTATCATAGCTCTTCAGTATGGTTAGACATCCGATTGCTTTTACCCAGGATTGAAAACCTACCGAGATGGCGTATATTCACACACACACACACACACACACACACACACACACACATATATATATATATATATATATATTCTTGTCTATGCACATTTATATGTGCGCGTATGCTTCTGTGTGAATATTCCTGCGCGTATTTTTATGCCAGAATTTTTGTATAATATTTTCATGTATGTGGTTATATTTTTATTTTGTATATGATGATCTGCAGCGTTTTTAGCCGTGTGCGTTTTTGTTTTTAGCTTGTGTATTTGCATGAGTATATATCTAATTATGTTTATGTGCTCATATATTATGTCTGCCCTGACCTCATTCATTCAAGTCTCTTGGCATCTAACAAATTCACCCTTACATTTATCCAATATTGTAGTCCCTTACAGTCGTTTTCCAAACCTAGCTTTAAAATTTAACAGATAAATTGACACGTCGATAAAACACAAAAGTTTTAAATTTGAGTGTGTATATATGCGTGCGTATATTAATCTTTATATTTGTCTGTATGCCAATGTATGTGTGTATACTCGTCTATTTGTCCATGTGTGGATGTTTGTAGGTTTGTATGTGTGCCTTCATGTCTTTTCCTTTTTTAATATCTGGATAATTTTATAATAATCTAAATTTAACAATTTGTTAAACTTAGAATTTAAAATTCGCAATAAAAATAAAGTGAATCTAATAGTCGATTAATAATTGCTGATCTCAATTTCATCAAATATTAATATTAATGCTCCAAAAATTGTTTTTTGGGTCTGTTCTCATATTCTTCAAATTAGAAGTTACTTTATTTTGATTGGTCCACACTGTCTATGCAACAATGCCTCTCCGAATTAAGGGGTTTTGGCTTGTTTTTAACCTTTTAAAACTCTTCAACTTGAAATAAACCTCATCACTTGATAAGACACAAGTAGTGTCGAAACACAATAGCTACTTTTATAGTGATATTATAACATTCATGTTATAATTTCTGAACAAATATTATTAGCTCTACTTTGAAATGAGCACTTGTTTAAGAATAGTGTTTCTTTGGATACAGAATATTATTCCATCCATACCTACCCTATACTTGTACATATATAATTTTAAGGTATGCTCTATTTTTAAGTTAAAGTACTCAAGAGCATATGTAAATATTATAGTCAATACCTAGAGGCGACAGTCTCTCTCTCTCTCTCTCTCTCTCTATATATATATATATATATATATATATATATATATATTATCCTGCATGGAACAATTCGAGGTTTCATGCGATATGTAATTATCAGATGCAGTAAAATCTGTTAAAATCTATTAAACTGTGAATTTGAAATATGCGCCTGATGATTGCATAATGCCTGAATCTTCAAGTCGTACCATAGACGTAGTATAATATATATATATATATATATATATATATATATATAATACAGCTCTGTTCATACACTGAGCACTGTTTTATTAACTCCTGAATAATACTACTATAGATAGGTATGTGCACCCTCATATATATATATATATATATATATATATATATATATATACATTTTAATTTGTCACTATATATATATATATATATAGTGACATAAATTAAAATGTATATATATAGTGACATAAATTAAAATATATATATATATATATATATATATATATATATATATATATATATATATAAATTATATTAAATTCTTTAAAAGTTATTTACACTTTCAAGTAAATTAAAACAAAAAACTAAAATATATGATGCAACTGGTTCTCTCAGATATTTTTATTTTTGTAATACAAAAGACGGCTTCTTACGAATTTCTAATACTTCATGAGAATTTTTTAACTTTAAACCTTCGTTTAAAATCTGAATCGTTTCCTGAAAGTTGGTATAAAATAAAAATGGTTTTACTGATGCGTTCAGATTAGATCACATGTTTTCTTTTAATCGGTTAACGAGGACTCTCTTCGGTTATAGAGAGCAAACCACTTGAGTTTCTGTTGATTTGTTAAGACCAATGAGCGAGAATGACTTTTTATAAAGTGGCTAATAAAGATATTGAAATTATAAGCTTTGCGATAAGGAGATTTAGTTCATAGATTAAGCATAAAAGAGTGATATATATATATAGAGAGAGAGAGAGAAAGAGAGAGAGAGAGCGAGAAAGAAAGAGATAGAGGGAGGAGAATTAATATAAATAAAAGGTTTGCCACTCAGGTGATCGATGTAATGTTTAGCATCCTGACCCCAGGCTTTCATAGAGGGATCCTCTATGAATTACACCGTCTACTCGTCAGTGTATCAGCAATTGACAGTTTATATTCTCACATTTTTCTTTTTTTTTTCTATGCCCTTACACGATGATTTTAATTATAACACGAGGACATTAATCCGTAACTATGAGAGGTTTAAGATAAAAATAAATAGACATAATATATTTGAATTATTCAATCAAACATGCTTGAATATATATATATATATATATATATATATATATATATATATATATATATATCGATATTGCAGTCAACACCCGGAGGTGACAGTCTCTTTCATGCTAAACGCAATAGTCAAACAATATCCACTTTTTTATTTTTTATTTACATAGGTTCTATCCCTAATTTTGAACACTTTAATATATATATATATATATATAAATTCCGAAAATTGCATTTCTTTAAATAGCTATTTCAGCGAGAAAAAATAAAATCTCGCTTCATCAGCAACGATCCAAAACAAAAATTTATTAATTCAAATATATTACAAAATTCACATACCAGAAGGAGCCTAAAAACATATCCATACACAGGAAGTTAAAATAAAAAAAGGTGGGGAAATTAAGAAAGAAAGAAATTTATTTAAAATTTGATGTCTAGACATAAAAAAAAGTGGCAGAGACAAGGATTCATGACTCGATATTAGAAGAAGTCTTTTTGATTACGTGTTAAAGAATAAAAGAGTCAAAATTTAAGCGTGTCACAGGAATAAGAAATGGCGGGGGAAAGTAAAAGATGTGGTGAGGAAAAGGAAAAAGGAAAGACAAATGGCAAATTTAACGAAGAAATAAGACATGAAAACTATTCAGTAACCAAGATGACAGGTTTTCAGAGGGGGGAAAGGAAGGGGAAAATTAAATATATTAAAAAACAAAAAGAGCAACAAGAGGAACGAATAGAAACAATATATTATATATGTTAAAAATTTAACAAAAAAAGTTTGGAAAAGATTTGGTTTAAAATAATAATAATAACAATAATAACAATAATAATAATAATAATAATAATAATACTGGAAAAATTGAAGCAAATAGGCTGGAGATTATTGTTAAAAACCAGAAAGAAAAAAACTTGTCTACTGATTGATATGGCTTGTCCAGCGGATTGTAGCATAGCAACCAAGGAATTTGAAAAACTGTCAGAATATAAAGACCTGGAAATTGAAATAGAAAAAAGTGTGGAAATTGAAAACAAGAGTTGTGCCAGTGATAGTAGGTGCACTTGGAATGATGAAAAATGGAACAAAACAACACATTGAAAGAATCCTTGGAAACCCCAGCTTAAGAGATACACAAAAAGTTGTCTTATTAAGTACAGCCCACACACTAAGGAGAACTTTGTCTATGTAACGCTAGGGATGATGAGGAAGATAGAAAAAACATGAAATGGAGCCATAACAACACGCCACGACCTGCCTTAGGTCTTCCCGCAGACTTGGTTGGTAGTGCGACCATAGCAGAAATCGAAATATGATGAAAAATGACATAATAATATGGTTAGACTGTTATAGAGAGTTTCACATTTACTAATAGAAGTAAAAAATAAAAATAAAAATAAAATTGGGACAATATTATATTAAGTCAAAATGAAAAATGGGTAATTAATATAATATATATAAAAAATATAAATATACGTTTTTTTTTTTAGCTTTATGTTTTGGGGCTCCTTCCGGGATATGAATTCTCGTAAAATACTTGAATTAATAAATTTGGTTTTCAATCGTTACTGATGAAATGAGAGTTTCCTCGTTGGAATAGCTATTCAACGAAATGTAATTTTCGGAATTTATTGATATAATATACATATTTGGCTCTGTAAAATCGATAATACTATTTACATCGAGTCCTCAACCTGGATCATTTTAATATATTAATAATATTAATATTAATAGGATCTTGTTTTTGAGATTTTATTTATGTACAGGCTCATCCCTTGTTCCCTGTTTAGGGTGTGGTTTCCATCGCCCGGTTTACACTCCACCCACGCCTATTGAACAGATGTAGAGGCTCATCCCTTGTATCCTGTTTAGGGTGTGGCTTCCGGCTTTCTCTTTTCCAAACTTTTCACTTTTCTTTTTTTTTTTTTTCAATTGGAGTATATATACTAAACTATCGCCCGGTTCACACTCCACCCACGTCTATTGAACAGGTGTAGAGGCTCATCCCTTGTTCCCTGTTTACAGTGTGGTTTCCGGCTTTCTCTTTTCTAATCTTTACACTCTTACGTAGCCCCCTGCACATCAGTGGCGTTACCGCCTTGCTCGGGGTGAAATGATTAAAAAAAAAAAAAACACTTTCTTTTTGGGATTTAATATATATATATATATATATATATATATATATATATATATATATATATATATATTCACTTACGTGCTAACACCCTTGTTAAATTGAGAAATATATGAATACAACTCTTCTTTCCCACCCAGCTATTGTTAAAGAGTAGGACAGACTTTATTCTATGGTCTTGGGTGGTAACTAGTCTAGGTGAAGGATAACTCTGAATTAAAACCGAGCGTATGGAACGATGGTGACCTCTAGCATATTCCGTGAACTATCTAAATACAAACAAACACAACCGAAGACAATATTACGAAATTATAGGGAAATTTATCAACTTTGTATTAACCGACATATTTATTTAAATTTATTTGTTTAAACAGTATTTTTAAATTGAAATAAATACGTGGGTTAATATCAAGTTCGTAAGTTTCCGTATTTCATAATATATATATATGTGTGTGTGTGTGTGTGTGTGTGTGTGTGTGTGTGTGTGTGTGTGTGTGTGCGCGCGCGCGCGTGTTTGTAAAACAAAATATAAGATCACGTACGGACTCAAGAAGTCATTTTTTCGTATTTATTATGATGCTGCTTTTTTTTTTTTTTTTTTTTTTTTTTTTTTCGATCGCCACTTAAAAAGTACTTGGAACACTTCCTGTTAAGCCGGTTTCCGAGAATCAAAAATGCCGACATGTCATTGTTTGATGCGTAATGTAATCCTGAGAAATATCAATTCATTACAATAAAGAGATCTTTAATTGTTCTACTCATTTACTTATTTGTTTTAAATAATTAAATACATTTTGTCAAATGCAAAGTTACCACGTACAGAATATATTTTAATACCGTCAATGAAGATGTGTAAATTTGTACTCGTCTATTCAACTAATCTAGAACGAGGCAATAACGAACTCAGTTAAGAGACTACGAGATTACAGATTGAAAAGAGACTACTTGATTAGTAAGAGACTAGATTTCAAATATATTACTAAACTGTTAACAGATTACTACATTGTAAAGAGATTACCAGATTAACAAGAGACTACTAAATTGCGAAGAGATTACTAGATTAGTAAGGGATACTAGATTACGAAGAGACTACTAGATTAGTAAGAGACTACAATATTTACATTGTTCGAAGTGTTTATCTCATCCCTGTTACGATATTTACGGCGTTTCGGCCGTTGTACGCTCTGGTCTTTTTTAGGTGGTTAGAATTTTCAATGAACTCTTTATTTCGTCGCCCGGGGTGGATTGCTTTAATACCACGTTGACTCATAGAGTTGAGTTCAATACCTGGCTACAGCAGAGGTAGAAAAAAAATTGAGTCTGAGTTGAGTTAAAGGGATGTAACTGCTACTGAGATACCCTGAAAAGGCATGTCACCTGGAATTCGTTTCTTATATTCCCAGGTACGGGTTAATTAGTAAGGCTTGTATCACTAAACCATTATTATCGAAAAAAAAAACCGCAAAAACCCTTATGATCTAAAAATATTTTCTGGCTTTAAATAACTTGCAAAATGTTGATAAGCCGTAAAAAACGAAATAATAAAACAATACGTAAAAAGAACAACTGCATCCTCCACTTTAGATTTGCATAAAGTAAACATTTTAGTGTGGTGCCCTGTATATTATTAGACTGTTACAATGATGGCCAATTTCAGAAATATAATTAACTTTAGAAATGTTGAAATTAGTCAAAATATGAGCCTTGAGCATCGATGCACCTGTGCCATCGATGGACAAGATTATTTATTCCTCGTTGATAAAAGTTATTGGCTGTGATACAACGGAATCTTTGAAAGCTGATTCCACCCCTGGTTTGGATCTAAAATTTTAAGATTTAAATATGCTCTTAAGGGCTTAAAAAATAAAAATTAGTAGCTGAAAGATCGACAGAATATGGAGGATATAGTAAATATATTCCAAGTCTGTCAGTTTTTGCAACGTCATTCTTGCAACATATGGCCGCGTACTATCGCGAAGCAGAATTGGATCGCGTCGGTTCACCAACACAGGTCTCATTTTTCGCATTTCAGAAAGTTGTATTGATGCTCCGATTGGCTTCCAGAAAGCTGTAGTGAACAACACCAATTACTGGCCACCGGACAGTCACCATAAACGTTTGGCTTTGGTAAATGTTTGTTGGGGGATCACCACGATCAAGCCATTGACCTGATTATTTACAGTTATCATAAAGGATCCCCTTTTCATAACAAGTGACTGGTCAAGAAAGGGATCATTGGTGTTATGCAGAAAGAGCATCGGGTACACTTCAAAACGTCTAAGTTTTTGATTTTCATTGAGATCATGAGGAACCTATTTATCGAGCTTTTTCACCTTGCCAATGCTCTGCAAATAGCGTGAGACGGTTGTAGTGTTGACACCAAGCGTCTGAGACATTTCTCTGACACTTTGGCGTGGGTTTCGCTCACTAACTGCTTGCAATTGTTCGTTGTCAAGACTGCACGACCGTCCTCTACCTTCTTCATTTTCAAGGCTCCCATCACCAGTACAGAATTTCTGGAACCATCTTCGCATTGTCCAATATAAATGATCTACTACTTAGGACACCCCCGACTTAAACAGACGTTTCTGTCTGCCAATCTTCCTTCTTCAGTGCGTAATAAATGATTACTGTTGGTCATCAGTTTGTAGCGAAAGAAGTTATTTCTTGTTATGGCTGAAATAAAAAAAAAAAAACTTTCACAGTAAATGAATTCAACAATTTGAAAAATGCCTTTCAACATACGAACGAATTCTCTCTCTCTCTCTCTCTCTCTCTCTCTCTCTCTCTATATATATATATATATATATATATATATATATATAAAGACTATAACAAAGATGTATAGAAAATGTCTTAATCGTTATGTCTCTTCTATAAATACTTTCACGGCTTCTGCTCCGATGAACTTAGATCACTGGTGCCCCCTAAATACGAATTTGCACGAGATACTAGATTAGCAACTAGATCCCACCCTTTTACAGTGAAATCGATAAATGCAGCCGTAACTTCTACTCCAACAGTTTCTTTCCTCGCACTTCCCGACTGTGGAATTCTCTTCCAAACGATTGCTTCCCCGACGGCTACAATCTCCAGGAGTTTAAATGTAAGGTCAATAGACACCTCCTAACCTGCTCCCATTCTATCAAACACTCTTCCCATCTGCCCGACACTCATCCTCGCTATCCTTACTCATCTATCACCTTTCTCCTGACATTCCCTATGTCTATCCACTCCTTCTCTTTACCTTCCCCTATGTAGCCCCATGCGCAATAGTGGTAGTGGAATGCCTTGCTTGGGGTGAGATGATTAAAAAAAAAAGTTAGATTATCCGCAAGTAAATTTACGTCCAGATTTTCACAGAATTTTACCTTTCTTGGTAGATCATTAAAGCGAGTTTTCTGGGATATATTGCGCCTCCACGGCCTTACACTATCTTCCGATCTCAAGTGGAATCATTACATTGAGTCAATAGCTAAATCCACTGCTAGGAAGGTTGGGTCACAGTGTCGGGTCAGGATGTTTTTTTCCGCCTGAATCCATCTTGCACATAAAAATCAACCATCGGTCCGTGCATAAAATACTGCAGTCATATCTAGTCAGGCACCCCTGCTATTCATCTCAGTGTTCTTGACAGGCTTCAAAAGAGAATCTGTAATGTGATAGATCCCGACTTGGCAGCTCGACTCCAGCCACTTTCTAACAGGCGGGATGTGGCTTCCCTCTGTCGATTCTACAAATATTTTCATGGCTTCTGTTCCGACAAACTTCAGTCATTGCTGCCCCCGCCACAAGAATTTATTCTTGCAACCAGACTGGCAACAACGTCCCACCCATTTGCAGTTAGATCAAACAAATGCAGCCGACAATTTTACTCCTCAGCTTCTTTTCTCGCACTTGCCACCTGTCAAACCTCCAGGAATTTAAATGCAATGTCAATACCCATCTGTTATCCACTTGACTCCAGTCCTTTGTACATCACCCTGTATATCTTTTCCTTTCTCTCTACTTTCGCAACTGTCTTCACACCTGTGTTCCCATCCTTCTCTTGCCCTTTCTCTGACACCCCCTGTAACTGGTTCGTCTTACTCTCCTCCTATGTAAACTTTTACTCTTATGTAGCCACTTGCGTATCAGTGGCGGTACCGCCTTGCTTGGGGTGAAACGACTTGTCTTACGAAGACGTTTATAGCAAAACAAATCTAACCATCTGAAGGTATTTTGTTGTTTTAAATAACCTCTAATGGGTTGATAAGCCGTAGAAAACAAACCAATCAATTAGTTATAATTTCTGTTCGCTTCTGTTAATTCAAGTTGACGAGCCTTTTCCTTACATTTTCCTCAAGACCATGCTCTGGAGTAAGGATCAATTCAACACCCCTTTCTGGTAATTATCGATAATTTGCTGATCGAGTTGGAGAAGTCTTCGAAAGTCTGTAAATGACAAACCGGTACGATAACTTCGAAAATGTTCGCATGTAGAATCTGGAAACTAAAGAAAGTATGAAGTTGTGTTACAGTGAGAACGCATGAAACTTGTACGACGTAGCCATTCTTAAGCTCTCAAGCTCGACTTGATATCTATCATGGTTGAAAACACAGATCAGCTTCCTGAATTCTATTCCATTATCGCCTCTGTGCCTGCACCGATTGGCAGGTGTTTGAAAAACTCATTTAACGCCTGGTCTGGCACTGGCCATTTGATCTTCATCTTTCTTCATTTGTTCTTTTGTGTCAAGCCCGTTGTGTATAGTTTCAGCGAGCTCCATGCCATATCGCCAAATGATGATCGGAGAATAGACGGTTAGAACCCGTTCGGACTTCAAATAAGATGAATGGAGGAAAATCTTTTCAGAAAATATGAAAAGCTTTGCGTCGCCTGATTATAATGCACCACATCACCCGGTACCGATCACGAGCGTCCTTCTTGCTTGGTTTTGAAAATGACAGCTGACAAGACTGATCAGTAATGCGCGAATAATAATAGATGTAATGGTGATGGTTAACGATCATATGTCTCATACTTAATGACGTCACAGCGATTGATTTGATTTGTCTAAAACCATCACACACCCACACACGGACATACGCATATTAAACGGAATAAACATACACGGCTTTTTTTTTGTTTATCATTCTTTATATATATATATATATATATATATATATATATATATATACGTTCTCACAATCTGATTGAGCACTCTGGAAGAATGGTAGACTTTGAAAAACAATAGCTAATCTAGCATCTACGCATCGTTCATTCAGCAATGAATTAGAACACTCTCAGCTACTGGGCGTGTATAATGATAATATACATGCTAAAAAGTCTGCCTCCTTCTACCGAGCGCCCATAGCTCAGAGGTAGAATCGCCGACTGACGCCAATTCAGTCGGGTTTCAATCCTGGGTTAAAAAGCAATCGGAGTCTAATCGTATTGATGAGCTGTGATACAGCGAAACAGATTTGTCTGTGGATGACTATATATATATATATATATATATATATATATATCATTTAGTAAAATTGAATTAAAAAATAAAAACACCAAAAGCAAGGCAGGCACCGGATGACTATATCTGGTCGAGTGCCCCTGCTATTCACCTCGGAGTTCTTAACAAAAGCCAACGGCGGGATGTGGCTAAAATATAGAATTATAAAAATGAATTGCCTAATATGCAGATCGGAAGTAACTGATTATTTTATAAAAATATTTATAAATATTTAACATTTTTATTCATAATTTACCAATTTTCAGTGAAAGCGCCGCATTTCATCTTTGTAATTGTCATGCTCTCTTCTGAATAATGGTGATTTTTAAAAAAGTACAAATTGGGATAAACCTGTCCGCAAAAAGACGTACTGACAAAATAACGGGTTTTCCGTTTTTCTCATCGCTATTATTTTAATTACCTTCAATCTCCTGCAATTTATTGTTTTAAAAGCTATGATTACATATCTTGAATTTTTTTTAATCATTTCACCCCAAGCAAGGCAGTTTTACTGCCACTGGTTACATAAAAGGAAAGTGATTAGAAAGAGGAACAAATTATAGGGAATGTCAGAGAATGGGTAAAAGAAGGATGAGAATACTGGTGTGATGAGAGTAGGGTGGACGGAGAAAAGAACATAAGGGAAAGGATGCGAGTCAGAGAGATAGGAGATGACAATTGACCTTACATTTAAATTCTTGGAGATTGTAGCTGTCGGCGAAGTAAGTATATGGAATGGAATTTCACAGGCATGAAGTGCGAGAAAAGAAGCTGTTAGAGTAGAAGTTGTGGTTACATTTTATTGGTTTCACTGGAAAAGTTGCTTGTCTAGTAGCTCGAGTAAATTTATGCAGAGGGGCACCAGTGAGCCAAGCTCGTCGAAGCAGAAAATATTTGTAGAAGAGACATAGTGAAGTCACATTACGCCGGTGAGAAAGTGACTGTAGCTGAGCTACTAAGGCAGGATCGATCACATTGCAGATTCTCCGTTGAATTTTTTCAAGAACCCCGAGGTGAATAGCAGGGGCACCCGACCAGATGTGGCAGCAGTATTCAATATACGGGCTGATGGTAAATATATGCAGGATGAATTCAGACGGGAAAACTTCCTGGTCCTACATAGTAAACCGACCTTCCTAGCAGCAGATTTAGCTATGGATTCAATATAGTCATTCCACATAAGGTCTGCTGAGAGAATTAGACCGAGGAAGCGAGTGTTTTGCTTTCAGGGAGACTAGCCCGATCCATGCTAATGGGCGGGGTAGGAACGATTGTCTGTGGTGGTTAACAGACAATCGTTCCTACTAAAAAGTCTGCCTCCTTCTAATGGGCAGGGTAGGAACGATTGTCTGTGAAATAATGCTCGGTAGAAGGAGGCAGACTTTTTAGCATGAATATTATCATTAAAAACGCCCAATAGCTGCGAGCTTCTTTTCGAATGCATTAAAATTCACGATCCATTGAACTATAGTTCTTATCTTGGTTGATATCCATATCAGCCAATAAACGGACACCTGATGATGGCCAGAGGGTACTTGGTCGAAACGTTGTGTCTATTATAACATCTATATCAACCTAGTTGAGAACAATAGTTCAAAATAATTCCAAGATATTGAAAATTACTCATCTCAGAAATAAATATAGATATAGCGATGATTAGAATTGGAATAAAACCTAAAGACATGATGAAAGTGATTTTTTTGTTTTTAAGAATTTTCAACAAATTTATTAAACACTGTTTATTTGATTGCTTATTTACAAGAAAATCTTTATATTTACAACATTTTAAAAACTAGTACAATTAAAATTTATGCGACATTTATCATTTACCGGTTTATGAAGAAATAAATATGAACAGATAAATATTTTTTTATAAATTTACAAACATTTAGTAGATTATTACAATATGTGAACCATAAGGTAATCAATTTTATTTACCAGTTTATAAAGTTCGAATCAATTGGCAATTAACTAATGTTTTGCAAACCATTTTAATAAATATATCTAAACTTATTTATAAAATTCAATTGGAGTAGATAGACTAAACTATCGCCCGGTTCACACTCCACCCACATCTATTGAACAGGTGTAGAGGCTCATCCCCTGTTTCCTGTTTAGGATGCGGTTTCCGGTTTTCTCTTTTCTAATCTCTTCACTCTTATGTAGCCCCCTGCACATCAGTGGCGTTACCGCCTTGCTCGGAGTGATATGATTAAAAAAAAAATGGAACTTTGTCTGTGTGCGTGCGTGTGTCCGTTACCTATAGACTCCGAAATGGCTGAATCGATTTTCTTGAAAATTTACACAGTTGTACTATAAGCATCTGCGAGTGTTTTTGGCTAGGTTTTGTGTCGAGGTAACCCCAATAAATATCAAAAATCGATAATCGAAAAGATCGGGTTATAGAAGGAGTGGTCCGATTTTAATCAAATTTGATACACTCATAGAAAAAGACATAAGAAACGATATTCAGAAGTTTCAAGGCTGCAGTTCTTACAATAGTGCAGAAAATCGATAATATATATATATATATATATATATATATATATATATATATATATATAAGGCAAGATGTTTGTGTGTGTGTCTGTTTATCTGCCTGTATGTATGTCTGTATTTTTTTCAGCCCTTTATTTTAGTTTTTCCTTCGGGTTTGGCTCTAAGTAGGTATAATTGTAGTTCTTAGTCTCAGCCATGATACCATTTACTCAGAGGACTTATTTAGCCTTCAAAATTCAGTTTACGACGAAAAAAACCTATTTGATATCGATACCAGGAAATCAAAATTTGACTTACATCCATTCATTTTTCTTTCAATCTACGGTTTCGCTTTAACTGGAAACAACTATTGCTTTTTAGTCTTTGGTGCCAACGTCCAAAGAGTCTGAGCTCCAGGACCATGGATTAGTTTTAAAGCATTCATTACACCCGAGCAACGCCGGGCTATACTGCTAATAACAAATAATTTAAATAAATAGGGTTTGTTATTTTGTTACTACTAGTATTTATCATTTTTGTTATCTCACGAACAAAGAAAATTTATATATTAATTTTCATATGTTTGGGTTTTATAACAATTCTAATCATCGTTTAAAACAATACACATTGCCGAGAGAGAGATTTGTCTATGCGCCCTCCCTCCCCAACCAGACATAAAAATTGAAAAAAAAATTTCAATTTCTAGAATGGTGATTTAGATGTAGCGCAATGTTGAAAGAATGAAACACCCAGTGAGGAGCAAACTGACTACTCAATTGTAATGATTCTAGCAAAACAATTACACCACGTCGCGGTGCCCAAATGTTGGCTTTCTAAGCGCAGCTTAGATGTGGCACAAGGCTGAAAGTATGGGGTCAACCAATGAGAGTCGAACCTACTACTCAAATGTAATGATTCTGACGAGACAAGCTTGTTAACCATTGCATCACGTCGAGGCGCACCAATCTGTGTTACAGTCAAAATTAAACGATGGTCGTAAGGCATTCGAGAAAAAGAGAGTTGATCATGCAACAGGATCCTAGAAAGCATGACCCTAATCCCAGGTAATCTTCAGCCTGAATATGTTTGTGACAAATGTGTTAGGTTTATTCGAAACAAAGATTTGCCAGACAACCAAGATCTCACTACTCAATTGCAATGATTCTAGCGAGACAAGCTTGCTAAATATCTCACCATGTTGAGGGCCCCGGAAGTACTGGAATGAAGATTTATCCCCTTTTATATTATTTACATTCGTACTAATAACCTCAAATTTGTTGTTGCGATCTGCCACTGGGACAATGGCAATTGATCAAAACATTGCTCTGTGCATTTGGCGTCAACCCTGAAACCAAAAAATGATATGTGTGCAAGTGAATGCAACGAATTTAAGTGGAATTTGAACTCGGCTCTCCAATTTTTCGTTCTGAACCGACATCTCCTACACTACAACGAACATGATGGCATTCACTCATTTATAATTACCGATCGTTTTTCTTTGTTTCGTAAAAATCTGTAAATTATGCGAACTGTGTATTAGAAAACTGCGATTTGAACAAAATTGCGGCAAAAGGAAGCCACTGGTAGCAAGTTTCACAGACCAATTCTTAAGTCTCATGAAATCGATCCTCACTAAAAGATTCCCTACTGTGACGTAATGTCAGGCTACTCTAAGCAAGCGTTTGTGCCCAGATAAAAAGCGTTTGTATCTAGATAAAAAGCGTGATTTTTGAATGCTAATTTACAAGGCAGACTCATCCCATTCAGAATTATTGATGTAGAAAATTATCACAGCAAAAAGCGTTGAGGTCGATTGTCCAAATAATAAGGATTTAATTACATGATTTATACAATACATGTTTGCTTTAGTCAATTACTTTTAATATTTCGGTATTTAATTGTTAATCCAGTTGCCTTTCTGATTGTAGGAATGGTAAGTCTGATATGTTTGATAAAAGTCAAAATGACAGCTGATCTTGAAAAGGAAAAAATATTTCAACCGAGGCAAAGATTAAACTAATCTCTTTTGATCGTCTTAAAAAGCTTTTCTTGCCTTTTATCAACATGGCTGATGCAAACCTCCAAGCCAGTAACTCATTAGGCCTTTTCGGTCGAACGTTTGTTTCCCGTTTATATGAATTAGAACGATAATATTATCAATAGCTAAGTCTAAGAAAATTGGTATATTATAACTTGCTAGAATATTATTTTTACCTGAATCTCTCTTGCGCTATTATAAGTATGTGATTTATCTTAAGAATAATCAGCAATATTATAGGTTCCGACTTGGCATTTCAGCTTCAATCACTTTTCCACCATGAGATAACTTTTCTACAAACATTTTCATGACAATTATTCTGATGAGTTTTCCTCTTTGGTACCGTGAATTCTTGAAGTTAAACCTAGTATAAACCTAGATTGATAGATAGGTTCCATCATTTTACTGTTGAAATTTCTTGATGTAACCAGAGGTTTTACTTTAATAGTTTCTTCTCTTGTACTTCCTACGTCTGGAATACAATTCCAGATTTTTAATTTCCTGATGTAATCTACAAAACATTTAAATGCAATTTCAATCATGATTTTTCTGTCTTCTTGTGTCCGATTCTTTTTAATGTACTTTCTCCTCGGCAATATTTTCTCAATTTATTTCACTCTATCGTCTGTCATTCTCAGTAATGTCTTAGTGGCTTTGCCACCTTGCGTTGGGTGAAATAATTAAACAAAAAATGTAAGTTTCCTTGTAGTTTCTATTCTTCGTTGTTCATAGCATTGACAAATTCATATATCGTTTTTTGATGTTGGGATTTTGAAATTTTGCTTAGTGTTTTGCTTCATCAAACTAATATTCTTTTTTCAAAGATCATCTTGTCAAAAAACCTTTCTTTCCTTGTCGAACAAATAAGAAAGACAAATATTTAAATTTTCTATGTTTCTTTCCATAAATTCATGACCGACGCGTTTTTTTTTAAGTCTGAAAACTTCTTTGGCGCTGCGTTAGTCACCTTGGATTTCTAAAAATGTATCGTCCACTGGCATCGGCCTTCCACGACAGTTGAGCTACAACTGCGCCACATTGTTTGCTGCACATCGTCACTGAATCAAGATCAGGAGAGTAGCGGGAAGAAACAAAAGAAATAAGTTGCCAACTAGGAATTTTTTTTTTTAATCATTTCACCCCGAGCAAGGCGGAAATGCCACTGATGTGCGGGGGGCTACATAACTGTAAGAGAGATTAATTAGAAGATCGTGAGGAGTACAAACCAGTTAGAAAGGAGCGATAGAAAGATGAGAATGCAGGTGTGATGACATGTACATAGGTGGAGAGAAAGGGAAAGATATACGGGGTGGGGAGAGAGCTAGAGTCCAGTGGTTAATAGATGAGCATTGAAAATACTTTTAAAATGTCGGGTTAACACCCTCCACTATGTGACTAAGATTGGGTTAATCTTTTAAATAATTGAATTGGCGACAGCACAAGCTTGGAAGAGATGAGCAAATTGCAAAGACAGTTCTAACAATTCTTTAACATTGTCCAAAAGACGTCTTTAGAAAATTTTCACTCATTTAGCCCTGAAAAAGAAATAATTCAGTTCTTAGGAGAGGAATTTAAAATATAAGGGGTTGCCTTTTAGCCAGAGATGAGATTAATTTAATTTGTTATACATAATAAGTAAGTTAAGTGCCATACGTGATACATGCTTTAGGCGATCATGTCTCGAAAGAGACATGACTGACTGGGCAGATTATCCCAGTAGGTTACCTTTACTTTCTGCGGTAGACTAAACCAAATAGATTTCTATTTGTTCTATTATCTAACTCATAACTGGATGGAAGAGACGTATTAAATACCTTTCCTAAGGGTAGTGCGTAAGTGAATGCAAGAAATTCAAATGGAATTCGAACTCGGCTCCCCGCTTTCTCGTTCCGAGGCGATATCCACTGCACCACGACGCAGATAATAAGTATAACGTTAAAAAGAGTATTCGATGATAATTTAAAATAGAAAAAGACTTGAAGAAACACAAGAACGTAAGAGAAATTTAAACTTGTACTGTGATATATTGGTTTAGAATACACAGGATTACAAAAATAGTGCACTAAGTGAGGATCGAACTCAACATGCTCAGTTAACTGACACAGAGAGAATTATGATTGTACAATTGAGATACAAACGTTCAATTCTTTAGAAAATAGTCACAAAACAACGCAACGCAACCTCGCGCCGGCGATTTACTGTGACCCGGCTAACCTCTGACAAGGATTGTAATCCAGCCACCAAATCACACTGTCTGTTAAGGCGGATATAAATACAGGAACGTCGCGACGGAAATTTATGCACGTGATGGCCCATAAAGTAGGCGTTGAGAGAAAACAATTGATGTATTTTTTCGTGCGGGAGAGGGGGGCACTTTGCATAGCATTTATAATGAGGAGAATGACACCTTGTCGAAGTAACTCAGGACAAGGCTTTGTTTTAATATTTTGTTGCACTTGCAATATTTTTTTGAAATGTATTTGAAAATACGGTAACTTTATGAAGTTTAAGACATACAAAGTGTACCGGAGTCTACAAGAGTTTTTTGAGTTTGAGTTTGAGTTTTGTTTAACGGCATATCAACACCACTGTGGGTTATTTAATGCCAAAAAGGAGGGGTTTAAGGTTTTTTTTTTTTTAATGTTCGGTTATTGTGAGAAGGTTGATTTAGTTAGATTTTGACAATTTCTTTTGTTTTTATTCTTTTTTATTTTAGAAAACTGAAAATGTATTCTAGTTTTGTATTCAAAAATGTTTTGCTGAGAATATTTTTTCCTTTCAAAAATGTGTCTATTTCTATAAAAGTATTTATATACTTTCATAATTTCAGTTTGGGGGTTAATTATTTGCCCATAGCTGGAACCCTAACAGGTGCTACCACGCCGGGTCAGGGTGGTCCTAGGAACAACATCAATTAAGAGGTGGTTTCATGCTCTTCACAACCTCCCAATCAGAGGCCTTGCTGTTGGATGCAGTTTATCGTCATGCCCAGGACCCCGGAGTCTAGAAGCGACACGTAAAAATGCAGCAAGGTCTCATACATAAAAGTTTCAACGGCGAAATTCTATGATTCTTTCGAAGATGAATAAGATGAATAATAATGAATAATTATTATTATTCATAATTATTCATATTATTCATAATAATTATTCATAATAATGAATAATAATGAATAATTATTATTATTCATAATTATTCATATTATTCATAATAATTATTCATAATAATGAATAATAATGAATAATTATTATTATTCATAATTATTCGTATTATTCATAATAATTATTCATAATGAATAATAATGAATAATTATTATTATTCATAATTATTCATATTATTCATAATAGTTATTCATAATAGTTATTCATAATAATGAATAATTATTATTATTCATTATTATTCATATTATTCATAATAATTATTCCTAATAATGAATAATAATGAATAATAATGAATAATTATTATTATTCATAATTATTCATATTATTCATAATAATTATTCATAATAATGAATAATAATGAATAATGAAGATGAAAATGATGAATAATATTTCATCATTTTCTTTATGTAACACTTTTTTTCAGGGCGTTGCTGATTATGGTTCTCTGCAACACCTTTTTTTTTTGTTGCTCCAAGCATTACCTTCCCTCTTCTTTATTGTTGTGCCATGCATTTTAGTAGTTGTTTCTCAGCTTCTACTAATCCTCTTGCTTTCAGAAATCCCGGGTATGACGATAAATTACATCCGGCAGGAAGGTCTTTGATCGGGAGGTTGGACGTTTTGAGGAGCGTGGAGCCACATCTAAACTGTTGTTGTTCTCAGCTCCACCCTGACCCGAGGTGTTAACACCAGCTATGGTCTCGACTATAGGCTAATAGTAACCCCAAACAATAACAAAAAGCTATGAAAGTATAAAAAATGCATTTTTGTAGTAGAGGTGCCAGTAATGTACTTTTGTACAAGGGAAATGCCAACAGTATCTATTTGTAAAAGAATTATAATCAGTGCTTGTTTATAGTAAAATTACCAACAATACTTCTTTATAGTCAGTCAGTCAGTCAGTCAGTCAGTTAAGTGCCATACGTGATACAAGCTTGGGCGATCATGTCTCCAAAGAGACTGACTGGGCAGACGATTATACCGCAGTAGGTTGCCATTACTTTATGCAGTAGACTGGTTGCCAGCCAAGTCTATAGAACCCAAGCTGTCCTGTTATTTAACCCATAACTGAAGGATATTTGCGCATAAGTAAGGAATTCAACAAAAATTTCGAACTCGGCTCCCCGATTTCTCGTTCCAAGCCGATATCCACTGCACCACAACACACATCCTCGTTGTTTTCGACTCTGTTTTGCGGCGGCGGCGTCGTCGTCGGTGTAGTCGCCGTCGTTGTCTGCTCGGACGACGTGCAGCAGCACCGAACCACGGAAGCCGGTGACGGTGCGCCAGGCTTTGACAGACAAGACCTAACGCACGCGACAGGCTGGTAAGATTACGAAAAATACATATTTATAGTAAAATTACCAGTTATTCACAACGAGAACCCGCCATGTCACTTACATAGGAGCAAACTACCCACATTCTCCCCGTATTCCATCAGTAAAAAAGTTCCACTCAAACAGCTTCTTCCCGTGAACCGACTCCCAAAAGGATGTTTCCCCGATCACTACAATCTTAACCCGTTCAAAGCCAGGGTTAACCGTTATTTTCTTTTCCTCCAATCCGCACAAATTGGCTCCTAACGTAGCACTCTACCATGAGTGGCCCACGGTCCTTGTTAAGAATGAATCTTACTGTAAAAAATAAAATAAAATAGAAAATAAATAAAATAAGAAAAATCAGGATAAATTAATTTATTTCCAGATATCTCGCTAAAGACTCCAATATAAAATAAACATTTCGGGATAAATATGGCAGATTGTATTCAGCTTAACTTGAACTTATTTCTAGCCATGTAAATGATGTTCTAGCCCAGACAAAAGCTAGAATTTCGTATGCTGATTTTCAAAGCAAATAAGTCATTTTACTCTACTTGCAGCGATTACTTTTCTCCCTCTTCCTTCTTTGGCCTTGTGTCGTACTAAACTGAACTTAATAAATCTCATAAAAGTTAAAACATGTCAACATTACGGCTTTATTAGCAAGATCACATGAGGAAATATTTTAGCCTCGCAGGTGCATGAGCGTCTTCGAGAATGTAATGCCTCCCTACCGACGAAAACGTATTTTTGCTTTAAAGTTATGTCAATCTGCTGAGTGCCATATGTTATGTTTGGAAAAGCGAAAGTGATATTTCTGAACAATTCCAAGATAATTAACTTCGTCACGTGAACCGGAAGTTGCGGCAAAGAAAATCCAATATGCTAAGACAAGAGAAATGGATGACAAATAGAGAGGGAGGCAGGGGGGGGGGAGAGAAAGAAGAAAAAGAAAGAAAGAAAGAAAGAAAGAAAGAAAGATGAAAAGATATAAAGAAAAAGTAGATAATGGTGATAAAAAGGAACGAGCAAAAGAAAGGGAGAGGGAGAGAGAGAGAGAGAGAGAGAGAGAGAAGAAGGGGAAAGAAGAAATAGAGTAAGTGGGAGGAGAAAAGAAAAAAGATATTGGAGTAGAGTGAAGAAAGAGAGTAAAAAATGATGAGTTAAGGAAACGGAAAATAATACTAAAGATAAAGATTGAGAAAGAAAGAAAGAAAGAAAGAAAGAAAGAAAGAAAGAAAGAAAATAACATAAGAAGAAGAAGAAAAGATAAAAAAGCGTGCAGACAGAGAGAGAGTGGGAAGTGGGAGAAAAAGTAAAGTATGAGAATAGATAGATAGATAGATAGATAGATAGATAGATAGATAGAAACAGTTTGAGATAGATAGATAGATAGATAGATAGATAGATAGATAGATAGATAGATAGATAGAAACAGTTTGAGATAGATAGATAGATAGATAGATAGATAGATAGATAGAAAGAAAGAAAGAAAGAAAGAAAGAAAGAAATTTAAACAGACTGAGATAGATAGATAGATAGATAGATAGATAGATAGATAGATATTGTAATTGACGTAAAGGTTTAAAATGTTCAATTTTTTAGATATAGTCATCCTCTTATAGTTTATACATCATCCCGCTGATACCTGATGAGATCACTATGAGAAAGGCTTTGTTATGTCACGATTGTTTCAGTGGAATGTTTGAAATTTTATTCGAAAATGAGAATAAATTCTGTTGAAACTGATGCTTTACAGTTTTTCCCGTTATACCTCTTAAAACACCCACACACATACATGCGTACACACATACACACACATACACACATATGTATATATTTAGAATTTATAACAAATTCGTTATAATATCACGACAGAAGCAGCTATTTTGTTTCGACACAACTCATCTTATCAAGTGATGAGGATTATTTCAAGTTGAAGAGTTTTAAAAAGTTCAAAATTAGCTCAACCTTAATTTGAATTAAACTTCATGAATTGATAAAAAAACAAGTAGTATCGAAACAAAATAGCTATTTTTGAAGTGATATTATAACATATTTATGTTATAAATTATAAATAAATATTATTCTGTCTACTTTGTATTGAGCACTTTTTTAAGAATAGTGTTTCTTTGGATACGAAATTTTATTCCATCGATACCTACCCTATACATGCTTATATATATATATATATATATATATATATATATATATATATATATATATATTGCAATCTATCGGTGGGTAATTGAATGCTAAAATGGGAAAAAGTCCTACGAAGGCGCTTTTTCCCTTGAAGGAAGTCTTTCAGATTAATAATGGTTATATCGATGGAAACAGAAAAAATGATATCTATCTATCTATCTCTCTATCTATCTATCTATCTATCTATCTATCTATCTATCTGAGTCTGTTCGTATCTATCTATCTCACAGTGCATTATATATATATATATATATATATATATATATATATATATATATTAAGTCAGTCAGTTAAGTGCAATACGTGGTACACGCTTGGGCGATCATGTCTCGAAAGAGACATGACTGACTGGGCAGAAGATTATCCCACAGTAGTTTGAATCCAACCTTAATCAGAGAACGACTAACAATCTGTAAAGATAACACAAAGTAAAGAAACTCACAGCTAACCCCACTAATCAAAGAACAAGGGATAAACACCTACTCCTGTTCAAAAGACCCAGGAGAAGTATTAACCGGGCGATAGGCAAGCCTATCTACTCCTATTAATCTTGAAAAAATCTGGGAACACCACTATTGCTGCTGCAGTACATGAGATGCCCTTACGCGCCCCGTGGCTTGATTGAGCTGATGAAGGATATTGATCATTAAAAATGAAACCATTACTAGAAAATTCTTTTTGTGAAGATTTACTTAAAGATTAAAAGACGGCAATGATTTTTTTAAAAATAAACAAGAACAAATGGACTTAAGAAATGAAACAGAAAGTTGTAAAAATTCCTAAATCGAGTAATAGTTTTACTAATGATAGATAATATAAAAACCTGCTCTTTAACAGGATGCATTAAATCCAAGGATGGAACAATCATAATGAAGAACGAGAAAATACTCCTACCATGGGAAGAATATATAAAAGATCTTTTCCGCGATAAAAGAGAGCAACCGAAGTGGAATCCGCAATAGCCAAACTGAATAGAAACAAAGCAGCTAGACCAGACGGCATTGTAATAACCTTGGAAAAATTTGGCATGGAGAAATTATAAATGAAATTCATAACAGTGGTGTAATACCAGATGACCTCAACAAGTCTACCTAAGAAGCCAGGTGCAAACGAGTGCGAACTCCACAGAACCATCAGTTTAATGAGCCATATAACAATACTGATCGTCCGAATCCTGATGAATAGAGCGAGAAGCAGAATCAGGCCAGAGATAGGCCGAGAACAGTGCGGATTTGTCAAAGACACTTGAACAAGGAACGCCATATTTATGATTAGGATGCTCTCCGAAAGGGCAATGAAATGAAGAAGGACTTGTACCCATGTTTTATTGATTATGCAAAAGCATTTGACAAAATACGCCACAAAGAATTGATGGAGATGCTCGGCAGCCTCGACATATTTAGGAAAGATTTAAGAGTAATCAATAATCTCTACTGGCAACAAACCGCTTGTATACGGACAGGAAACGAATTCAGCAGATATACAAAGATAGAAAGGGGCGTAAGACAAGGATGCGTCTTTTCACCGGATTTGTTCAACTTGTACAGCGAGACTATAATGAGGACCCGAGATGTTATGCCAGCATTTGTCATTGGAGGCCACAATTTGGACAACATAAGGCATGCAGATGATACAGTGCTGATAGCAGATACGGAAAGGAAACTACAAGACATCCTACAGAAGGTAGCTGAAGAGAGTGACAAGAAAGGATTACAAATAAACTGCAAGAAAACCGAATGCATGGTTATCAGTAAAAAGGACAGCCCAATACGCCAAATACAGGCCGGGGATACTAAAATCAAGCAGGTACAAAAAATTAAATACTTGGGAAGTCTTCTAACAGAAGACTGATAGTGCGACACAGAGATCCGAAGGCGAATTGGCATGGCGAAGGAAGCATTCCAGAAGTTGAATAAAGTATTAAGAAACAGGACAATTTCGCTAGAAACAAAGAACAGAGTACTGGATTGCTATGTGATGTCAGTTCTTCAAAAAGGCAGTGAATGCTGAACAATATCATCGAAGATGAAGGAAAAACTTGAAGCAACTGAAATGTGGTTCTACAGAAAGATACTGCGAATATCATGGATCGAGCATGTGAACAATGATGAAGTTTTGTAAAGGATGGAAACGAAAAGGAAATTAATACTTAGCATCAGAAAGAGACAACTGAAGTTCCTGGGGCATGCAATGAGGAAGGAGGGCTTGGAGAACCTGATGCTAACAGGCCAGATAGAGGGAAAATGAGACAGAGGAAAACAGCGGATAACATATTTGAAGGGCCTGATCAGGTGGATGACGGAACGAGGGTTGCGTGGAGTAACAAGAGCCACCAGGGATAGGGAGACGTGGAAAGCCATGATCGCCTGCGTCCTGAAAGGACAGGGCACATAGAAGAAGAATAACAAAATAATCAAGATGGACAGAAGACAACAGGCTGACGGACTTCTTGTGTAGGGCAATAAGAGAAAATATAAAGGAAAACATGACTGAAAGAAAAGACATGGGGCAAGTGATGAAGAATTAAAACGAGAAAAAGAGCGCGTGAGGGATGGGGAGAAATGTTGTTGGGGAGAGAGAAAACGGGAGAAGCAGAAAGAGGAGAGGGTGTGGTCTACTTCGAGGCTTTCAATATTTATGCATTTTCCACTAATAAGAATAGCTAAAGGTGTCTTCTAGAAACTAAGAAAGTACTAAACGGTATATTTTAAAATCTCATTAGAATCAAAGACACGTTGCTGAACTTATATGTAACTATACTCATGTGGTAGTGATTGTTCGACAGTCAGTCAGTTAAGTGCCATACATGATACACGCTTGGGCGATCATGTCTCTTTCGAGACATGACTGACTGGGCAGATTATCCCGCAGTAGGTTGCCATTGCTTTCTGCGGTAGACTGGTTGCCGACCAAGGCTATAGAACCCAGTCTGTCCTATTATTTAACCCATAACTGGAGGGAAGAGACGAATTAATACCTTTCCCAAGGGTATTTGTACGTAAGTGAATGTAATGAATCCAACTGAAATTCGAACTCGGCTCCCCGATTTGTCATTCCGAGTTGATATCAATTGCACCACAACGCACATACAAGGCCCAAAAGCCACTAAAGTTAGGGTTACTGTGTGATGTTGTATGGGCGTAGGAAAGGGTAAGAAGAGGCTATGGAGGAAAGATAGCGGCTAACTCTAGACTTGAATCGGTCAAAACTTAATTAGTGAATAACATTTCCGAGTTCAGTTAAAAGTATAGTGTCGGAGTAGACTTTAGAAAGAACCGGAAACCCATTCCTAAATAGGAAACAAGGGATAAACCTCTACTCCTGTTCAGAAAAAGAAAAAGAAGTTAAGGAAGTCGTGAAGAAAGCGTAAGAGAAAAAGTGGAAGATTGTGAGAAAGTTGAGAAGAAAAGAGAGAAAAATAGAGGTAAAAATGAAGGAAATGCTTGAAAAAAAGAATAAAAAGTCAGTGCATCGCCAAATCTCAACAGTTCGCGGCCTTGAGCCAGACTAAACAAGATTTCATAAATCAAGAGATTAAAATTAAAAGGAGTAAAGAGAAAAGTTTGGACTGGTTTATTTGAAGACATGTTCCTTCTTGTTTTGTTACTTAATGTTGAATTTTCTGTGCGCTTTAGATGAGAGGCGCACTCATTTCTAATCTCCAAACAGAACAGCCATTAGTAGGCCATAAGAAAGAGAGAGAGAAAAAAAAAGGAAAGAAAGAGAAAAAAAAAACGAAATAAAAAAAAGAATAAGAAGAGGAAAGGAAGATGAGAGGAACAGAAGTAGAGTGAATGTTGAGTGATAGTGTGAGGAAGTTGAAAGGTCAGAGAGAGAAGAAAAAGACGAAGAACGTTTACCATTAAGCAATGAAGGACATATCAAGAAGAGCTGAAAACAACGAAAAAACTCGATTTAGTCATATACAGAAAAAAAAAAAATAGACACAAATACCGCAAATGTAAATGAGAGAGAGAGTGAGAGAGAGGGGAGAGAGAGAAGGAGTGGGGAGAGAGAGAGAAGTTGACATTAATAGAGAGAAGGGGGTACATTCGTTTGAAACACCTGGCATCGTAATGCTTCCAGTTTCCAGTTAAATGCTGACAATTTCTACGCCATCATTCCTCTTTTCTGATATTACTGTCTGTTTCATTGCTTCTCTCTACACTCTCTCTATCTCTCTACTCCTTCTCTTACGCCACTAGACGCATTCCTTCCTTTCTACTCCCCGTCACTTACTCAAATTCTTACCATCTCCAATAACCAGGGAGAGATTCATAGGTTTTCCCCATGTTTTCTTCCTTACCCATTGTATCATCCAACGAAGGCCAGGAAGTTCGAATGATCCCGGAAATGAAAATCTCCAACGTAGAAGAGTGCAATTTCCCGTGGCGTTTGATGATGAATGACTGTTGGAAATTGCGTTTGCCGTGCATTTGATTTGCGTCTAACCACTGTTGGTCTGTCTAAACGGCCTCTTTCGCGCAAACCACACAGTTCATCTGCCACAGATACACACAGAAACACACACAGAAACACACACAGAAACACACACAGAAACACACACACACACACTATCTATCTATCTATCTATCTATCTATCTATCTATCTATCTATCTATCTATCTATCTATCTCAAACTGTTTCTATCTATCTATCTATCTATCTATCTATCTATCTATCTATCTATCTATCTATCTATCTCAAACTGTTTCTATCTATCTATCTATGTATCTATGTATCTATGTATCTATCTATCTATCTATCTATCTATCTATCTCAAACTATTTTTATCTATCTATCTATCTATCTATCTATCTATCTATCTCAAACTGTTTCTATCTATCTATCTATCTATCTATCTATCTATCTCAAACTGTTTCTATCTATCTATCTATCTATCTATCTATCTATCTATCTCACTGTTTCTATCTATCTATCTATCTATCTATCTATCTATCTCAAACTATTTTTATCTATCTATTTATCTATCTATCTATCTATCTATCTTTCTATCTATCTATCTATCTATCTATCTATCTATCTATCTATCTCAAACTGTTTCTATCTATCTATCTATCTATCTATCTATCTATCTATCTATCTCAAACTGTTTATATCTATCTATCTATCTATCTATCTATCTATCTCAAACTGTTTCTTTCTATCTATCTATCTATCTATCTATCTATCTATCTATCTATCTATCTATCTCAAACTGTTTCTATCTATCTATCTATCTATCTATCTATCTATCTATCTCACTGTTTCTATCTATCTATCTATCTATCTATCTATCTATCTATCTATCTATCTCAAACTGTTTCTATCTATCTATCTATCTATCTATCTATCTATCTCAGTCTGTTTAAATTTCTATCTATCTATCTATCTATCTATCTATCTATCTATCTCAAACTGTATCTATCTATCTATCTATCTATCTAGCTATCTATCTATCTATCTATCTATCTATCTATCTATCTCAAACTGATTTTATCTATCTATCTATCTATCTATCTATCTATCTATCTCAAACTGTTTCTATCTATCTATCTATCTATCTATCTATCTATCTATCTATCTATCTATCTCAAACTGTTTCTATCTATCTATCTATCTATCTATCTATCTTGTGTTACTTTGTTTTTTGGTTTTTTTTTTACTTTTAGAAAATTCGAAGACACATCGTTTTCATTCTTTATTACACACACATAGCAACGCATGGAGACAAATAGGCATCAATTAATTCACACTAATAGACAAACTAATAGACAAACTAATAGACAAAATTTCGTGCACTGGTAAATGCGAATTTTTGAACACTAAATCAAATGTGAATTGTTTGTTTACTCATACTCACATTCTCAATCGCTCTCTCATTCCTTCGTCTATCTTTTGACACCTACCTGCCTGACATAGATGAGTTTCAAAGCGAAAACGTCAAAGACAACAGAAAGCTTAAAATAGATTTCAAAGAAACTAAGTCAAATATATCGTTGCATGCATAGAACAATGTGTTATCTCATACCTTAATATGGACAAGTCTAGCATCTTACATGTACTTTATATATATATATATATATATATATATATATAATCCAAATGAATAAGGAACGAAGAAAATAATTTGAAACAGTGCTCGATATAAAAAATAGAGCAATGAATATTTATTATAAATTACACTTTAGAACATATACAAACTACAAGCTACTATAAAATTGTACATTTTGTTTCAACATTGAAAGGACAATGTAGGCGATTGTTTCCAATACTAAAGATACGTACGGAGTTAGGAATCTGAATACTGCGCCTCTCATTGATAAACCCATTAACTTTGAGAATGATTTCTTTTATATTATAAATAATATCACTTTCCATAAGGAGACATTGTTCTTTCAATGTCGAAACAAAATGTATAATTTAGTAGTAGCTTGTACGTTGTACATGTTCTGAAGTATTATATATATATATATATATATATATATATATATATATATATATATATATATTAATAATAATAACTAAATAGACTCCGTAAGTATGCAGGCCGTAAATTTATACTAAAATAAACCTCCGAAAAAACCATTAACAAACAGAACCTAAATCCGTTACAATCCGGTGTACTAAGACGTCGGATAAATGGGGAGAAAAAAAAAGAAACCCGCGGAACAAGAACAAAACATTCAATACTCCGCAGTAAAGAAAAAACCCCAAAACGGAACCAAACACAAGAAAAAGTGCTCAATACAAAGTACGAAAGAAAAGATACAATAATAGAGCAAAAACACTCAAAAATCTAGAGTGAGCCAAAACCTACCGCCGTTTCACACTACGGCCCTGATGATCCGTAGTGTGAAACCGCGGTAGGTTTTGGCTCACTCTAGATTTTTGTATATATATATATATATATATATATAGGTAAGGAGATAAAGAAGTATATATATGTGTGTATACGCGTATATGCACATCAATCAGATGTGAATGGAACAGTGCTCAATGCTGTATAACAGATCAAAACTACATATTAATAAATATATATATTATGTTTTACGCACGACTCAGTGTTTCATGCATATATGCATGAATATATATATATATATATAATATTATATAATATAACGGCATTTTGTTTCAGCATTTGGTCATCATTTAATAAACACAAGTAGTATCGAAACAAAATGGCTATTTTCGTAGTTATTATAACATTTTTACGTTATAAATTCTAAATAAGTATTATACGCTCTACTTTGTGTTAAGCCCTTTTTTTAAGAATACTGTTTTCTTTGGATACGGAATTTTATTCCATCCATGACTCCCTTATATATATAACACTGCTGATCAAAATCCTAAGACCAGATACAAAAAGAGTTTAAAAAATATAAAATACTGTTATTTTAATCGAAATATATTTGCGAAACATTTAATTTAATTAAAAAAATAATACACATTTAATGTTTGTTTAAATTAATTAAATAAATAATTAAATAATATTTCACTTGTTTGTTGATAAAAATTCATTTTCTAATTAAATGTAAAGGTTTCGCAAATATATTTCGATTAAAGTAGCAGTATTTTATTTTATTTTATTTTTTATCCTTTTGTATCTTTTCTTTTGATTTTGACCAGTAGTGTATATTATAGCGCATTTACCGGCCTATTAGACGCACCCCCGCATAGGACGCACCTAGATTTTGGTATGAAATATTTAGGAAAAAAAAAAAAAAGAAAAGCAAAACACGCACACACGCACATCACAAGTAGCAAAGAGATAAATAAACACAATAACCTCACCTTTATGGCCATTTTCACTGACAACGAAGAAAAATTGACAGTATTAGCACAAATTATACCAGTGGTACTTTGTTTTTCTTTTTAAATAGGAGTGAGGTAAGGTTTAATTATCAGTACACTTATTGAAAAAGAAGAATTGTCGTACATTTCATCCTGCATTTATTGAAAATTGAGTTGTTTTTTAGGGAGCAATATCTGCACGTACAGTAAATTCATAAGAGCTTTAAAAAAATCTATTATTATCATTGTACACTGGTACATAGGGTAATAGGCCCCAAAAATGTACACAACACAACCAAAGTAAATAAATATTATAATCTCATATTTTTTTTTCTTTTAATCGTATCACCCCGAGCAAGGCGGTAACGCCACTGATGTGCAGGGGGCTACGTAATAGTGAAAAGATTGGAAAAGAGAAGGCCGGAAACCACATCCTAAACAAGGAACAAGAGATGAGCCTCTTAACCTGTTCAATAGACGTGGGTGGAGTGTGAACCGGGCGATAGATAGCTCTATCTACTCCAATTGAAAAAAAAAAAAAAAAAAAGAAACCAAAGTGAGAAGATTTGAAAAGAGAAAGCCGGAAACCACATCCTGGTTCAACAATTTACTTTTTTAAATAAAATCTTTTTAAATTAACACAAATTATAAAACTGGTACTTTTTAATAGAAGCGAGGAAAGGCTTAATTAGCAAGACATTTTTTTAGAAAAGAAGAATTTCGTGCATTTCATCCTTCATTTTTATTGAAAATTGTTTGAGTTTATTTTTAAGGAGCAACATACAGTAAACTCATAAAAGTTATAAAAAAATCTACTGATATCATTGAACCCTGATGCATAGGGTATTATTAAAAAATATGGTCAATCAGTTAAGTGCAATACGTGATACACGCTTTAGGCGATCATGTCTCGAACGGGACATGACTGACTGGGCAGAAAATTAATCCGCAGTAGGTTGCCATTACTTTCTGCGGTACACTGGTTGCCAGCTAAGGCTATAGAACCCAATCTGTTCTGTTATTTAATCCGTAGCTGGAGAGAAATAACGGGTTAATACCTTTCCCAAGGGTATTTGCGCGTAAGTGAATGCAAGGAATTCAACTGGAATTCGAACTCGGCTCCCCGATTTGTTGTCTCGAGTCGATATTCACTGCACCACCATGCACAAATGGTACATATTGGTAAATAAAGTTCCATTCCATACACGCAAAAAAGTAAGTTACAAGACCTGTAAATCAACAAATCACACTCAAAGCTGTCAGTAATATATCAGTCAAAGCAAATATTTTCAGTAAAAACTAGTATTCCTACAAAGCAAGCAGCAAAATTTTGTGCAATTCCACAAATTTCTTAATATCTTTTTTCTGGGTGATTTTTCAGGGATATTTTTTATTGATATCATGTTTGTTCACTTCCGGGAGTCCTAGTTTGGTGCCAAACTTTATGGCTGCTCTGATTCTTCGTGAACCCTACTTTGTCGTGGTTTTCATGTCTTATTAAACACCATATTTCTGCCATAATTCCTTAAAACATGTAAAATTTATAATATATTATAGAAAAAGCCTTGTTATTTCCAATAATAATAACCCTAAAAATCAAATCTAAACTACGGATGACTAATATAGTGTATGGATTTCAATGCCCTGTATAATATTGTGTTTCTTGTCATAAATCAATTACCTATACTGGCCATACTACCACTTTTCTGAGTAGACGCCTCACATGCCACCTATCTAGTACTAATAGTGCAATAAAAACATTTACTAACCCGTAACTTACAAGAACCCTTAAGAAAAATTTTGGTTGAAAATACAAAAATACTATTTAAATCACAATATCAAAGGCACCTCGATGTAAGAGAGGGACTATATATCAAACAGTTTTCCCATCAACCTTACACTATTTAATAGTCGAAATGGAGTTTTAAAGGTTTTTTTTTAAATAGACAGATGTTCATATGATGCGCGCATCACGTGACAGCTTTAAAGACCCCCCCCCCTTTAAAATAAATAAATAAATAAAATGAAAAATTACATTACAGTCAAACATGAGAACATTACAACACTGGAAAAATAAAATCCTTGAAAAATGGCTTCTGAAGAGGCTGAAAGCGCTTGGAAAGTTTAAAATTTAGGAACATTTTTTACATTCTTTATAACCAGTAAAAAGAAAACATGTAAGAATACTGTAAAAATTAAATCAAAATTAATAAAATCTTCCTTGTCGGTCATTTTTTTTAACAAAATATGTCTAAATGAAAGATTACTGCCCATATATATATATATATATATATATATATATATATATATATATAGTTTTTGGTCATAATTAGATTAAACCAGAATACACACATATTAAAAAGTGCTCAGTATATATATATTGTAGGGCTTTAGAATTTCCAAATGAAATATATATATATATATATATATATATATATATTTCCAAATGAAATATATATATATATATATATATATATATATATATATATATATATATATTTCATTTGGAAATTCTAAAGCTCTACAATATTTACAGTATTTTTGTGCAGAGTTTTTATTCAATCGCAACATACAACTGAAAACGAAACAATTCCCTTTAACCTCGACATCCATAAACTTCTTGCTTGGCATCTGCTGGGTAGAGATCATCATCTCTCAGTTTCGTCTATCTTCGGACAGAGTGCGGCTCAGTTGTGTCCAAGGGTTTTCCCTCCAGTTATGGGTTAAATAACAGGACAGATTGGGTTCTATAGCCTTGTGTGGCAACCAGTCTACCTCAGAAAGCAATGGCAACCTACTGCGGGATAATCTTCTGCCCGGTCAGTCATGTCTCTTTCGAGACATGATCGCCTAAAGCGTGTATCACGTATGACACTTGACTGAGGAAAGGTGCGGCACTGAGATCCGAAGGCGTATTAGTATAGCCAAGGATGCATTTCAGAGAGAGAAGAAAATTTCACTGGAAACAAAGAAAAAAGTACTGGATTGTTATATCTTGTCGGTCCTTCAATATGGCAGTGAATGCTGGACAATCTCATCAAAGATGAAGTAAAGACTTAAAGCAACTGAAATGTGGTGCTACAGAAGGATGTTGAAGATACCATGGACCGAACATGTGAGCAACGACGAGGTTTTGGAGAGGATGGTAACGAAAAGGAAACTGATACTTAACATCAGGAAAAGACAGCTAAAGTTTCTGGAACATGTAATGAGGAAGGATGACTTGGAGAATCCGATACTCTCAGGACAGATACAAAAACAAAGAGAGACAAGGGAAAGCAACGCGTGAGATATTTCGTGGGCTGGAGCAAATCGATGAAAGAGCAGGGTTTGGGAAGGGTAACAAGAGGAAGGATGTTAAGAGCTACAAAGGGATAGATGAAAAACCCTGCACATAGAAGAAGTCCCTGTCTTAAAGTTTTAGTTAATTTTGAAGGCTATGCATAGTGTCTTTTGGTGCCTGACTTTTTTGGCATGATATCTATGTTAGACTCGTTAGGTACTTACTATGCTTAGTCTGGAATTAGACTCAAGTTGTATATCCCATCTTGATGGTCGGTGCTTAATCCATATCTACAAAATTACACAAAAAGAAGCACACAAAATCATGCTTGCTTAAGCAGAAACACAATGTTTTTTTTTGTTTTTTTTTTGTTTTTTTGCTTCTAATCGATTAGGCGTGCGTCAGTTTCCACAGATCTTAGAGTTGTGTTGTGGATGATGCTCCAGACCCAGCGTCTAGACTGCTGCTTCCCGTCTCTCCAGTACGCAAGGCCTGGGTAGGTAGATATGGAAAACAGGCATTAGGCCCCATTTTCCACATCGCTGAAATGGTCCAATGGAAAAGCAAATAGTTGTACCCGTAATTCCAGTGCAATCATCGTACACAGCAGAAAGTTACTGAATAAGCCACGAACTGCTTTAGAAACTCTTACTCTGAATTTTTCCTCAGGGTTGACTCTTGATACTTTTCCCATGAGTGGGTACAGCCGAAAGGCAATGGGGGTTTCAAATCAGAACTTTCCTTCATGTAGACAAATTGCCTTACGCGGTTTACAAGCGCAGTCTGCGCGATATCTACATTAGTATACACGTTTATACATAGATAACGTTAACATAAAGCACATACAATTAATCGCACATCCATCGACACGTGGCATCCAGAGCATGTTTCTTTTATCTTTTTCAAACAGCCTTATTTAGTTGTTGAAATTTCGTGAAGCAGGTAGATTCCGATATGAGCCGCTTGGCTGATTGCTAGCGCCACCTGCACAGGACGGCACGCGTTAATGCACGTAAGGGAAATAATTCCACTGACATCTGTTCTGTACTTGAGTACCACTGCGCCAGAGTCCGCCATATTGAAATACAAACGAATAGTTGTTTATCCTTAGTTTCTTACTGACGATATAATCTTCTTCGAGTCTTTTTGTCGTATTTTCCCCATCTTTCCTATCCGAGGGTAAAGGAGCAGGGTTCGGGCAATGATGTTAGAAGACAAATAAAAAGTCGAGAAGACAGATGGAGTATTGGAATGCAGAAGATGTCTAAATCAAAAACACCACGATGGAGTCATTTGTTCCACTATATTTGAGAAGAAAATGCCAATCATTACAGGAGACACACACATACACACACACACTAACTCTTTCTTCCACTCACTTTTGCTTCCTTTCTGCCTGTTTTTCTCTCAAACAAGTTTTCTTCTATTGTCTTTTGCCTTGTTTTCTATCTTTTTCTGACATTTTTCTCTCTTTCACACACGATCTCTCTTCTCTCTAACTCTTTCTTTCTCTTATCTCTCTCTCTCTCTCTCTCTCTCTTTCTCTGCCGCTTTGGTGTAGGGTAATGGTTAACGAGACTAGTTTGACAGTAGTGAGTTCGATCCTAACTGATTACTCCATTCAAAATTCAATATTAAATCACAGACGTTGGCATGTTATAAAATCAACATTTTCTCTCTCTCTCTCTTTCTCTTTCTCTCTCTCTCTCTCTCTCTCTCTCTCTCCCAAACACGCATACACACGAGCGTTGCTAACCCAAACCCTAGACTTAACCCTAACCCAAGACAGACATATACGTGTTTCATGCGAAATAGGATTTGCACGTATCTGTAGATGCACTATTAATGGATGTGCCTTGTGGTGCAGTGGATATCGGCTGGGAACGAGAAATCGGGGATCCGAGTTCGAATTCCAGTTGAATTCCTTGTATTCACTTACGCGCAAATAAGTTGGGAAAAGTATTAATCCGTCTCTTCCCTCCAGGTATGGGTTAAATAACAGAATATTGAGTTCTATAGCCTTGGCTTGGCAGCCAGTCTGTCGTAGAAAGTAATGGCAAACTACTGCGAAATAATCTTCTGCCCAGTCAGTCATGTCTCTTTTGAGACATGATCGGTCAAGCGTATATCACGTACGGCACTTGACTGACTAACTGATTTAAATAAGTCCGAGTGGACACACTTACTTCGAGAAAAGACCATTATACTGATTTAAGTATGCACACCATATTTTCTGATGATGCCGTGTTGGAACAATATCTCAAAATTAATATCTTTTGAAAAGTGTCATACAATACAACGCCTGTAAGTTAGTCTCTAGATATTAAACTTAGGACGCCATCTCTTTGCAAGCAGAGAGAATGTCTGTTGGGACTCCACATTATTAGCATCTAGTGCTTACCCCTCCGCCTCCCACTTTTTTTTGCCCTTGTCAAATTCATCTTCAGTTTGAACATTTAAAATATTGAAGAATTAAAAAATGTTGAACCCTGATGAAAAACGGGATTGAAACCGGTCGGTCGTTCTTTTGATTTTGATTTTTTATTTGTCATCACTTGTATGCGTGTAAGTATAAATTTTACCTTGTCTCTTGTCGTTATATATGTTTGTACTTCAAATAATTTATTTAGATATTTATAAATATCCTACTTCTAAGGCACGACTCTGAGTTTCATGCGTTATGCAATCATCAGGTGCATATTTCAAACTGACAGTTTAATAGATTTTAATTTAAGTTCACTCGATGTTCATGAGAATTAAATCTTATAAAGTTAAGTTACTGCTTTTGTAATAACAAGATTAAAAATCTAAAATATTCTACTGTTACATGTGGATAAAAATTTTAAATTTAAAATAAAAAATAAATAAAAAATAATAAAGGGTGAAGAAATGAAACGGGGCGTAAATCATGTGTCTTAAAAATTTAAATATTCAAATATTACATGTACATAAAAAATATCGGGAAAATTACAATTTTTTTTATAATTTTTGTACTGAAAAGAAACAAAAATTATAAGAACACATTAAAAATTAAATAAAAAACCTTAATCATAGCACCTTATCTGTCATTTTTAACGTAACCTGCATATATATGTGCAGGTTTCGTTAAAATTGCGTTACTCTACAGTAATGACTTGACTTCTCCTGGCGTGTGTATACACTGCATATATATAACACGCTAAAATTCCCATTCTCTCATTCCATGTGCCTATGGCTTAGGGAGTAGGAACGCTTATTTACACCAAGTTTTGATCCCGGCTGGAAGCAAGTGTAAATCTATCCACGCTGATGAGCTGCTAAACAGCCTTGTATGTGGAAGACTTATACATACAGGTTGTCCCAGAAGTTGCGAACGATCCAGACTTTTATAAAAATATATATGAATATCAATTTTATTGATCATAATCATAACATGTTGCTATTTGATGCGCGATATCTGGGACACCCTGAAAAATGTATGACAAAGTGAAAAAATGTTTTCTGTGATGCCTTTAGGATTTTATTGTAAAATAATTCTTATGTTGCTGCAACTACACATGCACACAAACGAGGGATGGTAGATTTTTTTTTCTGATGAAGTCTTGAGGGATGAAACATGTCACGCGAAAACATTTCCTCACTTTGTCTCACACACACACACACACACACACACACACACACACACACACACACACACACACACACACATATGTCTGTGCATGTCATCGAGATTTTCAGTACGATCTTTTCAATTTATACATCTAGTGTTGCCAACATAAGCATAGTCAATCTTATCATTTCACCGGCTAATCAAACCCAGTGAGGATTGAACCCACTACTCTGTCGTTCTAGCGAGGCAATCTTGTTAATCATTACATTACATCGAAGTACCTATGCTCTTCTAAAATATGATTAACTTCGGGTACATCTGCCGTAAAATATTAACTGTCCGTTTATGTTACTCGTGATATCGCAGATTGTTTTTTTTTTAACCATTTCACCCCAAGCAAGACAAAAAAGCTACTAAGACGCAATGGGTAATGTAATTGAGTGTTAGAGAGTATGAGAAAAAATAATATATTAAGGCGAGAGAAATTAAACCAGCCATGTATCCAAGCTTACAGTACCTGTTATTCCTAAATCGTCACCCATTTAGCTACTGACCAGGCTCAACATTGCTTCACTTCGGTGATTGTATGAGAATCAGTGCTGCAACAAGATATGGCCAAAAATCATTTATACCGACCATCCGCACATCCTAGTTTACAACGAGTAGTATTTCCAAGCGGTCACCTATCTAGGAACAGACCAGGCTCGAAGTTGCTTAACATTGGTGATCGTATGAGAACGGTGTTTCAAGACGAACATAGGCCAATAGTAAGAGAAGTTGATAGAACTGTATGCAGAAATTCAGGTACCTTGCTAATTTAAATTTTGAAAGATCAAAATTGACTTGGAAACAAGAAACCGGACGAGATTTCCACAAGCGAGAGAAGAAACTGTTAACATAGGATTTATAATAATATGAGAAGAAAACATAATTAGGGAGAGACAACAATAAAAGGACAGGAATTAAGAAGACAAAAGATAACGATTGATATTGCATTTAAATCTTTGAAGATCAAAGTTGATTGGGAAGCAAAAAGCCGGAAGAGAGTTTCACAAGCGAGAGAAGAAACTGTTAACATAGGACTTATAATAATATGAGAAGAAACATAATGAAGGAGAGAAGACAATAAAAGAAGATGAACCAAGAAGACGATTGACATTGCATTTAAATTACTGAATATCAAAGCTCAGTGGAAAGCAAGAAGCCGGAAGAGTGTTCTACAAGCGAGAGAAGAAACTGTTAACATAGGATTTATAATAATATGAGAAGAAGAAAACATAATTAAGGAAAGAGAAAAATAAAAGAAGAGGAATCAAGAAGACAGTAAATAACAATTAACATTGCATTTACATTTTTGAAAAACAAAGTTGGCTTGAAAGCAAGATCCCGGAAGAGAGTTATACAAGTGAATAATGCGATAGAAGAAATTGATTTTTATTAAAGATTTTACATCAAAGCCGTTATCCAATTTCTTGTTTAAATATATAGCAACGCAGAACAGCAAAAATTATATATGGTCCTGGCAATGACGGTAAACTGCATCTGGCAGCAAGGCTTCTGAATTGGTGGTTGGGAGGAGCATGGGACCACCTTTTAACTGCTGCTGTTCTCAGGTCCACCCTGACTCGGAGTGGTAGCACCTGTTAGGATCCCAGCTATGGGCAAATAGTTAACCTCCAAACTGGGGTCAAAACACTATGAAAGTATAAAAATAAACTGTTATAGAAATATGTGCATAAAATAGACTTTTATAGAAAAATATACATTTTTGAAGGTAAAATATTACCAACAATACATTTTTGAAGAAAAAATGTTACCATAAGGTAATATTTTTTTGAAGGAAAAAAATTTTTTTGAAGGCAAAAACATTTTTTGAAGGAAAAAAATTATTCTCGGGAAAATATTTTTGAATACAAAACTAGAAGACATTTTCAGTTTTGTAAAATATAAAAGAATAAAAACAAAAAAAATCATTACAATCTGACTAAATCAACCTTCTCACTATAACCGAACATTAAAAAATACTTTAAAATCTCACCTTTTTGACATTAAATAACTCACAGAGGTTGATATGTCGTTAAACAAAACTCAAACCCGAACTCAAAAATTATTTAGAGGAACTTGTAAATTATTTTACAATAAATACGATCAGTTCAGAAGCGGGTATGTCTACTTACATTTACATCTTAGTCAACTTATGAACTTTTCAACGGACCCCAACATTACAGAAAGGGTTATAATTGATATTACCAGAGGAAAAATAAAGCAAATTATCTTACAACACTGTAAATAATTTTATTACATAAAACCCATTGTAAATGATTTTATAACAGAAAATATTGTAAATTATCTTACAACACCGTAAATAATTTTATTACATAAAACCCATTGTAAATGATTTTATAACAGAAAATATTGTAAATGACCTTACTCTAGAAAATTATGGTAAAGTAACTTGCTTACCATAGAATACTTTTCCAGAAATGCCACTGGTATTAGAAAAATTTAAAACTGATTAAAATTTATCTGATTGCCAATTTGTGGATTCGCTTGTTTCTGTGCTGTTACACATATTTCAGCACGGGCCACAGTACTTAACTTGATGGAACAGGAGAGTTCGTCCCACATAGAAAAATATCACAATCTATAATGGATAATGGGCGAAGGTGGAAAACTGATAACCAGCTGCTTCGGAAAAGTTGACAGTGCTGACAGCCGACCGCCTTCAGAGATCCACTCTGGGTTTTTTGTCTGGATTTACTGTCATAGCCTTTTCCTATTTGGATATAACTGCAAAGCAGTGAAAACCTAAACTCAGAGTTTTCCTCCTCCTAGACAGACTACCTTCCTGGACTGTGAACCATTTGCCTGATGCAGCTGGTTATGAAGCGCCAGTTTTCCGCCTTCGAAAATTATCCGGCTTCTATCTGGAGTTAGTTGTCAGATGCTATTTGAGACGCATGCCAAAAAACCATTTTACAGACAGTGAAAGATTTTTCCTTTCTATCATTTCCCAGCTATGACAATCTTTGGAACATAACGCATTTATATATAGCATTGTGCAAATTAATTGAAACAAAACAAACAATATCTTCCTAGAATCTTTCACACTTTCCCTGATCTCATATACGTCGTCTCTAGGTATTTTTCTCTTTTGAATCCATTTTCCTTTTCGCTTTTCCATTTTCCAGTTTGTTTTTTTGCCTTGATGTCATGACTAACAGTTGAATGGATTACACCAACAATATCTGCAATCTCTCTGTAAGGCTTGCCAGTGTGTTCGTACAGCGCTATAATTTTCGTACGCTTCCTTGGAGCAACGGCCATCGCAGATAATAGCCGTCGGACAACTAATCGACAGTCTAGACATTAGTGTCTGGGCCGGATAAAAATTTGATGCAATCACAGATGACGCAATATTTTTAAAGGCCAAACAAAGTTTAACATACACTCAAAAAATAGGTTCATATTACTGCCCACCACTGCAGATGACTTAATATGAGGAAAGAAATAGAAATCAATTCCACCCTGTAACTTCAGTGGGTCTAAAACTGACCCTATGGTGAAAGAAAGGAAACTAAAGCAGTTATTTTAATAAATTTGCACAAGGGTGTACGTTAAATATTTTAGAAGCTCGTAAAAGATTATTGTTTTTTCTTTAGTATATAAAATGTTTGATAAACAAAAACCCTAGAAAATAAGATAAATTCCGAATGAGTAAATAAATAATTATTTACCAGCGGTTGGCGGAGGAAACGAAACAGATTCTCAGTGACTTTACTGTGTGACCCAGCACTGTGAAGGCTATGTCAACTTATTTCAGGAAATGAACATAAGAAGAACATCTACACAGGAAAGGCAAACATACAGACTGTTACTCTGGGTTCGGTTCTAAATTTGAATTAATGTCTCCTGACAAAGACCAGTGTAGAAAGACAAAGACCAGTGTGTAGAAAGACAAAGACCAGTGTGTAGAAAGACAAAGACCAATGTAGAAAGACAAAGACCAGTGTAGAAAGACAAAGCCCAGTGTGTAGAAAGACAAAGACCAGTGTGTAGAAAGACAAAGACCAGTGTGTAGAAAGACAAAGACCAGTGTGTAGAAAGACAAAGACCAGTGTGTAGAAAGACAAAGACCAGTGTAGAAAGACAAAGCCCAGTGTGTAGAAAGACAAAGACCAGTGTAGAAAGACAAAGACCATGTAGAAAGACAAAGACCTGCAAAGACAAAGACCAGTGTGTAGAAAGACAAAGCCCAGTGTGTAGAAAGACAAAGACCAGTGTGTAGAAAGACAAAGACCAGTGTGTAGAAAGACAAAGACCAGTGTGTAATAAAAGACCAGTGTAGAAAGACAAAGACCAGTGTGTAGAAAGACAAAGACCAGTGTGTAGAAAAGACAAAGACCAGTGTGTAGAAAGACAAAGACCAGTGTGTAGAAAGACAAAGCCCAGTGTGTAGAAAGACAAAGACCAGTGTGTAGAAAGACAAAGACCAGTGTGTAGAAAGACAAAGCCCAGTGTGTAGAAAGACAAAGACCAGTGTGTAGAAAGACAAAGACCAGTGTGTAGAAAGACAATGACCAGTGTGTAGAAAGACAAAGACCAGTGTGTAGAAAGACAAAGACCAGTGTGTAGAAAGACAAAGACCAATGTGTAGAAAGACAAAGACCAGTGTGTAAGAAAGACAAAGCCCAGTGTGTAGAAAGACAGCATTCAGGTAGAAAGACAAAGACCAGTGTGTAGAAAGACAAAGACCAGTGTGTAGAAAGACAAAGACCAGTGTGTAGAAAGACAAAGACCAGTGTGTAGAAAGACAAAGACCAATGTGTAGAAAGACAAAGACCAGTGTGTAGAAAGACAAAGACCAGTGTGTAGAAAGACAAAGACCAGTGTGTAGAAAGACAAAGACCAGTGTGTAGAAAGACAAAGACCAGTGTGTAGAAAGACAAAGCCCAGTGTGTAGAAAGACAAAGCCCAGTGTGTAGAAAGACAAAGACCAGTGTGTAGAAAGACAAAGACCAGTGTGTAGAAAGACAAAGCCTATGGTGTAGAAAGACAAAGACCAGTGTATAGAAAGACAAAGACCAGTGTGTAGAAAGACAAAGACCAGTGTGTAGAAAGACAAAGACCAGTGTGTAGAAAGACAAAGACCAGTGTGTAGAAAGACAAAGACCAGTGTGTAGAAAGACAAAGACCAGTGTGTAGAAAGACAAAGCCCAGTGTGTAGAAAGACAAAGACCAGGTAGAAAGACAAAGACCAGTGTGTAGAAAGACAAAGCCCAGTGTGAAAGACAAAGCCAGACCAGTGTGTAGAAAGACAAAGCCCAGTGTGTAGAAAGACAAAGCCCAGTGTGTAGAAAGACAAAGCCCAGTGTAGAAAGACAAAGACCAGTGTAGAAAGACAAAGACCAGTGTGTAGAAAGACAAAGCCCAGTGTGTAGAAAGACAAAGACCAGCGTGTAGAAAGACAAAGACCAGTGTGTAGAAAGACAAAGACCAGTGTGTAGAAAGACAAAGCCCAGTGTGTAGAAAGACAAAGACCAGTGTGTAGAAAGACAAAGACCAGTGTGTAGAAAGACAAAGCCCAGTGTGTAGAAAGACAAAGACCAGTGTGTAGAAAGACAAAGACCAGTGTGTAGAAAGACAAAGACCAGTGTGTAGAAAGACAAAGCCCAGTGTGTAGAAAGACAAAGACCAGTGTGTAGAAAGACAAAGACCAGTGTGTAGAAAGACAAAGACCAGTGTGTAGAAAGACAAAGACCAATGTGTAGAAAGACAAAGACCAGTGTGTAGAAAGACAAAGACCAGTGTGTAGAAAGACAAAGCCCAGTGTGTAGAAAGACAAAGACCAGTGTGTAGAAAGACAAAGACCAGTGTGTAGAAAGACAAAGACCAGTGTGTAGAAAGACAAAGACCAGTGTGTAGAAAGACAAAGACCAGTGTGTAGAAAGAGCGAAATGATGTGAATATAACAATAAAGATGAGGAGTACAGTTTGGACAATATCAATACTTGTGCGGTGGATATCGGCTCGGAACGAGAAATCTGAGAGTCAAGTTTGAATTTCAGTTTAATACTTTACGCGCAAATACCCTTAAGGGGAGGTATTAAGTCGTCTCTTCTTTCCAGCAATGGGTTAAATAACAAGACAGATTGCGTTCTATAGCCTTGGTTGGCAACCTATGTCTAACCACTCCTTCTCTTTACCTTCCCCTATGTAGCCCCATGCGCAATAGTGACAGTGGAATGCCTTGCTTGGGGTGAGATGATTAAAAAAAAAATAGTCTACCGCAGAAACTAATGGGAACTTACTGTGGGAAAATCTTCCACCTGGTCAGTAACGTCTCTTTCGAAACATGATCATCCAAATGTGAATCACATATGGTAATTCACGGACTGATCTGGATAAAAAAAATTGAATAGCAGGACAGATTGGGTTATATAGCCTTGGTTGGCATTCAGTCTACCGCTAAAATTATTGGTAACCTACTGTGGGAAATGATTGCCCAAGCGTGTATCATATGTGGTACTTAACTGACGGACTGATCAGTACATTACAAAAAATTGCAAAAGAACTTTAGCTATAGCAGCAAGCATTCTTCGTGCTTGTGTGTCATCTCAAGACAAAGGCGATTATGGCTCTCTACAATTTCCTATCCTTCGTAGCTTTAATAAAATTTGTCTTTTTTGTTATTTTTCCTAAATCTTGTTTCGATATTAATTTACTCGTTCTTACTAAGTATGTTAATCGTTGTTTTCCTCTGTCTCCCTTGTCCTCAATCTGTCCTGTGAGTATCAAATTCTCCAAACCCTCTTTTTTCATGATTTGCTCTAAAAATTTTAACTGTCTCTTCCTGTTGTTAAATATGTTTCATTTTTGTTTCCATTTTCGGCCCATGTTATCCCCAGCATCCTTCTGTAGAACCACATTTCTGTTACTTCAAGTCTCTTTATCACCATTGAGAAGACAGTCCAGTATTCACTGCTGTATAGGATGACGTATATTACGAAAGTTTTCAGTACACTTTCCTTTGTTTCTAATGATTTTTTCTTTTTCTTAATGCTCTGCTTAGATTTTGGAAGGCTTCTTTCGCTATTGCAATGCGTCCTCAGATTTCAGTGTTGCATTTTCTGTCCTCTGTTAAAAGCTTTCCCTGATATCTGAATTTTTGTTCTTGTTTGATATTGGCATCTTCAATTTATAATTCGCATTTTGAACTCCTCAAGTATATAAAGAGTAAGTTGCCAATACAACTGAAGATAGACTATGTCATTCGAGTAGTAGAATTAAAATACAGATTTTACCGTCATAAAGCATAACAAAAGAAAATAATGACGAAAACAAAGAAATAAATAAAGTTACTACGTTTTCTATGTGCTGAGTCCCTTCAGAACGTAAGCGATCATGGCCCTCCACATCTCCTTAACCCTTGTAGCACTTAACAGCCCTTCTCCTGTTATTCCGCTCAAACCCCGCTCCACCATCCATTTATTCAAGTCCCTCAAGTATGTCACTAGTATCTCCTTCCATGTATCCGTTCCGTGAGCGTCAGGTTCGCCAAACACTCTTTCCTCACGACATATCCCAGAAACTTCAGCTGTCTTTTCCTGATGTTAAGTATCAGTTTTCTATTCGTGTCCATCGTGTTTAAAACGTCTTCGTTGCTCACATGTTCTGTCCATGGTATTCTCAGCATCCTTCTGTAGAACCACCTTTCAGTTGTTTAAGTCTTTTCTTCATCTTTGATGAGATTGTCCAGCATTCACTGCCATATTAAAGGACCGACATCACATGACAGTCCAGCATCCTCTTTCTAGCGAAATCTTCCTGTCTCTCAATACTATATTCAGCTTATGGAATGCATCCACGGCCATATTAATACGCCTTCGGATCTCAGTGTCACACTTTCCGTCCTTTGTTAGGACACTTCCCAGGAATTTAAATTTCTGTACTTGCTTGATTTTAGTCTCCTCATGTTTGGATTTTGGCATTTTGAGCTCCTCTTTTCGCTGATTATCATGCATTCAGTTTTCTTATAGTTTCTATGTAGTCCTTTCTTTCCACTTTCTGTAACTACTTCCTGTAGGTCTTGTAGTTTACTTACACTGTATCTTATATTCTTCAGATTGTGGTCACCAATGACGAAAGTTGAACAGGAACAAAGATTCAGTAAATAATTAGGAGAAAAATATTTAGTTTTCAGTTGTAGCAAAGCCTCTCCAAATTGGAACTTCCAGAAGTTCAAAGCAACAACTGAAAGATAAATCTTATTTATTTTTATCATAATAATGATGTTATTCATTGATTAATTTATTGCATCAAGTTATGTCGTCATCAGAAGGTTTTGCTGTGTAACAAACTTTGCCGAGAGTTCAGTTTCTTGAATTTATGAATAATTTTCTTTTCTACCTGTAAACTTCTGTGTATTGATTCTTTGTTCCTCTTTTTCTTCTTCCTGCTGCCTGAGAGCTTTGAGGGAGGAAGGAAGTATATGTAAAAGCGAGAGTGGCAGAGCCAATTTTTATCGTCTGCCTTTTTTTAACGGCTTGAAGGAACCGTTCGGCTCGATGTGTATGTTCATTCTTTTTCTTTGTTTTTTTTTTTTTTTTTGGTGGGGGTGTGGATAAGGGGTTAAAGAAGAAAATGAGAAAGAAAGAAATGCGTACAATCACCACATTCAACTCTTTTGGTCCCTTCTCAACTCCCGTCTTTCCTCCCAAAGTTTCCTTTTTGTATCTCGTCTTTTAATTACTTCTGCTTCTGGCTCGAGATGCCTCCAGAACCATCCAGAATCTTCTAGAAAAGTCTAGATTCCTCCCAATTCATTCCGAAACATCCTGAACCGGAAATCCTCTATTTATATATTTATACTTTTTCTTCCTTCTTTCTTTCTTTCTTTCTTTCTTTCTTTTCTTTCTTTCTTTCTTCTCTTTCTTTCTTTCTTTCTTTCTTTCTTCTCTTTCTTTCTTTCTTTCTTTCTTTCTTCTCTTTCTTTCTTTCTTTCTTTCTTTCTTCTCTTTCTTGTTCATTTTCTTTTTCTTTTTTATTTATTTCATGTTACCCATTCCATAACATAGTAACTCAATTTTAAATAATCTTTAACGCCAGACAGAATTGTCATCAAAGTCTAAAACATCGTTATCAATATACTACTGGTACCACAGATGACATCGGTGTATTTAAATAATTTGTTGTATTCTCTTCTATCAAGAAAAATTGCTAACACCACAAGTCTTTTTAAAAAAATAACAGACATTAATTTTAGTTCTTACATTTTCCCAAGATTTATTTTCACCCGCCCACTCACTTTTCCTGCGGCTGTGAAGTCACTTTTTTCTCTGGCTGCTTCGTAGGACAGACATATTTATTTGCAGCTTTAAAGTTAACTTTCCAAAGTCATTTTTTTACCATTAACAGTATTTCCTTTCAGTTACGTCGCATTCTTCTGTAGTTTCCAGCTGGTTAATGCTAGGAATGTGTTTCGGCATATTTAGGTATGATGGATCAGCTGGTACCGACAAACATCGCCAGCACTTTGTTACGGTAACTACTCTTATAATAACAATAATAATAATAAAAAAGCAACAACGAAGACCTTGCGTTAAAATTCAATAATCAACTAATTTCGTATTACTAACATACATAGAAACAACAAAGTACTAACATACATAGAAACAACAAAGTATGAACATACATAGAAACAACAAAGGATTGGATGATACAATTAGTAAGGCAACATGAAGAAAGAAAGAAAAAATATTCAATAATAAAAGAAGGCAGTAAATACAAACAAGATTTACAGTTAGTAGATTCTGTAGAAAAGCAAAATAGTAGCCAAGAACCAACTATTGCGGCAAAAAATATGAAAATGAAAGCCAAAGATAAAGCTCTTGAAAAGATGAAACAGCGCTGGCAAGACAAACCTCTGCATGGCCAATATCCAGTACGTGCCAATAAATCCAATGTTGACAAAGTTAATACTCATCGATGGTTACGTGCATCTGGATTAAAGTCTGAAACTGAAGGATTTATACTTGCAGCACAAGACCAAAGTCTTTTCACGAGAAACTTTCAGGCAAATATTATGCATAATAATATGGATCCAAAATGCAGGTTTTGTGATAAACACCAAGAAACAATAGACCACCTAATCTCAGGCTGTTCTGTGCTTGCCCCAAACGAATATAAAAATCGCCACGATAGAGTTGGGCAATATTTACATTGGGCAATGTGCAAACATTATGGAAAAGCTGTAAACAAACACTGGTATGAACATCATCCAGCACCGGTTACAGAAATAGAAGATGTAACCATTCTATGGGATTACACCATCTACACAGACAGAAAAATTGAAGCAAACAGGCCAGACATTATTGTTAAAAACCAGAAGGAGAAAACTTGTCTATTAATTGATATGGCTTGTCCAGCGGATTGTAACATAGCAACCAAGGAATTCGAAAAACTGTCAAAATATAAAAACCCGGAAATTGAAATAGAAAAAATGTGGAAATTGAAAACAAGAGTTGTGCCAGTGATAGTAGGTGCACTTGGAATGATAAAAAAGAAACAAAACAACACATTGAAAGAATCCCTGGAAACTCCAGCTTAAGAGATATACAAAAAATTGTCTTGTTAAATACAGCCCACACACTAAGGAGAACTTTGTCTATGTAACGATAGGGATGATAGGGGAGATAGAAAAAACATAAAATGGAGTCATAACGACAAACCACGACCTGCCTTAGGGCTTTCTGCAGACTTGGTAGGTAGTGCGACCATAGCAGAAATCGAAATATGATGAAAAATGATATAATAATACTGATAATATAACAACAACGAAGACATTGCGTTAAAATTCAATAATCAACTAATTTCGTATTTGCCTATATTTCTGAGGTAGTATTTACAGTATTTACATTATTCGGACAATTGTCCTCATCTTTATTGTCATTTGTACGACGTTTCGGCTGTTGTACGCTCCAGCCTTCTTCAGGCACTAGGAATTTTGAACAGAACTCTTTATTACAATCACTGGGGTATATAATCTCCACCCCTTTTGCATAGAGCCTCTTTTTGGTAGTCATGGGTTACTTCCCTCTAACGCTGTAAGTTACTTGTTCACCACTGCTGTAGCCTGGTATTGAACTCGCAACTCTTTGGGTCAAGTCACAGGAACTAACGAACGTCTATATCCACTAGCCCATGTGTCCTTAAGTGATTGTAATAAAGGGTTCTGTTCGAAATTCCTAGCACCTGAAGAAGGCCGGAGCGTACAAGAGCCGAAACGTCGTACAAATGGCAACAAAGATGTGCACAATAGTCCGAATAATGTAAATAATGTCAACTAATTTCATTTTTTTTTTTTTTTGCTGCAATCCATTATTTTAACGTTTCTGCTGATCTTTTTACAGTGATGTTCATCAAGAACCAATCGAGGTAAAGGGTTTAAGAGGCGCAGTTTATGGGGATATGTAGAAAAGATAACGGTAAAAAGGTGCTCGAGTGGAAGTTACATCTCACCAATGGAATACGAAAGGAATGAGAGTAGTTCTCTATAATGCGTGTGGCAAGGCGGGTCTTAGCCCTTAAGGCTAAAACTGGTGGAACTAAGGTATGTAGTTCTTCTGAAAACTTAAATATTTTAACATTGAATTGATAGGGTAAGCATCCTCTTGGGAGTTGGTTCAACAAAGCATCGGTTTGTGAAAAGAAGCTGCTCGAGTAGAATTTACATCTCAACAATTCAATACGAAGCGAATAAGGGCGGTTCACTACACTGTGTATTGCATGGTGGGTCTTAGTCGTGAAGGTTAGAGCTGGTGGAACTAAGTATTGTAATTCGTCTAAACACTTTCAATGGAAGTAATGATAGAGCAGCGAGCGACTTGTGACATTTCGCCTGTAGGGAAAAGGGATTGCAAGGTGTAACATAATTCGTTACTCACACGTTTTTGGGCCTGAAAAGTGAAGACTGGTCAGCTCCTGCCCAATATATGGCAGCAATGCTCCGTTTTCGACATGTTCTGTCTTTTATAAAGGTAGAGAATAACAGAAGTTATGTTCTTACCGGAGCGGTACGTGGAATTGACCATTTTTGAAAAAACTTTGTCTCATTTTTTTTTCTTCTGTTAAAAGACTTACCAGATATTTAATTATTTGCACTTATTTGATTCTGGTGCCTCCAATTTGTAGTTCTCATCTTGGACTCTTCATTTTGCCGACAACCATAAATTCTGTCTTTTCACAACTTATTTTAAATCCATTCTTCTTATAAGCTGTTCTTTTGCTGACAACACTAAATTCTGTTTTCTTACATTTAATGTTTTAGTTCTTTGTCCGCGTTTTCATTTACTACCTTCTGTAGAATCTCCTACATTTCTCCTTTTCTGTCTGCGTCATCTGTACAGTTAAGACTGTGACCGCCATTAGTGAATGTAAGTAGATAACTCCATAGAAACTAGGTACATACGCTTTAAAATGAATAAGAATATTTGCGCGCAAGTGAATGCGCTTTGCGTTGTAGTGCAGTGGATATCGACTCGGAACGAGAAATCGGAGAGCCGAGTTCGAATTACATTTGAATTCCTTGCATTCACTTACGCGCAAATACCTTTGTGTAAAGTATTAATTCATCACTTTCCTCCACTTATGCTCTAAATAACAGGACAGACTGGCTTTTATAGCCTTGGCTGGCAATCAGTTTACAGCAGAAATTAATGGCAACCTAATGCGGGATAAGAATATTGACCAATCAGACATGTCGCTTTCGAGACATGATCGCCCAAGCGTGTATAATGTATGGCACTTATCTGACTGACTGAATTGAATGCAACGAATTCAACTGGAATTCGAACTCAGTTCTCCGATTTCTCGTTCCGAGCATATATTCACTGCACCACAACCTAGTTATATAAAAATGACATAGTGTCTTCTTAAAATACTTAAATTTCATCAGTAAACCCTTAGGTCACAAAACATGATTTAACACCTCACTTCAAATAACTGATTTCATCTAAGATTACCCTTTTTCAATCTATCACTCTATCGTACTCTCTTTTTGTCTCTCTTTACTCACCTTTTGTTTTATTCTCTGTCGCTCTGTCCTTTCGTTTCTCTTTCTGTATCTGTGAAAGCAAGCGTGTCGCACACCAGACATAGGTAAAAAAAAAAAAAAAAACGTGTTAAGAATAAAAAACTATTTATAAATAACAGAATACTTTCAAATAAAATCTACATATTTGGTCTGTTTCTAAACTGAAACTAATATAGCTATTTTGTTTTACTTGTTGTGTTAGATGTAATGGGATTTACACACCCTTTGAATTCCAACCTTGTAAAAAAAAAAGAAAAATCCGTTAGGCCTCATAAAAATAGCACGTGACTCCTGCCTATCCTTTACTCCTAATTAACATCCAGTCAGCCACTTCTGTAGAGATAAATCAGCTCTTAAAAGTGTACTGGGGCTTTTTTCGAAAGTTCTATCATTGACTCTAAGGTTCGCTCTTTTGTGGTTAGTCAAAAATTGGACAAAAATAGTGCGGGTTCGTTGAAGAGATTAGATCAAGGAACGCGATATTTCTGTTAAGGAGGATATCAGAAAGTGCAATACAAATGCAGAAGGACGTGTATCTGTGTTTTACAGTCGATGCAAAGGCTTTCGATAAAATATACCCCAACGACCCGTTGAAACAGCTTAGAAACCTTGACATATTTTGAAAGGATACTAGAATACTCAAGAACCTAAACTGGCAACAAACCGCCTGCATACGGATAGAAAATGAGTCCAGCAGATATCAGTCAGTTAATTGCCGTACGTAATATACACTTGGGTAATCATGTCTCGAAAGAGACATGGCTGACTAAACAAAATGTTTTCCTGCGTTAGGCTGCCATTACTGTTTGCAATAGAATAGTTGCCAACTATAGAAGTATTTAACCCATAGCTGCGGAGAAGAGATGGATTAATATCTTTCTCGAGGGTATTTGTGCGTAAGAGAATGAAACGAATTCGACTGGAATTCGAACTCGGACTCTATTTCTTATTCGGAGCCGATATCTATTGCACGACAACGTACATCAGCAGATTTACTAAAATAGAAAGGGGTGCAAGACAAGTATATGTCTTTTAATAGAACTTATTCAACTTAAAGAGCGAGGCGATTCTGAGAGAATTAATAGTCCTACCAGGATTCATTACTGTCGGCCACAATCTTAACAACATAAGATATGCAGAGGCACAGAGTTGATAGCAGGCACAGAAAGATAAATATAAAAAAAAAGAAAAGAAAAAGAAACAGTCTGAAAAGAGGAGAAATTAAAAGAAGACATAATCTACGGTTCTTCGCCATCAGGCTGAGCCTAAAATGCAAATTACAAATTAAAGATACCATAATCAAACATGTAAAACAAATTTAGATATCTGGGAATGGTTTTAACAAAGGACGGAAAGTATGACACCGAAATCCGAAGACGCATTGGGATAGCGAAAGATGCATTCGACAAGCTAAAAGCAGATTATTAAGATACAGAAAATTTTTTTAGAAACAAAGAAAAAGTAACGTGATATCTGTCCTCCTATATGGCACTGAATGCTGGAAAATCTCCTCAAAGATGAAAAGAAAAAGCACTAGAAATGTGGTTCTGCAGAAGGATAGCAAGTACGCCATGGGTTGAATGTGTAAGGAGTTAGATAAAATGGAAGCAAAAATTGAAATGAATACTTAATAGAGAAGAGACAATTGAAATTTCTAGGGTACATAATGAGGAAAGAGGGCTTGGAAACGCTGATGTACGCAAAACAGATTAAAGGCAGAAAAGGCGGTCGTAAAGTACGTGTGAAATACTTAGTGAAAATTGGAGCAAGGGGTTTCGTTGAAGGCACTCTGTACCAATATCTGGGCCAAATTGGAATCAAAGAACGTAATAGGGCCAAAAGTATAAAATGCCTAATAGAACTGAAAATTGTTCTACATGGATATTGAAAAAAGAAATATTCCGTGAAACGTTTCAGGGAACATTATGGCATGACATAACTGATCATGAATGTGTAATGAGGTTCACGTTGCTTTCTCAGAACGCAACGTTTGCCGTCTTTTTTTTCTTTTTTTTTTTTTTCGTAAATCTAATTTCGCCGTTAGACATTCGTGGTGCTTGTGAAACCGTTGAGGGGAAGGCTCCGAAACGGTGCACATTCTCTCCTGATGACCCCGAATTAATTTAAATATAATTTCGAGAGAAATTTAATGAAATTATATGCTGTAGAGAAGCTCGGTGGAAATGTCATTGGCATGAGGAGCATTACATATTCAGCTCGCTTCAGGTGAGTTTCTATTACTTTCCAGTAATTTTTTTTCTTCTAAGTGAACTTGAGCAAATAGATATCGGAACAAGATTATAGAAGAAATAACAAAAACTAAGGACAGAAAATTGTGGAAAGCCATGATCGTCTACGTCCCGAGGTGACACATTATATAAAGAAGAAGAAATCCTATAGTAAGAAGTAAATTCCATTCGTAGAGTTACTTACCAAGAACTGATTTTCTCGGCAGGAGGTTTTTCTAATCTTTACAAACTTGACCTCTTCAAGCCTAGATTTAACCCTTAGATTTTCTGCGTAGCCCCATAACTTATCTCTTCTTATCTTCATATAGCCCGTGTCAGTTGATAGTTAAAATAAAGGAATCTCATCTTCTTCTGTGCTGTACACCTTCAGGGTGTAGGTGATCATGGCTCTCTACAGTTTCCTCTTTTAATAGCTTTTATGTTTTTGCCATCTCTACAAATCCCTGCTCCGCCATCTATTCACTAAAGCTCTTCAGATTGGTTCTGCGTTGTCTTTTACCTTCAATCTGTCCTGAGAGTGTCAAGTTTTCCAAACCCTCTTTCCGCCCCAGAAATTTCAACTGTCTCTTCCTCATGTTAAGCATAAGTGTCTTTTTTGTTGCCATTGTCTCTAAAACTTCGCTCTTCATCAGTAAGTAGCTTGTCTATTACATATACTAGAACTAATAGTCCATAACAGTTCAGCATTCTTTTACCTATAAAGAATCAGGACAAGCAGAAAAATAAAGTTAGTCACACTCTGTTCCCGACTGGCAGGCGACTAGAGAGACAACCCTTATCAGCTATGCTTCGAGTGTTATCGGCTCCGTATGACTATCTCTGGTAAATTATTCTGACGTTCAAGTAAAAAGCTCTACCTTTCCATTGTCAGATTTTCTTGTTTTTATTTTTATTTTATTATTCCTAATGTTAGATAATTTATTTTGCAACGTGAATAACATAACTTTTAATACCTTGTATCAACACATTGAACCCCAAGCCTCGTTTTCCTCACTGTCCCAGGTTCCCAAAACTATATCTTAATTATGATACAAGTGACTTTACGTTTTAACATTGTTTGATATTGTAATTTACTAAGCGCAGCTTAGATGTGGCGCAAGGCCGAAAGTATGGGGCACCCAGTGAGGATCGAACTCACTACTTAATTGCAATAGTTCTAGCGAGACAAGCTTGCTAACCATTACACCACCTCGAGGTGCCCCGTAATTTACTAAGCGCAGCTTAGATGTGGCACAAGGCCGAAAGTATGGGGCACCCAGTGAGGATCGAACTCACTACTTAATTGCAATAGTGCTAGCGAGACAAGCTTGCTAACCATTACACCACCTTGAGGTGTCCAACATTGTTTGATATAATAATTTACTAAGCGCAGCTTAGATGTGACACACGGTCGAAAGTATGGAGCGCCCAGTGAGGATCGAACTCACTACTGAATTGCAATAGTTCTAGCGAGACAAGCTTGCTAACCATTACACCACCTTGAGGTGTCCAACATTGTTTGATATAATAATTTACTAAGCGCAGCTTAGATGTGACACACGGTCGAAAGTATGGAGCGCCCAGTGAGGATCGAACTCACTACTGAATTGCAATAGTTCTAGCGAGACAAGCTTGCTAACCATTACACCACCTTGAGGTGTCCAACATTGTTTGATATAATAATTTACTAAGCTCAGCTTAGATGTGACACACGGTCGAAAGTATGGAGCGCCCAGTGAGGATCGAACTCACTACTGAATTGCAATAGTTCTAGCGAGACAAGCTTGCTAACCATTACACCACCTTGAGGTGTCCAACATTGTTTGATATAATAATTTACTAAGCGCAGCTTAGATGTGACACACGGTCGAAAGTATGGAGCGCCCAGTGAGGATCGAACTCACTACTGAATTGCAATAGTTCTAGCGAGACAAGCTTGCTAACCATTACACCACCTTGAGGTGTCCAACATTGTTTGATATACGAGGCAAGGATTTCAGAGGTAGTTTTTATTACCAACGACCCACCGGCGTCTCGTTCGGTAGTTGAGTCCATTTTACACGCCAGAGTCCCACACGATTGACACGAATGCATGGTACAGCTCTGTGTATGTAAAAATTAAAAATATATTTTTTTTATTGTATATTAACACGTTAAACCCCAAGCCTCATTTTAATTGCTGTGACAGGGTCTCAATGTTATAGCTTAATTAATTCTGTTACAAGCGCCTTTATATTTTAACATTGTTTCAGACAAGGATATCATAGGTAGTATTTATTATCCACAATTTTACAACCCAGACTTTCACAAAACCCACCCGTGGGTCGTTGGAATATTCCCAATATTGAGAGTAACTTTCATTTTCTATATTAAAATATCTAAATATTTCTTTTTGGAAAAATATAATTCTTGTGTACCATGATCCCATAAATAATCAACCATAGAATTTCACTCCCAAAATTCTGATAGAAAAGAAATTGGTCGTGTGGTTTTTTGCAGACATGCCACCAACACCCCCTCACACACACACACACACACACACCGGTGGCTCGTGTGGCAGTCAACGTGTTAAGACTCTGTCTTTTAATTGTGTGTTCGTATATAAATGTGACAGAAATCCGATGGCGTTTACGAATAGTGAAAGATGCCTTCCAAAAGCAAAAGAAAATATGAAGAAAAGGGAAATGTTCATTAGAATCAAAGACAAGAGTACTGAGCTGCTTTGTACATATGGCAGCGAGTTCTGCAGTTTCATCACCGATGTAGATGCGATTTGAGGCGATGGAGATGTGGTCCAACAGAAGAGTGCAAAGCATATTATAAGGAGGAAGTTTAAAGAAAAAAGAAAACAAAAAGGACATGTATAATTAGTTTCTATGACACATAATGAGAAAAAAGGCGGTTTAGAAAATTTAACACGTACTGAAGACAAGAGAGTGGGAGAGAAACAGTAGAGAGTAAGGTTGTATAAATGGGACTGGGAGAGATGGTAGAAAGACCAACAGATCCATAAAGGTTAGGTTTATTTAAAAAAGAGAATACTTGTATTTTTTAGTGCGATTTTGAAATTCATCCCGCTGTTGTTAGTAAAAATGTTTTTTATATTTTAAGCGGAGCTGAAGGAGATTATCACCACCTTTAAATTTGTTGTTTTTTTTTGGGGGGGGGGGGGCGGACAAGCAGAAAAATAAAGCATATTCAACTACTGAATCCTTTGCCAAATTTTTGAATAAAGCCATTCTTGGAGTTTTCAGGGAAGATGCCATCGTAAGAAGAACTGAAGAAAACTTGAAAAAGACAAAAACAAGAGCAACAACTCGCCCAAAAAAAAAAATAAATAAATAAATCGACCCCAAAGCGAGTGGTTCCAAAATGGAGGATCGATTTACTATAACGTTGTACGAAAGGGTGAGCCCCAGCCACAGACTGTTTAAATGTTGAAGTATTTTCAATTTTTTTTTATAATCGGAGACTTTATGTAATAAAAGATGGGACTGCGCTGAAAAAAGAAAAAAAAAGAAAAACACAACAAATTTAAAGGTGGTGGTAGTCTCCATCAGGTCCGCCATATTTTATTAAACAAATATGTTAGAAAAAATCTAAAAACGTAATGTTTAAGTTTATATTTGAGTGTGAAACTTTTTAAATGTTTTCTTTTTTTCTTTTTTTTTTTTTCTTTTAGCAACTGTTAGATTATTTTTGGTATAGATGCTCAATAAGGAAATAGTCATGAATTATGCCTTTGGCCACTTGTTGCTATCGGAGGAGAAGTAATATGATATATGATAATTTTATAACCCTTAAATACAGAATGATTAAAAAAATTAAATATTTTATGACATCAAACAGGTACGAAAATAATAAAAATAAAAGTAACTGTATTAAATTAAAAAAGTATAATTTAGGTAAAAAAAAAAAAAGAAGTTCTAATCCTAGTGTGAATAGCATCATTCATTCTAATAAGTTTCATAGAATCATAAAGAATACAAAATTATATTCTTTTGTTTGTGTAAGGTTGTAAGGTTAAAGATATTTTTTTTTAATGTTGGGATTATTGTATTGCTGGTGTTCCGTATTTTTTTTTTTTTTTCGCGCATTTAAGGAGTTGGATTAACTGTCGATTGTAAATTTACTTCCGATCATGCAACATTCGATAGCTGATAGATTCTTCTATCTATCTATCTATCTATCTATCTATCTATCTATATAATCTCTCTCTCTCTCTCTATATATATATATATATATATAGAGAGAGAGAGAGAGAGAGAGAGATAACATGGGTATGTTATAACATTACTACTAAGTAGGTATATTGTTTCGACTCTTCTTGTGTCTTATCAGGTGAAGGTGCTGATTGCGAAATGAGGAGTTTCAGAAGGTTTAAAACTGGACAAACCCCCTCAATACGTAACAGTCAGGGGTTTGTCTAGTTTTTAACCTTTTAGACTTCTTCTCGCAATCAGCACGATCACTTGATACGACACAAGTGTCGAAACAAAATACCTACTGGTAGTGATGTTAAGACATACTTATGTTATAAATTTTAAATAAATATTATTTGCTCAATTATTGTATTAAGCACTCTAAAAGAATAGTGCTTTTTCCGACTTTTTTTTTATATGTGCGTTGTAGGCAGTAGATATCGGCTCGCAACGAGAAATCGGAGAACCGAGTTCGAATTCCAGTTAAATTCGTTGCATTCACTTACGCACAAATACTTTTGTGGAAGTCATTAACCCGTCTTTTCTCTCTAGCTATGGGTCAAATAACAAGACGGATTGGGTTTTATAGCCTTTGTTGGCAACCAGTCTACAGCGGAAAGTAATGGCAGCCTACTGTGGGAACATCTTCTGCCCAATCAGTCATGTCTCTTTCGTGGTTTAACCATAACGATGTTATGTATAGCTACAATCATGCACATCCAGAAAGGACAGAGCGGATAAAAGAAGAATTGTAACATGTTCATATTTTTTCATTATATTATATCAATGCCGTGTTAGTTCAGAAAATTTATTAAAACTAACTGAGAAATGTTGAATGAAATTTTTTTTCGTCTCACCAGTTCATACAAATCATTACTTTTAGTGAGACTCCATTCCTTACTGGGTGCTTCACACTTGTGGCCTTATGCCATACTCAGCTAAGCCAAGTACAAATTATTTGAAACAAAACGAATAATGCCTTCTGAGGATCTTTCACTCTTCCCATTATCACGTATACGTCGTCTCTTGATGTTGTTTTTCTCTTCCGACCGCATTTTCCTTTAAGTTTTGGACTGATGATTTCAGTTTGTTTCTTCGCTTTGATGATACGACTGACACCCACAATATCCGCGATATTGACATTGCACTTAATTTTTAAATAACTGGAAAGCAAGAAGCCAGAAAACTGTTTCACAAGTGAGAAGTGCGAGAAAAAGAAACTGTTTGCATAGAACTTACGGTTACATCTTTCTAGTTCAGCTGTAAATTGATGATATCTTGTTGTTAATCTAGTACTGAGCTTATATTTATAAAGTCTAGGTCCCAAGAGCTCACCCGAACAATTAATATAAAATTATAGTAAAGGTAAGCGGAAGCAGTTCTACGACGGTGAGAAAGTGACCGAAGCCGAAACATTAATAATATTTCTGATTTCTTAGATTTTATCTAGAACCCCTAAATAAATAACAGGAGCACCAAACCATATGTAGCAGCAATATTCGAGGCAAAAAGCAACGGTAGTCTTATTATATATAAAATAGATTCTGTAGATGAAAATTGTCTAGCACGACACAAGAAACCAACTTTCTTAGAAGCAGACCTAATAATGGATTCAATATATTTTTTCCACTTCATGTCAACCGGGTATGTTAGCCCAAAAAATACACAATGAGTTAGCATCAGCCAGGATGAGGGAAGGCAGAAAGGGGCCTCTCAGATTATTGATGGAAAGCAGGTGTGTTTTGTAGGCATTAAAATTAACAATCGATCCGTTGATCCAGTAAACAACAGACTAAAGGTGTTTTTTTAGATCAACCGCCAATTTAACCTTATTGATCTTATCAAACTTGCAATCGAGACATGTGTAAATAGTTGTGTCATGAGCACAGACACCAAATTGAGATTACCAAAGAAAAGTCAGGCGTCGTTCTTTTGGTGCGAGTGAGTAACTTATTCTCCCGGTTCGTAAAAAAGAAGGAAAAGGCGTTTACTATTTGATCAAAGTGTTTCATGATAAGACATAAAGCAATTGCTTTTTATGAAAAGGCGTCTCTTCCTTCGCTTGATAATCTAAGAAGAATGCATTGTCTGCTGCGTGTTTAATTAGGCATTTTCTTTCACTGGAGATTGTTACTGGATTCCAATTTAATGGTCACACTGTACTGTAATTAAGTTTGAAGTATTTCTGTTCTCTTCATGGATGCCAATTATTTTCTTAAGTAGTTGTTTATGTAACCCGTGATATTAGGAGCATTATTACAAAAACATAATTTAACTTTCTTTCACTCTTCTGGGTACATATATAGTAACACATAAAATATTAAAATTATAGAGAAAAAATATTAACAATTCTTTTACTAAAGAAATCCTAAGCAACTTTCTAATTTGTTCATATTTCTGATGTGAAGTATTTTAATTATTTGCACTTTTTACATAGTTCAGACTGTTGTCCTCATCTTTGTTGCCATATTCACGACGTTTCGACCTTTGTAAGCTTTGGTTTCCTTCAGGTGTTTAGAATTTCGATCTTTGACTGTTGTCCTCATCTTTGTTGCCATATTCACGACGTTTCGACCTTTGTAAGCGGTTTCCTTCAGGTGTTTATTTCGATCTTTGTTTGTTGTCCTCATCTTTGTTGACCTTTTTCACGCTTTGAACCTTTGTAACTGTGGTTTCCTTCAAGTGTTTAGAATTTCGATCTTTGACTGTTGTCCTCATCTTTGTTGCCATATTCACGACGTTTCGACCTTTGTAAGCTTTGGTTTCCTTCAGGTGTTTAGAATTTCGATCTTTGACTGTTGTCCTCATCTTTGTTGCCATATTCACGACGTTTCGACCTTTGTAAGCTTTGGTTTCCTTCAGGTGTTTAGAATTTCGATCTTTGACTGTTGTCCTCATCTTTGTTGCCATATTCACGACGTTTCGACCTTTGTAAGCTTTGGTTTCCTTCAGGTGTTTAGAATTTCGATCTTTGACTGTTGTCCTCATCTTTGTTGACATATTCACGACGTTTCGACCTTTGTAAGCTTTGGTTTCCTTCAAGTGTTTAGAATTTCGATCCGTACCCTTTATTTCAAAGGAAAGAGGCATGACACGTTAAGCTAGAACAATCTACCTCAGTGGACAAAATAAAGGATTTGGTTAAAAATTCCAAACATCTTACAAAGCTTATCGGAGTTTACAAAACCGAAACGTCGTGAATATGGCAATAAGGATGAGAACAACAGTCCGAACAATGAAAATAGTGTCAAGAATTTCTAATTGCTTATATAAAATGTTTAAATATTCTTAAATATACTTAAATATGACATAAAAATTTATATTCACTTTAATGATTACATATATTATTTTTTCTGTCTACCGGGTGCCTTCAGAACGTAAGCGATAATGGCTCTCTTAATTTTCTTCATTTTTGTAACTTTTAATAAATTTTGTCATTCCGTCATGTCTCCCAAATCCCGTTCCGCCATAATTAAACTGGATATTTGGGCGATAGTGGGGTGGGCGAATAAAAAATAATAGCGGCGACACTTTAGATCTGACTGCGTTTGAACCCAGCATAACAACTTTGAATTCAGAACCACGATAAAAGCAACGAGAAATCACACCATTATTTCTCCCAAAAAGTCATGACAATTTATGGATAACAAAAGATATAGAATCCGTATTGGATTCTTCAAAAACACGGAATTAAAAAAATATGTAAGTTATTATGGCCTTGGTTATCAGCCAATCTACAAAAAAAAAACAAACTCTGGAACTGTGTAGGAGACAATGGGAAACCATTTCGTTATGTTTCTCAAAAAGCCATGTCAATTCAGCGATGATAACGAATATGTGGAGAGCCATAATCGCTTGCGTTCTGAAATTACACGGGCTCGAATTGGTAAGCTAGGCTCAAACTGGGACCTAATCTGTTCCGTTGACTTTCGCACTATTTCGTTGGGAAAAAGTATAAATCCATTCCTTCCAACAACAGCGGGTTAGATGTGGCTTTCACAGTGACTTATGACTGGGTTGTTAATAAAGAAATTTATAAAATCTGTACATGCGTGTGTATTTGAAATGTGTGCGTGTTCACTTTTGATAAACAAAGAAGAATTATACAAAAGCTTAAGGATTCATCGACAGACGTTTAATCTTTTTCATGGTAATTACAGTGAAACAAAATTCTCAATATCTCTTAAGTATACACATTTTCTTTTGTTTGGTTAAGATAACAAGGGTAAAAAAAATGGTCGTGCTCAAGTCAGCCTTTTGCGGAGTTGGAACGACCAAATCACTTTGTGAGTTACACTGTCAAAACACGCTCGAACTAAAGTAGTATTATAATGTATTTCTTTTTTATTATTCATTATTATCATTTTATTTCTTTTCGTACGCTCTTACTCTTATGTACCTATAAATAAGAGTGTAGTATCTGATAGATTCCAGGTCCTTCTGATCTGGAATCAGCTAGGCTTGAGAAACCTATATAATAACAGAAGAAATCAAAAGCGATTATGTTATATGTGTGATTTGATGTGTCTATTCTCAATTTATTTCCGGTTTAAATGATACAAGGTTCACTTCTGTTAAAAGCCGTTTTTGTTAATGTTCTGAGTGAAATAAACATTTATTTATTTTCCAACAGTCTGAAGGAGGCAATTCTATTTTTCTTTACATTGCCTAAAGAAAATCTGGATTTGTAACCGTTTAATTATGTGTTGAATTTTTCTCTAAATATTTCATATTGCTCTGGAGCATTGAGCTCTCTATGTTTATCTAATTAATGTTTTATATTAATGAGATAAAGAATCTTTTAGGCTATCCTCTCCGAATATATGGGTTGCCATTCTCTCTCTCTCTCTCTCTCTCTCTCTCTCTATATATATATATATATATATATATATATATATATATATATATATACACACATATATTAATCATTAATCAGCCACATACAAGCCTGTATCACAGCTCATCAGTGTGCCTAGACACATCCACTTGCTTCTGGCCGGGATCGAAACTCGACCGATTTGGTGTCAATCGGAGTCGCTACCCTCTAAGCCATAGGCGCATGGAAGGGAAATTTTAACGTGTTGTATATAAGCAGTGTATACACACACCAGTCACCGAAAGAACTCAATTCATTTCTGAAGAGTCACACATATTCGCAGAAGTGTAAACTGTTTTTAAAATCTCTTCTCTAGAGAGCTCAATCGTAATGAGAGCATTATATATATAGAGAGAGAGAGAGAGAAAGAGAGAGAGAGAGAAACAGAGAAACAGAGAAACAGAGACAGAGAGACAGAGAAAGAGAGGTGACAGACGGCCAGGACAAAGGAATAGAGAGGAAAAAAGAAATGACAGCCTTGATTGTGAAAATGGCTGAAAGATCAAAAGAGAGGTCGTGACGGAGAGGCGTAAAACTGTGATATTTTCGAATTCCTTCTGAAGAAACGGAACTAAAGAAATAATCAAATAGAATGTTTTATTCGTTCCTTTTTTTTTTTTTTTTTCACATATGAATCTAATCCATGATTTTATAACATTTAGATAAAGATCTGGATACGCTACAAAGTATGGAACGGTTAAGGAAGAGAATGAGAAGATACAGGGAGACAGAGAAAAAAGGCACAAGATAATGATTAAACTTAAACACTCTACATTTTGAATCGACAGATATATGTAAGCTGAAGATTTATTGGCTAGACTCACGTCCAAAAATCAAAATATTTTTGAGAAAGAGTTAAATTTAAGAAACAACCTGCCAAGTGTATTGTACTGCACGATCAATCAGTCAATTAAGTGCCATACATGATACACTCTTTGGGCGATTATATCTCGAAAGAGACATAACTGACTAGGCAAAAGATTATCTCGCAGTAGATTGTCATTGCTTTCATAGACTGGTTGCCAGCCAAGACTATAAAACCCAGTCTTTTCTATTATTTAACCCATAACTGGAGGGAAGAGACGGATTAATACCTTTCCCAAGGGTATTTGTGCGCAAGTGAATGCAACGAATTCAACTGAAATTCGAACTTGGCTCTCAGAGTTGTTGTTCCAAATTGATTTCCACTGCACCACAACGCACATCCTGCACAATATATATACGAAATAGCACATGAGAATTTTGTTTTAACGTCATTCTTGGTTTGGTTGAGAACTTTTCAGCATTCTGACGTACAATTAGAAGCTATCATTTCGAAGGAAGTGAGTTGAAACTAAACTCTTCTAATGCCATTGAACTACAAAAACGCAATAAACTTTGCACGTGTGTTTTGTTTTTTTTTTAATTTAATATGAAACCACTTAAACAAAAACAGCGTTACCGAAGATCCCGGCATATTTTCAATGCCATATCATTTCAAGATTTCTTCTTTAATCATTTCATCATAAATAAGGGAATGAAGCTACTAATGTTATATATCGCCGTACGACGACAAACAACAAACACGCATATATAAAAATATAAGGTTATATTTTTATTACTGACGACGAACCCGTGTGGAATAGAGAGTGGAAGAGTGAGAGCGCACATAGAATGGGTCGACGGGAGTGTAGTCTTGCCTGTGGTGTCTCTCTGCTTCCACTGGCCGTTCTCTGCTGGCGAATCCGTGTGTCGAGGTCTTTATATAGTCTTCTAGAACCGGGACTTTCCTTCCGGTTTTGCCTCGCCCACGCAACGCCCACGTAATTCTAAGAGACACCTGATCTGTTTGCCTCCGTAGTCATTTCCGCCGCTGTCGGAAATAAGGTCAAACGACATCCGCTCCAGGCCCCGACAGGATGTATTTCTCAAACACCTGTCTTGTCGTTCGCCGACCCCTTCACCGACGGGAAACACCATCGCTTGCATCAACCTTCCTCGGGTGGGGCCAGATTGTTATATTACACTAAGACGCAAAGTTGGATACGGAAAGTGACACAGTTTGAGAAAAAAGTTATTACCGAGAGAGGAAAAGAAAAGAGCGTGAATTAAAGAAACAAAAGATGACGATTGACTTTGCATTTAATTTTTTGAAGATCAAAGTTGACGGGAAATCAAGAAGAGAGTTCCACAAGGTGGAAGTGCGTGAGAAAAAACGTTAGTCTAGAACTTACGTTTATCTTTTAATTTCAACTGTTAAATGATTAGACCTAACTGCCAATCTAGTACTGCGCTCGAATTTATTAGGTCAAGTTTCCAAAGTGGAAAGCTCATCAGAAATATTACGATGAAAATGTATATAGAAAAGGCACAAAAATAATACGGCGGTGGGGAGGTGATTGAAGCCAAGATACAAGGTCATGACTGACAAATTGTAGATTCTTTATTGGATTTCATCAAGGCTCTCTAGATTCATAGCAGAAATATTTAATGCATGGGTGTATGGTAGACTTATAAACGTGTAAGATAGATTTTATTGAGAATAATTGTTTACAAAAACATAGCGTGCCAACTTCAGTAGTAGCAAACCAAGCAACTGATTCCATATAATCGTTCCATTTCATATCAGTGGAAACGTTATCTCGAGAAGGTGAAATTAGTCATTCTCGTGGAAGTTAGCATCAGCCATGCTGATGAAATGCAAACTTGGTTCTCTAAGACGATTAAAGAGAGAAACTTCATTTGGAGGGGTTAAAAGTGACAAGTCGTTTCTTGCTCCAGTTAACAACAGAGTGAAGTTCATTTTTTATAACAGCTGCTAGTTTTTCTTTATCAAACCTATCAGACTTACCATTAAGATTGGCTAAATAGCTGTGACATGAGCACAAATACTGAGTCAAGAACTAATGACATCGAAAAGCTGGTAGGTCATTACATTCTCCGCATATTCCTTATCTTATTCTATCGGCTTATCAGCCTCTTATCAGCCGATTTTGGCAAAGTGTTCGAGGCTATTGTCAATAGTGAAGTGGTACAACATCTCACAGCCCACGGCCTCTTCTTCGATAAACAGTATGGTTTCCGATTCACCAGGTCTTCTGATGATATGCTAACCACCATCAGAGTATATATACCAGGCTCTCGATTAAAACAATGAAGCTAGAGATATCTAGATATCTCCAAAGCATTTGACAGAGTCTGGCATACTGGCCTTCTATGCAAGCTACAGGGATGTGGTATAACTGGACGATTGTTTGATCTAATCCAGTCGTTCCTTTCAAATCGCGTTATGAAGGTAGTAATGAATGAGCATGCTTCCAGATACTATCATACGAACGCGGGTATCCCTCAAGTCTCTATTCTATGTCCTACGCTTTTTTCTGATTTTCATCAACGATCTCCCTGATGTAATCAGATCCCAAGTAGGCATCTACGCTGACCATACCACCATTTGCTCCCGCCTCGTTAAGTAATCTGCCCAGGTTGACAAAGCTAACCTCGCTGCCGATTATGAAAAAGCCCTCCAATTTGTGGTGGACTGAGGAAAAAATGGCTCGTAAATTTTAATGCTTCCAAAACGAAGTTGCTATCCCTTAAAGACAATAGAGAATCGCTCCTACCCTGCTTTAGCAATGCATTAGGCTAGTGATCATGCAAGGAAAACACTGCGCCTCCTCAGCCTAACTCTATCAGCCGACCTCAAGTGGAATGACTACATTGAATCCACAGTTATAAATCTGCTGCTAGGAAGGTTGGTTCACTTTGTAGGGCCAGGAAGTTTTTCCTGTCTAAATCCATCTTACACATGTATAAATCTACCAACCGCCCGTGCATTGAAGACTGCTGTCACATCTGGTCGGATGACCCTGCTATTAACCTGGGCTTTCTTACAAAATCCAACGGAAAATCTGTAATGTAACTGACCCTAACCAGATAGCTCAACTCCAATCATTATCGCACCGACGAAATGTAGCTTCCCTCTGTCTCTTCTACAAATACTTTCACGGCTTCTGCTCCGATGAGCTTAGCTCCCTTGTGCCCACTCTGTATGAATTTACTCGAACTACTAGACTAGCGACCATGTCCCACCCATTTACAGTAAACCTGATTAAATGTAACCTCAACTTCTACTCCTTCAGCTTCTTTTCTCGCACTTCTGGCCTGTGAAATTCCTTTCTGTATACTTGCTTCCCTGACAGCTACAATCTTTAAATGCAATTACCATCTATTATCACCTTGACTCACATCCTTTCCCTGACAACCCTTGTATCATATTCTTCTCCCTTTCCACTCTACTCTCATACAGCTCTATTCACACCAATGTTTTCATCCTACTCTTATCCATTCTCTGACACCCCCGTAACTTGTTCTTCTTTCACACCTCTCTCCTCTTATGTAACCCCCTGTGCACCAGTGGCAGTACTGCCTTGCTTGAGGCGAAATGATTATAAAAAAATGTGAATTAACTCGCATTCTCGAGAATAATAATGATGACCCCGTATCTTTTACACGGTCTCAAATTCAAATGTTTCCTTCTCTTAGGCCGGTTGCCGCTTAAAGCTAATGAACCTAGTTTACTTTGATATTCATCCCAAAGTTGAATGACATCCGATCATATATCTAAGTCAGGGCCGGTACAGGTGTGTAGTTTTTCTTTCGAATTTATGATTCATCACCCCTCCACCATATCTATAATACGGTCCCCCACTCTACTACATCTTAATTTTTATAAACTAGTATTCATATAAAATACAAATTTCATTGTGACCCACTTTTTTAAAATAATGGATCATATTCAATAGGGTTTTTTATCTAGAAAAATGAAAAATAAAATGTTGAATAAACTTAACACCTTCAACATACTGGATGAAAAATAGTGAATTTTATATAGTCAGTTTTCGAAACTTAGCATGGGCAAAAACAAATTAACGGATTTGGACTCCCACCCCACGCAAAAAAAGAACCCAGAATGACGTCAAAATTGGCGAAAACTTTTCATCCTTCAATAGCAAATTTGTAACATATATTAATGTAGATAGAAAATGCAAATGTTGATAAGATAGCGAGGGTTCAGAAAGCACTGCCTGGGGCCCCGAGTCAAGCTCGCCCCCTCTTAGTCAGCGGGGGATGTCGTCAAAGTACGCACCTACCCAGATCTATGATTTTATTTTTTACTGCACATGTGAGAGCAAGTTAAATTGTTTGCTTATTCAGGAAGAATCTTTTCTCTCTTCCTGTTTTGTCTTTGAAGTGTTGCTGATATATAAAACCAGAATAAAGATTTCGATCTTTACTCTGTCACTAAAACACCAGTGTTCACACCAATGACATTGGCTGCATGTCATTACAATCACATCTTCGTTTGGAATGCATTCTGACAGAGAGACACATCATTTGTCTCCAGTGCAATACAATAGAATTGACCTTGTCGCGGATTTCCATACAAAAGAATTCTATTTCCAACACCGACTACAAAGAAAATGATTGACGTTTTGGCGGTTGTAATTTATAGAACAAGGCCACACTTGTTGTGCGATTTCAAGTCACATACGACAAGCCAAGGTGAGAACTTGAATGCCTTTTTGAGATCTCAATAACCAAGGCTATCTATTCCAAATGTCAACATTCAACACTGCTTCGCTTAATTTCGTCTTATTTATAAGCGCGCCTTAAAGAAAAATGTCGATGTACATTTTCGAATTTTGTAGAATCACTATTTCATAAATATGACAGCTTCAATATTCATGTAGTAATTTAATATTTGTGTTTGTTCACACACACAAACACACGTGTATATGTGTGTGATTATGTGTGAGTGTGCGTGTTTCAATGTCTATGCATGTATCTGTTTGCGGGTGTGTGTGCGCGTGTATGTGTATGTGTACATAGAATGAGTAAAAGAAAAGGCTCATTGCATTTTGTCTTTTAACAACATAAAGAACATTCAAATCTTACAAATTTTAAGTCCCTTAAAGACTGCAAAAGGCACTACGAGAGGTTCCTTGTAGTAAAATGTAAAAAAAAAGCTCTGATTGTATAGAATCATCAAATTGCTTGAAAGTTGGTGGAAAGAGTAGAAGTAAATATGTTCAACATTAACCTAATTAGTTCAATATATATATATATATATATATATATATATATATATATATATATATATATTAGTCATCCACATACAAGCCTGTTTTGCTGTATCACAGCTCATCAGTGTGGCTAAATTTCCACTTGCTTCCAGCCAGGATCGAAATTCGACCGATTTGCTCTCAGTCGAATTTCCTATTATCTAAGCTATAGGCGCATGGATTGAGAAAGGGGAAAATTTAGCGTCTTATGTATATGCGGTGTATACACACGCCAGTCATCGGGAGAACTGAATTCATTACTGAAAAGTAACGCGTAAATCGCTGAAGTGATAAGTGTTTTTTAAACTTTTCTTTCTAGAGAGCTCAATCGTAATGAAAGCATAATATATTAGTAATCCACATACAAGCCTGTTTCGCTGTATCACAGCTTATCAGTGTGGCTAGACTTCCACTTGCTTCCAGCCCGGATCGAAAAACGACCGATGTATAAATGCCATAGGAGCATGGTATATATATATATATATATATATATATATATATATATATATTGTGTATTTGGGCAAAAATCTCTCTTTTATGAAAGTTTTCATTAAAAATGAGAGACAAAGTATTATAATTCTTTTTTTTTTTTCATGTGTTCTTTTGATCCTTTTCTTTTCAGAACCTACATTATATAAGAATTGTCGAAAGGTTTTGTATTTTCGAGCGCTTTCGGCTATACTTTTAGCCTTGATCAAGAATGAATTTTGTTTTACTTGTAAGTAAATATGTGTAAAGTTTATGTATATAGAGTCATGTGTATGTCAAGTTCTGTATACGGTAAGCACATTGATACTGTGTTCATAATTGATGCTTTAAAGTGTAGGATTTCTTTTTTTATTAGTAATACCTCCTGTATTTTTAATCTTCTTTTGCATGTGGATGAATCTATTGTGTGTGTATTGTTAAGAAGTATGTCACGGATAGGTCTTGGTAGATCTCTGTATGTGTTTAAATGAGATCTGATGGAACTTTGAAGTAGATAGACTAAACAATTGGAGTAGATAGACTAAACTATCGCCCGGTTCACACTCCACCCACGTCTATTGTACAGGTGTAGAGGCTCTTCCCTTGTTCCCTGTTTAGGATGTGGTTTCCGGCTTTCTCTTTTCCAATCTTTTCACTCTTTTCTTTTTTTTTATCTTTTTCAATTGGAGTAGATAGACTAAACTATCGCCCGGTTCACACTCCACCCACGTCTATTGAACAGGTGAAGAGTCTCATCCCTTGTTTACTGTTTAGGATGTGGTTTCCGGTTTTTCTCTTTTCCAATATTTTCACTCTTACGTAGCCCCCTGCGCATCAGTGGCGTTTTCGCCTTGCTTGGGGTGATATGATTAAAAAAGAAAAACTCTTGTAGGAAAGGTGCAATGTCAATTTTCTCGTCAGTTTTGTGGTTTTATGGCAAATATAATTGTTTACCAATTTGGATTGTTGAGGAACACAGTTCTTCAAAGGACATATAAATTCTTGAACGACACTGTTTCTCCGCAGTTTATATTTCCATATGAATTATTATTATTGACGATGAGGTTGGCAGTTTTGAATTTTTTTAAATAGATAATTATTTAATTTTCTTGTTTGAGTTAGTCGGTGTTGTATATATATTTATGTATACTCGACGTTTATTTACAAATATCGACAACTTTTTTAACTCCATGTATAAAAACAATTTCATTCCATCTTCATTCATCAAACGAAATATCCTCAAAAAATCATTTAATCCCTGCAGAACCAAAATCCCTTTCTACGACCACAATCGCAATATCTAGACCTAAACTAATAGTATTTGTATGGAAAATCCACTCGGACTGCACTTCTCCAACTACTAAATAGAAAAGACAGTATTTAAAATGTTACTAAAACCACAGTATATATCCGCTATGAAGTCGATATTTTTATTTCAGCGAAAAGCAAACAAGAAATTGATAATCTCAAAACCACCCTCTAAACAAAAAACTCCCATTCTTAGACGTTCTCGTAAAATTTAGTAATAATATATTCATTCTACAAAAGACACACTAGCAGAAACTCTTACCACCTTAATTTTAAAAGTGAATTTTCAAAACTCAATAATATAAAACAGATGCTGGTTAAGAATGGTTTTATTAACACCCTCATCGACCACCAGATTAGACTATTTCTTTCTAAAGTAACTCATAGCAATACTGAGCATACAGATACATGCAATAACATTAACATCTACAAAAGCCAGCTATAAGCAAGACAAATTCTCTTAGAACATATCATGAAAAAATACACAACACCAGTCGACCTGAATAAGAAAATTAAATTGTCTATTACAAAAAATTTAAAACAGCTACCCTTATCATAAATAACAACACATCCTCAAAATCAAAACTATAAAGAACCAACATTATTTTGTAATATTTGTATCTTTGTGGGTATAATTGACAAAGCAGTGAATACAAATATTAGCGTTGAGAGGAATATTTTATTTTCTTATTTTTACATACTTTCGTGTTAAGTGTCTGGTAGCAACAGAACACATGTTGCCTGCTTAGAAGCCAGAGAGGGACTGGCCAATCCTTTAGGTCAAGCATGGATCAGGGAGATAGAGAGAGTAGGGGAAAGAGAAATAGTAGCAGAGAAAGAAAAGGGAATAGATTTGGGTATCTTAGTTCTTGGGAGTTATTTAGAGACAGAGAGGGTAAAAGAAACAATGTATTCTCTGCATGGTAGTAGTATCTGACCTGAGGTCATTTTGGTTCATTCCTACAATTTACCAGCTCAAATGCCCCATATAGATCGGTGTTCCTGATCATATCAAACTCATACATAATTACATTGGTCATACTACTACATGCCTATCTAGACGAATTACGTAACATCTAACCATACTAAAACATAGCTCAATTAGGATTCATTTAAGAACGCATCAACAATAGTTAATATCATTAAGTGTTGACTTTTCCTTTTTTATTATTAAAACTTCTATTATTTTTCATCTTTTTGTGCATGTACATCAGACTATTATACTTGTATTTTCTACTGGTATATTTGGTTTCGGTATAGTTGTTTTTGAATGAAGTTAAGTGCATTTTCTATTTTCAAATCCCACAATAAATAAAGTATATATCGGATCAACTAAGAACACTTTTAAGCAGCGCTGGTACATGCACTTAACTTCATTCAAAAACAACTTATACCGAAACCAAACATCCCTTTCTACATAATTTTGGAAGCTAAAGGATTCAAAACAGAAACCCAAAGTAAAATGGAAAATCCTAGGAAAAACTAGATCTTGCAACTCACTTGACGACATCTGCCCTTTATGTTTAAGTGAAAAGCTACACATTCTAAAGTACCCCAACAGTAGCGAACTATTAAATCGTAGAGACGAATTAGCAGTATTATGCAAACTTCGCAAATATTTCTCGTTAAAATTTAAATAAACAAAAAAGCACCCCACCCACACGACCCCTCCCAAAAAATGCAATAAATACACATACTCAATCCTATTAATAAATAGAACAAAAAACGTAGAAATAAAAGACAACAAACCCCACACCACACCAACAATAAGTCCTTCTACCTGTAAATGGTAGAAAAATAAAAGAAACTATCGACACTGCAAAAAACAAAAAAAAACATATATCCCAATACAAAATAATCTAAACTAAACGAAAAAGCGACCTGCCCAAAACTAAATAACCCATACCCTTCTCTAAACCAAATAGCAGCACCTTAAGAACCATAAACGAACGACTAGACCATCCTAAAATCTCACACCACATATATCATTAATAACGACGCCACTAATACTACATCCAGACAAGATAAATAGGAAACTTTTCCTGAACTAAGCCACCTCTCCCAACCCCTAACTCTAAGACTACAATATGGCCAACAGAATCAAAATAAGCTCCCAACCTCACTTTCACTTAAAAAGCATATTCACTACAAATAAACCGTTTTTCACCAGATCATTTTCATTCCAACTTCATCACCCGATGTGAAGCACCTAAAAAGGTAGCTTCGAAACGCGAAAATTTTTGTGTAGTGATACTATGAATTTATAAACCATTGTAACAACTATTGCAATATAACGCTCTACGTATGTATCGAGCACTCTTTATAAAAGTAAATGCAGAAACAGCAAGTAAAAATGCCTACGAGTTCCAGAACTTTGTTACAATATATATATATATATATATAGAAGAAGAAGAAGAAGAAGAAGAAGAAGAAGAAGAAGAAGAAGAAGAAGAAGAAGAACTCAACACATTATCTAAAGTGGTTATAAAGGTTATAAACTATAACTTATTTCGACGGGTAAACATTTATTACATCAACTAAATAAAATAATCTATAAAAATGAAGTAGGCTTCTCAAGGTACAACGGTTTCATAATCTTCAGAAGCCAAAAATAGACAAACCAGAAAAATAACCATAAACATTTTCAAAAAAACGTGGTTCGGCATAGACATGTCATTCATTTTTTATTCATTTTTAAGAAGAGATTTCTATAAAATTGGAAAATACAATTATGTTTGTCGGGAAAAGTAACCAAATTGATTGAATCTGTCTAAAAGAATTATAGACATAATATTATCCTCCTGTTTTGACAAATTGTTTGGCACTAGGTCAAAACTGGACTGTGAAAGAAAAACCTAAAAAAGTAGATTTCATGAATGTCCCATTCAACCTAAGAAAAGACACATATCAACCGTATAGAAAGCCTGACCACAAACCACTTTATATAGACAAATATTCCACCAACTCGCCATCATGTGATGTACCCATAGTACAACAAAAACGTAAAAACAAATGTAAGAAAATATTCATTAAATTTATACATAAACCTTTTCACCTATCAAGCATTTTCCACAAGCTATTCAACAAATCACAGTAAAAATCAGCTACAGCTGTATCATGAACATGACACAAATAAAAAAAGACTCCGTGAAAACAACCAAAAAACAACCCGCACAAATTAAACCCACGTGTGACTGCAGAATAAAGAACGAATGTATCTTAAACTGCAATTGCTTGCAGAACAATGTAATATACAAAGTCACAGTAAAATCAGCAGAAAACGAAGACAACATATACATAAGAGTAACCGAAGGACTCTGGAAACAAAGAAACTACAAAACATCATTTACAAATAGTAAATAAGAGAACAACACATTGTTTTCTAAAGATATATGAAAATTTAAAATTAGAAGTCAAATTATATACAAAATATAATGGAAAAAAAAGAAAAAAAAGCATTAGCCTGCAACAATAAATCCAAAAAACTAAACTCTATCCAGAAAAGAAAATATCTATAATTAACTTCGCAAACCAACACAAACTACTAGATAAACGATCAGAAAATGCAAACCCAAAAAGAAATTTTTACTATGTTACTTAAAAATAAAAATAAAAACGAACGAAAATGATTGTATAAAATAATAAAAAATAGATAAGTAAAATAATAAAAATCAATAAATAAATAATATAATTAAGTAAATAATAAACAAATTAACAAACTATGAATGCACGCATGAACACAAGTAAACGTAATAACAGCAATCAACAACAAATGATAAAGTAATAAAAAATAAATAATGACTAAATTAAGCTAAAAAACGACATTATAGAATGGTTTTTAAACTGCATTCAGATCCACAATCATTTCTACAGCCCGTAGAATAATTTGAAGTATAACGATTACCGTTCATCTTATAACCATTAGAATACTGCAAAACACCTACATATTGGTCAGCATATAAAAATAGCCGATCTAAAAACTCAGTACACATGGCCAGAAGATTGCGTTTGCATGAAACAGATTATCGTTGCTGGGAGTTAACCTCAATGTTTGTCAGCGTCGTATTATAGATAATAAGGTCAATTGTATAATCCTGACAGTTATTGAGTGACCGGTAACAGTCATAATTATACGAGATATATATATATATACGAGATATATATATATATGTATGTATGTATGTATATATGTATGTATGTATGTATGTATGTATGTATGTATGTATGTATATATATAAGGTTGGAATGCAAGTTCTGTACGATTTTATCATATGTATTCTTCATACTTATATGTTTAATCATCCATTGCTTCCTAGAACTTCATTTCAACCGTCAGCAAGTTTATGGATGTCATATTTGTAAAACTGTATATGTTTTGGTGTAAAATAGAAGTTCTTCTTTTGTTCCAACCCAACCTCCTGTGTAAGACAACCTTTTTTTTTAACTCCCCCTCCCACTGTTCTTTGGTATTTCTTTCCCTTTCCTTCTTTTTTAGTGAACTTAAGGTGTATACATTTCGTTTTGAAATTGTCTATAATAAACAGTCGCCGACGAAGCGAATTGTATTCGCAGAAATGATCATACGACATATGTGATTTTCGAAGTTTTATTTGGAAATATACATGTATGTATGTATGTATGTATGTATGTATGTATGTATGTATGTATGTGTTTAGTAGTTCGTATAGTGTGGGTATTTTTGGATGTTATTCATTGAGTTTTAACCAAGAGATGCCTCCATTTGTTGTAATCTTTTAAAGTCACTTATTGGGATTAAATGTAAATCAAATATGGATAAGAACCGACGGAACGATGAGATAAAAAACAAACAATTTAACATGTTTCGTTTTATTAAAACTTCATCAGCGAATAAGACATAAAGAAAAAGAAGGAAATATATGATAAGATAAAGAAGAAATAGAAACGTTTTTCAACCTAACATGTTTCACGTTTACTAAAGCTTCATCAAAGAATGAGATATGGAGAAAAAGAAGAAAGAAATATGCGATAAGATAAAGAACAAATAAGAAACCTTCATCAATCTAACAGGTTTCACTTTTATTAAAGCTTCACCAGAGAATTTGGTTAGAGAAAAAGAAGAAAGAAACAAAAATTATTTTATACTTATATAGATAAAGCAATGTTTAGAGTTTTTCATGTAGGCTTGGAATACGTTCATTTCTTGGAACTTTGAATGGCTTTGTGGTCTCTCCTTGAATTCAGAAGGTCATAAATTGTACTAACGTTTGTTTAACAAGTCGAAAAGTGCGAGGAAAGAAGTTGTTGAAATAGAATTGTCGCCTGCATTTAGTAGATCTAACTGTAAATGGATGGGACCTTGTTGCTTTGGTTACAGGAATAAATTCTTGAGTAGGTGATTGCAGATAGATAGATAGATAGATAGATAGATAGATAGATAGATAGATAGATAGGCAATGATGTCAAGTCCGTGATCTATTTAATATAATATATTAAGTGTTAGATATGTACAGAGAGCACAATGGATATTATCCTGAACAAAAGTTTTTTAAAAGAATATTTAACCGGGGAAATAGTTGAGTTTTCCTTTATATATATATATATATATATATATATATATATATATATATATATATATAATGGCGTAAATGAATAAATATACTTATGTATAGTATTATTATTCAGCCTGCATAAAAGAGTGATGGCTTGCCAAATACACAAATTTCTTGGCCTGCACATTAAGTGTCGTGTCTTGAGCGTTTTAACATGGCGGGTCTCATCGCTAACCATATTAGACCACAGTTGATATGCTCCAGCTAGATGCCTGACCTTGGTCGCGAACACGTAGCCGTTGTAGTTGATCTGAGCAAACCTTCCGCCCTGGCCGTTCACCTGTAGCCAAGTATTGAATTCACAACTCTTTGGGTTAAGTCACTGAATCTAACCAACGCCGTTATCCAATAGCCATGTGTCCTTAAGAAGGTCGTAAACATGGCAATAAAGATTAGGACAACAGTCGTAACAACGTAAATAATGTAAATACTGCCTCATCTCAGAAGGATAGACAAATATTGAACTATCGGTACAGATCCGATACACTAAAAATATGGAGGTGAATATGACAATAATGATGAGAACAACAGTCCGAACAATGTAAATAATGTAAATATTACCTCATCTCAGAAGTATAGACAAATATTGAAGTATTGGTACGGACCCGATATACTAAAAATATGGAGGTGAATATGACAATAAAGATGAAGACAACAGTTCTAACAACGTAAATAATGTAAATACTGCCTCATCTCAGAAGTATAGACAAATTCTTTCAAAGTTATTTAATATTTCGCCTGTCTTACTTTGCTTCTATTTTATATTTTCTACACGATATTCTTACGAGATTTACATTTTCTAGATAAGACAATACTTAAAATGATATTGAAACAGATAGATGTTAAACCTCTTAATATTTTTCAGGCATGCTTAACCTTCGTGATCGAACAAACGGTGTGTCAAAATGGATACCTTTTCCTTGACACCGATATTATTTCAACTAAATTCACTCCTCGGCAATGTTTATTCTTTTTTAAAAGTGATGGATTGAATTTAAATAAACTCCAAATCCAAGCCCAAATGAATGAGGATTTATATATTTCTTTATTCATAAAAATTGCTAACAAAGATATTACACAGTATTTATTTTCAAGGCACTATCCTAGGTCCTACGCTTTGTCTGGTCTTCATCAATGATTTTCATCAATGATCTTCCTGATGTCATCTGTTCCCAAGTAGACATCTATGCAAATGGAATCACTATTTACTCCCATCTCAATAGGAAATCTGTCAAGGCTGACAAATTAACTCAGGCTGCTTCTCTTAAAACTGTACCTCTTGGTGTCACTTTTTCAACCGACATGATGTGGAACGACTACATTGAATCTATAGCTGTACTTACTGCTAGGAAAGTTGGGCAAGAATGTTTTTCTTGTCAGAAACGATCTTACATATCTATAAGTCTACCATTCACCTGTGCATTGAATACTGTCGCCATATCTGGTCGAGTGCTCCTACTATTCATCTTAAGGCCCTCGAAAAAATCCGAAGAAGGATCAACAATGTAATCGATCCTGACACGGCATCTCGACTTCAGTCACTTTCTCACTGACGTGACGTGGCTTCCCTCTGTCTTTTCTACAAATATTTTCATGGCAACTTCTCTGACGAGCTTTTTTTCCCTGGTGCCGCAACGACATGAATTTTGCTTGGGGTAAAATGATTATCACGTATGGCACTTAATTGACTGACATTTACATACGTTACAAATTAAACTAAGCGCATCTGACTCTTAAAGGATGAGAAATTTTCGAAGATTCTGAGTTCTTTTTATGTCTGGAACCATGAATTTGTGTCTCGAAAAATAACTTTGGATAAAAAATCGCTATTTTTTATCCATAATATTGAAAGTGTTAAAGTTCATCTTAAAAATTGCGGACAAACCTTGTTGATTTATTTAAGACAAGCAGTATAGCCCAGCGTTGCTCGGGTGTAATGAAAGCTTTAAAACCAATCCATGGCCCTGGAGCTCAGATTCAGCCTAAAGAATATTTCTGTGAAGTATGGTGAGAATCAGATAAAAATTGTGGATTTGTATAAAGGACATACAGACAGATAAACAGATACACACACAAACATATTGCCTTTTACATATGTATTACAGAAAATATTATCGATTTTCTGCACTATTGTAAGAAGTGCAACCTTGAAACTTCTGAATATTGTTTCTTATGTCTTTGTCTATGAGTGTATCAAATTTGATTAAAATCGGACCACTCCTATAACCCGATTTTTTCGATTATCGATTTTCGATATTTATCGGGGGTACCTCGACACAAAACCTAGCTAAGAACACTCGCAGACGCTTATAGTACAACTGTGTAAATTTTCAAGAAAATCGGTTCAGCCGTTTCGGACACACACACACACACACACACACACACACACACACACACACGCACGCACACACACACACACACACACACACACAGTTCCATTTATAAATATGTTTAGATATTCAGCATTTTCTCCTTCCTTGTCACATGCACTTGTTCCAAAATCTTATATTAAAAACTATCTTTTAGAAATTTCAGAACAAAATTCAGTTAATGGTTACGTACCAGGCAACGAACTAATAGATCGTTCTTTTCTACACACACACACACACACACACACACACACACACACACACACACACACACACAGATATTAAGAGAGAGAAAGAGAGAATGTTTGTCTATTATTTTCTTTTTACTGATTCATCTGGTATTAGTAGTTTAAATGTTATTAATAAAGTTGTTATATAATTATCACGTTTCGCTTTAAAACCATTAATGGTTTCCATTTCGTAATTATGCAGGCATTTATTTTGAAATGGCATCTGAATTGTGTTACTTACGAGGATATAAGCTTACATCTAACCTGGAAAATACAGCTCAGTAATCAGTAAATAGAAATCGCCTAATGAGGTTTGAGTTCAATTCGCAATTAACAGTTAACCGCATATAAAATAAGGATGATAATAAACAACAATGGCGGATGATTATTCATAATCAGCAACTCCTTTTTTTAGCTTATTTCAATTCCTTTTTATATGTAGATCGTAATTCCCTTCCACATGCCTGCTTCTCCGACAGCTACAATCTCCAGGAGTTTAAATGTAAGGTCAGTAGACACCTCCTAACACACTAACTTGCATCTATTCTCTCAAACACTCTCACCATCTAACCAACCCTCATTCTCGGTACCCTTACCCGTCTATCACCCTCCTTCTGACATTTCCTATATCTAACCATCCTTTTCCCATCACTTCCCCGACCCTATGTAACCCCCTGCGCAACAGTGACAGTGGAATGCCTTGCTCGGTGTGAAACGTTTTAAAAAAAAGCACCCTGGATATAAAATAAAGAGTAAATCTGTCGAAATTTGAACTCACATCTCTTATTGGTGGGAGTTGGTCATATCGTGACAATAGTTTTGCAGGTGGGTATATTGGCCCGCAAATAGATATTGAATGACAGAAGACAACAAAAAAAGATAAATAAAATAAAACAAAAACTTGAATACAAAACATATTGCAAAGCATATTTTAAAAAAATACATAAACACAAATAATGTTACAGCGTACTAGACAAAAGATAACTCTGCAAGCTTATACAGAGGCTGAGAAGGATAATCTTGGTAGTCGCTGGACACCGTTGTCCTGAGTATGACAGTTTCGTGGTCGCTGAAGAACGTTGTTCTGAAAAGGGCAGTTAATTGTATATCCTTGCTGGTGACGAGGACTGCTGAAGAAGGAGTCCCTGCTGGAGCGGCAGGAGTTGGATGCCTACTGCATCGACGGTCGATGGCAAGCTGGAGATTATGATGGCTAACTGAAACTGCTGCTGATGGCTCCAGCCCTCAGCTGATTGAACAGAAAGTTCACTTTGATCTTAATCATCTGGGCCGATAAACGCTCAGGTCTTTACTCTTGTCTCCTCACTAAGACGGGATGTGACACAAGGTCGGATTTATTGTGGGATGTGCTGTTTTTATGCATTGACATCGCTAGCGATCAGAATATCGTCAATATACGTGTATGAGGAGGGGAGACGGCGTAACACTTCGTCGATTAGGCGTTAAAATGTCTGAACAGCGTTCATCAGGCCAAATAGCGTTGTTGCAAATTTATATAGGCTAAATGGTGTGGTAACCGCTGTTTTGAGAATGTCGTCACAGGGATTTGGTGGATTGCCTTGGTTAGCTCAATCTTAGAAAACATGCAGGTGCACAATACTCGTGACACAAAGTCATAGGTATGAGGAGACTGAGTAACGATTAGGGATGGTTGAGGATTTGAGTTTTCTGTAATCGACGCAAAACTGGAACTTCGTAATTTCGGGTTTCGGGACCATGTGTAGCGGTGAGACATGTGGGCTATCTCAGCATCCACTCCTCTTGATAATCACACTTTTCAAAAGCGAATATGACTCTGATACTGGGACATTTTAAAGTATGTCCCCTACCTCATCGACTAGATTTGATGGGAGAGCTTGCATTATTTGACGAACCTGGATTTATTTTCTCCAAGTGGTGAATATCGCTTCAATCTCCGGAAGCCAATTTCTGGGCTTGACTTCGTTATATGGGTCTATGTAGAACATGGTTGTTGACGTATTGACTGACATCTCGTTTGTATCTGTTTGAAACCATAGTAGATACAGTGTTTTTTTTTATTTTACGTCAAGTAATCACTTGTTACTGTGTCAATCGCACCGTAGTTAACCACTTAGTTGCGGGTGATATATTGGTGCACAAACAGATATTGAATGACGGAAAACAAAACGAAGACTTGATTAAAGATAATATATTGCCAAGTTTATTTTCGTTAAAGAAAATAAATCTGTAAAATAATATTACAGTGTACTAGACAAAAGATAACTCTACAAGCTTGTGTAGAGAGTAAGAACAGCGTTTACCTAAGGACGGCAGATTAGTGGTCGCTGAACAGCGTTGTGATGAAAAGAACATGTAATTGCATATCGTTGCTGTTGGCAAGGATGACTGAAGAACGAAGTCTGTTGAAAATAGCTGGAGCGGCAGAAGCCGGACAAGTGCTATGGTTGGATCGACGGCCGACGGCAAGCTGATGATGGCTGGCTGTAACTGCTGGTTGTAGCTGTGGGTTGGTTGTCGGCTCCTGCTGAAACAGATACTATACTTTGATCTTATACATATGGGCCGTGGAACGCTTGTTGTATTTATCCAAGTTTCCCCACTGAGACACAAGGACGGATTCCTTGTGGGGAACCCGAGCGCGTATACACGGGTCAGATACAAAAAGTCACCGGTACACCACAACCGTCGTTTTACGGGGTGCAGTTTAAGGCAGTTGTTCCCCGGGCACCTCGTAATATTTATTTTCCTCAGCTACGCCTCTGTCCACAATCATAGACGCAAGTGAGAGATGATAACCCTCTCATTGAATGGACCGCAGAACGAGAAGAGATGACGCTCAAGATCGTGGATACTCGGACCAATAGTCAAATTTTACCCGGCTTCCGTATACAGGGGGTTGGTAACAAAGCTTCTCAGCCGAGTCTTTGTCCGTAGACAGAGACCTTTTCTGAGCCGACCCCGAGTCAGCAGAGCCCGACTGAGAGAAGACAGAGAGATAACTCCATCGGCCGTGAATCGTTATTTATCCTACTCCCTCACTGGGTCGAGTTGTGACACAAGGTTGGCTTTTAAAGTGAGGAACCCGAGAGCCGACGCTCGGGACACTAGTCAAAGATTACCTAGCCCCGCTGACGCAGCAACTAAGAACAAAGCTTGCTACGGATATCGTGGACTGAGCATGCAAGCAACGATGAGGTGTTGGAAAGAATGGCAACAAAAAGGAAATTGATGCTGAGCATCAGGAAGAGACAACTGAAGTTCCTGGGACATGCAATGAGGAAAGAGAGTCTGGAAAACCTGATACTGACTGGTCAGATAGAAGGAAGGAGAGACAGAGGAAGGCAGCGGATAACATATTTGCAGGGTCTGATCAGGTGGATGACGGAACGGGGGTTGCCAGGAGCAACAGGAGCAAACGTACTAAGAGCCACAAGGGATAGGGAGACGTGGAGAACCATGAACGCCTACGTCCTGAAAGGACAGGGCACACAGAAGAAGAAGAAGAGGACAGGATACGACAATCTTATTGCAAGCAATGTTTGTCTTAGCTGGTTTCTGACGCGGAACGCTTGTTTTATTTCTTCCTTTTACGACCTCTTCATATCCTGAATCAGTCTTACAATAACACTGGTGAAGCTTTTTCTTCCAGTTAATTTTTAAAAATGTGGGAGTGTCGACAGGGTATGATATAAGGATTACTTATTTAGCAAGAAAGTCTATCGTCAATTGAAATATATACATTTCTTAATTCTTCAGTAGTTACTAAGCCATCATTTGTTTGCTTCTTTACGCTTCATTCCGTAAGAAGTTATGGCGCTCCACAACTTTCTATATCTGTAATGTTTGTCCCTTTCTTATAACTTCCGGTCCCTGCCCTGTCATCCGTTTACATAAGTTCATTGGGTAGACTATTTTCTGTATTGCTCTGCACCTGTTGCTTTTAATTTGTCAGGTGGGTGTTAAATTTTCTAAGCCCTTTTTCTTTATAATTTGCTTACATTTCAGCTATTTATTTCTGATTCTAAGTTATAGTGTCTATATTGTTTCAGTCAGTCAGTTAAGTGCCATACGTGATACACGATTTGGGCGATCATGTCTCGAAAGAGACATAACTGACTGGGCAGAAGATTATCCCGCAGTAGGTTGCCATTACTTTCTGCAGTAGACTGGTTGGCGACCAAGGCTATAGAACCCAATTTGTCCTATTATAACTGGTGGAACGAGATGAATTAATACCTTTCCCAAGGGTATTTGTGCGTAACTGAATGCAAGGAATTCAACTGGAATTCGAACTCGGCTCCCCGATTTGTCGTTCCGAGTCAATATCCGCTGCACCAAAATGCACATGTTTCAATTATCCTTAAAGCTTCTTCATTTCTCACATAATAGTCTTAGCGTTCTTCTGACGGACATTTTTGTTGGGTCAAGTCTCCTCTTCATCTGTGAGGAAATTGTGCAGCATTGACTACCGTAAGAGAGAAATGATATTGCATAGCAGTTCAGTATTTTTCTTTCATTCTAATGAAACATTCTTGCTTCTTAATACTCTTGGAAATCATCTTTTACGATTTGAATGCAACTTCGTATTTCTGTGTCACATTACCCATCGTCTTTGATTCTGTACTTGCTTGATTTTCATATCTCTGATTCGTAGGATGTTCCTCATTTTTACCACCATAATGTCTTCTTCAAAAAATGACTAACATTGAAATTCAACCAAAATTAAAAATGAAACATTTTAAATGTTCAAAAAAGAATTAAAATATGTAATATAAACAAAATTAGTAGATTTCCAAATTAAAAAATAAAAAGTTTTAAAAAATATAGAAAGTTCATAGATAATAATTATATATATATATATATATATAAGTAAAAATATAAAATTTTTCGAAAATATAAAAAAAAATTATTAAAAACCCTCTACATAATAACATAAATATTTTGACGATGAAATTTTTTATCATGTTTGGATCATTTTTTAATCATAGTATACTAATTCTTTACCGATCGGTCGCTCTCTCTCTCTCTCTCTCTCTTTCTCTCTCTTTCTCTCT